>CM046726.1:9285048-10485048 GCA_025584915.1 Monochamus saltuarius
AAGTTCTGTGTAGAAAAATTAGATCTCTATTGGTGAGTGGAAACAACTAAGAACCAATGTTGAAAGTAGATTTCAATGCAAATACGTCATCAGTTTGAAAAAAAATTCGTTTTAAAGAGTGTCATTATACTATTGCTGTACATTGTACATGTAGGTACAAATAATATGTTAACAAAACTTATAACTGCTTTTTTGAATTATTAGATAAATACAATTCTAAAAATAATTATATAAACAACAAAATCTTAGGTACCTACTTTTTATTATAAATTTTTATTTTGGAAATATTCAGAAATAATAGCATCCATCCATATAACAATTGCGAAGAATCACATTGAAAAAACATATTATGATATAATGTTGCCAAGTTATGAAAAAACTGATTTTTTCAAAACATTAATCATGCATAATTATATAATGATACATAGAATTTATTAAAAGTAATATTCAATAGAAGTAAGTACTGAGAAATGCCTATTGCAAATGAATTATGTAGGTGTTTATTATACCTGTTATATAGAAAATTAAATTTATTACTGTGTTACGGAAAATTACTTAGTAGAAGTATAATATGTGAATAAATAAATCGTGTTTTACTACACTCGAATATTCATTAGAAATTAAATGAGTACCTCCATTTTAAAGAGTTTATTTATTTTTGCATGTCTACTTAAATATGAAATAATATATCTACTTTAATGCAAGGGTACTGATAATACCAATTATTGATAACGTATTTATTTCAAGTTTGCATATCCTTTAGACGGGAATTGTTACAAAGTAGGTACTTAAATATCTTACGTTAGATAACATGGTTGTAAATTATAATTATTATTATGATTATAATGTAATCTTAAATGCGCAGATATATCTATTCCAGTTTTTAATAAATAAACAAACAGGTACACGTAAAAACAGATATAAATATTATCTATTGTATGTTTACTATATATTTTTTTTTATTAAAGTACCGTTTTCGACATACAAGGTGGGAAAGGTTAGTTCTTGATGACGGATTTCAATTAGTATTTTCCAAACGCGTAAAGCTAACTTAATGAAATTTGGCACAATCCCACAACATTTTATGATGTTTTTGCAAATCTAAAAAGCTTCAAAATTACCAAAAATCTCTTGTGCATATTTTTTCGATATTTTCATAGCATAAATGAAAACTAAGGATTTTTTACATAAAAAAGTACCTACTCTTGATGAAATTCAATTGTCGTCAACAATTTTCGAGAAAAATGGATTTTAATATCTGGGCGCATGCTAAATGTCATCAAAAATCTATGGAACTTGGAACATAGTTGGCTTTTAAATGAAAGAAAAGTAACAATTTTCACATCAATCAATGCTTATATGTAGAGAAATGTTTACATCTTAGTTTCTATAAACAAAAAATTCACCTGATATTTGTAAACTTTCGAAACTAAATATATTTTATTACATTTTCGTCAGCTATAATTTCACAAGTTTATGCGTATAAGTTAAGAATCACTCTGTATTGGTAATAAGAAAATTAAATTTCAGAATCAGCTATAATAACACCCATAGTGTTCGGAAATAACGTCGAAATATTTTGGGAAGTAATTCTAAAGATTAAAATAATAAAAACTTCTTCTTCTATGTCAAGTCTGACAGTTTAAAATTTGTTGATCTGCTTCCATAGATATTAAATGAGTTTTATTTTATTGTTACTTACTTCTTCTTGATACAACTGTAACCAACAAGGATCGATGTTCACTGAACAGTTTGACACACACTTATCTCCGTTCAACAAAATAGAACGAAAACAGAGAGGTTTTCGAAACGTCAATAATACGGAAGTGCGCGATAGTGATGTGATTTTTGTTATTTTTTACTTATCTGCTTTTTGAGTGTGAGATTTTTTGGTTAGGCAAACATAGTTTCAAAAATAACCCTTGACTGTTCCGTTTGGCGCAAGGGCTTAATTAATCTTTATTATTTTTTCAGAAGTGTGGCAAAAACCCAAAAAAACTAAAGAAAAACTAAAACTATGCCACAAATAAATAGCTTCAGACAATAACTTATGATTATATAAGAAATATTCCTGTTGTTTTCGGCAGGGTAAGATCGTTTATGAAGAACGGATATTGAGGTGAACGGAGGTCATTTTTAACATTTGTTGCGAATAAGTGACAAATCCTTAATAATATTAGTCTTGTTAATAATAATAATAATAATAATAATAAATGACTTATTCATCACCTATAAAAAAATATAAATTTCATATCAAATAATTAATTATGAAGTGATGAAAGGGCGAAGTTCGGTTATCCATTCAAAGAATGGAAACTCGCTCTTCCACTTAACCCTAAATATATAATACTAAAGTATTTCATACATCAGACACCTACTATAATTAATAATAATATATGAAGAATTGTTACATATAATAAAAAAAACTATGAGAAACATTCCTGTGAAACTTTAATTTCGTGTAGTAAACCAGTTGCTTGTGCATAAATAAAGGGTTGGTACCTATCATTTAATAGAATTGGTGACACATAATACACTATACTTAATTATAAAACATAATATTAACAAACTGAACAAAAATCAGAAATATCCACAATAGAATAAAAATAACAATAATAATATGTACTAATAATAATAATAACGCTGTATATGCACTCAGGTGAACAGACAATTGCTTATGAAAACTGATCATTAAGCAACATTTCTTTCAATTTATATTTAAAACTATTAATGTTGAGATTTTTAAATTTTGCGGGCACCTTGTTGTAGTATTTAGAAATTAAATATGAAAAGGACCTTCGGTATAAAGAGGTAGAATGTCTAGGAACGGTTAAAACATTTCTAAATCTAATATTTAGTCTGTGAGCATTACCTCGGAATTGAATGCAATTAAATAAATATTTAGGGGTCTTTGTGGTAATGATTTTATGATATAAGCAACAACTATGCAGAATTCGACGCTTTTCCATTGTGAGCCAATTTAATTCCTTAATTTTATGTGAAACTGACTGAAATTTTTTTATACCAAATATAAACCTTACACACGCATTTTGTACAGTCTGAATACGTTTCTTATAAATATCTGTTAAACTGCCATGGAAGACTACATCAGCATAATTAAAATGACTTAGTACAACTTAATAAATCTTTGCAGCCAAAAATTAATTTTAAATTACAGTAAGCTTTTCTTATGCATTTATTAACATGTTCATTATATCGCAAGAAACTGTCAATATGCAGACCCAAATTGCGAGCATTAGTTACTACATTCAATCGCTCATTGCCAATTTTTATATTTAAATTAGGTAAACACCGTTGATATTGTGTTTTTTTACCAAACAGCAACACCGTTGACTTATTAGGATTTATTGTTAAGGAGTGGTTACTTGATGCTGTAATTAGGGACTCTAAATCAGCATTAATTTTCAAACAAGCAACATCCAAGTTATCAACACCAAAAGAAAAATATAGCTGGTAATCGTCTGCATAACAGTGAGAATTACAAAAGGTGACGTATGACTGAAAGTTCGAAGTGTAAATAATAAATAACAACGGTCCCAATATGGAGCCTTGGGGAACTCCGCAGCTAATATTTAAAGAATCTGAAAATAATCCATTTAACATAACCTTCTGGGTACGACCAGATAAGTAACATTGAATCATTAATACAGCATAAGCCATAATAATGCAAGATTGACAACAGCAACCGATGATTTATCCTGTCAAACGCTTTAGAATAATCTAATAAAACTAAAGCAGTTAACTTATTGTTATCAAGTGCCGACAGAATATCATCACTTTTAACAACGCAGTTGTGCAACTATGACTTGGCCTGAACCCAGATTGACTGCACGGCAAAATATCGAACTGTTCCAGATGATTTCTTATTTGTAAATTTAAAACTTTTTCCAATATCTTTGACAAAACTGGTAATATGCTTATCGGTCTTAGATCCTTAAACTCTCTAGGATTACTAATTTTAGGAAAGGGTATTACATAAGCAGTCTTCCAACAAGAGGGAAATTGACTCTTCTCTATACAGAAATTAATAATATGGGTAATATAAGGTATTATAAAAGGACAGCAAAATAAAATCATAGTTAAATTGATTGAATCCGCCCCCAAGGCACCAGTTTTTATAGAATACAAAGTTTCACGAACCACTTCATTTGTAACCATGCTAAAATTAAACGTATCCACCCTCGATCTTACACTATTACGATAAAAACTTAATGTATCTTCGTGAGGTTCATTTGAATTATTAGACAAATTCACAAAAAAGTTATTAATTTCATTGACATTAGATATATATATATAATGCTAGCTAATAAAACCTATTCTACAAGGATGCCTACTATTTTTATTTAGATGCATTTCGATGTCTATGTAATCGTGCCTCGCAAATATTTGCGATTTAGTAATTTAATTTAAAAAATTAAGAAATGTCATAAACAAAAAAGTTAGTGCAGCGTTAGTGCACCTAAGATATGTAACGCCCTTAACTAAAATCTTCAATTATTAACATAATAATTTCATAAGTTTCACCAAAACGTTTCGAAAATATTGCGAGTTCCCCCTTTAAAGGGTTCTAGCCCCTTTAAGAAACACCTTTAGGGTATATTTATGAGAACTTACTAACTTTTTATTATTCAATCTCTGGAATCGCCTCCCAAAACATTTCTACGTTATTTCCTATACTTAATGTGAGTAAAATATGAGTGTATAAAAAATTACCTACTTTATCTACAGACAATGCACACACGTGCATTTCTTATACAATTTTCTACCATTAAATTAATTGGGATTATAATATTTTAATTCTTTATAAGAAAAGAAATAACAGGCACCGACGGTTTCATTTCGGCCTTTGATGTAGCACACTTTTCTTAATAAAAAAATAAAGTCCACGCTTCCTCTTCCAAAAACATTCTCCAGTGATAATGATAACTCCAAACACAATACCCAGAAGTAAAATTGCGAACGCAGACATTAAATCAGGTAACCTTGCGCTCTGATACGTCACTGGTTTTTCACAACTTTTTAGTTTTGGAAAAAGAAGAGAGTGTATGTGTTGGTACACGCCTGATTCGTACATTTTGATGATGCTGAAAAATAAATTAAAGTAACTTTATGGGTGTGATATACAAATTATTTCAGAAATCTTTTAAATTACATATTGTACAATATAAAAATTTCTTAATTTTTGATTTTGGACGTAATATCCTCAACAAAAATGATGTTGCTGCTGAATAGCCCGTACACATTGCAAATGAGAATAAAAAATTATTCTTTCAGAAAAATATATAGTTAAAACGTTTTGGTAATCACAGAATTTCACAAAAAAATAAATAAAGAATTAAAGTATGTATTAAAAACAAATTTATTTATTTATTTATTTATTTTATTTACACTATTCAACAGGTCAAAGACCCAGTTAAAGAATAGGAAAACACAAAAAAAGCATACATGAAGTAAATTACAAATATGAAAAAAGAATCAATCTAAAATTCTAGATAAAGACAATAACATTTACAAAACAGATTTTTTCAGAGTTGAAATATTGCAATCCAAAAAATCTACGGGCAAGATAACTTCATTACATAAATTACACATATTATGCAGTGGAGAGTGTTGCAGAATATTTGTCCTAGCAGGTGGCAAATAAAACATGTTAAATTGTCTAGCTTCAATTCTGGGAACATGAAAGCTCAACATTCGCAAGATGGCACTGCAGTCAATGACATTATTAATTACTTTATGTAAACAAATTAAATAAGCCTTTTTACGTCGATTTTCCAAAGTTTCAAGGCCAAATCTATTAAGCATTTCAACTTGAGGGAACCCAACAGAGGGATACTCACCATCAGCTTTAAAACTAACATATTTCAAGAATTTACGTTGAACATTTTCAAGAGCATCCACATGTACAGCATAATTAGGACACCAAACAATTGATGCATATTCACAATTGCACCTGACAAAAGTAGAGTATAAAATTTTCAAAGTGTTAGAATTCCGAAACTGTTTACTATTTCTTATAATAAAACCAAGAGATCTATAAGTTCTTGCAGTAATATGATGTAAATGGTTATTAAAAGACAATTTTCTGTCAAAAATAACACCTAAGTCACAGAAAGTATCAGGTCTAGACAGCGTATGTTGCTCGATGGAATAATCGAAAGAAATTAACCGTTTCTTTGTAGAAAAAGACAGTACATGGCACTTACTAGTATTAAGTGACAGATTATTAACCCTGCACCATTCATTAATGACATTAAGATTGTACTGAAGTTCAGCAGCATCATCAGCGTTCTTGATCGTACTAAAATTTTCAGATCATCTGCATACAACAGGCAGGGCACAGTTAAATTAATAATGATGTCATTAATGAATAGGCTAAAGAATAAGGGTCCCAAATTAGACCCTTGAGGGACACCCGAGGTGGCTCGTACCTCAGCAGACTTGCAACCGCGGTAAACAACATGAAGACCTCTGTTAGAAAGATAAGAGCTAATAAGAGTTAATAAGTTGAAGGAGAAACCAAAAAATTATCTAATTTATTCAAGAGTATTGCGTGATCAATTCTGTCAAAAGCCTTTGTCAGGTCAGTGTAAATCACGTCAGCTTGAAATCCATCATCAATGGCATTGGCTAAAAACTGTGTAATACAGAAGAGATTTGTAACAGTAGACCTGCCCTTAAATAAACCGTGTTAAGACTCCGTAATTAAGTGTTTTGTGTGATGAAATATAAAATCATACAACAGGATTTCAAAACAATTGGCAAAATTGCTGATTATAACAATCGGCCGATAATTACAAATATCTGATCTTTTTGAATACTGGAGTGACCTTAGATATTTTCCACTGTGACGGAAACGTACATGTATTCAAGGACAGGTTTATTAATCTACACAATGGTGGCGCAAATACTGCGGCACAGTCCCGCACAAGAAAGGATGGTATTCCATCTAAACCGCTTGTTAACTTAGGCTTTAATTTCCTTAAACAACACCTAACTTCATCCTCTGAAAAAGAACAAATTTCAGGCAGGCTAAAGTTATTAATGTCGGAGACAAAAGGCACATTTATAGGGGTAGAATACGATTTTTGGAAAACGGAAGCAAAAGCATTACAAATCTCCTCTGGATCAGAAAAGGAATCATGGTTCATATTAAAAGTATTTGGTAAGTTTGAGTAAGAGTTTCTTTGAGATATAAATTTCCAAAAATTCTGAGGTTGATGAGTAATATTATTCTCAATATCCAAAATGTAATTATTATACAATATCTTACTGTCATACTTAACTGTACGTCTTAAAGTCTTAAATTCATTATAATGATTAATATCTCTAGAGCGTTTATACTGTTTCCACAAGAAATGTTTACGTCTAACATCTCTAATTAACGATCTAGTGTACCAAGGGGGATAACAGCGAGAACTTACACGTGAAATAGGCACAAACATGGAAAAAATCCTATCCAAATGATCATAAAATTGTTGCAGGGCAACATCAACATCAGTGCATTCATCCAAATAACAGAAGTCAGATTCAAGCAAATGTGAATAAAGTAAAGGAAAATTTGCTCTCTTAAAATTATACTTATATAACAGTTTAACATTTCTAGTCGATTGCGAGCTACAACTTCTAATAGGATACCACACCACAAGAGGAGGATGATGCAAATCTTCAGGAAGAAGAACATCAATAGCTCTCACAACTTTGCACTTATTATTGGACAGAACAAGATCCAATATGCGATTATTAATATTTACAATCGAATTACTTTGAATTAAATTAACAAAATTTTGGAAGTTTATAACGGCATTACATATAGGAGAATCGGTACAGTGCAAAGAAGCAGACGCATATGCCGGTACATTGAAGTCACCAATTAACAAAATGTCCGAGACAAAAATATAATCTAAAGAAAAAAGCATCAAAGACCAAATTATACACCTCAAGTGGTCAAGTCAAATTACGAAAAAGCCATAAGAATAGGTACCCAATCATATATTATCATTAAGATCATTTATAGTAAAATAAGTTACCTAATTTAAATTTTATACACACAACTTATTTTAGCTACAATAATACAACCGTACCTATTAGCCACGTTGACAGAAATCGGCCAATATAAAAAGTTTTGTCTTGTTAGTCTTGCAATATCATATACCAAGCATAATAAAAATTATTTAATAACACGATTTTACCATACCTAAGTCGGCTTCTTGCTAAATCACATATTTTCTATCACTTTTACTAAACGTGACTCAATAACTTATTGCAGTGTGTAACTGACTTTAACTGAGGCCTATTTATTGGCTAAAATAGTTTGATATTGTTTTAGCGTGTACTAATCGTGGCTAATCTACACATCATTATAAATAATATTTATATATGCTACACCGAAAACAAATTTTAGTACTTATCTGTAAAAATTTTTTGTTTCATGAAAATAAATTATTTGTTTGTATAGGGCCGAACTAATATTTATTTCTTGATACCAAATTATTTTTATGAAAAATGAAAAATACAGTCAATTTGTGTAAAAAAGCAATTGTTTAAATTAAAAAACATTATTTCCCTTTCAATGGTACACTTTTGGTGATGATTTAATTTATTCTATGATAAAATAATATTTTTATATTTAAATTTTTTTCTAACTAAACAACTGCTTATTTAAGTCAACAACTTATTGCTCAAGAATTTTGATAACCAACTGCTGGCTAATACCCCGATCAGTATTGAATTACACCTGATAAGCGGTTTCGAGCTTATTAGCTCTCATCACAGTACGTCACAGGTGAGTGGTGAGTTAACTGACGACAGTGACAACTAATCTTTGTTGTTCATGTCTCTTAAACCCGATATACCTGAGTACCTACAGGAAAAATAGCACAGCTACATCTAGGGACCACCTATTGACAATTATTTTTTGTTTATAGGAAATAATTGGAATTTTTTAAATTGTTTATTTAAAAAAATAATTTTTTCGACAATATGACTATATAGGAAATAGAGTTTTTTTGATTTACGGTTTTTTTTAAAGATTATATAACCTAATAAAACTATATTTAAAAACTTAATAAAAAGAACTAAAACATTACATAAATTCCCTTTTCCATATCCCTTAATTAAATTATGAATTTTTGAATTAAATAAATGGATTATTTGATTCGAAATGCACATTGATTTCAAGAAAAAATCATTTTTTAAATTTTGAAACGTTATTTTTATGCAGATTTAAACAAATGGTTTAGGAAAATTAAAAAAATATATTTATTTGAAACCCGTTTTTTTAAATTAAGTTTTTATCAGATCTTCAAATGAAATAACTATTTGTTTCATCTAAACAAATACCTACTATGAAATTTTCTTAACAAATAAATCAATTAATTTTTGTCAAAAAAGTAAACATTACAGGAAAAAAGATTTGTTTCCCGAGAACAAATGATATTTAAGTAAATTGCAATGTTTATTGAAAAAAGGAGTAAAAGTTAGATACAAATAACCTAACATACCTCTATCCCAAGTCGCATAATAAAATACATACAGTAAATTAAAATAGCTCAAACTAAGTACATCTGTACCTATGTACCTACTTAGGAAAGTTTATTTTGAATTGCCTTGTTTACAAGTCAAATAAAACTCCTCAGATTAGGTAACAATAACAACGGAGAAACGCTCAGAACGTCCAAATTATTCTTACAACCAATCAAATGTAGGCCCTTTTCATGTACTTATATGCAGAAAATAATACACCAGATTTTAAAGATAAACTAAACGCTGTTAAGGTAGGTGAAGTAATCTTTAAAGTAATTCTAGAGTTGGACAATAAAATTTAAAAAATCGAATCAATTGGCAGGAACAGAGTACGAATATCATTCAGAACCTATGACGCAGCAAATAAATTAATATATCTGTATATACTGTAAAATATATCTAAATTATCTGAAGCCAGCAATGTGTACAAATTAAAAGGAATTTCTAATTTATGTTTGTATATATCTTGAAATAGAAGGTCTCGATATGCACTATGTAGTGGACACTCTAAAATTAAATGTTGAAGATCTCCTGTTTCATCACATAGACAATTAAGACTATCAATTTGTCCTATTTTATATTGGTATTTTGGATATAAAGCATGATTTGATCTT
Organism: Monochamus saltuarius; assembly: GCA_025584915.1. NCBI lineage: Eukaryota > Metazoa > Arthropoda > Insecta > Coleoptera > Cerambycidae > Monochamus > Monochamus saltuarius. Next base: position 9,295,209 of record CM046726.1, read on the forward strand.
ATTCTGGTTATGCTTTTAATAAATTGTCTGTTTGAGTAGTCATATAACCATGTATTTTGCCGTAAGATTGTTGAATTTGTTTATAGACGTTTCCGGGATGGCAATTTTCATATATATTTTAACGAATATCTTAAAGAGATAATTAAACAATCCGATTTACACTACAAATTTGAAGTAGAAAATGTTAGACGAATTAACAAAAAAGTAGTTGAGAATAATGAAATCAAATGCAATCCTACGAAAACAGTTGTCATTAGTTTTTTATCACAAGAATTACCAAAATACATTGCTATTAATCATGTTAGATTTACAGTCGAACCTTACGTGCGGAAAGTCATATTATGTAACAACTGTTTTCGTTTCGGGTACATGGGGACACAATGTCGAAGCAAGGTTAGATGTATCAAATGTAATGAAAATCATACTTCTGATTCTTGCACAAATTTGAACAACAATCGTCAATGTTTTTATTATAACGGAAATCATTTTACAAACCAAATCAAGGATTGTTCAGAATTTAAGCGGCAAAAAGACAAAAAATATATGGCTCAGACAAACGTCTCGTACAAAGAGGCTGAAAAGTTTATCCCTGAAGTATCATATGCTTCTGTTCTTGCCAATCATCAACCGGAATTTACTTTAGAAACAATTCAGTTGCCTAAAACAAATACACTATTCAAAGGTACTCCTGATCGATTTACTCATGTTATTAATACTCCAAACAAAAGAATAAGGTCTAATACTCCTGATAGTACGAAAATACGAAGAAACGAAATAATATCACCCGTTTTCATTACTCGTACCTCAGGTGGTGTCCTTAATAACCCTATACAGGGTGGCGTATCCAAAACCAAACAGAGGCATTTTCTGGCAGTTCAGTTCTTTTTTTGAAAAACGCTCAAACCCGTCGATTTTGTTTTCGAGGGGGACACAAAATTGGCATAAAATCACGTTTACACGTGCAGCCCCCTAGGCGGGGATGGAACCACCCCTAAAATCTTAAATGGGAAGGGGGGTCGAATTCGATTCCCTCTATAATGATGTAAAATACTATGTACTTCAGTTCAGTAATTTTGAAGATTTATTGATTAAAAGCTTAAAGTAGACTTTAATACATTATCATTAGTGGAGATCAAGTAATGCATTAAATTTGGCAGCAAAGTAGGTTATTTCTACTCTTTGGTTCTGCTTTACGATTTTTTGGCATTTCTACATGAGTTACAGAATACCAATTTGTGCCAGGGATCAACATGGTAGATATTGAACATTCCGATTTGTAAATATTACGGTTATTAAAATGTACAACAATTTACGACTTCTAAATAAAAATCTTGAAATAGTTTGGATAAAAGGTCACGCAGCAATCAAGCAGAATGAATTCGTAGATAGACTAGCTAAAGAGGCATCTTCGGAGATTCCATCCCTGAATTTAAAATTCCAGCATCAGACATCAAAAAAATTATCAGAGAATAACTAAAGAACAACTGGAATAAATATTATCTTGACTACGCAGCAGGAGAGGGTTACAAGAGACTACAACCTGGGATAAGGAAAGAAACATAGTTCACAACTAATAGGTCCTTTATGTGTACTATTTGCCGTATGAGAAGTTTCCATTGTTTATGCAGGGAATACAAATATACAATGAAACTTAGATAATACTTACTGTACCTTTGGAGAAATAGATAACTTACAACATTGCTTGATGGACTGTTTAAATAAAGAAATCTCAGGTATACAGGGTGAGTCAGTCATAATGTCATTAATTTTAAGAGGAGATAGGGAATAATGAGTATAATGCGAATACGTGATTAAAAAAAAAATCTAAATGCATATTTACGCCGAAAAAAAATATTTTCAAATCATTATTTAAACCCCCATTTCAGACTGTCACTGACAGGTCACAGCCTTGGTCGGTTACAGCAGTTCAACTCGATATCGACCTGATGCAATGTTGTAAAGTTGTAATATTTTTCTATATAGTACCTACCCACCTAGGTTTTAGACATCACAAATAAACGGTTGTACTGACTATTTTAGAATATCATTTTTTCTTGCTCAGTTCAACTTCAGCCAATAATAATTTAAAATGTTAATGCCCAATAAAATCAAATAATAATAATCAAATAATTCTATTAAAAATTGCAAGTAACGCGGTCCACTCAGGTTTTCCTGCAGAAAATACGGCCCAATCAAACGATACCCGTACACTTGCGTGTCGATTTTTCTCTGAGCAAATGTAGCTGTTATAACTGCAACAAAACTCCAACGTGTCTAATAATAAACTGAGTACTAAACCATTTACGTACATTACATAAAAAATCTATACCCAATGGGTAAATTATTGAGAAGCTGAAAAGTGTTTCGTGTTTAAATACTAAGTACTTAATAAAAGCCATCGTGTTGTCGACAGAAAACTGTCCAAGACCGAAATGGCACGCCGCTAATCTAAGTTATCGAGAGTTAATCTTGACCTTAACCTACCGTATTATTAGGTCAATAACCTAGTTACCTAGTTTTTGTACTGTTATTTAACGACAAGGAGTAAAACTATTTTTTTTAATCTAGATACATGAATGAATTTTCCTTAAATATTGATTTATTTGTTAATAAAAACAAATGTAGATAATAAATAAATGTTTTCGAATGTTAGGTTATGACAGTATAATAATTTTGATTTTACGTTTTCACTACGTTTTACAAATAAATATGAATTTTTAGTATTACTCGTAAGTACAATTAACCGCACACATAACCAGATGTACAATTTGTAGTTACGTACATCTAGCCTAGAAATGTGTTTTAAGTAGTATGATACTAACCTGTTTACAGCCCACATTTCAAGTAAAACTGCATTTATCCGTCCATAGCACTTTATTAATAAAATTCAGTCGCATTTCGTAAACATTCTCCGTATAACACTACCATTTCCACATATTCGGAAATTGTAAAATTATGCGTTGTGAATTTACGCTAAATACGTGAGGTTAGACCGAAATAAACAAACTACTGCTTCTTGTCTTCTCTCCATGCCCCCTCCAAATGTGTGGCATGATCTACAAATTTGAGGGGGAAGAAATGCGGAAAATGCAGAGCGCTAAATGGAGGTAAATTTGAATAACACGCTGATGTGTTAGACGATATTATGTATGTAAATGTGGCATCCATGGTTAATACGGCAAGTCTGTGGCAATAGATTTTCGTCGGGTGCGCCATCAGAAAGTTCGTAGCGTACCAGGAGCGTCGTGTTACTGATTTTTATAGGGTGATTTGTTTATTTTTTTAAAGGTCGAGTAAAATTTTAGTAGTATAGATAAGTTTTTATGTTGTTGTCACTCATATGGAAATATTAATAACTGTCAATCAAGAAAGGAACATTATATTATTGGATATATAATATTTTATAACGTATAGCCCGTTTATATTCCACTTATACGTAATTTTAATTAATAATCCGTTTTCATACCTTTTTTCCTTATTACCCACATATGTGTATACCTATAAAGATATAGTTAAGTAAATTGAAAAAAATAAGCAGACCAATGTACAAAGTCTAGCTATTTGGTGATGAACCAGTGCCATTGTAAATCACACACACACACACAATTGTCTTGTTTTAGTTGAAGAAACGCATGTGTGATGGAGTTTTGTAATAACCTTTTGGAAACACCCTATAAGAAATAGTGTATGTAAGTTCTTTCATCAGAACAAAGTCTAGCTATTTGGTGATGAACCAGTGCCTTTGTAGATCACACACACACACAATTGCCTTGTTTTGGTTGAAGAAACATATGTGTGATAGAGTTTTGTAATAACTTTTTGGAAACACCCTATAACAAATAGTGTATGTAAGTTCTTTCATCAGAACAATAAATTGTAAACATTCCCAAGTCATAAATTTTAACAACAATCATATTAAAATTTTAAAAAGCTTATGTTTTGCTTTATATCTGTTGATTTCTAAACATGTGCTAAATTCTGTTGCATCACAGTGATTGCAACGTCTTCAATGATAAACAAATACAATGTTTGTATGGTACCACGTATAGGGTGGTTCAAATAAATGGTAAAATGATTTTCAAAAATTCTATGAAAACGTGTTTTAGATCTATTAATTGTTAGTATAAAATAAAAAAAGCTAGTATAATTAGTAAACCTACCTAAGCTTGTTTTTTCTACATTAATATGTCAATGTCAATCAAATAATTATCTAGTTATTAATTGACTACATCTAGGCATTGCATATAGCAATCCATCGTGACAAAATTATTTAATAATAGATAATTACATAGGACAGTTAATAATACAGAACCAAAATAAAGAGAACGTCCTTATTTTGATGATTTTGCAAATATGCACCTATATAGTATTAATAGTAACAGGTATGTCATACTTTTTAGTTGCCTACCTATTAGTAAAGTTTACGGAATAATTATTCCATAAACTTTGCTATAGTACTATTAAATTATATACCGTGTGTCAAAAGAAGCGGGACGGTCGAATATTTCGCGTAATTTACATCGAATCGAAAAACTGAAAAACACGTGTTCAATATTTTTAAAAATCTATCGAATGACACCAACACGACCCCTACCCTGGGAGTGGGGCAGGGGCAACTTTGAAATTTTAAATAGGAACCCCCATTTTTTATTGGAGATTTGGATTTTTCATAAAAAAATAAGTAACTTTTATTTGGGACATTTTATTCGAATTGTTAATAGGAAAATTATGTAAACAGGCTAATATCTCGAGAAATACGCTTACACCAAATAAAAAATCAAAAAACACGTGTTTAATATTTTACAATATTTCTCATCTATTGTGGTTGAATTTTCGAGTTCCTACCGTCAGAAGTTAGATATCTATAGAGTGTTTTCATTAAACCAGGTTAGTAAATTTAGATAGATTAATTTCTTTAGATAAATATTGAATAGAGCTTTGTCTGTGCAATTGTTCATTAGCATACCTAGATGTTTGGTATCAGAGAACATACATATGACTTCATTGATAGGAATTGTAAGGGATTTGATATATATTAGCTTAAAATACCTTTCTAAAACAGTAAAAAATGTTACAAAGGCTAATAATAAAGAATATATGGGTAGATATTGTGGGTGTAATTCAACGCTGGTTGGGGTTTTAGCCAACAGAGTAGTTAGTTTCACATAATATTGTTAATACCTAAAAATATATAAAAAACGATACATATAAAGGGTAAAATTTTGTTATTTATTGTAGTAGGTCGTTATGATGTTTAAATTCATTGACAGATTAATCAGTTTGACATTGTCGACATTTAATTTCAAATAATTTTAATTTATTGGTATAATAATTTTTATAGTTAGATATTCAACTTAAAGGAGGCCGCGTGATGAAGCAATCTTAAAAATAGAAATAGGTCAGATCTCATTTATTGTGGTTCAATTTTCGAGTTCCCACTGTCAGAAGTTCGATATCTATAGAGTGTTTTCATTAAACCAGGTTAATAAATTTAGATAGATTAATTTTTTTAGATAATTATTGAATAGAGCTTGGTCTGTGTAATTGTTCATTAGCATACCTATTTGTTTGGTACCAGAGAACATACATATGACTTCATTGATAGGAATTGTAGGAGATTTGATATATATTAGCTTAAAATACCTTTCTATACTCTATATATATTATGAAATAATAAGATAATTTTTACTAAATAATAATATAAAAATTATAATAACTATGTTAAAAAATTTGTAAGTGCAAAACTATACTTAAGTGGGCCTGGTTCTTACAAGAGGAGCGAGCCCTCCAGCCCCCTTTGGTCGGGCTATTACCACCAAGAAGTCATTATACGCAACTTCAGTGACCACTAAGAAGAATATTTAGATAACAATATTATGTAACTTTAAAGGTCCCTTTACACACATCAGTGACGTGTCAGTTCAGTGCCAGTCAGTATCAGTGTTATTTATAGTATATAACTAATACCAATTCATACATATCCGCCTGTAGTACATACTATGCTTTCAGTGAAATAACCGCAAGATGACCTGTTTTACTGATGATGAATTGGCAATTATTGCTGTAGCCCTAGATGAGGAAAAAGAAGAAAACCATATAAAAAAGTGAAAATGGGTACACAAAGCATGAATGATACGAGAAAGTGAAGGAAAATTTATTACGTTATATAAGGAATTAGTAGACAATGAAATAAATTGTTTTAAATATTTTAGAATGTCTCTAAATTGTTTCAATACATTGCTTGGACACCGCAGCAGCACTGATGGTAAAAGATGTCACTGTGTCGGACTTGTCTGAACAGATCAGCAACGATATTTTATTTTTCACTAACACTGATACTGAACATGGTACTGATGTGTGTAAATAGATATTTTTAAAACTCACTGAACAGACCCTGAAACAGCACTGGCAGCACTGATACGGCACTGTGACGGACGTGTATAAACACACCAATTTTAACCTTAAGCAACGATTTTTTATTCTTCACTGATATTGATACGGAACTGACACGGCACTGATGTGTATAAATAGACTAACTCCTAAAATTTACGCACCTGAGATTAATTAGCTTTCTGTAAGATGAGCGTTTCGACATCGGAAAGGCAATATAATTTACTGTGTCTTTTATGGGTATTTCAGCAATATCGTATTTACATTTATAGTTGCTCACAATAAGCAATTCTCTCCTTGCGACATGACTAGAAGCAAAAAATCCATATTTGCCCTTGGCTGCTTTTAGTAACCCTTCCGTGATGCTGCTGATGTTGTTATGCAGATAGCCGCGTAGATATATCTCATTTAACTGGGTGATGTTCATGGACTGCAAAGAAAAAATTCATGCCAAAAATTATTTCAGTATTTAAGAAGAAATTAATATTACTAATTATCGCCCAACCGTTATTTATTTATTTATCTATTGTAACAATCAGCAGACCAATACGGTCCAATTACAGATTGAGTTTAGTGTTTCGCTTTACTTTATGAACAATACATGTGCGAATAGAACAGCTCAGCTCATATAATGAACAACATCAGGATTGACATGTCAGGAGGAAGTATGTTCTAGAGTTAGTAAAAAAATTTTGAGAGACAGGGAACGTAGCCAATAAAAAATGAGAAATTGAAAAACCTATAGTTAATGAAGCTAGTGAAGCTGCAGTTTTGGGACAAGTTCATCTTGATCCTACATTAAGTACGAGGCAGCTGCCATCTGTGTGTCCGTCCGTATTTCGACCAACGCTTTCCACGGAATTGGATTGGAAGAAGAGGCAGCATTGAGGGGTCTCCACTATCACCGGATTTATCGCCCCTTCATTCTTTTGTACCTAAAAAGTAAAATCTATAAAACACAGCCAGCGTCGCTGCAAGATTTGCGTCAAAGAATCGTCGATGAATGCCGTCGACTCCAGAAATGCTTCAGAATGTTTCGAACAAAATCTTTATTCTTGTATAGAAGCGGGCGGTCATCAGCTTGAACATTTAGTCAACTAAGTATATAGTAAGTAAGCAACTAAACATAATTTAAATTTTAAAAGGAAATTTTTTTTCAGTTATAAAGAAAACTGTAAGAGCTTTCAAATATAATATTACTCAATCCCCAATGCAATTTAAATATTTTGGGCTGATGCTTACCCTTGATTGGGGGTGAAAGTGGCGGAGTCAAAAATACAAGCAAAAAATTTCCCCTTTTAATCTAAAATCGACGGGTCTGAGCATTTTCTACAATCTTGACGCAGATACTGAAAATGGCTCTGTTTCGTTTTCATCTGGCCACCCTGTATATATTATTTTGCAGAACAATTTATTTAAAAATGCATTAGTTATCAGCAAATATAACACAATTTGTCTGCAAAGTATTATAGGTCATTATGGGTGACCTTAATTCATAATTTGTTCTGGCTATTTGACAATAAAATATTCTATGGTATCGAGTTTTTTGACAAGGTACACTAATTTTAATTTCTCTAAGCATAGTTCATCTTTTATGTTGTAGTGTATACGTTTATGGAGATACAATATTCCTTGGACAATCCGCCTCGTATATAATGTTTGCAAGTTATTATTTTTTAGCATTTGATGGTAGTAGTCTTGTGTTGAATTATACTGTCTGTCCAGTCATTCTGTATGCAAGATGCTTCATAAATCTTTTTTGTACATTTACAATCATCTGTATATACTTAACATAAAATGGGTTCCATACAATTGCACAATATTCAAGTTTGGACCTTACATAACAATTAAATAACATTATCAACGTTTTATTACTTATAAAATTTCTTAATACAAATCCTAAATTTTTAAAAGCCATATTAACTGTATTTATGACGTTATCATTAATAACTTCACAAAATGTTTTGCCTTTGATAAAGTTGGCCACTCAATATTATTAAATAAATTGCGTTACTTTGGGCTTTCTGGAAATTAAATTGACTTGTCTTTTAATCTACAGTGTGTCCCGTTTTTCAGGTTGACATCTCTGGAAATGGGGAGACTGTCGGATTCCCGCATGGCAATTTTGTTTACAATAATTAGCACCCTGAAGGGAGGTTATAATCTACTAACCATTTTATTGATGTGACAAAATCCTGACCTACTCCAATTTCTTAAAAGGGTCGTTTTTCAGAAAGTGGTATTAGGCATTTTTTATCAAAAAGATAATACGACCAGGCTATTCAACATCCACCAAAATACCCATATACCAAATTTGATCCACAAATGTCTCCTGAATGTTTTTTATGGGTTCTAAGCTTCGAGAAATTACATATACAAAAAATGATATGACCTTTGCATGAATGAATATTTTCCATGCTGATTTTATTGACAATAAAGGTATTTTGGAGGAATAACCCTACTATTACGGGTATTTTGTTGTAAACATCATCAATTTTTTTAATGAGCAACTGTTAAAATTATATAAAAGACTGTATACATTTTTAACATACATCAAAGAGATAGGGCAGGCAGAGACTTAAATCTAGACATTAAAAAATTCCAACTTACAGATATTATGTCGATCACAAATTATGTTCGATAAGACGTTTGCTAAAATATAACAATTTATGGAAAAAACGAAAGTTTGAAATTAGCAAATCCGTGTAATTCTTTGAAAAGGTGATACTGATGTTACTGATTAATCAACTATAAAATAGGTCAACCACAAACTGCTTTCTATATAATTTTGATCCAAAGAGTTACACGCTTAAGTGTGAATAACTTCTATTTTAGTAAGGAATGATATTGAAATCATTAATTTGCATAACAGTTTTAAAAACAAAATATTCATAAGTAGGTGACTTGCTAAATATACAAGCACATTACTAACAAACAATATGTTAATATATAGGTAATGTTCTTTGTAATATTAGAGGAAAATTACTCTATGAAGAATTTATCCAAGTAAGCGAATTTTTGTTATATACTATATACGAACCACATTCCTTTGAAATTGAAAAGACAATATATATTTTGTGTTTTGATTATGGTTAAGACTTAATTTTGCTTTGACGAAGTGAAATGAATTACTTATATCTTTATGATGATAACTGTTTTTGAAAATGGTTTCAATTCTTGTCTGATTTAGAATAGTACCTACAATAGATAGTTATAAATAAATCAAACACTATTTTGCTATGGGCTATATACTTACTCTTAAGTAGTTTTCATCTTGACTGTTTTTAACGTATCCAATTTCATAATCACTATTCAGTAAATCGTCAACAGTGCGAATATTAGTCAATTGTATAGACAAAACAGACGTAATGAAGGCCGAATAAGAATTGTAGATTACAAGCGTGAATAATAAATAGACTATAATTATTATTTGTTCCCCGGACGATCCAGGTTTCCAAATACTACCTATAATAAAATACACTACTAAAATATACAGGACGTTAGAAAAGTAACGCATAAATTACATATTTTTTAAGAGTGACATTTATGTATAAAATTCGCTTTAATTCTGCTTATTTTGGTGTAATGTACAATAAGATGGCGGTCCAGGTATTTCGGATACGAAATTATCTATAGTTTTTTTTATATAAAAACAATACAGGGTGAGTCATTAATTATGGCACATAGCTTAAGGGCAGATTGTTAACGTCAAAATAAAGCGATTGAGTCCAACATTTCTTATTCAATTGTTGCTCCTTTTCATTCCACACGGTGTTATAATTAATTGAAAAAATTTGTTCGATTTTCCTATGTTTTAAGAACGTTTGTACTGATTGTTTTGAAAATTTGTAGTCTTATATTTTTTGAGGTGCCAATTACGAATATGTAAACGGTGTTGATATCAGGGCCTTAGTTATACTGCCGATGTAAAAATATGTGTAACTTTTTGTATTTTACACTTTTGAATTTTTAATAAGAAACTATTTTTTTGTCATATGGAGAATGTAAATATCCTTTGTGTCTCCGAGCATTGGGCAACCAATGAAGAGATCAGTAATCTGACTTTAGCAAACCTAAATTTAATGGCTAAGTATTGTAGAATTAGTAGACTTCATGGCGGCGTAGCTATATATGTTGACAATGCTATTAAGCCTAGAATTAAAACTGTTACTTTTATTAACAAGTTTAACTCGGAAATGAATATTGAGCTATGCGGCTTAGTTTTGTGTCTTAATATTAAAGTATTTTTAATAGTAATTTATAGGCCTCCTTCTGGAGATCTCAATACGTTTTTGGCAAACCTGCAGGACTGCTTGAATTTCGTTAAGGAAAAATATGACCACATAGTTCTATGTGGGGATCTTAACATCGATTTTAATTCAAATTCTCTTAATAAGCAGATATTATCTGACCTTTTCGACTCGTTTAATATCAATACTTACCTAAATAAACCCACACGCATTGTAGGTAATGTACATGGTGTGATATCGAAATCTGCCATTGATTATATGGTAACTGATCTCCCGCAAACCTTGATCGATGTTTACATGTGTTGTCCAACTATTGCTGATCATACTGCCCAAATTCTATGTGTTAAAGATATTCTGCCACTAACCAATCAACTCAATAAACAAACTATTAATACTCGCTTCATCAGCGAAGAGAATATAGCTAAATTTCAATATCTTTTATCTAAAAGTGCCGGGAATTTTATATACAGCACGGACCTAACTTCGGCTAATATTACTGAAGCGTTTAAGAATTTCTTAGACGTCTTGTTAACCCAAATTGATGCCTCGTTCCCGCATGAAACTAAAAGATCACTCCTAAACATATCAATGTGACGGATTGCAAAAATTGGGTTACGCCTGAAATCAAACGCAACAGTGAATATTTAAAAAATCTGCATTGGCTCGTACAACGCTATAATAACCCCGACCTTACCTATTTTTATAAATGCAGAAAGCATGAATATAATAATCTTATAAAGAGCGCTAAACGAGAATATTTTTCTGCTAGAATTTCAAACGCTCCAAATTCCACCAAGGAAGTCTGGAGGCTAATTAAATCGGAGCTACAAACTGAAAATTCACGGAGGTCTAAGATCGAGTTAAATATAAATGGCAAGGTCACAGATAACCCGGAGGAGGTGGCGAACTACTTTGCTAACTACTTTGCTACGGTTGCTGTTGACAAAGTAAATGATCATTTTGGTGCTAATTTATCTGATGAGTGCACTTCTTGCGAACTTGGTGATCAATCCATTTTCATTTATCCGGTAACTCCCGATGAAATACGGCAAGTTATAGCCGATTTAAAAAACAAGCAAGGTTGTGGTCCCGACGGATTGTCTACCAAGTTTGTCAGGTACTCAAGCGACTACATCATGGAACCTTTATGTATCCTAATTAACGCATCCTTACACTCGGGTGTCTTTCCCTCCATATTTAAGATTGCAAGTATTATACCGATCTTCAAAAAAAATGATCCTTTGAACGCTGAAAATTATAGGCCGATATCAATCTTAAGTGTAATTTCTAAGATTATAGAAAAAATTGTATTTAATCGCATAATGTCTTTTCTAAGCTCTTTTAATCTGTTAACTGATAATCAGCACGGGTTTCGAAAAAATCGATCCACTGACACAGCTACCATCCAGTTTTTGCAATTTGTTTATGATGAATTGGACAGGGGAAAGCTCGTCATAGGTTTATTCTTTGACCTATCGCGCGCTTTCGACTCACTTAATTTGTCTTTTGTTAAAGAAAAACTTTCTAAGATTGGTATTCGTGGCACTCTGTTAGATTGGATTATGTCTTATCTAACAGATCGATCTATTCAGGTAAAAATCGATGAATGTGTATCTAAAGAACAAGCCTTAGGTCTTGGCGTTCCCCAGGGCTCTGTGCTGGGCCCACTGATATTTTTACTCTTTGTGAATGATTTACCATCTTCTATGTCTAAAGGTAACATAACCATGTTTGCGGACGACAACTCTTTTGGGATCTCAGCATCAAACCTTGTGGAACTCCTTGACAGCTCAAATACCGTTATGCGTGAATTCGGGGACTACTGTAACAAAAATAATTTAATACTAAATATTGATAAGACGGTGTATGTATTTTTCGCAGAGAAAACCAATACCGGATGATACTCAGTTACATTTCAATAACACCTCAATTCCTTTTAGCCAAAACACGAAATTTTTGGGCATAATATTAGACACAAAACTGAGCTGGGACAACCAAATCGATGAAGTTTGCAAAAAACTTAATAAAGCTTACTTTTGCATTCGTAAACTAAAGGAGACGTTAAGTACAGAAGCTTTATTAAATGTCTATTACTCCATGGCATATTGTCATATCTCTTATAATATTGTATTATGGGGGAGAGCAAAAAACTTGCAGCGTGTTTTTGTTTGCCAGAAACGTATTATAAGATTGATCTTTAATATTGCTCCCACTACTTCTTGCAAATATTCTTTTGTAAAGAACAAAATTTTAACAGTCCCTTCCATCTATCTTTTTTCTCTATTAAAATATATTAAACTCAATATTACCAAGTTCAAAACAGCCGCTAGTTATCATAACTATGGCACCCGCCATGAAGATCTGCTGGCTATATCTCACCACAATACTACTCTCTTGGAAAAATCGCCGTATTACTCCGGCATTAGTTTCTTTAACAGACTGCCTAATACGATAAAAAGCACCAACAACTTCATCAAATTTAGATCGAATCTTAAACAGTTTTTATTGGAAAAATGTGTTTACTCTTACAATGAATTTTAAATCTTTGTTTTCTGTCTACTATGTTTTTGTCGACTATGTTTTATATGTATTCTTTTAACTTTACATTATCTTCTTATTATTGTAAGAATTGTATGACGTTCACATCTGTTTATAACAGCCTAGGTGATTAAATAAATAAATAAATAAATATTGAACCACCTTCAATTCTAAATAGAAAAGGTATACCTGTTACAAATCAATAAGCTCAACCATTTTTGAGAAACAGACGATTTAAGTTTTGAGATTCGGGGAATTAAATAAGAAAATTAGGAGTCTTAAGATATCAAAAACAGAATTAACAATAAGACGAACACTGCAACAACTGAAAAATTTATTATGCATATCTTAACAAGCTTATTCTGAGCTTCTTATTTAAATTTTGTCTGACGTTGATTAAAGTTCTATGTTGCTTGATAATATTAACCGATTCTTGAACCTTGTCCCACAGTTGTTCTTGACTATTAATAATGTCTTTGTAAACGAAAGATTTGATATAGCCCTAAAAGTAAAAATCCAACGGATTTAAATCAGGGCTACGTGCAGTCCAAGGAACTTTGCTGCTGCGTCCAGTCCAACGGTATGGAAAATTTCTATTAAGATATTCTCTTACTCGGAAATGTGCAGGTGCGCCATCATGCAAAAACCAGAAGTTCTGCCTTAAATTTAAGGGAATATATTGAAGAAGCAGTGGCAAGTCATTAATTAGAACATTTAAATATTTTTCTCCGTTAAGTGGACGTGGTAGTACGAATGGCCCCTCAATATTATTGGAGATAATTCCACACTAAACATTGATAGAGAACTCTTGCTGAAAATGTACTTGTTGGCAGATGAGGATTTTCTAGTTCCCAAGAATAACCATTTCTCCAATTAAAAATACATCGTCGTGTAAATGTGGCTACGTTCGTAATGTATATTTTATTATAAAAATGGTTTGTTGAAACATGAAGAAGCTGTGCAAACCGTAACCTATCCAGAGGGTCTTGTGACGTTAAATGTTGAACTGGAGTAAAATGATAAGCATACAATTTTTCTTTATGGAGTATTCTGCTAACGGAACATTCACTGATTTTGAAAGAATCGGTCCATACGTTCTTAAAATACATCAAAAAATCGAAAACCTTTAATCAATTTTAACAGCCTGTAGAATGAAAAAGAGCAAAAATTGAATAAGGCATGTTGGGCTTAATCACTTTATTTTGTCGTTAACAATCTGCCCGTAAACTATGTACCATTATTAATAACTCACCCTGTATATTTTTCCGGAAGAATCTTGCAGATGAGTTCTTTCTGTGATCGGTAATATAGCACACTTCATAATTTTGAGAAACAGAAGTTTAAATGAATCAATAAAAGTTTAATGAAAAATTGAATGAATAACAATTGGAAGAAGTGTGCTACGGCTTGGTTGAAGCAGAATACTAAACTGGCAGTAAAAAATGTTGTTACTGTCAAAAGTATTGTTAGTCATTAGAAGTAAAGGTGTTATCCGTAAAAGAGGTAATTGTAATATTAGTTATGATTGGCTGCGGTTTTTTTTTGAGTTAAATTATTTATCATTTACTGTATTCTTGTTAATATTTTGCTCCTATTAAATTAAATTTATTTAAGGATAATATCGCGTCTTCTAATTTACTGTATAATTTTTTTCCGTGAATTTTTCCGATATTTTAGTAGTTATTCTGCTATTCGGGACTTTAGGAATCCAACAAATCAGAGATCTGATACATGGTGATTTTCCGGGTTGTTATGCCGTGACCTCGGTAACTGGTAGCTGCCAGAAACAGAGTTAAGTTGCTCAGTCGCGGCGAAGCTTTTGCAGAGTCACCACTGAAGATGCCGACAGTGAAGAGCGGCGAAACGTTTGGAAGCATGGGATGCGACCAGTTACAGCGGCGGCTACGGAACGCCTCGGAGGACCACCAGTATCCGAGAAGCGGTTCCCACCGTATCAGTCGTAATACCAACAGTAGGAACCGTAATCAATATATGGACAGGCCCAGAGACACCGATAGCGGGTCTGTCCCCACAGAGCCTAGCCCGAGAACAACCAGGGCAGGTAAAAGTATCCCAGCTAATGCTAGGGATGTGCATTTTAACTCTGTTTCTGGCAGCTACCAGTTACCGAGGTCACGGCATAACAACCCGGAAAATCACCATGTATCAAATTACAACACTGGCCGTGAAAGCCTAAAAACCACAAATCAGAGATCATTAAAATTGGTATTTTATGTATTTAGATATTGCCGAACTCTTCATTCACAAGATTCTACTGGAAAAATAAATTGTTTCTATTTAAAAATATTATCGATGTGATCATATCCGCAACACCTGGAATGCCTTCAAAATAAACGGAATTAAAAATCGACCGAGGATTTTAGACAGAAACGTTCAACAAATATTGAATTTATCCGTTACTTTTCTGACGGACTGTATATTTTCAAATTGCATGCATTGTGTCCAAAAATTCGATAAAATAGTATAAGATTCCTGTAGAAATACTTTAATGTTGAAATATATGCATGTCTATCAGCAAAGTAATTTTTTAAGAAATTCCATTAACAACAAATCTTCCCATACACATACATATATTATTGGTGACACTACTTATATGCATTTATATATTAATTTACTAATAAATAATCTGTAATTATTATGCTGTTGCTAAGTAATTTTTTTTTTAAAATGATAAGATACACTTAAGCAATAATTGGTTAAAATGGTGTTTAGGAATACTTTTATAAATTTCTTAAATATCATATTAAATTGTCTAAACATTTATAAATATTATAGTTATCATTATTAATGCAAGCGATATTCACACACATTTAAAAATAATAACTACTTATTTTTATGTATTGCTACCCAAGTCTATATCTTTAGATTATAGATATAAATGAATATGTATAAATACTTCTATTACTTGCTAAATTACGCTGTATCTACCTTGTTGACTAAAAATGCCAATGCTCCACATAAACGAGTCCAAAAGTCCACTATCTTTATTTTTTAAATCAACGGTCTTAAAAGTTTTCATAATTTTCTTGTAAGTAGCCATTACAACTGCCAAAATAGCACAAGTCCCAAGAACACACTGTATTAACCTCGAACTAAAAGGAACCAAAAATATATCGCGAAGTTCGTTCGATTGTTGAGGCTCAATGTAAATACTCCTCCTGAAAAAAAAATCTGAACTGATAAATCAAATATCTATTTAATTTGTTCAGGTACTACCTAGACTCCATTATGTTATGTGAGAAAGCCATATCACTACACCTTTCGTGTGTTTTAATAATGCTGTCTAAACCTACGTCTATTTCTTCTTTGATTATAGCTCCGAAAAGGTCAGTCCAAGCACCATCAACATTTTTATTTCCTAACCTAGAGTAGGTAATAATACGCCCACTAGAACATAATAGTAGGCCAATATTAGTCATCTCACAAATCGATCATGTAATCCGATAAAATGTTTACTTTTGTTAGATTGACTTGGTTAAGCGGAGGGGACAAAACACATTTTTTAGTGATGGCATGCTGCTTATTAACAATAATTATGTAATGAAAATGGCAAAACAAATCAATGAAACCAAAATTGCCGAAAAAATCTAACAGTCTCGGTGTCACATCAAACAATTGCAAGACGTGTTGACTCTGCCTGGACGAAAGCAATGACTTATACACTAGGGATGAGCACATAACGTCGATGTTTTTGAAACATTAATTAAAAGAAAATATTGCGGCAGAAATAAGAGCAATTCTGAGGGGAATGTGTGGACGAGTTATTAAACATCTTCGCTCCAGATTTGAAGAGTGCATGCAACGTAATGGACATCATTTAGATAATATTCTTTTTAAATCATAAATTTCCTTTGCCTGAACTTTTATTTTTCTTAAATAAAAGATTAGAAACATTTTCAGTGCTTTATTTATAACAATAGCAAAGTGCTGATACCCTTTTTGGACACTGTGTATGCTACATCAACCTTGTAATTTTTGTTCGAATTATTCAAGAGGACTTCAGTGTAGCAGATGAAATGCTTGTTCTCTATTCCTCTCCATGGTACAACGAAAGGTACGGTTATTTTTGAAAGTGGCTGTAATCGCGCTTTGATTCATACAATATTTCTTGATCTTTTGGGCGAAGTATATACTACATATGCCGAATTGTTACATCACACAAATATTCATTCGTTAAGCGTTGGACACTGTTTGCAACGCTTCTTCACTCTACGGAGAGATATTTCCATTTTTCATAAATAAATTTAAGCTCTTCAAGGCTTCACTAGAATAACACAATTTTTCATTTGTTTCAAGTTTTAAAGGGTACTTTGAAGAAGTGAAGGATTTTGAGAAAGTTCATATTTAATTCATATAAAATACATTGACACAAGAAAATCAAAGGAGAAACATCAGTTTTTACTCAGCTATTTACAATTTCTGTCGAAAATGTAAGTAGAGCAGACCTTCAACTAGAATTGCGTGATTTTGCAGTCAGATCCTTTTTACAAGGGAAGAACTGATTGGACTTTCAAATAAATCTTATGATAAAGTGCCTTCCCAGATGTCGGTCACATAACTGAAGTATTCGTAAAAAATTTTAATTTACTCTACGACGTACCTGACAGGAATTTTTGATTTCGTTGGAAATATTGAAAATTCTTTCTCGTAACTCATCTTCGGTATTGAATTCTGTAGCGTACACAACTTCTTTAATACGTCCCCATAAGATATAGTTCCAAGGTTTATGTCGGGAGATCTGGGTGGTCAGCTAATTGGTGCATCTTGGCCTCTACCTATCGAACGGCCACCAAAGTTTTGATTAAGCCATTGTCGAACAGGTAATCGAAAATGATGGTGGGGGGGAACCGTCGTGCATGTACCATAACTGTTATCATAAATGTAAAGATAAATCTTCCAGAAGTTGGTAAAGCACATTTTCTAAAAAAATTCAAGTATTCCCTTCCGTCTAAATTCTTGGAAAGTATGTAGGGACCAATTAAAAATTCCCCAACAATGCCTGCCCACACATTCAAACCATACGTGTATTGAAATTTCCCTGCATAGTGACATGTGGATTTTCATCTGTCCACACGTGCATATTGTGATAATTGAATATTACTTGCCTCGTAAATAGAGCCTTATCTGTAAAAAGAATTGTTTCCAGAAAGTCGGGTTGCCGGATTCTATCTTCAAGCATTCCTCTGCAAAATCTGACACGCACAGGATAATCTCGAGGTAACAATTCTTGTGTTCTTCTAAAATAATAAGGATATAGACCATTTCGCTTTAAAATCCTTGAAATAGTGTACTTAGCTAGCTCGAAATATCGCGAAGCATCTCGAATATTTTTTCTAGGGTTTTCTTAATAAAAAGTTCCAATTAAAATAACAACGGAGGTTGGTGGCTGCCACCCTTGTAGACATTTGGTAAAAATAAAAATCGTACTAAACAATGTCACTTAATTACTAAATGTATTCACCGATTTTCAAATTTATAAGTTTTACCGTTTTTGGGAAAAAAAATGAAAACCGAAATTTGTTCAATTTTTTAGAAGCCCTTATCTCGTAAGGGAGGGCGCAAATTGAAAAATTTTATAGAAAGAACCCCCCTATAATGATCCAAGGAGCACACCCTCCAAAGGAGCGCACATCATTATGGGACATCCTATCCTGTACAACATTGATGTTACTTGCCTTGCGTTTAGAATGGACGAAAAATAATCAACAAACCCCTGAATATCAGTATCGTCACTATCGTCTTCAATGACATTTTCATTAGTAAGTGAATCACTGGAATTTTTCTCTCCAAATATTAAAGGAAATTGGTAAAAGTTGTTTCGTTTTTCAGTCTGTAGAAAATGTTTCAAATGTACAGTCCCATTTTCTAGTGTCCACAGTCCTGCGTTGTTAGAACAATTAATAAAATACGACAATAATAATAAGCGGTTAATTTTACATACCAAGAGAGTAGACGACGAGAGCTATTGCAACATTTTCGAATTTTATAAACTTGTAGCATACAATAAGAGTTTGGAGATGTATTATTCTCATTACAAAAAGTTTTGATTTCACAGGAAATAGAAATGTTATTAATAAACGGCGTGAACATTAATTTTTGCAATCAGTTTTTCTTCTGTACCACTACCTTCATGTTCATTTGTTTTGTTAAGTTCATCGTTAACATTTCTTAAAACCTGGAAATGACAAAAATTATTGTTTTAATTGTTGACCTGGATACGATGAGGAAGTAGCTGTAACAAAACAAATACAAATAAACAACTGTGGTTCTTCTACGATGGCCGGTGTCTCTTGCAAGGGCGCCGGCATGGAGACAAGAGGGGCAGTTACCCCTATTTGAAGCTAACATTCCAGTTAAAATGTAACGGTTAAGAGGTAAGAATTTTAAATTTTTTACAGTTACTGTACAGTTACAGTTCCGCCTCCTCTCAAAGTTACTATAGTCGACATCCAAAATTGTAGAGAGTTACTAATGTCATAAACCTGCTCACAATTTATTGCCGTCAACACAAAGAAAAATAATTGCAGCCCATATATTTTTCCTACAAAATAGTGTGCCGCATATCTCTTAGAGCATACCCGATTACACAGCTTCTGCTACGGATGCGTTGCAGTTAGTACACGTTAGTACGCATGCGCTGCTGGCTTTTGATTGGCTGCGACGAATTGTCGGATCCAACTGTTTTATTTCCAGCGCTATCATGGGCGGGTATATCGTTCGGGCAGGCAACATTTCAGGTATATCTTTGAGTGTAAGTGATGTTGAAATATATATTTCATTAAGAAAATTGTACGTGAATAGCATATGTGTGCAATTAAAAAAGTGGTAAAGAAGTAAAACTGTGAAACGGAAAGTGATGGAAACTCACGAAAGAAAAATTGGATTTTTAAAATGAGTTTTCCAAAAAAAAAAATCTATTGCTATATCTTACAAGATGAAAGTTAGACCATATAAATGAAATCGAAAAGAGCATACTGATAGAAAAGACGAAATAGTGATATAGCGAACAAACTATTTAAAATAAATATTATAAAATAAAAATATGGATCGAAGAATATATTAAATTTTGACGAAACATGGGCGTATGAAGATACGAAAGCTGTACGATATGATATAATAATAGTAAATAGTGTGCATGTATTCTAAAGCCTTTTGTCCTTTTGCGGAATTGCGGAATTCGCAAATATTTGTGCGATTTATTTAACGGTAGAAAAATTTCTATTTGTAACAAATTTTGGCACCCTATAACATTTTCTATCATTTTCATCACGAAACTGCCATGGTAGATTATCAGAAGTTCAAAACAAATTTATTAACTCCACATAATAAAGAAAAGGGGCAATAATATTTGTAGTGTTTGACAGTTTCGCAAATTGCAATTGTCAAAAGTTCATATTTTCCCGTCATAAATAAAATAGAAGTTGCAAAATTTGTGCAAAAATCCGCGAATTTTGCGTCCATGACGACAAGGCTTACGTGTGATATCTGTGGAGTGCGCATCAGGTAGATGTAACTGGGTGGTAGTGGGAAATCGCTGTCCATAAGGACAGGCGCACATTTAAAGTAAATTTTTAATGTGCTACGTTCAGCCGACGTCAACTTATTTTTGATAATTTTGTATGCTTTAACTCTTCTCAAGTGGTCATTACTGTGTATTATTTTAAAAATGTTGGCTACTAATGTGTAAAAAATTAGCCAAGCTATTACCTGTTCACTTTAAAGTATTTAAGGATAAATGATGTTTATTAGGTACTCTAAATAAATAATATTCAAGAAGGAAAGGAGCTTAATGGATCATAATCTTATAAGAGACAGGTGGATTTTTTTTAAACTGCGCTGCTGATGAAGGGCAAAAACCCAGAAACAACGTTGTCCGCAGTTGCATCGTTGTTCCCTCCATCTTTTTTCTCTGGATCCATCAAGCCGTTAAAATCCACCTGTCTCATAAATAATATTGTATGTATAATTTGCAATTCCTTGTAAGCAAGAACCGATCAGCATAGTCTCTAAGAATTAAATTTTGTAGAAATACATAGATATGTAGATAATTTCCATTGCATTATTGTATAAGGTAAAATTTTTTTATTAATTTTTATTTATTTTAGTAGGTTGTTATGATATTCATTGACAGTTAATCAGTTTGACGTTGTCGATATTTCATTTTGACATTCAATTTCAAATAATTTTAATTTATTGGTATAATCATCTTTATAGTTAGATATTTGACTCAAGTTAAAGGAGGCCACCTGATGAAGCAATCCTAATAAAATGCAGAAATAAGTGAGATCTCATCTATTGTGGTTGAATTTCGAGTTCCCACTCCAGAGGTTAGTAAATATATTAAATTCTTTAGATAATTATTGAATAGAGTTTTGTCTGTGGATGTTCATTAGCATACCTAGATTTTTGGTATCAGAGAACATACATATGACTTCATTGATAGGAATTGTAGGAGATTTGATACATATTAGCTTAAAATACCTTTCTTAACCAGTAAAAAAGTTAGTTTGGTTTTATAATTGCACAAATCAAAGCATTAAACTATTTAGAATATATTATTGGTTATATAGGATGTCCCCAAATTAGCAAGTTTTGTTCTCTCTAGTTTCTCGCCATTTCTACGGCTAAATTGCTGTCAAGTCCTTTATTATGCATTAATATAAAAATAAATAAATAAAATAAATACAATTTACGTAAAACACAAAAAAAATAAAATAAAATAAACACACATGAATTAAATTTAAATTCTGGAATTTTCAAGTAAATCTCCACTTAATTAACTGGATATTTTGAAAATGTTGCCTGGTCAATAAACAAAATTTAATAAATGTCGACCCTCTTTGTTTTATTTAAACATGCTACATCTCCCTTTAATTAATGCAATTATTGTATAGCCTTTCAATGCTTGCCATAACATTAGACTGAGAATTGATGTGCTGTAATTTGAGCGCATGCCTATCTTTTTCTTTCGCGCAGTTCTTCTGCGTTGGTTGGTTTCTTTAATAAACCCCAATAAAAAAATCTAAGTGGGTTAAGTTAGGAGCCCTGGAAGGAAATTCATTTAATCCACTATTTTGCCCTATCCACCAACTAGGAAAATTTTGCTGCAGCCACTCTGTCACAGTCTTGGCATTGGGGATAAGACAGCCATCTAATTGGAACAGTAAGTATTACAGGAGCAATGAGGACAACCCCAACTGCCGCCCTGGAAGTTTTGCTGGGGTTGCCACCCCTCCCAACATGGATTGTAAAGGAGGCGATGGCGACCTACCTGAGAACAAGGGATGCAGGCTGCTGCAAGGCAGAGGGTCGTGTGGAGGGTCACGCTTCTATAGCCTTGAGGGCGGATAATGAAATTCCAGTATCCGCTCTGAGGGTTATTGAAGCAAAGGATAAACTAAGGCTGGGTAGGAGATATACCACTGTTTTCCCTTCGAGAGAGCAGTGGGAGAGGGCAGAAAACATGTTTCCCCCGGGATCTCTGATATGCTATACAGATGGATCCCGGGTAGGGGATGAGTTTTCTGGAGCAGGAATTTATCTGGAAAACCTGGACATCCGGCAAAGCTTTTCGCTGGGTACACACTCCACGGTTTTCCAGGCGGAGGTTTTTGCTATTTTGATGGTAGCAAGCAAGGAAGAAGTAAGGAATTGTGTGGAGGAGAAAATCTTCATCTGCTCGGACAGCCAAGCTGCACTCAGGGCTCTTAGCTCTCCGGTGACTAGATCTAGTCTTGTCCAGGAGTGTGGAGATGCCCTGGAGTCCCTGGCCAGACAAAGAGAAGTGGAGTTGGTCTGGGTTCCTGGCCATAAGGGGATCCCCGGTAATGAGACGGCTGACTTGCTGGCTCGTCTTGGATCTGGGGCACCGTGCCAGGGACCCGAACCCTTTTTGGGAATTACGCGAGGTAGTATGAATAGTGCCCTTAATAAATGGGCCTATCAAACACTAGGAGGGAATTAGAGAAAGAACGGGGGATGTAGACAGGCCCATGACCTAATAAATCTAGGACGAAGTGGCTGCTGATCCTTAGTTGAAGGTCCCTGAACCAAATGGTGGGGGTCCTGACAGGCCACTGCAGACTCAGGAGGCATTTTAATTTGATAGGCATAGAGGATAGTCCCTTATGTCCGGAATGCGGAGAGGGGGAAGAGACCCCTATCCATTTTCTAGGATACTGTGCGGCTCTTGGAAGACTAAGATATAGAATCTTTGGCACCGAGGAGCTGCAAAGGGAAAAGATGAGGGGCCTACCATGGACCAGGATCCTGGCGTTCATTAGGACGTCGGGTAGGTTCGAGGAAGGCCGAGGGCGAATAGTGGAGGGGTGATGGGTAGGCAAAAAGGGCCCACGTGTGGCCTACTTGCCAGGCTAAGACCGCCCGCACTTTTACTACTACTTGGAACAGTAGACCAGCCACTTCTGCAAGTGAAAGTTCATCAATAGCATCCGAGAATTTATTATTTAAAAAATATAAAAAACTATGTCTATTCAAATTGCCTTCGAAAAAAGAAGGGGTCAATTAATCTGGCGTTTAATTTACCGCACCATACTTTTACCTTCTGTGAATACTGTCGCCTACAGTTTATTATCCATTCGGGATTTTCTTGTGCCCAATACCTCGTGTTATGTGAATTTACTGTCCCATTGGTTGTAAATATTGCCTCGCCAGTAAGCAAACTTTTTTTTAGAAAATATCTGTCATTAAGATATTCTCCTTGGCACCATAAGCAATATTCCATTCGTTTATCGCTATCACCGTCTACTAAGGTGTGCAGAAATTTTGCTTCATATTACTGTACTTTTTAAGGTTTTTTCTTATTGTTTCTCGTGGTAACTGGCAATTCGTAAACTTTTTTCGGTGAAATAATTTCGAATTTGTTCATTGCTTCTTCTTGGCCGTTTTTCATTAATATTTTTTAAAATGTGCTTACATACAACTTCATATTCATTAAAACTTTTGCTCACTCGTCGAACGGTAGACTTGCTAATATTTTGCAGTTCTGGATGTCTGTCATTAAAAATTCGAGATACTTTTCTTTCGGACCTGTCTCTATCATCAAAAATGACTACTATTTCGATCTTATGTTGTAATATTAAATTACGAGCCATACATTTGACGCGGTTAAGGAACAGCACGTAAATTTCACTACTGAGCTAATAAATTTGACATTTTCATCTTTTGTTTGTCATCTGCGGCTTAAGTAATTGCAAAGCCTGCTATTAGGAATTGTTCATTACTATGGAGCTGTATTATTAGAGCATGTTTAAATAAAACAAAGAGGGTCGACATTTATTATATTTTGTTTAGTGACAAGGCAATATTTCCAAAATATCCATTCAATTAAATGGAGATTTAGTTGAAAAATTCAGAATTTAAAGTTAATTCATGTAGGTATGTTAATTTTATTGTATTTTTCGTAAATTTTATGTTAATTTCTCGTTTGGTTTTCTGTTTGTTTTATTGTATTTTGATATAAGGACGTGTGTGTGTTAAATTAAATTAAATATTTGTTGTGATTGATTTGTTATCGCATGGGTTACTAGATAAAAAGCTTCTTAATGCATAATAAACAACTTGACAGAAATTTAGCCGTAGAATCGTTAATATTGAATTTTTTTCATAAAATTTAGTACAGATCCATTTCAGGGACGCCGAATTCAGTGGTGTATGCAGATTTTTTTCTATGCAATGGATTCTGGTTGGGTGATATGATCCCAACGCGTGTTTACCATATAGCAGTTATGTCATTGAGTTTAACATGAATGTGATTCATGGTCATTACCTGATGATGTGCACTTGGACGTGCCCACGTCGTGTCTACTGCGATTATCACGTCGGCGTCGAGACCAAAGTTCGCCATACGCATAATATTCAGAACGCTGTCATCCCCTGATAATAATATTATTAGCCAAGCTAATTTCTCACCATGGGACGTTATCTTGTTTGCCTACAAACATCGATATATTTTTAATTTAATTAGCTATAAACTTAAGAAAGTAACTGAACTGTACATTAATAATTTTGAGTTATAAGATATATTAAGAGAAAATTAAACACTTTATCAGAGCATAGACATAATATTGTATTTAAATGTTTTAATTTTTAGTACATTTGAACTTTTTACATAACAGTGTGACCTAAGATAATGGAACGAATAGTTGAGATAAAAGAAAAAAGGTTTTTTTTATATTCTTTTTTAAATAAAATTAATAGTTTCCATATAACAATGTATATTTTAACTTTAATTGAAAGATTCAGAAGCCATAAATATGTTCCATAAGTGTTTTATTTACATAGCATTACACTCTGAAAGTCAAACATGATTATTCGACTATTTTTAACAAAACTACAGCCACAAAATTGTAAGATTATTATTGACTTACCTTAAGGAAAATTAATCTGAATTTTCCGAGCTTGTCCGAGGATATAATTACATTGTAGTCCCGCTTAACCTACTCTATCAGCACGCATTGTACAAAGACAAAAAAGGTTGGTTTTTGTCCATTGATTATCAGTGTCCCCTTGGATAATCATTCCGTTGAAGTGGTTGTCTGTCAAAATCGGTACTATTACGGGAAAAAAGGGGGGGGTGGGTAATTATATCCTCGGACAAGCTCGGAAAATTCAGATTAATTTTCCTTAAGGTAAGTCAATTAATCTTACAATTTTCCTTCGCTTGTCCTCGATATAATTACATTGTAGATGTTCAGAGTAACCGATTTTGACCTTGTGCACATTAATTTTTGGAAAATAAATGATGACAATAGCAACTCCTATTTATGGAAATATGGATATTCTACTGTAGCCTTACTAATTAAATGATACTTCCAACTTATTTTGATTCATTATAAAAATATTTTTAATATTTTTACCAATAACAATATAAAATTTTATTCCTGATAATTAGGATACATATTTAGGTATAATGAGAATACCAATGAATACCTTTAGTACATACATCGTTTGGTGTTTAAGTTTTAAGTGGTATGTATTGTCTATAACAATTGAAGCACGCGTTAGATGCAACGGACGAATCCGCTGCATTTTTTGTTCTGTTCTGTGGAATGTGTGGACTATTAGTCGGATCCCTGAGTGGATATAATGAATTGAAAATAGTAATAGATATTCATCACTCAGAATACTCAGATTAAAAAATGCCCTTTTGATTTGTCCTGCCTACTAGGTACCATCAAATGTTGTTTCAATATAGTGTACGCTCCAAATCTAACGCTGGTTTTTAATATTTTATTATATTATTTTATTATTATTATTATTATTATTATACACATATATACACATACATATATATATTATTACTATTTCATTTGAAAAATATTCTTATATTAAATATATTGTTTTTTCTTTTTGACGTTCTTCAAGTTTGTATATCTACTAATTTTTGAGATATGGCCAATATTTATAAATAAATGTACTTAGCTAGTTGATGTTAACAATTTTTATTCCGAAGTAGACACTTGACATACCAATTTTAAATAAGTTTTTTTTTTTTTAAAACTTAAATTTGCAATTTCTGTTAGTTATTGACACAACAACAATATTCCATTAATTTTGGCAGTTTCATAAAAGCTTACACAATCTTCATTGAAACTGAAATAATTAAGTACCTCTGAATTAATTAAGTCTCCTAACAAAAAATTGTATTCAACAATTGATCTAGTGAACAGCTAAAGGACGAAAAGACACAGATGCTCTGTAAGGACTGTCTTTCTAAATTAAGAACAGGAAGCAACTCTGACCATGGGTGCAGCCAATTTCAAATCCAAATTTTAGACACTCCGTGTTTTAATGAAAATCATTTTTCTCACTGTGACAAGAGTGAGTCGTTTCAAGTAACTGATTGTTTAGGATTTGGAAGGCAAAAATTAGAAATGCTTACATACATACTAAGTTTACCGTTAATTTATAAGAATTTAATACTGAGTCGTCCTTTAATGTATTGAAAGACATCCATATAATTTCCTTATCACCAGGGAAATATCCTTGTCAAAAGGAAGGAAATATGTAAAACATATTTTCTTAATTTACAGTGAAATTATAGACGGAGTATCTATCAGGATCTGGAAACCCTGTAATACATTTTATACATTCAAAACTTAGCTTTTTGGCATCTTAAGCTTCCCAGCTATGTAATTTTTAAAAAAAAAAATCTATTCTTAATTTGTCTCGATATACAGAGATATTGATTTATTGTCTGCTTCAATATTAAAACAGTGTAGCATATGTATATAGCATAAACAGAATCTAATTTCCTTTTTAAACCAACGCCATAGTTCGGAGTGGCTTTATTTAAAATATCCGAATTTGACACTGCCTCGTCGATTTATACCAGAAATCTGGTTGCCTATTGTTAATAAATTACGAGCGTGTCTCATACATATTGTTAGGGATTTTAAGTTTGTTATGCAAAATCTTTCTTAGATTATTTATAAAAGGTAGGTACTTTATCCAATTGTGGAGCTTTTGATTATATCTCTAACGGTTTTTTTTTTGTAGGTATTGATTTTATATTTTGATCTATAAGTTTTCAAACTACCATTGTAATTCATGTTTTATAATATCTGAAATTTACCGTTATTTATTTATTTTTGTAATTTCGATAACACTCCTTCAGTTATAATTACTTTATTTTGTTTGAAACGAGTTTAATTAATTTCTAAATTTTAACATTAGGTTTTACATCCCTAAGTCTTTCTGCTGGTAGTGATTTTTACATGAACATTAAAACAAAATTAAATGCTGTTAAGGTTTCAGTATACCTTTCTCTGTATTAATTTAATTCCATAATTCCGAAGCCCTTAGTAGCCCAAGAGCAATCTTATTAGGTATATTGTTATATTCAATTTTTAACTAGTAATATGTTTACTCTAACTGATGACAAATGACTAAATGACAATTTAGTTGGTTCAACACATCTAAATTTCAAAAATATTGAAATAATAATAATAGTTAACACATACATGTCTTTCTTTCTATTTTTAACTGTAAAACATGTTACATCCTTATATATACACTCGTATATATCCAACACTTCATCCTGGATGCCCGCAGAGGGGCCAGTAGGAGCAGTACCCCTCTCCCTCTGAGATTTTATATCTTTTATATATGTATATATACACATACATATGCACGTTTCCATTCTGGCTTCCACTGAGAAATTTTTCTGAGGGCGCTCAAGCCGTTCATAAGTCTTAGAGAAACAATATTTATTGCAAGGAAACCTTGTATTAAATCTAGATATCTTTTAAATATTTTAAGAAATGACACCATTTCAGATTTGTATTTATTTATTTATTTTTTTATTATTATTATTATTATTATTATTTAATTCGATGAACAACGCACGTTATCCTTGGAGTAGTGAAGGTAACGAACCCATAGTACTATGAAGTCACACGACTTCTTTTTGTTATTATTACACCATTTTTAAATTTGAAAGTCACACGACTTTTTCTTTTACACCATTTCTTAGTTAACTGAAGACTAACACACGTTATTCTTGCAGTGGTGTAGTACCAAGCACAGGATTTTATAAAGTCACACGACTTCTTTTAATTTGAAAGTCACACGACTTTTTCTTTTACACCATTTCTTAGTTAACTGAAGACTAACACACGTTATTCTTGCAGTGGTGTTGTACCAAGCACAGGATTTTATAAAGTCACACGACTTCTTTTAATTTGAGGTGTGTATTACATTCTATTTTAACATGTATTAATATGTATGATACCAGTACATTAGTCCTATATTTCGTGTATATGTTACATAAAATATGCATCTTTGAGATCTATTTACAGTTTCATTAAAAGTTTAAGATATTTCTACAACCTCTCTAACTCAAAATGAGAACCTGTAACAATTCGTTTTGTTGTTCTAGATTAAATATATATTATGCATACACACACGTATACACGTTTTTGTTTTATCAGAAGTATTATTGTCTTTATACTGGTTTTGTGGAGTTTTTATCCTGAGATCCCTAGACTGCATGGATTTTCTGTGATATGGAATCTAAATTCGTTGAACCCCACAACAATACTATATCGGCAGGCATGTAGCCCCAAGCATTAATTATTACTGTCGACAATATGTCAGCATGTGCATCTAACATTTGTTGCACTATTTCAGACAGTAATGTACCTGGTTTCTTGGATTGATGTGCTCTACTTTGATTAATTTGAATTAACAACTATGCAAATAATTGACAGACCTCTGTCTTCAACCGGATAGACTATCTATCTACTGTTGTAAAATACCCATGCTCGATAACCTGTATTGGCAAGTCCCTAGCGATATCATTAGATCTACGCTATCTATAAACTCAATGGCTATTTCACAATTATTATTTTTCTATTTATTTATTTTTAGGAAACTAGTGTACTATCCTTTTCTTTTACAATAAGAAAATACATTCTCTAAGAGTTTATAAATATTTTATGGAGTCGATCGACTTATTTTTATTCTAGGTGTAACGCACGTTACATCTTATTTTAAAGCATGTATATATATACACACATACATACATACATTACATACATATACCTAATATCAGTTAAATTTAAACTGAATATTTTTCTTAAGATTCTCATCAATAAGTAACAAAATATTGTTCTCTTAACAAACCTTTATTTCTCCTTGTAGAAGCTAAACATTCCTGTTTTCCAGAGTTGATTTTTTTTCCCTCCTTTTCTGTAACTCCATTCATTTAACTACATTATCCTTTTTTATCACTGAAATGTTATTTTCTCTTATTTTCCACTTGATTTTACTTATTCCACTTGTTTTCACTTATTTTTACTTGGACACTTCACTGTACAACCGTCACTGACAAGCACGCAAAACGGAATGATTATCCAAGGGGAAAACCAACCTTTTTTTGTCTTTGTACAATGCGTGCTGATAGAGTAGGTTAAGCGGGACTACAATGTAATTATATCGAGGACAAGCGAAGGAAAATCTATAATAGAGGGTGTTAAAAAAGAGTGTACAATATTTCAGGAGGTAATAGTATGAACCAAAATAAGCAGAAAAGTCTTAATAAACATGGGTCCGCAAAGTAACGGTTGCGGAGATATGGACCACTATTCGTTCTCTATTTTATTAGAAATAAACCGACAAAGGAAGCTTTTAACAAACAAAACACAAAGTTACAAAAGATGTTCAAAGTGCCCTCCGTCCATTTCCAAGCAGGCACGACATCTTCGTCTCAACGATATTCGAATTCTTTCGAAAACACCCTCTTTGGTTTGGATTTCTTGACACTTTTGACTAATCCGTAGCTGCAGCTCTTCCAGGCTATTTACAGAAGTACCATACACTAATGTCTTCAAATATCCCCAAACAAAGAAATATATAGGGTTCAGATCAGGCGATATTGGAGGCCATAAAACAGGTCCGGCCCTTCCTACCCATCTATGTGGATAAGTTTGGTGTAAATGCTCTCTAACGGCCATGGAAAAATGAGCTGGAGCACCATCATGCTGGAACCACATTTGTTGCCTCTGATTCAAAGGAATGTCTTCCAAAAACTCATACAGGGTGTTCTGCAGAAAGTTGAGGTAAGCAGCGCCTGTTAATCGGTTTGGTAAAACAACAGGATCTAGAAACCTGTCACCTACAATACCCATCGAAAAGTTTAATGAAAAACGTGCCTGATGTCCAGATTCTATTAGAGCATGAGGATTTTCGTCGGCCCAAATATGCGTATTGTGAAAATTAATCACTCCATTTCTTGTGAACCCAGTCTCATCAATAAAAAGAATGTTTGCAAGAAAACGATGGTCTTCAGCATCATGACGTAGCAACCAGCGGCAAAAAAACAAACGTGCTTGATGATCATTTATTGGATTTAAGGCCTGTACTCGTTGCACATGGTATGGATAAAGCAGTTGTTCGTGAAGGATTCTCCAAACAGGAGGACTACTGATTCCTACCTCAGCTGATATTCTCCGCACACTCGTACCTGGATTCTGCTCTACCAGTGCTAGAATTTCTTTTTCTGCTCTAGTAGTGGATACCGACCTTGGTCTTCCGGATAAATGGCACTGTTTGCTCAAGGAACCGGTATCACGCAATCTTTGGTGAATTCTTCCAAACATGCGTTGTGAAGGAATCTGGCGATTTGGATAAGCGTCAACACAAAGACGTCGCGCTTCGATGGCGTTCCCATTAGCATGACCATACATGAAATGCATGTCTGTTAATTCTGCGTTAGAGTAACCAGCCATAGCGAAAGAAAACTTGTGCACTGAGAACAACTGTCTAATACGTACTGTTTATTTCATTAAACATCAACCAACTATTATAAGAAAATACACAACGTTTTTGCAAAATAAAAAAGGGCGGACCCATGTTTATTGAGACTTTTCTTCTTGTTTTGGTTCATTCTATTACCTCCTTAAATATTTTACACTCTTTTTTAACACCCTGTATAATAATAATATCTCTACCCCTCTTCCTAATCACGAGGATTAGCCCAGAAGTCGGAATATACCTGAGAGATGGCGGCATATTATTATTAAGCAGGCCGCATTTGCGCCCAGGAACAACTTACGTTGGTAGGCCACCATTCAGTGCAGGAATGAGGGAAACCTGAAAAACCTCATTAATTTGGGGGGTGGTCAAATGGCCACCGATATCAATATCTCACATTGATTCAAGCCAACATGCTTGCACCCTACCATTCCCATAGAGAGGATGCCAATCCTCTCCGCAAATATAGCCGTCCTACGGTCTACCTGCCGCAGGATCATAATATATCCTCCCATATATCAAATTAACGCTCTTTTCATGGCCTATTCGATGGCATAATAATTTTTTATACAGTGCATTAAAAAAAATTATCCCGGGAAAATAAATTTCCATAAACGCGGCAATTTTGTAAAAATAATTTGCTTTATTAAAGTTTAGAGAGCCTTGAACAGACCTACACAATGATACTTTGATCGCTAAGGTATCTTAAAAAATAACGGAGATATAAAGATTTTTACGTGACGAACCTAGTATAGATATTGCCACTTTTATGCAATATTTTCTTTCTGTAGAGCCATTTACTACAAATGTAAAATTATTATTATTTTAAATGGTCGATAAATATTCATAACATAAATTATTCTAAACACAAATTCGCTGATATAAGGATACAGGTACCTATTTTTTGTCATAATTGTTAAAAAATATATAAAAAATTATCTTTCATGTTGCATTGATTATTTAATGGCCTCTTCTGAACTTTAAAAATCGTACTCCTTTTCGTACCCTATTTACTTTAAACCTTTTTTTACTCAAAAAATAAATGAACATCCCAATAACACACACTTTAGTAGTACCAAATAGTACAAAAAACATAAAGTATAAAATTTACCTGAACCGAAAGGCAAAGTTACGATTAGCGACAATGATATAAGATTTACCTGAATAATCTCAATGATCATGAAAATCCTAATTCATATATTAGATCTTTCTCAGTCAACTTGAACTTGGCAAAATCCTCAGTTCTGTCACAAAAGTGGCATCCTTGCAAAGTAAGGATTAGGTTTTACAAGAACTGATGACGGAGAGAAGGTTACAGTTTTACAAATCAGAAATTTATTTGAAAGAAAACCTAACTAACAAGAATCACATAATAAAACTTCAAAATACTAGGTTTTGAATCCATACATATTTTTCCTAATCCTAATATATAAATTTCATTTTATTTGTTTGATTATTATTATTTCATTTGTATTTATAAATTTCATGTTTACCTCTCTTTGATTGTGTTGTGTGTTCTCTTCTTTTTAGTTTTTGTTTATTTGTATTTTTGTTGCTTTTAGTTAATATTAGTTTAGCTTTATATTTATTATGCTTGTTTTTTTGTACCAAACGATACACTTTTAGAATGTTCTATTGTATACTCTTTGTTCTTGCCTTGTAATTGTCCTTACCTGTAAGGTAAGTATTTATTAAATAAATAAATAAATGAGGTCGTTATGTCAGCTGGTGATGTTTGGTGTTAAGTTCCCTTCTACATTTTCGCCTTGATGGAAAAAATTACCTTAAAAAGGTTTTTCCAAATAGATAAATAAGTGACCACTGCGCTCCCTTCACTTAGTCGTAACTTCACAAGATTATGTTGTAAAGTTATCTCACAACCAGTGTATTTTGTAATCTGCGTGGGTTATTATTTAATTGTCATTGCGGGCAGTGCCGTAACGATCTCATCTATTGAAAAGGAGTAAAATTATTTTTAAATTTAATCCAA
This sequence comes from Monochamus saltuarius, assembly GCA_025584915.1. NCBI lineage: Eukaryota > Metazoa > Arthropoda > Insecta > Coleoptera > Cerambycidae > Monochamus > Monochamus saltuarius. Next base: position 9,328,674 of record CM046726.1, read on the forward strand.
CGTTATCAGATGTGGGATCTTCGAAATGTTATAGAGATACTTATCCATATTTAGCTTTATAATCCACAGTTCCGTTCTGATTTAATTGGTATACTTACTTCATAAAAGGAAACGCCACGCTTCTAAAGAAATGTTTTTATAACAACAACAAGAGACAAGTGTTAACAAAATAAAGGAAATAACTGATAACGGGATTCACAAAAAAACTCAACACTTTATAAATCCTTTACTTGTACGCGCCAGCGCTAAGGGAATAGTCTGAACGAACCGTCTGAATTTCAAGGGGAAACTAACTGTCTTGTGATTCCTTCAAATCTCATTCGATTCCAAATTCCTCATTTCCTATTGGTTCCTGGCCTATTCTCGATATTTTAGTGGGCTGTATTCTGAAAACCCTACGTCTCTTTCCGTCGTTGCTACTATTATCAAAATATTGATATTCTCTTTCTTTGGTGGTGCCAAAGAAGCTGACCAGATGGGCTTTTTAAGACACTTGTTTTATTTACCGTTGATCTTCGATTTCGTACACTATTGTTCTGTCAACTGATATGCTAGAATTCCTCATTTAAATGTCTGTATTGGTGACAAAATTCGCCTCAATTTTACTTAAGAACTTAAACACACAACGGATTTGGGGTTTGTTATAATTTGAACAGACCATATACTATCGAAGGATTTATAATTGGACCCATTTTGGACACTGGCTGTAATATAATAAAAAGTCGTTGGTACCAGTACACAAAATACCGTTTTCGATTAATTCTTTCAATTTTTAATGATTATGACGAAAAAGAGAGGCACCCTCTCTGCGGGTATGGAAGGGTGGAAGAACGTTAGCTTGGGTCAATGTGAGAGATTGATACGAGTCGGCATTTAACCATACTTCTAATTAATGAGGTTCTCCAGGTTTCCTTATTTTAGCACTGAATGATGGTTAGGGCCAACATGAGTCGTTCCTGGGCGTAAATGCTGCTTAATTATACCGCTCCTTCTCCCGCACAAGTCTCCGATTTCTGAGTTAATCCTGTGATTAGAATGAGGGATAGAGATATTATAATTATTATTATTAATGAAATTTGTTATATGGTATGTATGCAAAAATTAACATGTCTAATATTCACCTCTTTTAGAAATTCATCCTGAGAATCTCCATTGTAGAATGTTATGATACTTGCTCTAAATTTCACATTTTGTAGAAAATGCTCAGTGCTATTTATTGAAGTATGCACAGAAAAATATATGTTGGTGCTACTGAAATTAATAACAGTTTTTTTGAATAATTTGAAATTACACCCTGAAATAAAAAAACAAAAATAAGATTTTCTTTAAATTTCATTTGTAGGTTAGTGCAGAATAAGCACTATTTTCTCTTCTACAGTATTAGTGATATTTAACTGTATAGACTATAGAGGGTTGAGATCATTTCGTAATATCACCGTTCACTGTTGAAAGTGCAAAGCTGGAAATAATTGTGCATGAATTGCAAATCTTATTTGAAAATTGGTTATCTAGAAGACAATTTCCACATATTATTCAACCTGTTTATATCTACTTGTAAAATAGTTTCAATAATGTATCATCCATTCTAAAAATAACAGAGTATTAAATAATAATATTTATATTTTGAAACTAATTAAATTAATCTATTAACACAGATGAAAAGTATAGCGTTTATGCTAATAATATATTTGAGGTCAAATTTTCAATTCCAACTTTAAGTGATTACTCTTGTAAGAACGAAATCATTTTTTTACCTCGTTTAACATTTTCCGTCAAAATAACTACATGTCTGATATTTTTCATTTTAGCGTGATCTATTATTAGCTGGGTATTTTTTATAGAGAAATAATTTTCACATGTACCACCGACACTCTTCACTAATAAAATTACCCAAACAACAGTCATGTAAGACATGTTGATGTAAATTGAAGTCCATCGATATCACCTAGTGATTTATATTTGTAAAGAAAGTCATGCCATTTGGTAATTAAAATGTAATTTGAGGGTATGGTAATTAAAGCTTTATTGGAATATATTGTAATTCGAGATTTTCTTAAGAGTTTTCTTTTCTTACACAAAAAAAAACAAATAAATGTTCAAAGAAATTGTCTGTCTTAATAACAGTGTTCTAAATATTGAATAGGAAATCAGGCAAAAATTACGATCTATCCACAATTAACAGTCGACATATTTACTCAATTTATTTTTAAAACTGTCTGAAGCGTTAGCTACTATAAGCTATACAGGGTGATTCTTAAACTTAACGCATAAATTAAAAAAGATTTAGAAAAATAATTGGATTATGCTTTTGGATTCTGTAATTCCGGATTTCTAAGAGTACGTTAAAATTTGCAGAGGTATGTACATACCCCAACGAACTTCTTTTTAAATAAACAAGAATACGAAGTATCAAAATATCAACCATTTTAAACATTAATCTATAAATTTAAATCACACAGATTTTCAAATATCTAATTTTTAGACAAATGCCGCATAGACCAACAGCAAAGTATCTAAAGATTTCAAACCAGGCTCAGTGAACGTTTTAAAGAGCGACCTATGTGACAAACGCAAAGATATAGTGTTTTGAACCAATTTCAACACATTTCATCGCAAAAAACGGCTTTGGCGTTTCTTTTAATATTTGCTTTGGATATTTATTATTGCGCTTGTGCATCCAGGTACAAGACACTATTTTTTGCCACTATGTATAACTATTTTAATACACTGGAAGCAAGCGCCAGGGACTCTAGTAAATATCTCCACAGAAAGAAGTCCAAATGATTTTGTCAGCGTGGCGGCCATGCTACTCCTCGTCCAATCCCTTAGTGTTAATGCTTGGACATGCAAATAATTTAATAGCTGCAAAATATAGTCTCTAAATACCTATTAGGGTGTGCTAAGTTTCAACTAAGTAACTCTTACTACTCAGAAAATAGATTTTTTTTTAAACTTTAACACTTTAACACCCTGTATCTGGAAAACAAAGCCGTTGCGGATCTATGTTTATATGAACTTAATTAACACCCTGTATATCAGAATAGGTCTAAAGACATCAAAATATCAACTGCTTTAAAATTGTTAAATTATTAAGTTAAAGTCATCTACAAGATGTAGAAGTACAAAAAAGTTAACTTTAGAATTTGTTGTATAGGCACAATTGTCGCAGTATTATGTGGATTTGGAGTCACAGGTGGAGTGCACAGATATTGGACTCATAGAACGTACAAAGCAAAGTTGCCATTGAGACTATACGAGAAGGTTTCAAATCTAATACGTATACTACTTTTAAAGATATGAATCGCTGGACTATAATATGAATTTTAGGAAGCACTAATGCTTAGGTTGTACCAATGCGTTTCAATAGTTGTTTTTGTCTTGATATGATATAATGCCTAAGTATTAATATGTGATGGTTATAGTGACAGTAGTATAGCAACCAATAGAGTAGTGTGAGTATGAATTCTAAAGTCTTTTGTCCTTTTGAATGCGGAATGCAAATATTTACGCGATTTATTTAATTGTGAGAAAATCTCTACTTATGACGAATTTTATCAATTATAACATTCTTATCATAAAACTGCTATGGCAGATTGTCAGAAAGTCCCAACGAAACAAATAAATAGCAACGAACTGCTTTTGCATAATCCAGCATAACACCTACATCCTTGACAGATTTGACTTTGGTAAGTAACGTATTGTTAATATGATAAGGAAACAGGTAATTTATTGTTAGTCTATAAAATGTTATGTAATGGCACTTATCAATATTAAGGTACAATTTGTTGAGTTTACAATAGTCCTGAAATCTACACAAATCGGATTGAAAATTGGTACAGTCATTTATATCATTAATTGTTTTATAGGCTTTCAAATCATCTGCATATAAACAATAATTAGAATACATGAAACTTTGATTGATATCATATATGAATAGCGAGAAAAGCAGCGGTCCTAGGTGTGACCCTTGGGGTACTCTTGAGGTTATATTTATGTAAGATGATGTAACGTTGTTAATTTTAACACACTGTGACCTGTTTTGAACATAAGATGTTACCCATCGGAGCAGGTTGCCGTGTACACCAATGTTTTCCAATTTTACCAAAAGTGTGTTATGATGAATTTTATCAAAGGCTTTGGAAAAATAAGTGTACACCGTGTCAACCTGCTTCCTATTACTCATACTATCAATAGTCGATTGCACAAATGATATTAAGTTTGTTGTAACTGAACGACCTTGGAAAAAACCATGTTGATGTTCACTAATAAGATGTTTTGTTTTAAAGAATAATTCACTTGTTACTATGGCTTCAAAAATTTTACCCGGTACCGAAAGCATGGATATTGGACGATAGTTTGACATAATGTTTTATTACCTCCCTTTAAAATAGGAACAACTTGAGCACGTTTCCAAGCACTGGGAAAGATGCCCTCCGACAATGATTTGTTGAAAATAATTAACAAGGGATAATAAATGGATTCTACACAAGATTTTATGAATATAGGAGGTAAGCCATCCGGCCCAGCCCCTTTGTTTATATTCAATTCATTTATCTGCTTCTTTAACTACACATAAGTTATAGTATTAATGAAAACTGAGTTTACCGAATTAAAGGTACGAACGTTGGATGATGATGTAGAGGGTTCAAAGACGGAACCAAAATACTGAGAAAACGCATTGGCAATGTTTGCATCTGTCGAATATACTTTATCATTTGAATGTATAAATTTAGGAACAGTTTTACAACGACATCTGTTGGATACAAATGACCAGAAATTTTTAACGTTACTGACGACATCAGATTCTATTCTATTAACATAATTCTTGAAGTCAGTTTTAATAGATAATTTTACTTGTTTACGAACGCTAGAAAACTCTTGATAATCGAGTATATATTTAATCCAGCGTTTATGTAGCTTAGATTTCTCCTTTAACAAAGCCTTAGTTTGGACTGAATACCATACAGGAATTTATAGTTTATATTTTTACTAATAAATTTTGAAATTATACCATTTATTATATTATAGAAAACCATTGTGGATTGTTCAACATTCAGTTTAAAAAATTCATTATCCCAATTAACTTTTTCTATTTCACTGTTAATGAGTTCATAATTAGCTTTAAAGAAGTTTAACTTACAAAAAGAATTTTTAAATCTTAAATTTGAATTATGAATATCCACACAAAAATAAATTTCAATGCATTTATGATAAATGTCTTCAGGTACAAAAGGTAAATCTGAGGCCACTACTGTAACGTCATTTTTTGAACTGAAAACGAGATCAAGAAGGTTACCTCTTATATTATGAATGCCGTTATATTGATAAGCGCTACGGCGCATACAAGGTCGGCACCTGGGTTTTCAGGAGTCGGGTTATTTTTATCAAAAAAGAACGTGTTCAGTGACCGATTATGGAGACATGCATGCGTGGAGGTGTGTTGGAGTGAAAAAGTACTATATATATATCACCCTTTTCTGTGTTCAAAACGAGATTCAAAAATGAGGATTCCGGTCTTCCGTGTATACAGTTCGTTTCCTGTATACATATAATCGTTCATAAACATTATCCCTAGTATATTCCACATTTTTTATTGTTTATTTACATTGAGATTCCTTGTATTTACCTACCCTATCCCCCTCTTACTCCCTCTTTCTCTTGGGACCTCATGATCGGAATCCTCATTTTTGAATCTCGATTTGAACACAGGAAAGGGGATATACCGGGTGTTCCCTATAAGACTTTCAGTGCGAATATCCCGGAAACCATCATAGCCAGTGCGACGAAATTTGGTATACAGACACTAGATGGGGCGTAGAGGCTGATGATAACATCAATTCTTATACAGGGTGTTCCATTTTCTCAGAAATCGATTTAATTTTGATTTTTTGGTTGTCAGCCCTGCTAAAACTTTTGTTTAAATTAAAATATACTTAATTATGAATGCATTCTGATAAAATATTCAAAAATTTTAAAATTTAACATGAAAAACGCCTCCAAAAAGTACCCAAATTTCATTGTTTTGTCATGTAAAACGTGCATAGCCTTGAGCCAGACTAACATCGCTAAACGTCAAAACCACAAAACATAGTCAAAACTATGAATTGTCATTGAGTTGTCAAATATTAATGGCATAACGTATTTTATTGGACATAAGGAACGCTAAATAATGTATTTAATGTAATTTAAGTATGCACAATGGTGTTATTGGACTTTTGGAGCATTGGGGTCGCTGCGCCGGCGCAGTCTTCCGTTACAGCTAGGGTCACAGCGTGAATATTGTGTAAAATATCTGTGGATATTTTTAAATTGTTTCATTATAATGTAATAAAACTTCAGTAAATTGTATTTTTTATGTTACTACAGTGTACATAATAATTAGGTACCCATATTTTTATCACAAAATAATTTACAAAATTGTGTAAGTACCTAAAAAATATCCCTCTTTTCCAACTGCTGTAATTATTGATTACTTATTTAGCAACAAATAAATTCCAACAAAACGATTCCAAAAACTTTTTTATTATAATGTGAATATGTTTGTCGTTGAAAGTCAGATCTGAACTGAACCTACTCCAGCCCGACAAAAGAAATATTACGAAAGCATAACCTAGAAATGATTGATTCTTGTGCACAGCAGAGACAACAACACTTTCTGATGGATAAAATATGTTTAAGAAGAACTCTACATCTGTAAAATAGTAAACAATGAACTACAATTTCTGTATTTCATATGATACAGAACTAAAATAAAGCAACTGGTTTTTGCTAGGAAGATATTCCATTTTACTTTTTGTATTTCTTTTTATGTATTTGTGTTTGTAGATATATACTGATATTTTTATAGAATAAACAGATATATAAAATAGCAGCATTGAGTATTATTACCAAAATTGTTAAAGTATTTACCAAGTCATTACACTGGCGCAGTCGGTACTTAAATAAATAAATAAATCAATAAATATGTCAGTCGGAAAGTTAGAACCATTTTCAAGAGAGAAGAATTGGTCAACATACATTTCCCGTTTAAATCAGTACTTTAAAGCTAACGCAGTTACCGAAGACCTGAAAACTGTTATTCTAATAACCGCAGTAGGGGATGAAACGTTTGAATTGATGGTACATCTATGCAGCCCAAAGAAACCTGAAGATTATAAATATGACAATTTGGTACAAGTAGTTAAAGACTATTTGCAGCCCACACCATCAGAAATTGCCGAACGCTACATTTTTAGGCAAAGGAAGCAAAACGAGGGTGAGTCCATTTCAACTTATGTTGCAGCTTTTCAAGATAACCATTCTGATTCTGACGACCTTGATTTTTATAATATTTCGTCTATTAAGGATAAACCTATTAAAGTAAAATTATGTGTAAATAATAAATTACTGTGTATGGAATGTGACACAGGTTCGCCTGTTTCTGTAATATCTGAAAATTTTTATTTGAATAATTTTTCTGATGTAGTACTATATAATTGTACCATGAACTTGAAATCGTATGCAGGAGATGTGTTGGATACTGTAGGTTTTATATACGTGACTGTTACGTTTAAAAAACTTACTAAAAAGTTAAAATTAGTGGTAGTAAAAAATCCATTGTTTTTTCGTGAATGGATAACAAATTTAAATATTTCAGTTGATGATTTATTGAGAGTAAATACTTTAGCACAAACTGATAATATAGATTACGATATATTAAATGTTTCTGACGTTTTAAAGAATAAATTTCTTGACGTTTTCAAAGCGGGTTTAGGTAAATTTAATAAAACTAAAGCTAAATTGTACTTAAAAGAGGATGCAATTCCTGTTTTATGTCGACCCAGAAATATACCAATGGCTTTAAAAGAGAAAGTAGAGAAAGAATTAGATAATTTAGTAAAAAATAATATTTTAACACCGGTGCAGGTTAGTGACTGGGCTACACCTATTGTACCAGTTTTAAAAAAACATTGTGACGAAGTCAGAATTTGTGGGGATTTCAATATTACGTTAAACCCAATGTTACATGTAGATACTTACCCTATTCCAAAAATTGGTAATCTTTTTGCTGTTCTAAAAGTAGGGAAGTATTTCAGTAAAATTGACCTCTCTCAAGCTTACGCGCAAGTAGAATTAGAGGAAGAGTAAAAAAAATTAACTACTTTAAATACACACAAGGGTCTTTTTCAAATGAATAGACTACCATATGGTGTCTCTTCAAGCCCCGGTATTTTTCAGAGATTAATTGAGCAAGTTTTTGCAGGTATGAATAATGTGGTAACTTTTCTTGATGACATATTGATTACGGGGTCATCGAAGGAACATCACATGGAAAATTTAATGTTAGTTTTTAACAAATTGCAAGACTGTGGACTACGAGTTAAATTAAGTAAATGTTTATTTTTTCAAAATAAAATAATTTTTTTGGGTCACTGTATAGATAAGGAGGGTTTGCATACCGCCGAAGATAAAGTTAAAGCCATATTGGAGGCACCCACCCCAGAAAATATTACTCAACTTAAATCGTTTTTAGGATTAGTTAATTTTTATGGTAAATTTATTGAAAATTTAAGTCATAAGTTACATTATTTGCACATTCTGATAAGGAAAAACGTTAAATGGTTTTGGCGTAGTAAACAAAAAGATGCTTTTGTAGCTATAAAAAAGGAACTGGGATCACCGAAAGTTTTAATTCATTATGATCCGACATTACCAATTATTTTGGCAAGTGACGCAAGTGCTTATGCTGTGGGAGGTGTTACTCACACATTTTATCTAACGGGGACATTAGACCCATAGCTTACGCTTCTAGATCACTTTCAGATTCCGAAAAACTATATAGTCAACTTGACAGAGAAGGACTTGCCATAATTTTTTGTTTAAAAAAATTTCATGATTATCTTTATGCTAGATTTTTCTGTGATCATAAAGCTTTAATAAATATTTTTGGAGAAAAAAAGGGTATTCCGCAGTATGCTGCAAGTAGATTACAAAGATGGAGTATCATATTAAGTACTTATAATTATGAAATTACTTCATTTAGAACAAGGCTGTATTTTATGGGGATTTAGAATTATTATACCAAAAAAACTTCAGTTACAAATACTAGAGCAAATTCATTTAACACATATGGGAATAGGGAATAAGTAAATGTAAAGCTATGGCTAGGTCGTATATAACATAAATTCTGACATCGAGCACATGTGTAAAACTTGTAAAATTTGTAATACTATACAAAGTAATCCTCAAAAAACAGTATTGCATCCGTGGCCTTTCGAAAATACGCCGTGGAGTAGGGTACATGTTGATTTTATGGGTGCAATTTTTGGTCATATGTATTTTATTTTAATTGATTATTTTTCAAAATGGCCTGAAGTTTTAAAAATTAAAGGTACAGATGCAAAAAATGTTATCCGTTTACTTAAAAGTTTTTTCTCAAGTTTTGGTTTGCCTACTAAAATTGTATCAGATAACGGTCCTCTTTACCTCCCAAGAAAAATTCTTAAAACTAAATGGTATTCGACATTTATTTTCAACGCCTTATCATCCGTCAAGTAATGGACAAGCTGAAAACACAGTCAAAACTTTTAAATTGCCTTAAAAAGCATTGTTAGAGAATAAAACTCAGATTCTTTTTTAGAAGATTTTCTTTTCGATTATAGAAATTGTCCTCACTCCACTACGGGGATGAGCCCAGCTATGAAAATGTTTAATCGTAATTTACGCAATCGCTTAGACTTACTAAGACCTAAATGTCAAGACTATGAACAAAATAAAACAGAATTATCTATCGCGCATTACGGGGGTAAACCAAAAAGTTTTGAAGTAGGTGAACAAGTTTTAATTAAAGATTATAGTAATCCAAGACATCCGAGCTGGAGACAAGGGGAGATAACTGATATGGAAGGTTCAGTTATTTTCGATGTTAAAACACAAGACGGAAAAGAATGTAGGCGACATTCTGATCAAATACACCCTTTGAGGAAGTCAGGAAAATTTATTCGTAGCGAAACATTACCTGAAAACGCGGAAAATAAAGACAGTATTATACCGGACAATGATTTAACTGATGTAGTAGACTCTAACCAAATACCAGGGGCTACAGAAAATACTGATAAAGTTTCGAGTTCAAGGTATAATTTGAGAAATAGACCTTTATGAATTTAAATTATTTTTATTTGTTTTTTATTGTAATTAAATTATGTTTTCATTTAGGGCGAAGGAAAGTGCTGTATATTTAATATAGGTATATGTATATAATTTAATGTGCCACTAGCTAAGCATTATGTATTGTAAAACTTTATTTTCTATGTGCCGCTTGTTAGTGTAGAGATTCCATTTTTCTTTTTGTATTTCTTTTATGTATTCGTGTTTGTAGATATATACTGATATTTTTATAGAATAAACAGATATATAAAATAGCAGCATTGAGTATTATTACCAAAATTATTAAATTATTTACCAAGTCATTACAGTGGGGTGGTAATGACTTCAAGAACTTGGATACCGGATAAACAAAGGAGAGAGGTTTTTTTAAAAAAAGAAAAGGAAAGCTACGAAAAAGTTTGCTGTGCAAAAAATAGTAATTTACAAGGAAGAGTATAGGACAAGCAGTATAAATTAATTATAAGAGCATATAAGTGCATGATCTGACAGATGACATTATAAAAGTTGAGAGCCAAAAGTCACGGTAATACAAATTAAAATATTAATTAAAAAGAAGGTAAGTATAATCACCAAATGAGCAAGGTATTCAAGAAGTAAAAGTTTCTAAGGAAAATTCGAAAAGGAGGAGGCAATTGAAAAAATAATAAAATAGAAGAAATAATCATAATCAGCAAACATCTGCAATAAAGAATAAAATTGATGAAACAGTAATACGGAGAAATTAGCTGAGAAAGGGATGAAAGGAGAGGTGTAAAAGACATGATAAAATATGCCGAGACTGTGAGAGAAAGCAATCAAAGAGTATTAATTTATTGAGTAATGCTCAATTATCAGTATGTATCAGTATGATTTAGATACATTCCTATATTAGATTTGAGATACATTCTTGTAATAGATATTATTATTATTACAGTATCTGACATAATTCCTTCTAATCATTCATCTAGTTAATTTAAATTTAGCCTATGGATGGAATTTATAGGGAATAAATTTGAATTTGGTTTTGAATTAATAAGGTATCAAAGGTGACGGATTATTTCCTATACAGTATCAAATATACATGAAATTATAAGGTTTTCAAGGTTTTTCCCCCTTATATTGGAAATTATGTCGCTATACTCAAATACAACATTAGCAGAAGGCAAGGAAGTCATTCAGAAGAGTAAAGATCAAGAATATTCTCCGGCTTTGGCTTTAAGAGTAAAATACTTAGAGTATAAATAGGTACTGGCTAATGTTGCAGTACTTTCTGTACTGAGTACCTACTTGTTCTGAAGAGAAAGTGTATAAGTACTGAAATAATAAAATTAACAATTCTTATTTATTATTAGATGTATTTTATATCAAACTGTTGAGTACCGTTCACTAACATAATAATTAAATATCTGAAATATGTTCTGCATTTGTATAGTTAATTTAAATTTAACCGATGGATGTCAATATTTTTTCATAGAATGAATTTAAATTTAGTTTTGACTTAATTAGGTATCAGAGGTGAAGGATTATTTCTTATACTGTACTAAACGTATTTTGACTTAATTAGGTATCAGAGGTGAAGGATTTTCTTATACTGTACTAAACATACATGCAATTACCAGGTTTTCAAGTTTTTTTCCCTTAGATTGGAAACCATGTCGCTACACTCGAATACAGCAACATTAGTAGAAGACAAGGAAGTAATTCAGACAAGTAAAGAACAAGAATATTCTCCGGTATGTGAAAAATATAAATTTCTCCTTTGGGAATTCGAAACAAAGGTGAGATGGATAAATGTGACACAACTTACTCTGTTTCACTTGATAGCTACTTATTCTATACTGGCTGTTTCATATATTCAAAAACCAGGTTTATATACTGTAAGTGAGAAAGAAACAGTAGCTAATGGTAATGATATTAATAGGTCTGTCAACAACAAGTACAAAAGTAAGTGTTTACGCGACGTGAAATTGTCCAACGAGGCCTTTATTATAAACAAAATATGAAGTTTATTTGGGAACAAAATTAATTGGAAATACAGGAGATTGTTTGCTTCATTTGAATTAGATAAACGCTCGCTCATTGGCTTGACGTCATATGCTCGCTGATCTAGTGTCTAGTGCGTACCCGAGATTTATAAAGTTATAGTTCAGTATTATTACGCAAATTATATTACAAATAATTTTCCATACCTTATTGTAGCTATAAGCATGTAAATTGCATTGGCCATTATTTACTTGGTAATGATACAACAGCTAGGTACATAGTTGCAGATATACATACATTGAAATGATCCTCCCAACTGTAGAAAATAGATAAAGCAGATACTTTCAATATCTTGCCATAGAACTGCAAACCATTTTCTCTTATTATTTCGGTCAGTGATCGCGCGTTTTAAGGCGTCAGTAATTGAATCGAGGTGACTGGATCGCTGTGGGTTCGACCCCCTCAGCCGGTAGACCGTATATAAGCTATATTCGTGGAGAGATTGGCACCCTCTCTTCGGGTATGGTAGGGTGGAAGAATGTTGCTTGGGTCAATGTGAGAGATTGATACCGGTTAACATTTGACTACTCCCCTAATTAATGAGGTTTTCCAGGTTTCCCTCATTCCTGCACTGAATGGTGGTTAGGGCCTACCAACGTAAGTCGTTCCTGGGCGCAAATGCGGCCTGCTTAATAATAATATGCCGCCCCTTCTCCCGCACAAGTCTTCGACTTCTGGGCTAATCCTCGTGATTAGCCTAGAATTAGGTAGAGATATTATTATTATTTTTTTTTCCAGTAAACACCTTCCGAGGCTCCGACACATTCGGAGATGTTCTGGAGAGTCAAGCAATGACTCCGTGGAGTCAGTAATCATTGCGCCCGTAAATCGTGTGTTCTGAGCAGACGTAGCGAACCAAGGACGATTGCCTTCTGCATTCTGCCGGCTAAGATCTCTGCCGAATTTCGACAAGCCGGTATGATCTTTAAGTCAGAAAGCAACGTATGTCTCATTCCACCCAGGACGCCTATAATTAGCACCACAATCTTAACAGAGTGGTCTGGATACAGCCTGCGGAGCTCGGAGAGAAGATCTCGATATTTCCTCCGTTTTTCCTCCTCTTTTAGGACGATGTTGTTCTCTGCGGGAGCCGAGAACTCAATCACAAACATCGTCCTAAGCTGGTGGTCGAGGAGGACTACATCAGGCTTATTGGCTTGGATTTGCCTGAGGGTGGGGAATGAATAGTTCCAATAAATTCGGCACTTCTCATTCCCCACTACGGATTCTATATCCCCCGGAGCATAAGGCAGCACTGGCGTCTCGTCTATCTCATACGAGTGTCGTAAATGATAATACAATTATTATTATTATTATTATTATTATTATTATTATTATTATTATTATTATTATTATTATTATTATTATTATTATTATTATTATTATTATTATTATTATTATTTATTTATTTGCAACAAATATCTTAGGATCTTTATTGCTGAGTTTGTGCATCTAAGTACAAAACAATATTTTTTTCCAATAGGTATAATTTTAATACATTTTAGTTTTATATCTATCATAAATTTTTCCACTAATGTAATCAGCCTGCAACTCTTAATATACTACAAAGTAAACGAGTTCACTACATTTTTATAAACTAAAATCATTTAGGAAAATAATCTTTTACACTTAGGTAGCGTCCGCACTGTCCACAGTTACCTCAGTAAGCATATGACGTCCCACGGCTAACCTCTAACTGAGGGCCGTTTTCTAGCCTCGCTATTTTCAGGGTATTTCTACTACGAATAACTAAGAAAAAAATTCTATAAATTTTATAACTTCACCGTTGTTCATAGTACCTTTTTCAACTTTCATTCGATTTTGATAGATGAGAAGTTTTATGTCAGCTCTGTTTTTTGCAGTGATATTTCAGTTTCCAAAATTTGTCTATTGGGTCATAATTTGTCGTAAATTATTTCTAAGGCCAAAGTAGGGAAAGCTTCAAGTAGGGTAGTTAGGCCGGTCCTCAGTCGCCCCCCACCACTTTGTGGAGGTAATTAGCAATTACAATTGTTATGGTAATTATAATGTGTGTACGTATGTATGTGTGTATTAGCATTCATACCCTATGTGCAATTGTACAGTACATGTATGAAGTAATGCATACAATTGCGCTTAAATGGTGTTGCATTGGAGTTGTTCTGGAGTTGTATTGCAACTGTAATGTATGTATGTATTATCATTCATTACCCCTATGTGCAATTGTAAAGTACATGTATGGAGTAGTGCACGGAATTGCGCTTAAATGCTGTTACAATTGCAGTCATAAATATGATATGTATATATTTTTTATTGCGCAGGTGGGGCGATAATAAACTTCTAATTACAACTGTATATATAGGTAATTAGATGTGTGTAGATATTAATGCAGTTCGCATTATGGGATTATTGTTGCTCCTGGTTATACCTTTAGAAGTTGAATGTTAAAACAGCGTGGTGATGCATGCTATATGCATGCAGCAGCGGCACAAACCCCCATAAGGGTAGTATAGCCGATCCTCAGTCACCCCCTACCACTTTGTGGTGGTAATTAGCATATGTGCATGGAAGTGCAAGCAGAGCTTTTTTAATCGATGGCCAGAACCCACTTCAGCAGCCAAACCGTGGAGTTAGTGTACAGTATTGTGAAATTACATGTGCTGTGATCATAATTATTTCAAGTGAGCATAATAATGAATTATATTCACTACAACAACTACCGACTGGATATTTAAATCCCATGCAATGTCTTTAACAGTGGTTGATTTAAATAAAATTAATAGTATGATTAATGGTGACTTTGATAATATTATTGTAAAGTCAATTTCATCGCTAGATGTGGATAGTCCTTATCCAATAAATAAATTGTCGGTTGTGAATACGAGGTATAGGCGAAGTATTTTGGCTGTATTGTTTGATAAAAAGTCTAACAGTCACTTTAAATGCTTTTTGTCACAGAGGGTTCTGCGGCATTTATCTGAAGAAGCATTGAATAAAAAGACTACACCACACAATATGTATTCACTAACTTATTTAGGCCAAAGTGTGTCAGCTTTTAAAGATGCTAAATCTAAGGCATTGTTGAAATTTGGAATTATCGAATAATTTATTTAAAAAGTATCTAGTCGTAGTTATTATGTATTTAGTATTTATAATTCTTATTATTTTGATCACATATACCGTAATTTACACATGCTATTTTAGACCAGCTCATATAAGGTTGTTGTTTGTAGTCGATAGCGATGGTAGTTATTTAATAAACATATTGAAAATATGATAAATACTTTATTTTACTGTTTAAGAAAGGTATTTTAAGCTAATATGTATCAAATCTCCTACAATTCCTATCAATGAAGTCATATATATGTTCTCTGATACCAAACATCTAGGTATGCTAATGAACATCCACAGACAAAACTCTATTCAATAATTATCTAAAGAATTTAATATATTTACTAACCTCTGGAGTGGAAACTCGAAATTCAACCACAATAGATGAGATCTCACTTATTTCTGCATTTTATTAGGATTGCTTCATCAGGTGGCCTCCTTTAACTTGAGTCAAATATCTAACTATAAAGATGATTGTACCAATAAATTAAAATTATTTGAAATTGAATGTCAAAATGAAATATCGACAACGTCAAACTGATTAACTGTCAATGAATATCATAACAACCTACTAAAATAAATAAAAATTAATAAAATTTTACCTTTTATGTATAGTTAAAGGAGGCCACCTGATGAAGCAATCCTAATAAAATGCAGAAATAAGTGAGATCTCATCTATTGTGGTTGAATTTCGAGTTCCCACTCCAGAGGTTAGTAAATATATGAAAAGGAACTATTAACCCTTTCGCTACGACTTTATTTTGGAAAAGCATGCTACCATTTTACTGATGGGATATATATGTCCCAGAAAGGCATGTGCAACCAAATTACGACTTTTAAATATTGATTTTTTAAAAATATAGGTCCTATTATGTAACTCTTGGCACACAAAATAAAACATATTACAACTTAGTATTAATTTTATTTTATACCAAATCAAAAATATAAACCGGGACGTATGTGTCCCAACAGTAAGCGATACTGGGACGAACGTGTCCCACCAGGAGTGAAAGTGTGATATACCAGCTAAGCTATTACATATAAAAATGCAATGAAAATAATGTTTATTTACAATATAAGAGTAACAATTATGACATATTTTCAACTTTAAATTACTGTTAAAATAAATATAATTATAAAATAGCTAATCAATTACTCAGAACAATAACAGTCAATATCATTATCAGTCACTACATCAATAACATTCATTTGCACACATAAACTACATCTATGTTTCATTTTACGGGCGGGACGTATATGTCCCGCTTGAAAAATATACTAATTCTATCAAAATTTGTCACAACAAATACGTGCAACTCTACATTGTTGCATATATATCAACTAAAACTTACCTTGCCATGTTATTAATTCTCTTTTACACTTGAAAAACATAAGAAGCTATCAAAATAACAAAAGCACCATGTGCACCTGTTCACATATTAGGGACTTACTGAAATATTTAACCTCATATATAAATTCTGGCGGGAGGTAGCGAGTGCCAAACTATAAATTACTATTGGGACAGCAGTCAATGTAAAAGTAGTACTGCTTTCGACCAACAGTGATTGAAATATTTCGTGTGGGACATATATGTCCCTACAGTAATGTTTGCACATGCTTGTCAACAATAAATGCGTAATTTAAATCCCGCTTTTACTGGGACACATATCACCCGTCAGTATCGAAAGGGTTAAGTTATTAGAAGATCTCGTTGGGTAATTAAGGTAAAAGCTAATCATTTTGAAATACACGGACTCACAAAAACAACCATCTTTAGCACATTACATATCATTTACTAAACATTCATTTAATATTCATTTAAATTATGAATTTCTGAAATATGCTGTTTTAAGATAGACCCTTGGGATTGTTATTTACGCACATATATGATTTAAATTATAAAAATTTTAAATTCATGAAATATAATGTAGATACATGGGGGCTGTTATTTAAATGATTTGAGTGATTTCACATTATCCACGCTAACAGTTGCAGATGTTATTAAATTAAATTATGCCAAAACAAATGAATGCAATATGGTTGACTACATGTTGATTGTATAGATGTTAATTTTTACATTTACCGTAAATATCATTATTCAGGGTATGTACTATATTATTATTATCATTAGAATATATCAAAACTATGATTTTAATATTCATTTGAATCATAATATTTTTAAATTATCGAAATGGTGTTTTAGAATAGACGAGGGTCGCGCACATGTATAATTTAGATAATTTGTGTGATTTAACACAGTGTTTCACACTAACAATTGCATATATATTATAATTGAATTTAACAAAATATGGCTAACCCCTTGTTAGCTGTGGTGGTAGTTTTTATGATGGTGTCTCAGACATGCGCAATATCATAGAATGCAGTCTTAAGGGATGAAGTTCACTGCAAGATCTGAATATGTGGAAGGGGGTTCAGAAAGTTGCACAAAGCTGATGCGGTGTCAAATCCTTATTTGTTTTCGTGAACAGTGGTTGTATCTAGTTCTACATGGTTTAGTGCTTGTGTTTAGTGTCTTCTCTGGATAGAATGGATGTAAAGCAGTGCTGCAATGGTTACACCTGAACCAAGACGCAAAATTCAACGGTGTCATGCCGCAAAATACACAACTGTGGTGTTATTCATGCAAGCATCCTTTTAAAGGTTTTACTGCATAAAGCACATTGGATAGAATGATTTTTGTGTATATTTAAATGTCTACTTAATCCGCTCGGCCAGGCGAATATTTGATTGCAAATATAGCATTGGTACATGATGATTGATTGATTGATTTTCTTAAATTATCCTAACCATCTATATGCTATTGATCATTATTTAGAAATTTTAGTTATTATGTACACAGTAAACTGAAGTGGCGCAAGCAATACGGAAATATATTTTTCTAAATTACCCTGTAGCTAAGCAGATAACTGGTTAATATTTGTTTATACCTTTTAAAAGTCATTTCACATACTAAAATGGCTGTTTTACCGTAAAGAAAGTAAAATAAATCATGCTAACTGAAATAGGCAATTACAAAATGTTGAGTATCCATATAAGGAATCGCTGAAATGTCGGGGGTATGAGTGTAGTATTTAAACATTTTATTACCAGCACATATATTTCTTGTTTATTTTGTGAAATATGGTTGCAAATATTGTGATAACAATCATATTAAATATGATGATTAGTAATTTGTCCTGATAACCCTGTACATAATTGGAAAATTTGCATGACTTGATAATCTAAGTAAGAAATTCATGTATTTTGTATATTTCTATCCTACGTCAATATATTAGCTTACAAATCATCAAACACAATATGGGTTTAGGATCTACAGTGGGGTTAATCTGTAGTAATATTAAACTATTTTGTGAGAGATGATTCACAGAATCATTAGCATAAGTTTTATGCAAAAAAAGTTGTAAATTATAGTAATAGCTGAAACGTATGTATAATACATCAATATATTCAATAAAATATGAATAACAAGTAGTTGGAAATATATTATAAATACACAAATAGGGGTAGCTAACGAATAGTGAAATAGCGATAAATGGATATGTAAGTAGGATATTATGTAGAAATAATTATTATTATCTCACCTACGCAATAAAAAATACAGTATGCGCCAAAAGTATGGAATAAATTCAATGAAAACGAAACAATCGTTATTTACCCGAAAACTTTCCTATGTAAGAGGGCAAAATTTTAGTACTGTCTGATAGAGAATTAAACGATCTTTCAGAATCAAGGAAAAAAATATGGTGTTGCCATTTAAAAAAAAATCGATGACGTCATTACTCGAAAACAAATGACATTTGAAAATCGCATTTTACGCTGGAATATGTATTTTTCAAATTAAAAATCGACCTGTTCGAGAATTTTTCCCAAAAAATAATTGTTTCGTTTTTATTGAATTTATTCCATACTTTTGGCGCATACTGTATTTTTATTGCGTAGGTGGGGTAATAATAATTATTTCTACATATCCTACCTACATATTCATTTATCGCTATTTCACTATTTGTTAGCTACCTCTATTTGTGTATTTATAATATCTTTCCAACTACTTGTTATTCATAATTTATTGAATATATTGTTACCATATCAATTGTAATTGCAAATTACCTCCACAAAGTGGTGGGGGGCGACTGAGGACCGGCCTAACTACCCTACTGCTTCATATTCACACGTGTTCACAAATGTTGCATTTTTGATATACAGGATGTACAACTCAAAAAAAAATACATTTAGGTACTCAAATATCTCGAAAGCTGGTTGATGCAATTTAATGATATTTGCGCTGCTATTTTAACTGAACTTAACTGTTACTAGCTTTCGGTCAATAGATGTAATAATATCATCAAACATATTTTAATGCGACGTTGCTGTGCTATGCGCAGAACGAAATACAGACTGATGTACAGATATAACATTATTGCTACAAAAATATGCATTTATTTGTTTATTAACAATTTTTTCTAAAATCGTATGGGCAATAAACTAATGGGACACAAATCTTGAACAGAAACGGAGTACTTACTTTGGGCACATGACTAGTTGTAGTTTCCAGAACTCATGGAAATAATCATTTAATAAACAAGAATTTGCAGTGTGAGTTATATAAGGAATTAAAGCGTGAATGCAATACTGAAGCATTGTTCGAGAAAGGCCATCACAACCGCTTCTAGCTCAATAGATATAGGCATCAGACTTAATAGATATAAAAGCAGCAAACACTTCAATAATTTTGTCTTTATATGAGTAATATTGGTTAATAAATAAAACTGAAAAAGAGGTAGACAGACATATCACTTTTCTATTATAATTATTCTAATGTTTTCCATACTCACTAAGTTATTAAAAAGTTTCGTTTCATTAACACACCATTTAAAATTGTCCAATATTTGAAATCTTAATAAGTTTACTTACTAGTAGTAAAAAATTAAAGCAGTTTTGATGAAGAAAGAAGTAAAATATTTATATTTTTTCTCTTAAAACTAAGTAATATAACGAGTTAATATCGGAAGAAATATTAATTTTTATAAAAGTAGATACATAAGCGTAAAAATAGTAAGCGTCATTTAAAAATGCCTCTATTTTGTGATATTTCTCGAGCAATATTAAAAATTCACAAGACACAATTTTTCATGACAGAATACAAATTCTTTGGTATCTATTTTCATCAAAGTCTATTTTTTCATTATTTTGAATATTAACGGCTTTCTTCAGGATTACAAAATATTCTAACATTTTTATTGTAAATATAGATAGATATTTCAAAAGAAAAGTCTTGCATTGAACGTCCCGTATTTTTTAAACAAAGCAACATTCGGAAAAGGCATATTTGGCTCAATCGACTTTTTTTGGTCACCAGTATTTCCAGCTCCGAAGTTTCCCAACCTTTCAAAGACACCCTATGTATATGTACTATTATATGTATAAATCACAATATGCAAATTTTAAGTTAATCAACTTTCAAGAAGTGGGCCAAAGTTGGTTAAAACGCATGAGCACAATTTTGCTAGTTTATTTTGCTATAATTGTTCTCAAATTGACTAGTGCTTTTGAACAGTAGCAGCTTAGTATTTAATACATATATAACCGGTGACAAGTTAGGTAAATATTTTTTTCTTCAATATACCGTTCTGAATTTATTAGTAATGTTTAAGTTAACTAGTACAGTACAAGTACTTTGGGCAATGTACAAATGAGTTTTTGTTATTATTTAATGTCTTTGCTATATGCCTGCAGTATGAAAAAAGTAAAATAACGCTGTTTCCCAGTACTTACTATTTCAGCACTCTGAAAGTTTATTTTACCATTCATAATTTTGTGAAAATATTAATTATACCTAAATAACTGATGCTGTTTAATTTGGATGACGGGGTAGTTGTTTCATTCAAACATTGTATAAGTGGTAGAGTCACAAAATTATGAACTGTTTATTTTTGAACATTTCAACAGAATACAATGTCTATACAATCTTTTGTAATACATATATTAATATTTATTTCTTAACTCCATTTTTTGAGTTTTGTATTGGATACAAAAATACTTTAAGAGGGTTGCAATTAGCATATTTGTCAAATTTTCAAAAAAGTAATTAACGAGGGCATGAATAATGTATCTATATTATTTTCAGCTTTTCTATTTGTACTTCATTTTTAAATTTTTTGAAATCGTTGCATATACTATTAAAAGAAAATAATCTTGTTTAACTCTAGATTTACAAAAAAGACGCAGTGGTAGCATATAATAAGTTCTGAACATCGATTGTACATACATCATGATACACATTTTGAACAATTCCCATAAAAGTTCTTATACCATAAGAAGTGGATAAATACATCAGAGGATTTATAAAAATTTATTTATTTGGCGTGTGTATTTACTAAACATTGGTTCATTTTTATTTAAGCAAAATGTGCTGAAGTTTTATAACTTGTGTAATGAATAGTATAAATAAATTTGATCATAAATATAGATCTCCCTCGTTAAATTGGTAATATATATTACCAACCACGTTAGTTACCTCATTATGGAAATTTTGAGTTGCAAAGTATGTACTTGTAATTATTCTGTTTCAGTTATCAGTAGCATTTAGCAAAAACTATAGTTAAGTAAGCACCAGTATCAGTTTTTAATAAGAGTACTGAATATTTCAATGGTTTTCTAATAAAGCTAGAACAACATTGAAGCTTAAAGAACGTTTAAAATACGTGATCGGAATCAGTTTAAATGAAAATGGAAAATACTTAAAGTATAAAAAGATACTGGCTAATATTGCAGTACTTTCCGTGCTGAGTACTTGTTCTAAAGAGAAATTGTATAAGTACTGAAATATAGTTATTTATGCAACAAGTACAAAAAGTAAGTGTTTATTGCACGCGACGTGAAATTGTCCAACGAGGCCGTCAGGCCGGGTAGGACAACACGTCGAGTGCAATAAGCACTTTTTGTACGAGTTGCATACAATATTTTTTCTTTGTTCATGCAAAAACCAAAAAATGTTACTTAGATGACACTAAGTCTAGGAAAATGTGACGTCGATTTGAACGTTTATGTTTGTCATTATGACAAAACGCTGTAGTAATGACAGATGAATGCAATAAACATTTTATTGCACTAGTGCAATAAAGAACAACTTTTTACACTAAATATAGTTCAATAAAGTTTTGTTTTTTTTGCATGAACGTAGAAAAATAAAATTAACAATTCTCATTTATTATTAGATGTATTATGTATCAAACTGTTGAGTACCGTTTACTAACATAATAGTTAAATATCTGAAATATCTTCAAATCATTCGTATAGTTAATTTAAATTTCACCGATGGATGTCAATATTTTTGCATAGAATTAATTTAAATTTGATTTTGAATTAATTAGGTATCAGAGGTGAAGGTTTATTTCCTATACTGTACCAAACATACATGCAATTATCAGGTTTTCAAGGTTTTTTCCTTAGATTGGAAATCATGTCGCTACACTCGAATACAGCAACATTAGTAGAAGTAATTCAGACAAGTAAAGAACAAGAATATTTTCCGGGACGTGAAAAATATAAATTCCTAATTTGGGAATTCCAAACAAAGGTGATATGGATAAATGTGATACAACTTACTCTGTTTCACTTGATAGCTGCTTATTCTGTCCTGACTGATTCATATATTCAAAAACCAGGGATTGTCATATACGGTAAGTAAGAAAGAAAAGTACATAATGGTTCAGTATTAATAGGTCTGTCGACAAAAAAATGTATAAATGCATATTAAAATTAGTTAAAATTATTCCTTAAACTCATTATAAGCAAAATATGAAGTTTATTTGGGAACAAAGTCTATTGGAAATATTTAAGAAACTACGACTGATACTAATAAGACTATATACTACACTAAAAGTTTGAATTATATATTGCACTAAATTGCAAAAAATGATGTGTTTAACGCGACGAAATATCGAAAATTACGTTGACAATAAAAACAAATGTGTAACGTCAGCCGTGGTGACGTAAGACGTCTGAATTCTTGACGCGAGTATATAAGGTCTGTTCCAATGGCCATCGGGAACTGGTTCAGAACTGTCATAAATGCTTGACCAACTCTGTCTTACATCGCATTCGCCGAAAGTATTAACAATTGAACTGATTGAATAGTTCTGGATGGTTCTGAAATAATTCTTGCTGTCATTGGAATAAAGCCATAATCAGCTTGCATCGGTTAGATAGCGTCTGTACTGTTGCAGCTACCTCAGCAAGCATATGACGTCCTACGGTTAGCCTCTAACTGAGAGAACATTTTCTAGCCTCGCTCTTTTCAGGGTATTTCTACTACGTATAACAATACAATACATAAATACCACAGTTGCACCTAGCACTTAGAATCTAGGTTTTAGATAGTTCAACGCGGAGTTTAATAGGACCGTTGTCTGTTTCTGAATGACCATATTAATATGTTCAACATACAACATAGTACTATTGCCAAATAAAAGATTAAGTCGAGAATAAAATACCTGTAGTATATAAATTAATATAACACGTGAAAATGACAACACTTACTCGACAAACCTTAATGTTAATGTTGATACTAGGTTTTCTGTAGTGAAACGGCGTTTATTATGTAGGAAAAATGACTGATCAGCGTTCGCTGTTGACAACGAACAGTACGAAAAATTGTAGCGGCACGAACTATATATTAATATATTAATATAATAATAAATAAACTTTATTTAACTTGAAATATCTAAAAACATACTAAAAAATACGTAGAAAGCATATCAAGTTATAAATAAAGTAGAAAACCACAGAAGCACCAAAGTGCTTGTACGTGTTTAACAATAATAATTATTGAGCAGTCACTAATTTAATATAAATATATAAACTAATAGCTAAAAGTAATTATATTATTCAATATAGATTCTTAAAAATAAATATTAATTTGCATATGCACAGCACGTGTATATGTATAACACAATTAAATAATGTACCCACCGACATACATGCGAGCCCATATACACACACACACACCCACACTCACATACATATATAATTATTTATTATTATATAATACTTATTACAAACCTATTTTATTTTTAACATTATTATATACTAATAAACATACAATAAAATATTAATTACGTACGTAAAGAATTATGTATCAGTCTAATGAGAGATCATGTCCAATTTTATATATACCCATATTTGAGTTAAAATTATTTTGTGTTGTAAAATAATATATAAATTCAATTAAAAATAACAATAATAATAACAATAACCTGACTAATTTATCTTAAATCAATCAAATCAGTCCAAAATTTTCTTTCAGTGTGCAAAATATAATTAGTTGCTAAGTATTTGAATTTTTTTTTTATTGTGTGTTATTTTAATATCTAGAGGTAATATATTGGTAATCTTAGGACCAATGAAAAGGAACGAACGTTGACCTATGGTTTTACGCATATTAATAATATAGAGAAAAGAAACCAATACAAAAAGGAAAAAAGCCGAGGATCAGATGACTGAGCAGGTTAATGCTCAGCCTCTGGTATTAATCCTAAGCTGATCTCAGCAATATACAATATAAACAAATTAATCAGTATAAAAAAAAATAATCATTCCATTCACCTACTTCTAAGCTGTGCATACTAATACACAACAGTAACAAAAAACGAACAAGAACCAGTGGAAGACTGAACACATGACAGCTACACATGCCAAATTTGGTTTTTTCTATTCTGTTCAAGGAGAAGTTTATACTTTAATAGTTTTTTAAATTGAGTAATGTTCTTACTTTTAAAGTTATAGATGGTATTGAATTATAAACTTTAGAGATCTGGTATGAAAACGAGCGTTTAAAAAATTCAGTACGGTGTTGGGGAGGAGTCAATGTACCTTTAAATCGAATATTAATATTGTGAACATCAGTCCTGAAAGAAATTTTATTATAAAGATAGGAAGGTGCTTTATATAGAATTATTTTGTGATATAAACACGCACTATGTAAAACCGACGATTGAGCCAGCCAATTTCACATAGTTTATGAGAAATATGTTGACGTCTCCTAATTCCAAAAATTAATCTTAAGCAAGAGTTTTGTACTAACTGGATTCTTTTAGAATCAATAGCATCAAAGCAAGGGCCATAAATAGAATTAGCAAAGTTAAATTTGGACAAGACTAAAGATTCACATAAAATGGATTTAACTTTCCTTGAAAACAAGTGCCTATTATTATAAATTAATTTAATATTACAGTAAGCTCTGCTGGGGTATGTTTATATTATTTACATTTCTAGTTACATATTGAGGTGACCTTACTGTAGCCATTTTGTTCTCAGCGAATTGATATAATACTACAACGAGGCTGTAAATTTGCCGAATATCCATCACATTCGCAATTTTAAACAGTTGATTTGTTGGATAGGTATTTTCTTTATTATATATAATTTTTAATATCCTATGGTGTATAGAATTTAGTTTTTTTAAATGTATATCTACCAAACCACCCCAACCAATAATACCATACCTAAGATGAGACTCTATAAATGATTTATACATTATTTTAAGTTGATTTACATGTAGAACTTTCCTCAAATTTTTAAATAGCGGAATTATTCCTCTTAACTTATTTAACAATTCATGTGTATGGACATCCCATCGAAGATGTTGATCAATAAATATTCCTAAAAATCTAATGTATAATCTATGTTGAGGACTTGTTCATTTGATACTATATTGAGTGCTTTATAATTTGGTAACTGAGGAGCATAGGATGTAAAAGGGACAAAAAATGCTTTATCAAAATTTATAGATAATAATTTGTAATCGAGCCATTTTTAAATTTTTATAAAATCAATTTCTGCTTTATTTTTTAGTTCATCCCAAGTGTCTGATTCAAAATAAATTACTGTGTCATCAGCAAAACTGATTACGCGTTCATCTAACTCCAATAAAAATATATTATTTATATATAAAATAAAAAGTAACGGCCCTAATATTGTACCCTGGGGTACTCCATATTCAATGGTTCTAAAAGTGCTTTGCACACTTCCTACACTTACATATTGAATTCTATTAAATAAATAGTAGTTATTAGTTGTAGAGGTAGATTTCTAATTCCTACATTTTTTAGGCAATTGATTAACATAGGGTGACTCACAGTATCAAAGGCTTTGGCCAGATCTATAAATATGCCAAGAGATGGTCTACCTTTGTTTAATGAATTATATATATGTTTAATAAGCAAAGCAATAGCATCTGATGTTGATTTGTTACTCTGGAAGCCATACTGATAATCAGAAATAATATTGAACTTTTTAAAATCTATCAATTCTTACTTTTAACAATTTCTCAAAAATTTTACTTATATTGGAAACTAAGGATATTGGCCTATAATTGGTTGGATCCATTCTGTCACCTTTTTTAAATATCGGCTTGACCATAGATATCTTAAATGCCGATGGACATAATCCAACTGCAAAAGATTTATTAATTAAATATGTTAAAGGTTCAGTTATAAAATCAGCTATTTGTTTTAATGTTTCTGCTTTT
This sequence comes from Monochamus saltuarius, assembly GCA_025584915.1. Classification (NCBI taxonomy): domain Eukaryota; kingdom Metazoa; phylum Arthropoda; class Insecta; order Coleoptera; family Cerambycidae; genus Monochamus; species Monochamus saltuarius. The sequence continues at coordinate 9,355,480 of CM046726.1, forward strand.
ATTCCATCCACTCCTACAGATTTTTTATTTTTTAATTGCAAAATAATTTGTTTAACTTCAGGACAATCTGTCGGGAACAGGTACATAGACGACTCATTGATTTTGTTTTTTTCTTTATATCTTATATCCCTATTTATATCCTTGGCTATTTTACTTCCAACGGTGGAAAATGTTTCATTAAACAGTTCACACACTTCTACTTCATTTTCTATAACGGTCTGTTTATTAATATCATATAATTTATTGATTTTATTATCTAATTTATTAGATTTACTATGTAATTCATTTACTGTTTTCCATAGCATTTTAGTATTCCTTTTGTCATTTTCAATTTTTTCTTTATAATACTTAATTTTAGATTTTTTAATAATTTTATTCAAATTGTTTCTATAATTTTTATATTCATTTCCTAAATTTAAAGTTTTATATTTTTGTAAGTTTGCATATAATTGATTTTTGCCTTTAATTGATTGTAGTAAGCTTTTTGTTATCCAAGGTTTGTGACAAATATTTTTTCGTTTTTGTTTAACTAACTTTGTATTATTTTTTATTGCTTCTGTTAAAATATTTAGAAACGTGTTTGTTGCAATCTCTACATCATCGATACTATATAACTGTTCCCAAGACAGTGTTGCTAACTCATGTTTTAACTGTACATAGTCGATATATTTAATAATTTGATTTAAATCAGAATTTAATCTATTTTTTTGAGTTACTATTTGTAAAATTAAAGGAAAGTGATCTGTAGTATCATCATTTAGTATTATATATTTGCTGATAACTCCTGATATAAACCAGCTAAAACTTTGCATATGTTTTCTAAAATGGTATATCCTATTGCATTTATTTTGTGCTACTGACAGAGCGTACATTATCGGTATCGTATACATTTTTTGTGCATCATCCATTAAGTTGCAATAAAATTTTGTAAACGTACGATTGTTTTATTTTATTTTATTAATTTATTATTTTTGCTTTGTTAGTTCTAACTGCTCTACGAACAATCCTAATGTGTCAAAGATAGTTTCCTGCATCCTCTTTTAATAAAACGTGGTATACCTGCGAACGGCAAAATATGCTTATTAAGGATGTTTTCCGTTATATACCAATCTGTATGTATCATTATAATCCTTTTTACTCTAAAACGGTGCGTTTTATGGAAGTGGGACAATAATACCTTTTCACCACGATTGATTTCGAATTTCTGTGGTTCAATAGTAAAAATAATGCCTGACAAAGAAGGTAGGGCTGAAAAACCTAAACCGGCCTTGCTTAATGTGCTTCTCAATAAATTGTCAAAGTTTCGTGTAAATGTTCGAATTCAGCATAGAAATCTCACTTATTAGTCCAAATTTAATTACTTTATCTCGAATCGATTCGATAATGAACAAAAACCATGTTTAGGGCCAACCCTTTAAAAGGATCTAGGTCGCTTAGGGTCCATTTCTCAACATACAGATTTGGAAAGCGATGATCTTGATAGTGAATTGTGTTTTGCCGCTTGCGTGTATTTGTGTCATGCTACAAGCATACTTCCACCACCGCGTGTTCGCATCAAGCAGTGTTGCCAGGTGGGAAAAATTCAGTGCATGAAAATAATTTCAAAAAAGCATGAGGTTTAGAGAAAAAAGCATGAGATGGCTTAATTTATCAAAAATCACCTCTTGACACAGCTTAATTTTTAATTACATTTGTAATGCCATTTTTATTTCATTAAAAAGCATTATGTTCTGCTATTTTATCATAATATTACATTGTAAGTAGGTAGTTACAGGTACTTACTTAAAAGTTATTAACCACGTAACCTTTCTAATTTATTTTATTGTTAGGCCGGGCGAACGTTGAGGCGCAGTTGACGTGACGCAGGGTGACTCACGGGTCGTAAAATCTGTTGTTTCCAGAAAACGTAGGTACCCTTACGGAATAGAGTTAAGAATCACTGCAATACAGCGTGAATACAGCACACACACCGCATATCCGTAGACTGTCATACCCGTTTATGTATTCATTGCTAATTATTAAGAGAGCAGTCTGCAATAAAGGACATTTCAAGTACCCAAATATTGTAGATACCTACCTCTATCTATTCAATTTTGCCCTCAATTTTGCCTTTATTTCTCGTTAGGTCTTTGTTTTGGTAGATTTCAAAGAGTAATTTTAATAATTTTATTATTTCTTTTTGTGTCTATTAAAAAGCATGAGATTTTGTAATCAAAATATGAGAGCATGAGATTTCCTCGGAATGCATGAGATCTCATGCAAAAGCATGAGACCTGACAACACTGGCATCAGTTGACCGGACAGTTAGATTTGCAATGGCGAATTGGCGTTGGCGATACGGTACCGATTACCGTAGTAGTGGGGAATGCTAGACCAATGCACGTCGCCGCGCCTCTTAAACTTCGTACCTTCCCTGGGATGAAGCGGCAATTTCTACTTTCTCTGTAAAGATCCGCAATTTCCGAATCTGTATGTTTATATGAACTTTTCTTCTTATTTTTTTGATGTGGAATCACCCCTGAAATATTTGTTCATAATTTCCAGGCATCCTGTATAATGAAAGCATTAAATAACAAAATTTATAATAGTTTCGTCATTGGTTCTGTCCAGAATCGTAGAAGCCAGTAGGTGGAGGTCACTAGCAATTCACTTTAGCGCGTCAATTAAACAATTGGTAACTGAACGCCCACAAGCATCAGTACCGTCTTCTATAATGAAAACCGCAATGTCTTTGCATAGATGTCAGTACATTGTTGTAAATTCAATCAGCATATCTAAGTCTTAACGTACTTTCATGATGAATTTATCGGTTTATAGATTGTTTCAGCGCTGATGGAGGCGAAATCATATGTTTAAATTATGATGACGACTTAACTTCTTGTCTATATGAGTTGTCACATATGGTCACACGTCTTAATCGTTGATGTCCTTCACGATTTCTTTTAATAGCCTTAATAACTTCTCTATAAGTGGAATGGTTCTTAGGGTGGAAAACTTTACATATGTTGCGGCGACTGTACATCAGAATAAGACTAAAATATTCAAATATCAACTGCTTTACAATTGTTAAATTATTAAGTCATCTACGTCAGATGTGCACAAGTCAACTCTAGAATTTATTTTACAGGTTCAATAGTCACAGTGTTATGTGGATTTGGAATCACAGGTGGAGTGCATAGATATTGAGTCACAGAGCATACAAAGCAAAGTTGCCGTTGAAATTGATTCTTATTTTTGCTTTTCTATGACGGGGCAGGTATGTATAGGTATACGTATATATATAAATATTTGAGGAATATTTAAATATACGAGAAGGTTTCAACCTAATACGTATATTATTTTTAAAGATATGAATCGGTGGACTATAATACGAATTTTGGGAGGCACCAATGTTTAGGTGGTGTCAATACGTTTCAATAATTGTTTTTGTCTATACATATGTAACATACCAGCATGTAAACGAGTGGAAATAACATAATTTTTAGATGTCATGTTAACGGATTAACTTTAGATGTTAGGATTATTTTCGGCCTTCAAGGGAATACTCGCTTTCGCCTAGAATTTTCATAGCCGTCCGTTTCTTGTTTTCAGCCACCATGTCTGTTTATACTCAAAAGATCTGCCCCACAATCGGCTTAAACGGGGATTGAAGATCGCCGAAAACAGTGCCCCGTATAAGCATTTGGATTAGGCAGTTTAAGAAATCGTGTAATCAATTTTGACGCATTGCCAATATGTATTTATACCAATAGGTTGTTTAGTACATTTACTAGCTTTATATACGAAGAAAGAAGCGAACATGATCGCAGTTTTCAGTTCTTAATATGACGTATTTTCTTACCAGTTCTACTAAATTCAAGTCATTCGTATTTCCAGATGTTACAAAAAACTGTCTAGACACTTTCATTCTCATATTGGGTACTTGGAAGATTAATCCTTCGTCTTTCACATACCCTACAAGCAGATTGTGAATTGTTCCCGCTGACATACGTCCACCAAACCAATAGTAAAAATAACCTAGAGTATATATACATTAGCTATAAATCTTTTTTACTAAAATACATAGCTTTAATATAGCTACCTTCAAGAGCAGACAATTATCATCGTCCGCATCCATTAAAAATCCGGATATTTCCTTCTTCGTTAATACCTTAGATTTTTTAAATTTGTACCTTTCTGATTTGCGCTTCAGAAATGCAATCAAATTGAATAGTATTTTGATACCAATATTCTTCTAGAGTGACATCTCTGTTTTTATTATTGAGTAGTTCCATCAAAGAGATAAAAGTTTCTGTGTTTTGTTTAGTTCCTAGAAGTATACTAATAATCCTATTTCGTTAGTTATGTTATAGTTATTTATCCAGCAAGTATAAAAAGTAAGTGTTTATTGCATGCGACGTGAAATTGTCCAACTAGGCCGTCAGGCCGAGTAGGACAACACGTCAAGTGCAATAAACACTACTGAGTTGCATACAATATTTTTCGACGTTCATGCAAAAACTAAAATGTTTTATTTAAATGACACTAAGTGTAAGAAAATATGACGGCCTAAAAGATCAAGGTATCATAGTCGTCAGTCGCATAAAAGTTAAACGTGACGGCTGTTTAATTGACTCTCCTAACCATATACTGACATTCAACAATCCTGTTCTTCCTAACAGAATTAAAGTGGCATTTTATTCTCTTCCAGTTAGACTTTATGTTCCCCTCCCATGCGCTGTTTTAAATGTCAAAAATTTGGTCATACCTCTTTTCGATGTCAAGAAGAACAATTGTGTATATGTGGCAAACCTCTGCATGTAGGTAATCCTTGTGAAGAACCTTTAACTTGTGTAAATTGTAAGGGCTCACATTCGACTCGATCTTGAAACTGCCCAGTCTACAAACAGGAATCAGCCATCCAAGAAATAAAAACCAAAGAAAATATATCTTATTACGAAGCAAAGAAAAGAGTCATTATCGATACTCCAACCCCGAATGTCTCCTATGCCAAAGCTGTAACTTCCCTACTAAAATTGACTTCGAGTCATTGATAGATCAATTAATTCCCAAGTTAGTAGCTGTAATATCTCCTTTAATAAAACAGGATCAACCACCGCTTACTTCTAATATTCTTCCTGAAAAACGAAAAAGAGAGGTGTCACCTCTAGGTCATCTATCCCTTTCCTCAGGGGATGAGACTTCCTTAAGTTCCCAAGTGGCAGACATAAGAAGTCGACCAAAAAAGCGAGGCTGGCCAAAAGGCAAGCCTCGGAAAATGAACTCGGAATGAGTTCTACCAAGTGATAATAACATTAATCTGTGATAATATACTGTGATAATTACTTGTTTGTTTTGCAATCATTTTGCTTGTTCATGTTCTATATTTATTTATTATCTGTTATTTGTTATTTATTTATTTATTATTTTAACTATTAAAGCATAATGGATTCATCCATTATACAATGGAACTGTAATGGTTGTAAAACACATTATCCTGAACTCAAACAGTTATTGCTAAAATATAATCCTATCGTAATTAGTTTACAAGAGACTCATTTCAAGCCAGATGAGAATTTTAACCTTCGTGATTATATCTGTATAAGAAAAGATGTTGTCCCTCGTCTAAGAGCTAGAGGAGGTGTAGCCATCTTTATCAAAAAGAACATTCCGTTCAATGAAATATATATCCAGTCTGAACTTCAAGTCTCGGCAGTTCAGATTGAATACCCTTATAAGATCACTATTTGTAATATTTATCTTCCTGAATTTGATTGGAATATTGATGACCTGAAAAATATTGCCTCACAATTGCCAGTACCTTATCTCATAACAAGGGACTTTAATGCCCATAATCTACTTTGGGGATCCATTAAGACAGGATGCTAGGGGAAGAATTTTGGAACAATTTATGGATGATCTAGATTTGATACTTCTTAATACAGGCGAAAATACTTACTTAAACTGCAGATCGAATAACTTCTCTGCCATTGATCTATCCCTATGTTCGTCACAACTAGCAATGCGTATAAATTGAAGGCACTAAGCGATCACTTTTTACTGATCACTGCCCAATTCTAATGGAATTCTCAACCACAAAATTCACCACCAATTTAAATCGCATAAAATGGCGACTTCATCAAGCTAACTGGACGTCTTATGCAGAAGATTTGAAACTTCCACCCCTAGACGACGACATTAACAATTCAGTTGATAAAATTACCGAAGAAATATTAAATGTTGCAAGCCTGCATATTCCTATGCAAGATGATTACCGTCCAAAAAAATGTGTCCCTTGGTGGAATGATGAGGTACGAGTTGCCGTTAAAAATAAAAAAGGCTCTTAATATATTCAAACGTAACCCTTCGCAGACAAATATGATCATCTTCAAAAAGCCAGGGCCAGAGCGCGGAGAGTTATTGTTTCGAGCAAGCGAAACTCTAGGGCAACATTACGTATCAACTATTACAATGGATACCCCTTCCTCGGAAGTATGGAAAAAAGTTAAAAACAGCTGGAAACAATTTCACAAATCCTCCTATAGTGCTCATGGAAAACAATCAGTTAATAGATGATCCAAACGAAATTACAAACGTCTTTGGTAGATACTTTGAGCATATAAGCAGTGACAGTAATTATGATCCAACCTTTCTACAAATTAAAAATAATTCTAAATATGAACTAGATTTTTCTGAAAACACCCTGTCTACTTTCAACAACCTTTTTTCACTAGAAGAGCTAGAAAATGCACTAGCTGCTGTAAAAAAGCCATCACCAGGTCCAGACTCAATTCCCTATGATTTTATTACTCATATGCCAAAAATAGAAAAGGAATCGATTCTTAACCTTTATAACCATATATGGCAAAAGGGAGAATACCCAGAAAAATGGAGGAATGCAGAAATCACACCTATCCTCAAAGCAAAAAAAGATCCTAAGCAGCCGTCCAGCTACCGCCCAATATCTCTTACTTGTTGTCTAAGCAAAATAATGGAAAAGATGATAAATCTCAGGCTAATCTGGTTACTGGAAACCAGAAACCTATTGACAAACTTCCAAATGGGTTTTAGGAAATACAGATCAACTCAGGACCATTTGATATTTCTGGAAAATTATATCCATGATACCTTTGCCAACAGAAGCCATGCTGTTGGTGTGTCCTTTGACCTTGAGAAGGCATACGATCGTACCTGGCGACATGGTATTCTAAAAACACTATAATATGATTGGGGAATAAGAGGAAGACTACCTATGTTTATTAGAAGTTTTTTAAAAGACAGAACCTTCAAAATTCGTGTAGGGAATAACATATCCAATACATATAGAATGGAAAATGGCATACCCCAAGGATCAACATTAAGTGTCACCCTTTTTGCCATCGCCATTAATGACTTAGTGTCAAACATAGACCCTAATGTGTCAAAATGTCTATACGTAGATGACATCTTTTTCTGCTCCGTCCATGGACGATATTAAAACTAACTTGCAAGAAGCTATAGATACACTTTGTGATCAAGCACAACAAAAGTGGTTCCGTTTTTCTGAAACAAAAACTAAATGCATTCATTTTTGCCGTCTCAGATCAGAACATGAGGAGCCCCAGTTGACACTCAACAATCTGCCTATTTCTATTGTAGACTCCTTAAAGTTCTTAGGATTAATATTTGACCAAAAACTAACACGGAAGACACATATTACTGACTTAATGACTAGATGCAAATCCGCTTTAAACATAGTACGTTGTTTGTCTAATACTAAATGGGGAGCTGATAAACACTAATCACCTTTTACAAAACTTTGGTTAGATCTAAAATAGACTATGTCTCGATAATCTACTCCTCAGCACGCTCCACGCAACTTAAATCATTGGATACTATCCAAAATATTGGCTTAAGATTAGCTACTGGAGCTTTCAGAACGACCCCCATCCGAGCTTTAGAGGTAGAAACAGGTATTCCTCCACTTTCCTTAAGAAGAGAACAACTAATGCATAATTACGCAACCTCTATAAAAGTACAACCTTTTCACCCAAATAACAAAATCATATTCGGATCCGAAAACGATATTTATTCAAACAGACCCACAATCACAAAACTATTTACAGCTCGGTTATATAGAGAAATTAGTTTTCCTGAGGCTTACCTCAAGAAACATACCTCTTTTCCTCCGTGGCAATTTTCAATCCCAAACATAAACCTTGAGTGTGCATCGCTCATAAAACATGAAACCAACCCAACGGTCTTAAAAAATCTTCATCTGGGCATCTTGAATAAGTATCTGAATGCAGAAAAAAATTATACGGATTGATCTAAAACAGAAAATGGGGTAGGAAGTGCATTTGTAATTGGAAATGAAACATATTCATGGTCCTCACCTGAAATATCTTGTGTTTACACAAGACGGTCAGTGGTCGCGCGGTTTAAGGCGTTAGTACTTGAATCGAGGTGACTAGACGGAGTTGGTTTGAGCCCAGCTGCCGGTAGACCGTATATAAGCTATATTCGTGGAGAGGATTGGCACCCTCTCTGTGGGTATGGTAGGGTGGAATAATGTTAGCTTGGGTCAATGTGAGAGATTGATGCCGGTTGATATTTGACCACCCCCCTAATTAATGAGGTTTTCCAGGTTTTCCTCATTCCTGCACTGAATAGTGGTTAGGGCCTACCAACGTAAGTCGTTCCTGGGCGCAAATGCGGCCTGCTTAATAATAATATGCCGCCCCCTCTCCCGCACAAGTCTCCGACTTCTGGGCTAATCCCTGTGATTAGAATGAGGAGTAGAGATATTATTATTATTATTATTACACTGCGGAATTATACGCTATCTGGCAGGCCTTACGGTTTTGGGAATTTTCGTCTAAACGTCAATTTCTTATCTGCACAGACTCTCTCAGCTCACTACAAGCAATAAACAACATATTCAACTTTGACCCATTAATCCAAACAATATTAGAAACTCTATCCCACCTAAAGGATATAAACAAAAAAATAATTTTTGTTTTTACACCAAGTCACGTAGGAGTTTTAGGTAATGAGATGGCAGATAAAGCAGCAAAATCAGCGACTAATAAGAACAAAATAGATGAAGGCATTCCAGTTAGAGACAGAGACATCATTGGTGAAATAAAGAAAATATGTCAAAGAAAATGGCAGGACAAATGGGATCAAACAGAGACAGTGCACAAAATAGTTTCTCCAAATGTTAGCAGTTGTGCCTGGAAACCTGCAATAAAATTATCTAGAAAAGAACAGGTAATACTAACACGTCTGAGATTAGGACATACTTACCTAACATCTATCCACTTCCTGTTAGGGCAGAGAACGCTGCAATGTCCAAGATGCAAAGTATTACTTACAGTAAAACACATTCTTATAGAATGCTCAACGTATGAACAATCTAGAATTAGCGCGGGGATGGATAATACCATGCAAAGTATCTTTTCAAATGACAAAACATCTATCGTTAAGTTATTTAATTTCCTTAAATTAAGTAGGTTATATAAACAAATTTAAAAACACATACCTATGAGCGGCTAATGATCCCAGCAATCGATGCCGCAAAAAAAAAAAATAAATAATAATAATAATATCTCTACTCCTCATTATAATCACGAGGATTAGGTCAGAAGTCGAAAACTCGCGCGAGAGAGGGGGCGGCATATTATTATTAAGCATGCCGCATTTGCGCCCAGGAACGACTTACGTTGGTAGGCCCTAACCACCATTCAGTGCAGGAATGAGGGAAACCTGGAAAACCTCATTAATTAGGAGGGTAGTCAAATGTCAACCGGTATCAATCTCTCACATTGACCCAAGCCAACATTCCATCCTACCATACCCGCAGAGAGGGTGCCAATATCTCCACGAATATAGCTTATATACGGTCTATGGGCTGCGGGGGTCGAACCCACAGCGATCTAGTCACATCGATTCAAGTAATGACGCCTTAAACCACGCGACCACTCCTTAAATATTTGATAATGCTACTGTTTCGAAAAAATTCGCGTGACAGATACAGTATAATAATATATTGTTTACACTACTAGCCTATTAACCCACCATTACTATCTTTGACGCGTAAACTTCTATCTTTTTGACCTGGGTGAATAATGATGGCTTTATGAACCAAGGTAAATAATGAAAATGACACTTGGCATTTATAGACGTTTGTACTTTTCTGTCAGAAGTTGGTTATCAACATTCTCTGTCATTTTCCTCACTTCAGGGGGTGTGTAGCTCATTTCACTTTCACTTTCCATGATTTATAGTTTTAAGTTAAATTAATTGCAAATTTACTTGTGCGAAATGTCAAATTAATTACAAATTTATTTATGTGAAATGTCACAAAGTTTGATTTCAAACAAGAGTAAGTACCCACTTGATTCTTGTACATGATATCAGCGTTTTTAGAGTATTTATTCAAATTTCGATTTAAGGTGTTGTAGCTAGTAGTGGAAAAAATACTATATAAACCGCGGTAGAGAAGAGTGCCATTATAATATATATATATAACGACATACTTCTCTACCTTGATGTATAATATAATATTTTCCACAGAATAGCATTCAACAATGGGTCATCAACCATAGGGTTCACCATAAATTTAGTGAGACTAATGCAGATCCACATGACTCTCGTAGAGGATTCTTTTTCGCTCATATCGGTTGGTTGATGATGAAAAAACGTCCAGAAGTGATACAGAAAGGGAAGCAAATTGACTGCAGTGATCTGTTTGAAGATCCATTAGTTGTATTCCATGAAAGGTATGTTAAAAGTCATAATTTATATAATAACAGTGGTGGGTAAATTTTCGCTGTCAGTGTGCAATCTTTGCTTAATTTATATGCCAATAACTATACAATTTTGCGCACGTTCTTAATTGTTCATTCTGAGAAACATTTCTTAATAACATTTTGCTTTATCTCATACAGAAACGGCACTTTACTAGCAAAAAATCTGGACATTAAAATTTTGCACACGTTGTGAGAAACTTTCTTTAATAATTAACATTTTATCATATACAAAAACAGCACGTTACTAGTAAAAGAAATATTCTTTTTTATATCCAAGACTTACTGAAATTTATGGTTGAAATCATCGCATTTGTCTGTATTTAACTGCAGTGATAATGTGATATGGCAGAATAGGATTACAATACCTACTTAGTACTTATGGATATTATTTATTTATTGATCTTAAGAACATACATTAATCTTAACCTAATATAGTTATATATAATTAAATATATTTAATTAACATATAAGTAATATAAAGGATTTTCCATTAGAAGCGCTCGATTTTTGTAACGCAATAAAACAAAATGTGAGAATGATAGTGATCTATTTTTATTTTGTACATGTGTTAACATTATGTTTTAAAAATTATATTAGGTAAATGTCCGCCGCGGCTTTGCCTGGTTTGTTGAATCCTGGATACCCAATTTGTGATGACGTTATCGCATAAAAGTGGCTCAATTTTAGCATTAACGCGCCTAATGTTCGCCTTAAATGCGTCCGCGGTTTGTCAACATAGACTTTGGATTTTAAAAAGCCCTTGGAGAAAAAAATCCAGTGGCATTAGGCGCAAGATCTGGGCGGTCAATTAACGTCACCATTTAACGATATAACGGAACCGCCAAATTTCTCATGCAATAATGACAGTGTATCGCGTGCCGTATGACACGTAGCACCGTCTTGCTGAAACCACATGTTTATTAGATCGATCCCATCCACTGCAGGCCAAAAAAATCTCTTATCATAGCTCTGTATCGCTCACCGTGGACAGTAAGTGCCACTTCTTCGTTTTCGAAAAAATATGGACCGATTATTCCGCCGGACCACAGTGCACACCATACAGTAACTTTTTCGGAATGTAGAGGAACCTCATGAATTTCCCGTGGGTTTTGTCGCTCCAAATTCGGCAATTTTGGCCATTTAACCAGAAATGAGCCTCGTCACTAAACGTTATTTTTCGCCCAAAATCAGGATCGACCTCCAGTTTCTCTAGCGCCCAATTAGCGAATGCACGCCGCTGCCTATAATCGTTGGGCTTTAGTTCTTGGGTTAATTGCACTTTATTATGCAGGATTCGCCAAGTTGTCGTCGAAGACAGGCCAAGTTCTTGAGCCCGACGCGGAATGGACTGTTGCGGATTCTCATGCACACTTTCCCGAACTGCAGTAATATTTTTAAGGGATCTTGCGTTTCGCTGACATTCAGGCACTTTCTGATCTGCCACAGACCCAGTTGTTTCAAATTTGTTTATAACGAATTGTGGATTCTGAAGGACGATTGTTAACACCATAAATTGCAAGGAGTGCACAAAACGTTTGCCGAGTAGAACATTGGTTTTGATAATAATTTTTAACAATTTCGACGCGTTGCTCAGTCGTGTAATGCTTCATAATAAAATGCAGAGACTAACTGAATACGGCTGCCAAAGATAGCATCTGTGTGACTTCGTCATGCGCTATTGTCAAACATCGAGCGTTACTATTGGAAAACCCTTTATAATATAAGTACAAGGTGATGCAGTCATAATGTCATTAATTTTAACCACATATTCGGAGGGCCCAATAGACAGAAAATCGAAAAAAATGACTCGACCTTTAAAAAAATAATTAAATCACCCTAAAAATCGGTAACACTACGCTCCTGGTATGTTACAAATTTTCTGATGACGCGTACGAATATTGAAGCTATGTAGAAGTCCAGCAGCGTTGCCACTCAGAACAACATATATGTATATACTGACTGTATGTTAGGTACTGAAGTGATAGTTTTTTTTTTTATAATGACAAACTTCTTGTTTGCAATCTAAAATGTACGTATTTAGATACAATTTTGAGAAGAAATTGGAAAATCAGTAACTTTAGTGAGACCCAATTAGTTAATGTACGAGATGAAATGTTTCACTGGAAAAAGGCCAGCAACTTTACAACTATACTTTGTAAGAATATCATTATAATTGTTTTAAAATAATTTAAAAAATGATGTTATTACACTGACACTTGTAATTTTACAAAAATGCCAATATACAATAATACCGTAAACTTATACGTCATTTACTCGAAAACTTTCTTATGTAAGAGGGCAAGTACTGTCTGATAGAGAATTAAACGATCTTTCAGAATCAAGGAAAAAATATGGTGTTGCCATTTAAAAAATCGATGACGTCATTACTCGAAAACAAATGACATTTGAAAATCGAATTTTACGCTAAAATATGTATTTTTTAAATTAAAAATCGACCTGTTCGAGGATTTTTCCCAAAAATAATTGTTTCGTTTTCATTGAATTTATTCCATACTTTTGGCGCATACTGTATATTACTTTCTACGTTAGAATTATATTTGATACATATTTGAGAAACAGTGGGTTCTGGAGGATCAACATAATTTAAGTCTTTAGTACCTATATTACACATTAGATCTCGTTTGAATATTATAAAACGTTAAATTATTTTTTTTTTGTGTTTACATGTACAAGAAACTTTATTTTTAAGGTAAATATAGTTGGAATGAGGTCATAAATTTACTAAAAGAGTAGTACCAATACATATAAAAATGATTTATCTTTCATTTCGTTTTGCAACACCGGAGGATATATTGAATGTAATAAGTAATATGAAGTCAAATTCATCTGGTTGTGATGGAATTTCATTAAATACGATCAAATTATGTCTGCCTGTGATTTGTGCTCATATTACCACTTACTGAATTGCTGTATATAGATAGATTGGGTCTTTCTTCGTCCTGGAAGTAGTCTTTGGTGTGTCCTATGCCAAAAACGAATAATCCATCTGATTTTAAAGATTTACGTCCAATTTCTCTATTACAATTACTGTCCTTAACAAGATTTTAAAAAATAAGTATACTCGCAACTGGAAAAGTATTTGTCTACTAATGATCTTCTATCTGATCATCTGTTTGGGTTTCGTTCTGGTCACAGTACTACTGCCGCTTTGTTAAATATATCGGATAATATTGTTCGCGCGGCGGATGGAAATCATGCCGTTGTATTGAAACTCCTTGACTATTCTAAAGCCTTTGATTTGGTCAATCATACATTGCTATTGTCAAAGTTGGGATAAAACAGCTTGGATGTAAAAAGTTTGATTTTTTTAAATCATACTTGGCAAATCGTACTCAAAAAGTCAGAACAGAAAGCGATCTTTCTATCGCAGGATCTGTCAGTTCGGGTGTCGGTTGTGGCATAATTTTCGAAACGTCAATAAGTGCGCGATAGTGATGTGATTTTTGTTATTTTTTACTTATCTGCTTTATTCAGTGTGAGATTTTTTGGTTAGGCACACTTAATTAAAAAAAAACAGTAAAACTAAAGAAAAAGTATGTTGAGGATAAACAAGGGGTTGATTTAAAATTATTTGTGAAAGTGCATGGATTCATGAAGACAATTAGCAAGAATGATGTAGCCAAGAAGGCACTTGTATTCAAGAAAGACGATTTGAGGAAGTTTTTCATAGATGCACCGGACATAACGTATTTGTTTTTGCAGGTGGTAGCCATTTGCGGTCTCTTTGGCTTGTAGAAGATGTGAATTGTGTGACTAACGCTAACATGACATCAAGGAAGAAGGACGCGTATTATTTATTACTATCCGACCATCTAAGACAGTAAAGATTCGACATTTTACTGTTGCCGACAGTGATGGAATTAATTATGTGCGTTTGGCGAAGCAGTATTTATCATTACGTCCCCAAAATGTAAGTACCGACGGAATTTTCTTACGGTATGACAAGGGAAAGTACACCATTCAAGTGAATAGTATTAATACATTTGGTTCATGCCCCTTGCAAATTGCATGTTATCTTAAATTGGACGATCCTAAGAAATATATTGGACATGCGTTTCGACGTACGTCCGCTACCGTTATGGCGAATAGTGGAATGACAGTAGATCAAATCTAACGACAAGTACGATGAAAGTTGATAGCTGTGGCGACTGGTTATGTTAAAGAGAGTATTGGCAATCAGAAGAATGTTTCAAACATTATTGGGGGTGCAATTAATGGATGTGTAACCTCATTGACCGAGAATGTTAGCAGTATTAATTTGAACAGCATTTCCTCTGATTTAAAAAAACCGTAAAAAAAGTATTTATATTTCAAACAATACCAACTGTACCTTCCACATTCATTAAAAAATTAAGATTGTTGATATTTGAATAAAGCTTTTGAAACACTACTTGTTAGTGACATTTCATTTGACGCTACAAGGTACTCTTGTCAGATCTAAACATCCCTACCACCAGTTTAATTTCTATGAAAAAAACATTTTATTAAGTCGGTTTTGTTTTTGCTGGTTGTGTTATGTACAACTGTTCCTCCGCTGGACAGTTGCAGTTGGAAATTTTGAACTTCACCCGACTTCAACAGCCATAAGAGATGAGTCTGATTAATTTCATTGGCTGAAAATCACGTGACTTCGGATTGCTGGCAACACTACATGGTTCTCTAAAGGTAGCTTATGTCATGTTCATATTATGAGTGTCAAAATATAGTGTAATGTTTTTAGTAAACAGTTTACTAAAATGTCGTGGACAAATTATAGCATTCTACTTGCAAATAATGGCACTAATTCACTCGGGTGATTTACTTTCACCCTCATGAATTACAGCCATCATTATATTATAATATCCCATTAATTACCTATCTCGACTAATAATTCTATTTGTAGGTATTTCAGGTGGTTTAAATTGATATGTTGCTTTATTTTGCCAACAATTATCCCACCACTAGCATGGGGAGAATCATGGATTTTATCCATCAAAGCATTAGTTTTCGTAAGATATTGCTTGACATTAAACTACACTTGGCTTGTCAACAGTGCTGCCCACATGTGGAAATAAGCCTTATGACAGGTTAGTATTTCTTTGTTTATACTTCTCTTCTTGACGAACTTTGATAGATACGAAACATCAGTGAGATAACGTTTAAGAAAGATCATCAAAGAAATATTGAATTATAAGTAATAACACATGGAAAAATCAATATCCAAAAATCATTAAGGACGCCGTATTTTTGAAATAGTGCTTACTACTAATACAAATAATTTTAGACATTTAAGAACTGAGTAATATAGAATTTAGCAAATAACAGGAATGTTATTTCATGCCACCTGCAAATATTCAAAGATACCGAAGTATAACGAATATATAACGAGAGAAAGCGGTCTAACCAACAAATATTTTAGGTACAGAAATCCTTGAAAATACGTATTTTTTTAAATTTAACTGTAGATGTATCCATGCAAAGCACATAAAGTATTTTATTCTCCAAACTTTATATACTATTTTTTCTTCAAACGTTATAAGTTCTATACTCCATTTTTAAACTAGGAGGAGCGTTTTGAATATTGCGCGCCAAAATGTTGGTTCCTTATTGGTTAATTTCGAACCTACTTTACACTGCTAATAAATTTTACATTTTGGCATTTCTTGACATTTTGCTTGTTAGTTGTCATCAGTTCGTTGTCATTGTGTTTTTACCTGTTTTTCCATCTATTTATTATCTCAGTTACGTATAAATCAGTTCTTATCAGAACTAAACAACTTATTATATTGTTTGCCATTCGTTTTTTCCAATTTTCCATTGGATATGGATGATAGTGTGCCGACCACAAGTAAGTCAGGCGCGGGAATTACATCGCCGTCGCCCCCAAGGAAACGAAAACAACTCAGTTTGGGGTATTTATCTCTGGCAGAAAAACAAGCAATATTGAATTTGTACAAGAAAAGCCTAGATGATGAACCTACTCTTAAAACTGTCCAACTTGTATCCAAAATAGCGATGACATTAGGTAAATTTATATTAACATTATCTACTGTTGAACTATATAACACATTATACTTTTTTAGGTGCTGCAAAATCAACAGTATATCGAGCCATAAAGCAAAATAAATCTACAGGAAGGGTGTCTACTTCAAACACTGTGGTGGACGACCTGGGATTGTTACATGTTTGGATGAAGTAATGAAGAATTCCACAAGGCGTGTAGTACACAGCTTTTTCTTAAAAATGAGATCCCCACTTTGGACAAAATATTAACCGCAATAAAAAGTCGTCAGGATTTGACACAAATGTCCCGTTCATCGTTATACAAACTTATGAAACAAATTAACTTCAAGTAAGGTTGAATACATATCTCAAGCAAGTATAATTGCAATAAAAACATTTTATTTTTTTTGCAGATACTTAAAATGAAGTAAAAGTGTGTTGATAGAACGTGATGATATAGTGAGATGAAGACTTGACTACTCGATATCAATTAAAA
This sequence comes from Monochamus saltuarius, assembly GCA_025584915.1. Taxonomy (NCBI): domain Eukaryota; kingdom Metazoa; phylum Arthropoda; class Insecta; order Coleoptera; family Cerambycidae; genus Monochamus; species Monochamus saltuarius. The sequence goes on from CM046726.1 coordinate 9,372,751, forward strand.
AGTTTAGATCTGAAGGTAGACCTATTTATTATTTAGATGAAACGTATCATTGTGAATTAAACCCTATAGAATTGATTTGGGCACAGGTGAAGAATGAAGTGGCAAGCAAAAATAAAACATATAAACTGAAAGACGTAAGGGAACTACTAATAGAAGCTCTTAATAATGTTACAAATATGAACTGGAAAAAGTGTGAAGAACATGTGATTAAGGAGGAAGAAAAAATGGGAACACTTGACGGAATTATGGACGATCTCATTGAACCTTTAATCATATCAATTAATAATAGCGAGAGTGATATGGATACTGACTCGTCAAATAATTCAGAAAATTGTTAAAGACATGATGTGTCTTTATTTTTACCAATAATATTATAAATTATAAAAACTTATTTTGTTACTTTGAACACCTGCAGATGATATATTGTGAACGAAGTTCAGTTATCAGTTATTTAGCAATTATCCGGTAACTTAATAAACGTAGTTCGTAGAAGTGCAACAATTCAAAGTAACAAAAACACCATTATATGATTACTCCAATGCTAATTGTAAAAATGTGAATCAATAAAAGTGAAAACTGGAATCAATCATTTATAGATGTTTGGTTTGTAGTAAATTATTTCATTCATATTATTATGTTATGTAGAAAGTACCTATCTACCTACTTTAAAAATATATATACAAAAGTTAAATAAACCTAGAAGTAGATATTTATTCATTGCACATTATTTTGAATAAGTACTTAATAACCTCATTTGAAAGTAATGATAATGAAAGCTTATTGTACTCAAATTGAGGTTAAACACTTGCAGTGAGTATATACTTGATAGTCTGATGCTATCTAGGGTAGTTTTTAGTAAATTTTGCAGTGTAAATTTGTCTTTGGCATTCGCTCCTCCTAATTTAAAAATAGAGTATAGATAAAATGATAAAAAAAAAATTAAGAAAAAAAACCGAAATTTAAATACAGATTGTAAGATTGAATCTTTAACAATTTCACTGTATATACCTAACATTGGAAAATACAATTTGCGTTCAATTTTGAAAAAACAAGGAAGGTTATAAGTCAAAGAAATCGAGTGTCTTGTTAAAGGAACAGTACTCTTATTTTTTCGGGTAATGTTGATAGTTCCAATATCTGAGGCATGTCGTTGCGACGAACTAGTGAAGATGACAATTGATGATATTGAAGACATTTAAGTAAATATAGAAAGTACCTTAATTTGCGCCCTCCCGATTTTAATGAGAGACTTTTTTTAAAATATAAAAATGAGAAAAGCTGTGATGGGTATCCATAAAATTGGTAGTACAGCAAAGGAATGTGGCATTGTATTTGAAGCTTCCAAATTGGAAAAACTCTACGGGACATTGTCTGAGAAGAATTTCCGCAACAATGCTTATTGATAGTGGGGGTATAGTACTACACTAAAAAGGCATGGGGGTTGGAAATCGAATGCGGTTGCTGAAGGATACATCGGAATCATCTGTAGAAAGTAAGACCAGAATTGCTCAGATAATTCCTCAACCTAGCTCTGCGGAGATTGTCGAACAATTTTCATTTAACGAACTCACTACAAGCTGGTTCTTTAAAAGCAGTTGGCCCTAGAAATATTGTCATGAGTACTGATATCGTAAGAAGTGGAGGATTGTTAAATGATGCAAATCTTCACAATTATACTTTTACTATAAATATTAATAACAAATACAAAAAACAAATGTTCATTATTGAAATTGAATTCATAGTAATGTGTTTAGACGCTTAAGAATACAAGTACTTATACTACTAGCAGTAAAAATGACACTTAATATTAAGTAACGTCAATTGTTGTCACTTATATGTTGTCACATAAGTTGTCACATATGGAAATATTAATAATTAATAAAGAAAACATCAATATTATATTTTTCATATCACTTTTCTTCTACATGTTTTAATTTTTCAAATTTCTGTACCTAAAAACAGCACAAATATAATAATTTTACGGTGAGAAATACGACGACCCTAATAAATTTAATAATGGAAATTATTTAAATATTGTCTAATACATAATAAGTGTTTGAGAGTACAACTATTATTGTTATGTCAAAAGATGCTTACATACAATAATTAAACCAATTAGTTATATTTACAAGTCAAAGAGTTTTTCATTTATAAAAAGAACATTACAATGAACATTGTATTATTTAATTTAACCATCTAATGATTTCTAGATCAAAATCTAATAATAATTTATATATTCCTACGCTGTATTAAGTAAACTAAATTATTTTATTGTCATTTGTAGTAACATTGGTCCAGTGGAGAATATATCGGTTGCTATACTTAGTTTGGGGGAAGGATACCATAACTACCACCACACATTCCCTTGGGACTATCGAGCTTCAGAACTGGGTAAATATTTTAACGGGACTACTGCCCTCTTAAATTTTTCGAAAAATCGGTTGGGCTTATGATATGAAAACGACACCCGAAGAACTTGTCAAGAAAGTGGCGCAAAATAATGGAGACGGTAGTCATTACAAATGGGGACATGAAATCACCGAAGAAACAGCCAAAGCTATAATGAAGCAGCTGTAGAAACTTATCCAAGTTTACATATGCTTTTGACATTATTAGAATAAAGTTTTGTTGTGGTGTTGCTACTCATATTTTAATAATTTAAGCATATAGTAGGTATGGTTAAGTAAATATCTAAAATAGTGAAATAGAATTAAATTAATTTGGGTAAAATAAAGTAAATTTAATATGGAAATAATTTAAATGAATTAATATTATTAAAGATTGTAGATTAGAATTTGTTTTAAAATGTAATAAGGAAAAAAAACAGTAAGAATTAATAAATGAAATTAAGCAATTAACATATTTTTTAATAGTGTTTTTTGAAAAGCTGTACATTTAGAAACTAATTTGAGTTAGGAAAAGTTCGATTTTTCCTAACTAGGCGGGAAAAATTTTCCCGCACGAATATATATTGTCACGGAATTTGCCCCACTCACTCCCAAACCGACGACTGTGGCACCGCGAATTGCCTAAGATTGCCCCGATCGCCCCTACGCGATTCTGGTAAACAAACAACATGCGGGAAATCGGGAATCGACGAGAAGCATTCGAGTCGTACGAGAAAATGGATCTAGAGATACTGGAATATATCTGGAATATTCGTTGGGTCTATAAAAGAAGAATAAACGGCCGAGTTAGTTAGTCTTGTATAAGACTTGTATTACAGTCTGAATTGAAGTGTTTAGTTGGAGATATCAAAGTGATTTAGATAGCGATTAATTAAATAAGTGTTTAGTTGACCTGTAATTAGTAGTCAGTAGTGTACTGAGCAGTTAATAAAGAAGTGATTAATTAACGGATTGTGTTTTTCTGGAAGTAAGAAAAAGACGGATTGGGAAATCCGTGACAATTTGGTGTCGGAAGTGGATTTAATTGGAAGTTTTAAAGAGCTTTCTGGAACCCTGTCCACAAAGTGAGTGGGTTTAATTGGAAGTTTGAAGAACTTTCTGGAACCCTGTGCGTGGGTGGAATAAAGACCCAAGTGTGACATATCGCCGCACTCGTCGTGACTTAAGGAAGTGAACGGTGGTATTCGCGAAGGACAATCTCGAATATTCTAGAACTTTATCCGGCAGTGAAACAAAGACCCAAGTGTGGCATATCACCGCACTCGTCGTGACTTAAGGAAGTGAACGGTGGTATTCGTGAAGGACAATCTGGAACATTCTAGAACTTTGTACGGGAGTGAGACAAAGACCCAAGAGTGATATATCACCGCACTCGTCGTGACTCAAGGAAGTGAACGGTGGTATTCGCGAAGGACAATCTCGAACATTCTAGAACTTTGTACAGGAGTTAAACAAAGACACAAGTGTGACATATCGCCGCACTCGTCGTCACTTAAGGAAGTGAACGGTGCTATTTGCGAAGGACATTCTCGAACATTCTAGAACTTTGTACAGGAGTTAAACAAAGACACAAGTGTGACACATCACCGCACTCGTCTTCACTTAAGGAAGTGAACGGTGCTATTCGCGAAGGACATTCTCGAACATTCTAGAACTTTGTACGGGAGTGAGACAAAGACCCAAGTGTGACATATCACCGCACTCGTCGTGACTTAAGGAAGTGAACGGTGTTATTCGCGAAGGACATTCTCGAACATTCTAGAACTTTCTACCGAAGTGAGACAAAGACCCAAGTGTGGCATATCACTGCACTCGTTTCATTGTAAGGAAGTCAACGGTGACATTTACAAACACATTCGTGGACATTCTAGAACTTTCCAAATAGAGTGAATGCCTGTAACTAGAAGCCAAGTCAATATGGATGCACAACTGGCGAAACTGTTAGAAATGATGCAGACAATGCAACAGGAAATGAAAGACCAGACGAAGACGATGCAAGAGAAATTAGAAGAACAGGGACAAACAATGCAAAATAAATTAGAAGAACAAGGGCATAAAATGGAAGACCAGACGAAGACAATGCAAGAAAAATTCGAAGAACAAGGGCATAAAATTGAAGATCAGACCCAAATAATGCAAGAGAAGTTAGAAAAGAAATTAGAAGATCAAATGCAGATAATACAACAGGAAATGAGAGCTCAGACGACCGAAATGCAGGCGAAGTTAGAAAAATTAGAAAATACAGTAGAGGAGAAACTGTTAGAACAAAGAAAAGAAATCGACGAAGAAATAAACATGGTTAGAGGAACCTGTGAAGAGCTTCGACATAAACTGGACAAAATAAGAAAGGAGGGCGTAATCAAATCAGAAGGCTCTGTTATCCGAACTCAGAAAACGAAGCCTCCTGAATTCGACGGCAAGGTCTCCTGGAATGTCTATCTGCGTCAGTTTGAAGCAGCAGCTGCCGCAAACGAATGGTCTGATTGTGAGAAAGCTACTGCTCTGATAGTTGCTCTACGGGGGGAAGCTCTTGACGTCTTACAAGGAGTTCCTGCTGGGCAGCAGAGTAACTATGACCTTCTGAAACAGCATATGGAAATGAGATATGGGGATAAGCACCTGCAGCAAGTGTACCAGGCACAATTGAAAAATCGTCACCAGCAGAGTTGAGAGAATTTACAACATTTTGAGACAGACGTTGCTCGACTGGTTCGATTGGCATATCCAACAGCCCCGTCCGAATTTGTAGACCAGCTCTCCATCCAAGTGTTTGTCGACGGCCTGAGAGATTGCGAAACACAGCAGGCACTACGACTCGCTAGACCTAAAACGTTGAATGACGCTCTTTCACATGCACTGGAATTCGAGGCAGAAAAATGGCGTCCGGTAGACATGTTAAAGTGCGAGCCATGAATAATAACAGCGATAGTATGGTAAATGGAGACATAATAAGGACGCTGAAGGAGATTGTTGATAAGTTCAGCCCAACTACTAGGACAAAGAAAGAACAATCTGATAGTCGAAGGATGGCCTTGTTGAATGCTGAAACTGTGGACAGATGGGACATCTGAAGAGACAGTGTAGGGCCACAGTCGCAGATCAGCAAAGGCGCGACTCCCAAGCGGCAGCCTTCAGGGAACATGTTAAAGTGCGGACTATCAGTGATAACAGCGACAGTATGGGAAATGAAGAGATAGTCAAAACACTGAAGGAGGCCATTGATAAACTCAGCCTAACTACCAGACCAAAGAGAGGACAAGCTGATAGCCGAAGAGATCGCCCACTTCAATGTTGGAACTGTGGGCGGACGGGTCATCTAAAAGGACAGTGTAGGGCTCCAGTGGCAGATCGGCAATGGCGCGTCTCCCAGGCAGGGAGGAAATATGGAAACGCAGAAGCCCTTTCTAGACCTTGTCCTACCAACAACAACAAACACTGTAGTAGTATCGAAAAAAAAAGAGGACATATCATTTGTTCCTTGCAAGATAGTAGTAGCCCAAACTGAAGACAGATGGGGCAGGCAAGGAACATGGAAACGCAGACGCCCTGTCTAGACCTTGTCCTACCAACAACAACAAACATTGTAGTAGTCTCGAAAGAAGAGGACATATCATTTGTTCCTTGCAAGATAGTAGTAGCCCAAACTGAAGACAGATGGAGTTCAGCGGCGATTCGGGAAGACCAGCAAGCTGACTGTGACATCAAACCTTTACTGGACTGGAAAGAAGCCAACAAGCGACCGTCTTGGGCTAAAGTCAGTAGTAAAAGCCCAGCATTAAAGAGTTATTGGGCTCAATGGAATTCTCTGGTGTTGGAAGACGGTGTCCTAAAGAGAGCATGGGAGAATAATGATGGAACGGAGGTGAAGAAGCAAGTACTACTTCCGAGGTCCCGGGTCAAGGAAGTGCTGCAGGAAGTACATGGAGGTACTGGGGGTGGACATTTCGGTATCAATAGGACTCTACAGAAGATTAGGGAGCGTTTCTACTGGTTGAGCTGTAGGACGGATGTAGAAGATTGGTGCCGAAAATGTGACGTATGTGCAGCCAGCAAGGGACCGAAGACCCGTTCCAGAGGCAAAATGCGCCAGTACATCGTAGGAGCACCGTTCGAGAGGATTGCCATTGATATCGCTGGTCCATTTCCGAAAACCCAAAGTGGGAACCGATATCTGCTAGTAGCCATGGACTACTTCAGTAAATGGCCGGACGTATACCCCTTCCCAATCAAGAGACCACAACCGTAGCAGAAGCGCTAGTCAACAACCTGTTCTGCAGATTTGGTGTGCCCATGGAACTACATTCAGATCAGGGCAGAAATTTCGAATCAGGTGTGTTCCGAAAGGTCTGCGAGCTTATGGGAATCCGGAAAACCAGGACCACCCCACTGCATCCCCAGTCAGATGGTAAGGTGGAACGCTTCAACGCCACACTAGAAACCAATCTGAGGATGTTTGTGAACGAGAACCAAACAGACTGGGACAAGCTCATTCCACTCTTCCTGTTAGCTTACCGCTCAGCTGTCCATGAAACTACTGGGAAGACTCCCGCAAGGATCATCTTTGGAAGAGAGCTTCGCCTTCCAGCAGATTTGGTATTTGGTCGTCCTCCGGAACAGCCCACCGAGCCAGACACTTATACCCATGAGCTAGAACGAAGATTAGCAGCCGTACACGACCAAGTTAGAACTCGAATGCGATTACAGAGCGATCGCATGAAGACTCGATATGACGTCCGGGCCAATACAGTCGGATTCCAACAAGGTGACCTGGTGTGGCTGTACAACCCCACGCGGAAGAAAGGAAAATCGCCTAAACTACAGAATCGTTGGGAGGGCCCCTACACCGTCATTAAAAGAGTCAATCATGTCGTCTACCTGATACAGAGGACACCCATGAGTAAGATGAAGGTCGTCCATCTGGAGCGTCTGTCCCCGTATAGAGGTGTATCCGATCGGGACGATCGGTCCTAAGGAGGGGGCAGTGTCACGGAATTTGCCCCACTCACTCTCAAACCGACGACTGTGGCACCGCGAATTGCCTAAGATTGCCCCGATCGCCCCTACGCCATTCTGGTAAACAAACAACATGCGGGAAATCGGGAATCGACGAGAAGCATTCGAGTCGTACGAGAAAATGGATCTAGAGATACTGGAATATATCTGGAATATTTGTTGGATCTAGAAAAGGAGAAGACACGGCCGAGTTAGTTAGTCTTGTATAAGTCTTGTATTACAGTCTGAATTGAAGTGTTTAGTTGGAGATATCAAAGTGATTTAGATAGCGATTAATTAAATAAGTGTTTAGTTGACCTGTAATTAGTAGTCAGTAGTGTACTGAGCAGTTAATAAAGAAGTGATTAATTAACGGATTGTGTTTTTCTGGAAGTAAGAAAAAGACGGATTGGGAAATCCGTGACAATATTATAATTATAGAACTAAGTATTCATTTATTATCAACCTAAATCATTTCTTATCATTATTATAAATTTTAACTGTAATTTTTTTCCAATTGGTTATAGAAGCCCTACGCATGTATCTGATGAAGTAGAGGCCGAGTATGTATTTATATTGATCTCTCTTTGACCCAATATTTTTGAGGCTACTTGAAATTTTTGTTGGACGGAATCCTCTATATATTATCTTTCTGCCACGTTCGTTGCTTTCCATCCACCATGCCTTTTAAGAGTGGTGGTACCTGCTCCTGTATCAGCCAATATCGTAGCAGGCGTTTTCCGGAAACAGTGGCCGGTATAATTCCCAGCATTTGAAGTTAAACCAACGAATTGTTTTGTACATATTCCATTTCTATATCCTAGGAAGAATTTCGAATGCTCAATTATTGGTGACGGAGGAAGACAGGAATATTTTCGAAACATTTCGACAACATTGACTCCTTCGATATTCCCGTTAGAAATCGTAAATTCTCTTGTCACGTTTGTCTTTGTGTTGGGAATCTCTATCAGTATATATTCTCCCATGTCTTTTACATCTTCAAGCTGAAGAAATGTTAATTCTTCACGACTGCATGCTCCATTGATACCAATAATCAACATTATCTAAAATAAGAAACAATTTCAATATTTGTAGAGAAGTGTGAAAATTACATTTTACCTTCATCTTCAAGTAGATTTTATCATCTGCTTCTTTAAAAAATTTCTCAACTTCTGATTTTCTTAAAATAACTTGAGTTCTTGGGTCTATGTCCTACCGATTGGAAACTTTTTATCAATATTCTTTTTCACTGAAAATGTTTATTTTCATTGAGTAAAGACTCCACAGCTTAGAACTCTGATATACTCTAGATTTTTATTCATAATAGGCTAGTAGAACTGCCTCAGTGATAACAGTACTCCCATTTGATGACTGTAATCTTCAAATAAGCGATACGCTTTTTCATATTTATCTTTGGATTTTGTCGGCAATAATGATTGAATTGCAATTTTTGATGATTATTCTATATCATCTTCCATATTACCGTTACAATCCGAAGATTTTATATACGTATAATGTTCGAAAATCTAATAACAAACTCGTTTCTATATCAACATTCTCTCAGGATTATTGATTCACATTTTCAAAATTCATAATTTTAATTATAAAAATATGATAACTATAGTTAATTCTCATGTTTAATTTTTTTATAATGTGTTTTTATATTATTTTAACCTCAATTTTCCAATCAGAACATATTGTAACAATATACCCGTTAACAAAAAGTGGGTTAACGAAAATGTGAGAGTTTCTAGTTTAAATTTGAGAAATATTTATATATTACAGAAAACTTATCCGGTATCAAAAGCTTTTTATAAATCACAGAAGAAAAGACATCACCACCTGGTTGAACAAACTAAACGGGTTTATTATCAAAATAAAATTATTCTCTCAGACAATCCATCACATTCTACTTGGAAGGTTGTATCTGAACTTAGTAACAAAAATAAAACTCACCCTAAGATAGAGGTAACTATTGACGATATTTCCTATACAGAGCCTAGGACTGTGGCATCATTATTCAATGATTTTTTTTATAAGTGCACCACAAAAAATTATCAGAGACATACCCAATACGGGAAATAATACCATTTTGACTTATTTGCGGAAAAACAACAATTCTATGTATTTAAACCCCTATACTATTGACGAAATTCTTAAATTATTGAATAAAAAATTAAAAAATAAAAGATCATCTGGTGCTGATGATATACCAATGTTTTTAATAAAACGTGTTATTGGTTGCATAATACAACCAATTACCTACCTTATTAATTTGTCATTCGAATGTGGTACCTTTCCAGATGTCTTAAAATCTGGGAAAATTGTTCTATTTTCAAGGGAGGTAATCCCTCTTGTATAGAGAATTATAGACCTGTTACTCAGCCTGGTGTTTTTTCTAAAATATTTGAATATTGTTTTTTGGACCGTTTATTAGACTTTTTGGAAAAATTTAACATTCTCTTAGTTAATCAACACGGTTTTCGCAGAGGGAGGTCAACTAGTACCGCATTGCATTCATTCTTAGAACACATCTACCATTTTCTTGACATTGGTAAGTATCCGGTAGGTATCTTCTGTGATCTCAGTAACGCATTCGATTGTGTTGATCACAAAGAATTATCGTCTAAATTATACACATATGGTATTCGAGGCTTAGCTTTGATGGGATAAAAAAAAAAAAAAAAAAAAAAAAAAAAAAAAAAAAAAAAAAAAAAAAAAAAAAACTTTCCTTGAGAATAGGACTCAATATGTTTCGATTAATAATGATAATTCTCACAAGTCTCACCAAGTGAAACAAGGTGTCCCACAGGGTTCTGTTCTAGGTCCAGTGCTCTATCTGTTGTACGTGAATGAAATAGATACTCTTTCCAGTAGTACGCATTTTACAATATATGCTGATGACACATCTCTGATTACATCTAATATCAATGAGAATGCATTAGAGGCTAATTGTGATACTTTATTAAGTAATCTAACAGAGTGGTTCTACCAGAATTCTCTGTATATCAATATAAACAAAACCAAAATTTTGAGATTTCATTGTGTCCAGAAAAATTGTAGCACTTTTAATTTTACATTAAACAATGTTTGTTTGAGTACTAATGACGAAACAGTAAAATTTTTAGGGCTTCATATCGATAAGAATTTAAATTGGAAAAATCATTGTGATGTGTTGATAAGTAAACTTTCTTCTCTTACATACCTATTTCGGAATTTGAGGACAGTACTTGATCTGGAACAACTTGTGTGCGTATACTACGCTCAAGTTCATTCTCGTCTCAGATATGGTCTTTGTTTCTGGGGAAGTTATACACTCTCCTCACAAGTTTTTATTGCCCAGAAACGAATAATGAGATGCATGATTGGGGTTTCAAGTACTTACTCATGTAGAGATATTTTTAAGAGTCTCAATATTTTAACTTTACCATGTTTGTTTGTCTTCGAGTTGCGTTTATATGTTTTTCAAAATAGAAATAAATTTGCATTGAATAGTTCAGTTCATCAGTGTAATACAAGACAAAGTAAACATTTTCACGTTCCATTCACTAAGAAACAGATAATTTCAAATTCTCCTAATTATTTAGGATTAAAAATGTTTAACAAACTACCTGACGAAATAAAAACAATTAAAAATGAATTTTTATATAAAGGTGCATTAAAAACGTATTTATTAGATAAATGTTATTATTCTATGTCAGAAATTTTAACATGTGTGTCTTAGTCTGTAAGTGTTTGTGACAATTCCTATACATGTAATATGTCCAACGGAAATAAATTATATTAGAGAAACGATATGTTGCAAACACGGAATTCCAGGAAACAACTACTCTGCGGGCTAATGCCCCGACCAGCATTGAATTACACCTGGAAAACCTCTCGCCGATCGCGATAAAGGTCGACAGCTTTCAATGGTGTCTACTGCATGTAGAACGCTTCGTGCCTGTGACATTTTCAGTCCGGCATGAAGTAGCGAATGGCCGATAGATGTAGTTAGTTCTACACCGCGTACTCATGGTCCCTTCTGTCGGGTTAGACAGACGAAAGCAGCTAGGATTATTCGTCGGATACCTCACCTATGGCATACTGATGAGAGCTAATAAGCTCGAAACCGGTATATGTCTGGTGGGCGTCTGACGAATGAATCTAGCTGTTGCTATAGGTTTTCAGGTGTAATTCAATGCTGGTCGGGGCATTAGCCCGCAGAGTAGTTGTTTCCTGGAATTCCGTGTTTGCTAAATAAAAGTTATCACAAGTACAAAAAAACAATTACACAATTTCATAACAAAACATATTGTTCTCAACATAATACACATTACAATATACAAACGGTTTCGAACGTAGCAAAAGTAATACCAATAACAGAATCCGATATCAATATAGGGGCGGTAACGGGTCTGCGCCCACAGAGCATAGCCCGAGATATTTTACGAGCAATACTAAAGATTAACAAGAAACAATTTTCCACAACATAGAATATAAGTTGGAGAAGTATGGTATTCGTGGCATCCCCCTAAGGTGGATAAAAGCTTTTATGCAAAATCGTGACCAATATGTTGCTACTGATAATGTGACTTCCGATACGAAGAAGGTTAATATTGGAGTACCCCAAGAATCAGTGTTGGACCCTGTTCTGATTCTATTATACATTAATGATCTAGATAGGTTGTCTGGATCGGTATCTTTTACTTTTTACCTTTCATTTATAAATATGAAAAAAATGTAGCTCTAGAATTCCCGGTAAAATGGTATACAATTATAAAGTTCTGGATAACCCACAGGATATTGTTGTGTGTGTAAGTCGGAATCCGTAAATCGAGGAAATGCTCTAGATACGGAACTCGAAAATTCAACCACAATAGATGAGATTCCCACAGTTTCAACAGTGAACTTAGATATTTATAGTGTTTTCATTAAACCAGGTTAGTAAATTTAACTAGATTAATTTTTTTAGATAATTATTGAATAGAACTTTATATGTGGAATTGTTCATTAGCATACCTAGATGTTTGGTATCAGAGAGGATACATTTGACTTTATTAATAGGAATTGTAGGGTATTTAATTTATATTAGCTTAAAATACCTTTATAATACAGTAAAAAGAGACCTACGGAATAATGATGAATAATATCGAGGCATATTTGAAGTATTCTTATGTCTTATATATATGCATTATGGATTCAAATACAAACCGACAGCATGTTGTAATTGCATCTAAAACAGGTCACAGTTACCAAAAATTGGCAAAATTATAGCTTCGCAAAGTTTTCCTCACTTTAAAATAAATCTATTTGAATATACAAGCTTCAAGAAATGAAGGACTTCTGAATTAACTTATTGACATGAGCATTAAACCTCAGCTGTTCGTCTACTAGAATACAGATTGTTTGCACTTGTCATAAATTTTATACTTTGAATACGAATATCCAAGATTGGTTTAAAATGTTCACGCTTATCATTGGCACAAAATAACATCACATCGCTCTGGGGATTAATTTTTAAATTATGTTGTTTAGAAAAGGATATTATACTCTCAAGATCTTCATTTAATCTATTTGAAACACAATCTACTTTAGAACAATCAAAATGATGTAAAATTTGGGTGCCATCAACATAGGCTTGCATGATAGAAAATTTCACAGTAAAGAAAACATCTGCTGTATAAAAAACAGCAATGGACGCAAAATAGATCCCTGAGGAACTCTAGTACAAATAGATGATTACTAATCTTTACTCTCTGACAACAACCAGTCAAATAACTATTGAAAAAGGAAATCGATATATCGTCAAAACCATAATAAATCAATTTAGTGCTCGTGGTCAGCAGTATCAAACGCCTTTGAGAAATCAAGCGACACAAGAACTGTTGCTAGCTTTCGGTCAATAGATGTATTAATATCATCAAACATATTTTAATGCGACGTTGCTGTGCTATGCGCAGAACGAAATATAGACTGATGTACATATATAATATTATTGCTACAAAAATATGCATTTATTTGTTTATAAACATTTGTTTCTAAATTCTTATGAGCAATAAACTAATGGGGCGCAAATCTTGAATAGACAACGGAGTACTTATTTTGGGCATAGAGCTAATTGTAGCTTTCAGGACTCCTCCAGAATGGAAATAATCATTTAATAAACAACAAAGTGAGTTATATAAGGAATTAAAGCATGAATGCAATACTGAAGCATTGTTCGAGAATTGCCATCACAACTGCATCTAGCTCAATAATAGGCATCTGACTTAATACACACGTCAAAAGTCCTGGACCCTCCTCATTCTTTTTAAAGAAATCTTTTTGTCAGAAAAACCAAATACATTTATAAAAGTATATTGTTTTCTGAATCTTTTTTTTTTGTGAAAAGAATATGTTCGATAAATTGAGTACTTAGAAAATTAAAAACCAGCAAATGTGTGACATATTTTTGTCAAAATTTACTAAATCAAAGAAAAGTAACGAAGCAAGTTCTCTACTTGACTAATAGTGGGTATGACCTCCATCACTCTTGAATGGCATATCGACACGTCTGTGCGTTGAGACAATCAAGCGGTTAACGATATCTTGCGGAATATTGTTTCATTCCTCTTCTGCCGCCACGACTAACTCATCTGCAGTCTGAGGTGGAGGAATATGATTATGAATGGCTCTAGTAACGAAATTCCACAATAGGATTCATGTCAGAAGAGTTAGCTAGCCAATCTAATCTATTGATATGTCCTGTTTCGAGTGTCTCTTGAACCCTTCTTGGGCGATGTGGTCGAGCGTTGTCGCCCATAAACACAAAATTTTCACCTAATTCATTACGTAGGGGGTAGATAATGGGCATAATAACTTGTTCCATGTAAATTCGACTGGTCATATTCTGTGGTATGTGAATTAATGGGGTGCGGCGGTTGAACATTATTCCACCCCAAAACATAACGGTACCCCCTTCATACGGAGCAACTTCACCGGGAAAATGAAGTCGCTGTTGACCACCTTGTTCTCTCCAGACTCTTTGTCGATTGTCATCATTAATCAGCCCAATTGTGGTTTCGTCTGTAAATAAGCCATACCGCGTAGAAGCCAACCCGTATGCTCTCGGCCCACTGGAGACGGCCGGCAAGATGTCTTGGAAGTAGAGTGGAGACCCGTGATGGTCTTCTAGCACGCAAATTTGCGTGGTGGAGTCGTCTTCGAATAGTAGGTGTCGATATAACAAGGCGAAACGTATCTTGAAACTGGGCCCTCAGAGCTGAGGCTGAAGATGTGCGATGTCTACAGGAATATTCCATCAAATACCGTCCATTAGATACTCGAGGACGTCCACTACGTGGTCTGTTTCCACTGTATCAAATTTTTCATATCTGTGTACTATTCGTACAACGGATTAATTAGAATGTCCTGCATCATGTAAAGAAGCCATTGCTCGGGTAAACGCAGAAATTTCACGTACTGGCATTATAATATACAAAAATTCAAAGGAACATTTGGCTGAATGCTGCCAAACTGATCAGATGTGTAATAACATTGGTAATAAAGTAGATATTCATGGACTGCAATTTTGTATTGTCTTTTTTGTTCCCTAAGTACATGTACTTTTTTATCACATTAAGAAAAACCACTAGGTTTAATCGAATCATTTTATATACAGGGGGTCCAAGACTTTTGACGTTGTGTGTAGATATAAAAGCAGCAAACACTACAAGGATTTTGTCTTTACCTGAGTAATATCGTATTTTAGTTAATAAATAAAACTGAAAAAGAGGTATCGACAGACATGTCACTTTTCTATTCTAATTATTCTAATGTTTTCCATATTCACTAATGTTTCGTTTAATTAACACACCATTTATTTGGATCGGTCAGTGGTCGCGCGGTTTAAGGCGTCAGTACTTGAATCGAGGTGACTCGATCGCTGTGGGTTCGACCCCCGCAGCCGGTAGACCGTATATAAGCTATATTCGTGGAGAGATTGGCACCCTCTCTGCGGGTATGGTAGGGTGGAAGAATGTTGGCTTGGGTCAGTGTGAGAGATTGATGCCGGTTGACATTTGACTACCCCCCTAATTAATGAGGTTTTCCTCATTCCTGCACTGAATGGTGGTTAGGGCCTACCAACGTAAGTCGTTCCTGGGCGCAAATGCGGCCTGCCTAATAATAATATGCCGCCCCCTCTCCCGCACAAGTCTTCGACTTCTAGGCTAATCCTCGTGATTAGAATGAGGGGTAGAGATATTATTATTATTATTTATTTAAAATTGTCCAATATTTGAAATCTTAATAACTTTACTTGCTAGTAATAAAAAATTAAAGCAGTTTTGATGAAGAGAAGTAAAATATTTGTATATATTTTCTCTCTTAAAACTAAGTAATATAACGAGTTAATATCGGAAAATATAATTTTTTTTTAAATACAGATACGCAAGCGTAAAAATAGTAAGCATCATTTTAAAAAATGCATCTACTTTCTTTATTTTTCGAGCAATATTAAAAATTCACAAGAAACAATTTTCCATGACATAGAATACAAGTTGTTTGGTATCTATTTTCATCAAACTCTATTTTTCCATTATTTTGAATGATAACGACTTTCTTCATTACAATATATTCTAACATTGTTATTGTAAAAACTGGACACAGAGAAATAATAAGTTAAAATAAATATGGTAATGTTAAGAGGTCACTTGCAAAATGCAACAGCCTATCATACAAAACCCAAGCAAAACAACTTTTAAACATTTAACTCATTAAAATACAAACGTTACCTACGTCACACACCTGTGTATATGTACTATTTGTATACACAATATGCAAAATTTAAATTAATCAACTTTCAAGAAGTGGGTCAGAGTTGATCAAAACACATGGGCTGCATTTTGCTACTCTCAAATTGACTAGTGTTTTTGAACAGTAGCAGCTTAGTATTTAATACATATATATCCGGTGACAAAGTTGGGTAAATATTTTTTTCTTAAATATATCGTTTTGAATTTATTAGTAATGTTTAAGTTAACTACTATCATTGCGCAATGTACAAATGAGTTTTTGTTCTTATTCAATGTATTTTCTATATGCCTGCACTATGAAAAAAGCAAAATAACGCTGTTTCCCAGTACTTATTGTTTCAGCAGTCTGAAAGTTTATTTTACCAGTAATAATTTTGTGAAAATATTAATTATACCCAAACAACTGATGCTGTTTAATTTGGATGACGGGGTAATTAGCAAATTCTTATAAAATATTCAAACACAAATAAATATTATATAGCTGCTTATTTTTGACTTTTTTAACTTTTCAACAGAATACAATGTCAAGATACAAGATTTTGTAATACATATATTAATATTTGTTTCTTAACCCCATTTTTTGAGTTTTGTATTTGGTACAAAAATACTATAAGAGAATTTCAATTAACATATTGTTAAAAACAGCTATTAACGAGGACAGGGATAATGTATCTATGTTATTTTCAGCTTTTCTATTTTTACCTCATTTTAAAAATTTTTGAAAACGTTGCATATACTATTAAAAGAAAATAACCTTGTTTAACTCTAGATTTACAAACAAGACGCAGTTGTAGCATAATAAGTTCTGAACATCGATTGTACATACATGCGTGATACACATTTTGAACAATTCCCATATAACAAGTTCATATACCATAAGAAGTGGATAAATACATGAGAAGAGTTATAAAAATTTATTTATTTGACGTGTGTATTTACTAAACATTGGTTCATTTTTATTTATCCAGCCAGCATCTAAAAAATATGTATTGGTTTTGAAAAAATATGAAGTAGTGTTTCTCAAGCTCTTTATAGGCAAACTAAGAATAAGCACAGTAGATTATTAAAGGAAAGGAAAATGTTATTTCGCAGTGAAATTTTGGCTAAATCAAACAATATATGCAAAACGGTATGGAATCTTGTAAACAAAGTGACAGGCAGGAAAAACAATAGGAAAAAGAATATCACTCTAAATATAGATCGCAATATTTACTCTAACTCTAATCAGCTTGCGAATGTCTTTGTTGACTATTTTGCAACCGTTACGGAAGAAGCTTTGCAAGGTTATTTTGGTAATCGTAGATCGACGAGTTGCACCACTGATGCGATGTTAAACCACACGTTTTTCTTTATTCCTGTTGATGGTAATGAAATATGTTCAATAATATGTAATTTGAAAAATAAAACTAACTCAGCTATAGACTGATTATCAGTAAAGTCGATTAAAAGAATATCTATATTTATAGTCGATCACATTGCCTACTCAATTGATCAATCCGTAAGTAACCGCCACTTTCCAAAAGTTTTGAAATCATATGCGGTAGTTCCCATTTATAAAAAATGACCCGCAAGATATCGCCAATGATAGACCTATATCATTGGCTGAGTACAATATCTAAGATATATGAACGAGTAATTTTTAATAGAGTTTGAACTTTTATTAATAAATTCACCATAATATCAAATCGCCAACATGGTTTCAGAGTGGGTAAATCTACTCAATCTGCTGCTTGTAGTCTTACCGAGCAAATTTATAAATTACAGGATAACGGCGAGCATTTGATTGTCTAAATGTTTCATTTCTTGAAAGTAAGTTGTATAATATGGGTTTTAGAGGGATATTCTTGGATTGGTTTGTCCACTACCTCACTGAAAGGGGAATCTATATTAAAATAAATGAATATGTTTTGGAAATAAGAAATATTGACTTGGGAGTGCCCCAGGGATCCGTGCTGGGACCATTAATATTTTTGTGTCAACGACATAGTAAAGCATTTTGATTCGCCTAAATTGACGTTATTTGCTGATGATACTTCTTTAATGGTCTTAGCTCGGTCCCCTGAAGAGCTCACTACAAGTTGCGAAAATTTTATTGTATGTTTTGTAAGCTGGTGCGAATCTAACAATCTCACTGTTAACATTAATAAAACTAAAGTTCTATATTTCCGCTCGCACAACGTGCCTGATGCCAAACTGAATCTGAGTCTTAATAACTCTATATTACAGTCTTCTGATAGCACTAAGTTTTTGGGTGTGTACCTTGATTGCCAGTTACGGTGGTCTGAATATGTGGATGTAATTTGTAGAACACTTAATAGATCGTTCTATGCAATTTTTCGTATTAAGAATACGATGCCGCTGTGTGCACTGATGAATGTATATTACAGCTTGGTATGTTGTCATCTTTCTTATAATGTTCTTTTATGGGGCAACTCAGTCAATAGTGATCGGATATTCGTGACTCAAAACTGGTAGCTTAGGAAAGTCTTTGGTATTAATTCTCGGGAAATGCAGGGATATTTTCATTTCTAACAAAATATTAACATTCCGCTGTATCTACATTTATAGTGTTATTATATATGTTAGAAATAATATAAACTATTTTACTAAAAACTCGTACTGTCAAGAATACTCCACACGAATTGGCAATTTATTAAGTGTTCCTAAACACAAAACCGCCAAGTTTGAAATGTGTGCTATGTATCAGGGCATTGCACTTTATAATAAACTACCAACTTTATATACATCCAAAGATTTGGTAATATTTAAAAAATCAATTAAAGAACTGTTGCTTCACAAATGTTATTATAGTGTTCATAATTTTCTAAACGGCAATCTGAAGTATATATATATATATATATATATATATATATATATTTATATTTTTATGTGTGTTTATATTATTATGTTTAGTAGTTGTACTTTGTACATTGACTTGTCCTATACATTTTATGTTAGAAATGATAAATAAACATTATTATTATTAAATTGATAATATATATAAAATATCGAGTCACAAAGTATGTACTTATTCTGTTTCAGTAATGAGTAGCATTTGGCAAAAACTATAGATAAGCAAGCACCAGTATCAGTTCTTTTTAATAAGAGTACTTAATATTTTTGTGCAAAGTGCAAGTACTTCGAGCGGTTTTCAAATGAAGCTAGAACTACATTGAAGCTTGAAGAACGTTTAAAATACGTCATCGGAATAAGTTTAAATGAAAATGACTAAGTCAGAAAGTATAAAAAGGTACTGGCTAATGTTGCAGTACTTTATGTGCTAAGTACTTGTTCCAAAGAGAAATTGTATAAGTATTCAAATAATAAAATTAACAATTCTCATTTATTAACATAATAGTTAAATATCTGATATATCTTCTAATCATTCGTATAGTTAATTTAAACCGATGGATGTCAATATATTTGCATGGAATTAATTTAAATTTGGTTTTGAATTAATTAACTAACAGAGGTGAAGCATTATTTCCTATACCTACTGTACCAAACACATGCAATTATTAGGTTTTCAAGGTTTTTTTCCTTAGATTGGAAACCATGTCGCTATACTCGAATACAACATTAGTAGAAGAGAAAGAAGTAATTCAGAAAAGTAAAGAAGAAGAATATTCTCCGGTACGTGAAAAATATAAATTTCTTATTTGGGAATTTGAGACGAAGGTGATATGGATAAATGTGATACTACTTACTCTGGTTCACTTGATAGCTGCTTATTGTGCCCTGAATAATTCATATATTCAAAAACCAGGGATTTTCATATACGGTAAGTAAGAAAGAAAAAGTACGTACCTAATGGTTCAGTATTGATAGGTCTGTCGACAAAAAAAATTATAAATATTAAAATTGACTAAAATTATCCCTTAAACCCATTATAAACAAAATATGAAATTTATTTGGGAACAAAGTCTATTTGAAATATAACAAGGATTCGTGAGATTGCTTGCTCTGTTTGAATGAGATGAACACTCGCTCACATACTAGCTGGCCCTCCTTGTATTTAAAGTCTTGAGCATTTCCTCGATTTACATGATACGCTGTAGAACAAAACGAACGGTATTATTACGTAATAATAATTTTCTATATCTTATTGTAGCTAAAAGATGTAAATTACATTAGCTATTATTTACTTAGTAATGATACAGCAGCTAGGGACATAGGTGCAGATATACATTCATTAAAATGATATTCCCAATCGTAAAAATAGATTAAGTAAAATAGATACTTTTTAGTATTTTGGCGTAGGGCTGAAAACCATTTATTTGCTTTGGGACGCTTACAAATATCTTAGGGTATTTATTCTTGCGCATGTGCATTCAGGTACAAAACACTATTTTTGCCACTAGATATAATTATTTTAATACACTTTTGTTTTATATCTATCATAAATGTTGCCACTAATATAAGGTCTGTTCTAACAACCCGTCGAGAACTAGTTCAGAACTGTCACAAATGCTTGACCAACTCCGTCTTACACTACATTCGCTGAAAGCACATTAACAATTGAATTGACTACTGAATAGTTTTGGACGATTCGGAATCGATTTCTGCTGTCGTTGTAACAAACTCATAATCAACCTGTATCTCGTAATATACGAGGTGTGTCCGGAAAGTAATGCATTTTTCTTTGGCGTCGGTACTTAAAGTGGCCACAGAGCGTTCCGACCGGTTGTATTAGGTGGGGGGAGCTCTCAGCTTCAAAGCGGTGCGTTCTTTAGTCTGCTCTGATTATGTGGGGGGGTTAGGATTTTGACTGGATTGAAGACGTCCAAGGCGCCGTGCCGAGGGCCCTTGCCGGGATCTCTGTTGAAGTCTTCCAGAACGCATACCGTGCATGGCAGAGCCGCTGGAAAAAGTGTGTAGATGCTCAAGGTAACTTCTTCGAAGCATATTAAATATTTGTAATGATATTATTATATATATTATTGTAGAATAAACCTATTGGTTAAAAAAAAACTGCACACCTCGTACCACAAAATTATTGTGTATACTACAATTTTGTAAATTAAAGATAGCGTCCGCACTGTCGCAGCTACCTCAGCAAGCATATGACGTGACATGGTTACCCTCTAATTGAGAGAACATTGTCTAGCCTCGCTCTTTTCAGGGTATATCTACTACGAATAACTAAGAGGAGAAAAATACTATAAATACTTTAACTCCACGGTTGTTCCTAGCACCTCTTTCAACTAATATCAACATAGTTTGGACAGACCTATTGAGGCACTAGATGAGAACTTTTATATCAGCTCTGGTTTTTTGCAGTGATGTTTTAGTTTCGACAGTTTAAAAAATATTTGCAAAATTTTTATATTTATATTTGTCGTAAATTATTTCTAAGACCAGAATAAGGAAAGGTTCATATGAGCATGTGTCCATAAACATTGCCTTTTTGAGATACGGAATGCACATTTTTTAAAAAATGTTATATTTATGCAAATTATATGAGCCTCTAAAAGTTCCTACACTAGTCATAACTAAAGATAGTTCAGCGCGGAATTTAACAGGACCATAGTCAGTTTCCGAATGACCATATTAATATGTTCACAGAAAATATGTCGCAACATACAACATCTATTACCAAATAAAAAGGTTAAGTCTGGAATAAAATACGTATATAAATTAAGATAACACGTAAAGATGACAACACTTTCTCGACAAACCTTAATCTTGAGACTAGGTTTTCTGTAGTGAAACGGCGTTTGTCACTTAACATTAATTAATGTTTGCATTTATTTTGTGCTACTGACTGAGCGTACATTATTGGTATCACATACATTTGTTTGTGCATCATCCATTAAGTTGTAATAAAATTTTGTAAACGTGCGATTGTTTTATTTTATTTTATTAAATTGGTTTGTTAGTTCCAACGGTTCTACGACCAATCCTAATGTCTCAAAGACAGTTTCCTGCATCCTCTTTTAATGAAACGTGGTATACCTGGGTACAATAAACTATACTCATTATAGATTTTTTCCGTTGCATACCAGTCTGTATAACATTTTAAATCCTTTTTACGAAAACGGTGCATTTTATCGATGTGGGACGAGAATACCTTTTCAATGTGAAACACGATAATTTCGAATTTCTGTGGTTCAAAGATAATGCCTAACAAAAAGGCTAGGGCTGAAAATAACCTAAGCCGGCTCTGTGTAATATACTTCGGAATAAAATGCCTAAATTTCGTGTAAATGTTTGAATTCAGAATAAGAATCTCACTTATTGGTCCAAATTTAATTAATTTATCTCGAATCGTTTCGATAATTAACAAAAACCATCTTTAGGGCCAACCCTTTAAAAGGATCTAGCTCGCTTAGGGTCCACTTCTCGACATATATTTATATAAACTTTTCTTCTTATTTTTTGATGTGGAATCACCCCCTGAAATATTTGTTTATAATTTCCGGACATCCTGTATAATGAAAACAATAAATAACAAAACACCCACAAGCATCAGTACCTTCTTATATAATGAAATAAACAAAATTGTCCGTAATTTCTTAGCGTATTGATGTCAGTACATTGTCGTAAATCCAATCGACATATCTTAGCCTTTACGTTCTTTCATGAGGAATTTATTGGTTTACATATTGTTTTAAAAACGAACGTAACTTCAAGTCATCTAGTTTATTTAGTGAAATATTGCTTGTAACACAGGCGTCTCTATGTTCATAGAAATATAGAGTTATCAGAGCAGGAGGAGGCATCAAATGTCGTTTTGTCACTTTAGTTTTGTCGGAAGTATTTATAATGAGTTCACACACAATACAAAACAGTCATTTTCTTTAATACATATGTCCCTATAACCTTCGGGATTACTGCCCAACCACATTTGAAATAATTCCTGTCTATTTCTTCTCTTCTTTGACATGTTACTTCACTTCATTCACTTCTCCGCTCAACTAATAGCTGTTGTTATAAATAGTTATTTAAATACACTCGGCGAATACTACTTACAGCAGACGTAAAAAGGAAACGGATCGACGCGACATCGACTATTACAGGGTTCCGTAAATAACTAAAACTTAGTACGAGTCAGCTGTGAACGCTAACGACAATCGCGTCCGCGCTGGCACTAACTCTAGCCATAACTCACAATACACATAAGAAGAAGAACAGGGATGTCCGTTTAATTGTCGACATTGCTTACAATTTTTGCTTTGGAATATCAATATCCAGAAGGCACTACGATCGACACATAAGTTGTTACTGTACTGTATAATGATGGATGTTTAATTTGTTAGACATGAGGGCATCAATCTCAATGTACTCTGGATCTAGATAGTAGAAAATTTGTCGGCAGAGGTGAAAAGTTAACTAGTGTTGAATCCTAAATTATAATGCTCTGGTACATTATTATAGAGATTCATAACCTAGACCTTAGAGTGTTACTTGTTATTTTATTTACACTCACAACAAATAAAGGTTTCCAACATGAATTATTTGTTTAAATTATGTTAACAACTTAACTGCTTGTCTATCGTACATATGCTCACACGCCTTATTAGCCCACCGGCTCACTTCTATGAAAGTGGCTCTTAGGGTGGAAAACTTTACATATGTTGCGACGACCGTCGGTCAGAATAGGACTAAAGACATTAAAATATCAACTGATTTACAATTGTTAAATTATTAAGTCATCTACATCAGATGTAAAAAGTACACAAGTGAACTCTAGAATTTGTTTTATAGGCTCAATAGTCTCAGTGTTATGTGGATTTGGAGTCACAGGTGGAGTGCACAGATATTGGACTCACAGAACATACAAAGCAAAGTTGCCGTTGAAATTGTTCCTTATTTTCTGCTTTTCCATGGCGGGTCAGGTATGTATATGTAAACGTATAGATATAGATATTTGAGGAATATTTAAATATACGAGGTATTCAGCCTAATACGTATATTACTTTTAAATATATGAATCGGTGGGCTACAATAGGAATTTTGGGAAGCACCAATGTTTAGGTGGTGTCAATACGTCTCAATAATTGTTTTTGTCTGTGGCACATACGTGACAGACAAGCTAGTTAGGTCGTCATTATTTAAATAAAAGATGATACTGATTCGAGCTGGAAACCTTTATGTTGTGAGTGCACATATACGCGCATTTTGGAAACTGACACGCTACATGCCGGTGTGTAACGTAAACGAGTGGAAATATTTTGAGTGTAAACATAATTTTTAGATGCCATGTCATGACGAAATAACTGGATGTTCAGGGAATATTTTCGGTTTTCAAGGGAATACTCTAGCTTTCGCCTAGAATTTTCATAGCCGTTCGTTTCTTGTTTTCAGTTTTCAAGTTTCGATATACCCTTCAACGACAGAATTAGACATTTGCCCACCATGTTATACACAAAAGATCTGCTCCACAGTCGGCTAAAACGGAAGTTGAAGATTACTGAAAACAGTGCCCAGTATAAGCATTTGGATTAGGCATTTTAAGAAATCGTGTAATCAATGTTGACGCATTGCCAAAAATCCGGATAATCCCTTCTTTGTTAATACCTTATATTTTAAAAATGTGTACCTTTCTTATTTACGCTTCAGATATGCAATCAAATTTAATTGTATTTTGATACCAATATTCTTCTTGAGTGGCATCTCTGTTTTTATTATTGAGTAGTATCATCAAAGAGATAAAGGCTTCTGTGTTTTGCTTAGTTCCTTGAAGTATACTAATAATCCTTTTTCATTAGTTATGTTAAATATTTTATTTTCTCTACACCAAATGCTTCTTCGTCTTTCTTCCATGATTTTTCTGGCACGAAAATGGATATAACACTGGAAACTTCATTCTCAATAATTGCGAGAAATAATTAGGTTACCTGTAAAATAGTAAATAAAAATATATAAATAAATAAGTTGTTCATACAACCAAAAAATTATTGACTGGACAACAGTGTAAAAAATATTCATTTATTTAATAGAAGTCATATTTAACATAGATAGTTTTTAACAGAAAGTAAGAGTAAACAAATTATAAACCATACACTACACTACTGTTTATGTTATGAATTCCAATTTTTAATTTAAGAAATCTAACATTATTTAATAATACATAGTCAACTAACAGTCCGAAATTAAAATGGGGTCTACATTATCTCGTTATTTGAAAATGCTACTGTTTCGAAAAAGTCCATGTGACAGATACAGTATAATAATATATTTTTTCCACAGAATAGCATTAAAGAATGGGTCCTCGATCATAGGGTTCACCACAAATTTAGTGAGACCAATGCAGATCCACATGACTCTCGTAGAGGATTCTTTTTTGCTCATGTCGGTTGGTTGATGATGAAGAAACGTCCAGAAGTGATACAGAGAGGGAAGCGAATTGACATCAGTGATCTGTTTGAAGATCCTTTAATTGAATTCCATCAGAAGTATGTCAATAGTCATAATTTATCAAACAGTGGTGGGTAAACTTTTGCTGTCAGTGTGCAAATCTTTGCTTGATTTCGGATATTTTTCAAAGTAGGCATAGAACTCTACAATTTTGCGCGCGTTCTTAATTATTCATTCTGACAAATATTTCTTAATAACATTTTGCTGTATCTCATACAGAAACGAAAAAAAGTCTGGACATTAAAATTTTGTACACATTCTGAGAAACTTTCTTTAATAACATTTTGTCATATCTCATCCAAAAACAGCACGTTACTAGAAAAAGAAATCAATTATTTTTCAAATTTCCAAGGCTTACTGAAACTTACGGATTTGAAATCATCGCATTTGTCTGTATTTAACTACAATGATAATGTGATATAGCAGAATAAGATTACAATACTTAGTACTTAAGACATAATTTATTTATTGATCTTAACAATCACATATTTAATTAACATATAAAATAATATCACAAATAGAAAAATTTTAACATCGGATTTTACTCGATTTTAATATACAGGGTGGTTCTGTCATTAATTTTAACCACGTATTCGACAGCTTTGAATTGTACGTTACAGCATCCTTCAGAGAATAATGTAGTGTTGCTGGTAACATCCCCACCACCAGTTTCATTTCTATGAAAAACTGTTCCTCTGCTAGATGGATAGTTGCAGGTGAAGTTCAAAATTGAACTTCATCTGACTTCAACAGCGAAAAGAGGTAAATATGATTAATTTCATTGGCTGAAAATTGCGTGACTTTGTGTTGTTGGTAACACTACATGGTTCTCTTAAGGTAGCTTATGTCATGTTCCTATTATGAGTGTCAAAATATTGTGTAATCTTTTCAGTAAACAGTTTACTAAAATGTCGTGGATAAACTGTAGCATTCTACTAATTCACTCGAGTGATTTACCTTCACCCACATAAATTACAGCCATCATTATATTATAATATCCCATTAATTACCTATCTCGACTAATAATTCTATTTTTAGGTATTTCATGTGGTTTAAATTAATATGTTGCTTTATTTTGCCAACAATAATCCCACCACTAATATGGGGAGAGTCATGGATTATAACTATTAAAACAATAATTTTCGTTAGATATATCTTTAGTCTAAACTACACTTGGCTGGTTAATAGTGCTGCCCACATGTGGGGAAATAAGCCATATGACAGGTTAGTATTTCTTTGTTCACACTTCTCTTCTCGATGAGAATTGATAAATACGAAACATTGATCGATAAAGTCTTGCCGCCCTCTTGAAACTGGGAGGTTGCGGTAGGATTTCACTGCACCGTATAACGAGAAAAATCGGTTTAACCAACAAATTTTTAGGTACATAAATCTTTGAAAAGACGTATTTTTTAAAATTTAACTGTAGACGTTTCTATGCAGAGGTACATAAAGTATTCTATTCTTCGAACGTCACACACTATTTTTTCTTCAAACGTTATAAATTATAGGTAAAATGATTAAAATAACTAGGAAAAAACAATTTTTACATAAAGAGTGAATCTTTAACTTATTTGACTGTATATACCTTTACTTACCGTTACCATGGATACGTACTTGCATCTCATGAAACAAATATTTTAAATTTGGTGTAGCGTTCAGTCACTAAAGAGAAAATGGGTGTAGAAGTGGCTGATGAACTTCTCAAGGTGGTAGAGGCGGCTAGAGTGGCTGTAGAAAATTTGCTGCCGGCGAAATCCGAAGTTCGAGAGATATTACTACATTAAAAAGGTATGGGGGTTGGAAATCGCATTCGGTTGCTGAAGGATACATCGGAGAATATGTATAAAGTAAAACCAAAATTGCTAGGAGAATTCTTCAACCTAACTCTGCGGAGAATGCAGAACAATTTTCATTTAACAAACCCACTACAAGCAATGGATCTTTAAAAGCAGTTGACCCTAGAAATATTATATTTAACTTTGTTTAATGGGAAACATCAGTCAAAGTATAAAATAAAATAGTAAACATATTTATTCACATAATGATTACCAAAGGGCGGAATATATGCACGTCAATTCAGTTAAAATATGCGCATATATATGCATCGCTTTTCTCTGAAATATGCAACAATATGCATTTATTTGTCAAAATATGGAATTATATGCCTTGAATATAACATGGAAAAATGGAAATAAAGAAACGCCGACTCTTACAAAAATTATTTATTTTAAGTAAAATTAACAGAAAACCATAATAGGTAAAATTTTCAACCTGGAATAGTATAAAATGCATTTATAACGATATATTTTTCAAAATTTTCCAATAAAAATGTTTGCCTTCTGTCTGTAAAAATATGTTTGTACAAAGAAAAAGTTGTTCCAACATCTACCGATGTGATCTGGCAATATTTTAATTTGGGTAGTAAGTTATAAGGCCAAGGTATTACTTCGTTGGATGGTTTACTATCAAAAATATTTTTGACGTCCATTAAATACTTAAAGCCTTCATTCTTTCCCACAATAACTTCAAGTTTCTTTCTTACTTGATTTCCTACATCACCGGGAACTTTTGTGCATTTGTCGGAAAAAGTTTCAACAATATTAATTACGTTTCGATTTTTTTCTCTACATAAAACCATCTTCGGATCTAAAATATAGAAATACATAGAAGACACAATATATAAAAGCTATTACAAAAATACATACCAATTTATTGCAACGCAATAAACATGCGATAAATTACAATATAATTTGAAAGAAAAAATTATTATTTTCCATGTATTTTCTGTTAATATTTCAAATTCAATGTTAATTATTTGTCTACTATTAAAATAGGAAAAATTACAAATTATTAGAATTTTTAAAAACATTCGAGTAGATATACTTGTGATAAACAGATAACAAAGTAGTAAAAACAAAAATAAAAACCCATTTCATTTGAAATGAAATTAAATACAAAGTGCTTTGTGGAGAAGAAAGCATAGAGCAATTAATATAATAGTATATTAGTTAGATGCAGAAAATATGTGAGGACAAAAAAAATTTATGTATATGTATATATAACTATGTAGTTTGGTGTGAACATTTAAAATAGATTATATTATGCTACTTAAATTTTCAATATCACTGCGAAATTTGGTAGAATTATTATGTTTTTTAATTTGAATCATTTCTTTTATTAATTTTTCTTAAGGTTATTTTCTTCTTCTAATATAAAAATTTTACGAAAATCAAACGAATGATTTTCCTCAAAAACATGCTTGGAAAGAGCAGTTCCATTTTGTAGATGACAACTACGTGCACTACCCGTATATTTATGATCATATATCCTCTTTTTTAGATATTGTTTTGGCCTATATAGCAACCATTACAGTTATTACAGTTTTTTTTATATATTGCATTGGTTTGTTCCAATTTAGGTAAAGAAGGTTTTAATTTTGAAAAATTGTTGTGATTTATTATTAGCTTTTATTGCTATATTATATAGTTTTAAACAGTTTTTTTTATTTTATTATTAATTTCTGGATTGTGTTGTAAAGAAATGTATGTTTTATAATTAACCTCATTATTTGTAGCCTTATCACCACTATTGTAAATTCTGTGAATTCTGATTTTAATAATTGGTTCAAAGAAACGTTTAGGATATCCATTTTCTATAAGAGTATTTTTTATTTTGTTTAAATTTTGTTTTCTAAATTTAGGATGTGATAATAAAATGGCTCTATCAATTAATATTGTGTCTTCAATGTATTTGTATATTTTAGATCCGAAGATGGTTTTATGTAGAGGGAAAAAACGAAACGTAATCATTATGTGAATAAATACATTTATTATTTTATTTTATACTTTGAGTGAGGTTTCCCATTAAACAAAGTTAAATATAATTGTTAAATAGTCAATATTTTGGAATAAACCTAGAAATATTGTCATGAGCACTAATATCGCAAGAAGTGAAGGATTCTTAAATTATGTAAATCTTCACTGTTGTACTTTTACTATAAATATTAATAATAAATAATAAATAAAAAAAATAAATGTTCATTATTAAAGTCGAATTTATAGTAGTATAATGTGTTTATACGTTGTGGAGTATAAGTACTTATGCTCATAGCCATATAAATGACGCTTAATATTATTTTTCTACGTTCATGCAAAAAACAAAACTTTATTGAACTATATTTAGTGGAAAAAGTGGTTATTTATTGCACTAGTGTAATAAAATGTTTATTGCATTCATCTGTCATTCTACTACAGCGTTTTGTCATCATGACAAACATAAACGTTCAAACCGCCGTCACATTTTCCTAGACCTAGTGTCATCTAAATATTATTTTGTGGTTTTTGCATGAACGTAGAAAAAATATTGTATGCAACTGTACAAAGTGCTTATTGCACTTGACGTGTTGCCTACTCGGCCTGACGACCTCGTTGGACAATTTCACGTCGCGTGCAATAAACACTTACTTTTTGTACTTGTTGCATAAATAACTATAAGTAACGTCGCGTAAGTTGTGACCTATATGACGTTTGAAGAAAAAAGTTATTATTTCATGTAAAGAAAATGAAATAGTAACAATGAATAAACAAAACAACAATGTTGTACATATTACTAAAACAATTAGTTATATTTACATGGCAAAGAGTTTTGCATTTATAAAAATTACAATTAACATTATTTTATTTAATTTAACCATCTAATGATTTCTAGATTAAAATCTAATAATTCATATGCTGTATTACATTAACTAAATTATTTTATTGTCATTTTTAGTAACATTTGTCCAGCGGAGAATATATCAGTTGCTATACTCAGTATGGGAGAAGGATATCATAACTACCACCACACATTTCCTTGGGACTATCGAGCTGCAGAAGTGGGAACATTTTTTAACATAACTACATTATTCTTAAACTTTTTCGAAAAGATTGGTTGGGCCTATGATATGAAAACGACATCAGAAGAGCTCGTCAAGAAAGTGGCGCGAAATTATGGAGACGGTAGTCATTACAAATGGGGACAAGAGATCACCGAAGAAAGAGCCAAAGCTATAATGAAGCAGCTGTAAAAAACTCTCCATTACTAAAATAAAATTTGTTACAGTGTTGCTACTCATATTTTAAAAATTTAAACATAGCTACAGCATGGGTAAAGGCTAATTATTATTTTTTGTGCAGTAAAATAACAGTAGATTATATAAGTATAATATTCGTTGATAAATTATTCTACTTATGAATTTATATTTATAACTGTCACTAATAATTTTATAGTAATATTAAAACTGTCGTAGTTTTAATGACACTAAGTTAAAGCTATTTAATTTATCAATTTTATTTTAAATTCAACATTTGCATGTCAAATTATTTTTGAAAATATTGATAATCATGTCAGTAAAATGTATCATAATAAAAAATATATGTTTTGAAATATATTAATATGACTGTTATCAAAATGCTTTAAATTAATTTTATTTCTTCAGCAAAACATACCTATTATTACGTTATTTTTAGTTCCTTTTCATTAATTTTTTTATGTTTATTCTTCGTTTACTGATCCCGCATCAACGGCACAGAAAAGTGATTGAATATGAAATAGACGTTAGTTAAACATTGTTAATAATGTTACTGTTCAATAAATAAATTCTTAACGGCTATATTATTATTATTATTATTATTAATTATTATTATTATTATTCCGTGATTATTATTATTATTATTATTAAATACTACATGTTACATTGATAAATATTGTACAGTGTAGGCGAATTTTGCTGTTTTTATATCTCGTTAACTATAGGAGATAGAAAAAAATGATCCCGCCCCACTCTCGATCTCTTTTTTAAGATAAAATTAATGGTTTTAACCAAAATGACCTATCGTCTTCTGTTTTCGGATAATAAACAAAAATTCAAATTTTCCACTTTTGGATACATGTCTTTAATTCGGTTGTTTGTAAAGTTAGAAGAAAATTATTAATACGTTCTTCAGACACTTTTTTTAGTAGAGTCTAGTGGCGTGCATAATTTTTTTGTAACTTTATTAATTTTATATAAAACATCGAAATTTGCCCGCCCTGTACGTACACCGATGCATAGAATTGTTACCTCTTATTCATATCATTGTCCTGTACATTCCTCCTCTTGTGGTACTTGAGGGGTATAGATGCAACAGTTGAAACGTCCATGTTTCGGTCAAAATGAGTTATTTATATTATTTTGTGCACAATTTTGCCCTCCGCAAGATGATGTAAAGGAGATTGTGCAAATCAGACAATATCCAATGTTAAAGTGTATTTAATGTTTGGATTTAGATCCAAAAGGGACAATATTCAACACATGTTAAGTTGCAAAGGGTACAATGTCCAGAAGTCCAACCATAAGCCTGAAAATGCACCACGTGATCATAACCTGATAGATGTAATTCACATAATATTAGTTACGAAAGTAACAATCTCCTAATTCTACAGGGTTAACTATGACTAAGTACAAAAATTTTAACCACGTGCTCAGGAGGCCTAAAAGACAATAAAAATTTATTTCGGAATTCTAGGTCCATGTTAAAAAATGGGGCAAAACCCTCTTTTCCTACGGAAAGTCGGCGCCTATGTCATCAGTCATCACCCAAGATGGCTACATATGTCAACTAGGCATATGTTCTGTGCAACTAGGTACCATGCGGTCGTTTCTCACAACGTTCCAACGTTGCCGAATGTAGAAACAACGAAAGTAAACATTTTTATTAATAATAATACCTAAGTACCTGATAGATAACAGTTAATCCGGGTAGCTACAGTATTTTGCATTCGTTTTCGTTCCTTCGTTCCAAACTGCCAAAACTTCATTTTCACTCTTTACAGGTCCGTCAGAATTACTCGCCACAAAATACACACGCGTAGATGCAGTTAATAAAATTGCCCATTTATTTTAAGAAAATTGATTGAAAGAAATACTAACAGAAAACTTCGAATACACCCGTGGCAGTTTTTAATTTATAAAATTTTGTCCGATAACGGTCACTCAACTGCATTGCTCTCAACTATAGGAAATATCTTCACGTACGTTTAAATAAAATTGTGGAAAACTACACTGTCCCAATATATCGCAACCATCCATTATTTAATGAATAAAACGTTTAAAACTGAAACTGTCACTAAAAACGGAAGACTAAAATTACATTGTCAACGCCACCGTTCAGTCTTCAGTCCGCCTACACCGAGAACTTAATATTCTTCAGATAAATATTCTTATGGCAATCAATATAATAATAATTGTTTTGACACTTCCTCCGTGACATGGGGTTACACGCACATAGCACTTGTCAATCGATATAAACCTATACTGTGTTGTTGGTTGCATTATTTCTAATACTCTACAAATGTCAAACAGCCGTAGTGGGGTAGTGGACAAAAAAGTAATATTACAGAGCACTGTGAACGCCTTGGGAAATTTAAAATAACAATACTACAATATTATTATATGCAAACATGGTCGATTATTGTATGGAGAATTATTTTGTTAATAAAAATTTCTTAGTAAGTAGGCATAAATATGTTTTGTAAAATGTAGATCAGAAAGAATGTAAGAAGAAGAAGAAGAGGTGTGTCAGAGTTGAGTTGTTGTTGTAAAGATAGATAGGAAGTGCGAAATATAGAAAGTAGTAAAACGTTGTTGGGTATTTATTTAATTAACAAAGAAAATATTACCCTAACAATTGTTAATATCGTTACTATTATTAGTTTTCAGTATTTGCTTTTCGCACATTCAAATTCGTGTAATCGCGGAAATTACGGATATGGTACTAATTTATTGGAAGTGCGACGAAAGTGAATATCGTGCAGCAGCAGAATATCAAAGACGTTTTCCAAATAGACGGAATATGCCAAATCCTCGTACATTTGTACGAATTGTACAACGTCCACGAATGTTGTTTTACACGTGCTGATGTTTTAAATACGTATGTACCTAACTTGAAAATAAACAAGAACCAATTTCATACTTTGTAAAATTCCTTGAAACTTCTTTTTACTTAGTGACATAAAAATAAAGCATTTTTAAACTACAATAGATATACCTACAGAAAAAGTAGTCCTGGAAGTATCAGTAAGGTAGGTTTTACTCTCAGTGCTACCATATCGTGTTTCTCATTAAATAATCTAGTATTTTGTAAATTAAACTTTCTTTAAAAGCGCCGTAAATCGTTACACGTGGCAACGCGGTACTCTGTCACTACCTTTGACAAATTTCACTTTGGCAGAACATACCTAACCTCGAAGCTGACAGGCGGCATAGTCGCCGAGAAATTAGGGGTTAATAAGGTTTTGAAAAAAATTTTTTTTCGCT
This sequence comes from Monochamus saltuarius, assembly GCA_025584915.1. Lineage (NCBI taxonomy): Eukaryota > Metazoa > Arthropoda > Insecta > Coleoptera > Cerambycidae > Monochamus > Monochamus saltuarius. The sequence goes on from CM046726.1 coordinate 9,406,626, forward strand.
TTATAAATAAGTTTAGAATTTTTTGAAGGGTGATACCGTTAATTCTGATTTTTCCTATCCCTCTTAAAATATTTGTACTAAGTCATAGTTAACCCTGTATATTTACAGAACAGACAGTATCCAAATAACAGTTGCAAAAGTAGTAAAATCAATTTTTTTATTTCAAATTATGATAATACTTTTGAGAGATAAATATAAATTATTTTTCCGACAATCATGTTTAAAAGTGTACTCTTCCGCACGATTTTTAGTAGCACTAGTACGGAGAAGTACACTTTTCCGGACGATTTTTGTTACATTATACAGTAGACATATCGTATTGTTGTGACAATGCTTGTGTCCAAAGTAATTCAGTGGATGCAGGCACTGAAGCGAAAACAATTGCGCTAGATTTTTCTGAAGGTGCTTATAAGTGCCGCTCGATGCAACTGAATTACGCTGGACACAAGCAATAACCGATAAAAATTCCTGTCGTTTCCATAACTACGTGCAGTTTTGATTGTTAATATTTTTTTATATAAGCTTTCAAAATTCCAATGAATTCCGTTTGAAAGTTGAGTTTGATTTATTTTTCATTTCTCTTCGTCATAAACTACCCCGAAATAAGTGAAGAGTTCCGACAGAGATATTGGAGGCGGGTAATAATGCAAGTAATGCATGAATAATAATATAATAATAATAATATCTCTACCCCTCATTCTAATCACGAGGATTAGCCCAGAAGTCGAAGACTTGTGCGGGAGAGGGGGCGGCATATTATTATTAAGCAGGCCGCCTTTGCGCCCAGGAACGACTTACGTTGGTAGGCCCTAACCACCATTCAGTGCAGGAATGAGGAAAACTTGGAAAACCTCATTAATTAGGAGGGTAGTCAAATGTCAACCGGTATCAATCTCTCACATTGATTCAAGCCAACATTCTTCCACCCTACCTTACCCGCAGAGAGGGTGCCAATCTCTCCACGAATATAGCTTATATACGGTCTACCTGCTGCGGGGGTCGAACCCACAGCGATCTAGTCACCTCGATTCAAGTACTGACGCGTTAAACCGCGCGACCACTGACCGATCCTGCAAAATCAAAAATTCTCCATGAAAAAGAGCTCGTTGCCTTCGACCAATGGCGTATGGAAAAGAACACTTTTTTGCCTATTTCCACGATAAACAAAACTTAACTCTCTGTCAGCTCTGTGGTCGAAGTATTCGATGTTGAAATTATGCTTCAGAGTAAAGAAGATATTGGAAAATAACTCAAGCTAACGGCATATTTGAAGAAATTAAATGTTGGTTACAAGTAAAAAAATGAAAGGTATTAGAAGAAAAGGAAACAGAAAATTTTCTCATAAATGCCCCAGGCAACGTATATCTTCTTACCAAAGTAGCCAGGATATTTGGAATTGCCAACGCCTTTCGCGAAGAACTAACAAATATGATGATCCACGATATAGTAGACAAATATCGATGTTTTCAGAAAATTTGTGAAGAACAACGAAGAAACAATTCAATATGTCGATATCTATCGAAGTTATGTTATTTTGCATCCCTCCTCACAATAGGTTTTCTAATTCCAAAAAGGGGTAAATGTACTAAGCAATATATTGGATATCAACAGCTTCGGGAAAATGCCACCTAGCATCGCTGGCTACTTGGACATTATTTTCGGCGCTCTTCTGCGACATTATTAGCCAACTCCGGGTGCAATACTACAAACAATAAACGGAATAGTGTGAGGAAGTCCACAGCGATAGCTGAGTCATAACAAAAAGAGAATAGCCCAAGCATTCTCAAAGTATCAAATCCCTCATCAAAACTTCAAAAGAACTGTGCTAAAGCACGTATAGTAGGTACATCAACAGTAACAGTATGTTCCGTAACAGCAATTCCGTTATCACTGAAATTACAAGCTAATCTACGAATTCCACGACTGAAAAACATTCCTCGCTTAGACTCAGCACTGAGTTTACAAAATACCACAAATTTTACATTTAATTTCAATGTTTTTCTATTAGTTTAAATAACTACTTAATAATTATTTGTTAATGTTATAAATCGGTGATTAAAATAACTGTTTCGCCTGATCAGAATTGTCACAATTGTAGGAAAAATATTGTCTAACACGTGCTCGATTGCTGAACGAACTCCACTTGGCATTGTTCGGTCAACTGCAATCAGCATGCGGAAAAGTCCCCGCACTTGTTCAGTAAATAACTATTGCAATATTTTCGATTAAGCTCTACAAACGCTATCTTATATAAAAATTTCTTTTTCCTCGCATATTTTAATACATTTGTATTTTTCCTTTTTGCTGTAAAACATCTAATAGATAACTTTTGAAATTATACCTCTCATGTAGCCATTATGAACTTCTGGAATACTTACAGTATCTGGAAGATGGTGTTGATATTTAATTGATGATTTTAACATACGCGATTACGTATCTGATGGTACGTACATTCCACTGTCGCTGAAAAACTGTGTTGCTTTTTATAACCTCCATTAATATACTTTTAATTATGTATTAACAATGTTGTGTGAAACTAACTGCTCTGCGGAGAAAGCCCCGACCAGCATTGAATTGCACCCACAGTATCTACCCATATATTCTTTATTATTAGCTAATATAAATTAACTTTCCTACTACTCCTTTCAATTAAGTATGTATGTTCTGTGATACCAAATATCTAGGTATGCGAATGAACAATTCCATAGACAAAGCTCTATTCAATAATTATCTAAAATAAAACTTAATCTATCTAAATTTACTACAAAAAGTCATACCTGGTTTGATGAAAACATTCAATAAGCATTCAACACTTAAGTTTACTTTTGAAACTGTGGGAACTCGAAAATTTAACCACAATAGATGAGATCTGACCTATAACAATATTTTGTGAAACAAACCACTCTTCCGACCAAAGTTTCACACAATTCACAAAATGAGACTAGACAGCGGAATCAATAAACTATACCTTTTCTACTTAAAAAAATCCTTCATTCATAATTTATTATAAGTCAGAGTCCAAATGTCGAATAAATAGCTACAGAGTGAATTTATCGCGTATAAATGGCGCTCTCTATGAAAAATTTAAAAATAGTTATCAAATTTCTGGCTCTAAAAGACAATCGTATCAATTTTAATTTCAATAAGTTCAGCTGTTTTCAAAATAGTACTTAGAGAAACTGAAGATAGTGGACGTCAAAATACGCTGTATAAGCCGTTCGTTTAAGCAGAGTTTAAGAAACCAAGCAGTGTTGAAAGTGAATATTTATTTATGAATGTAAGTAATAATTTTGAACTGTTCTATAATCTTTTCTGTATAAATAGTAGGTACCAGAACAGTTTGAAAATAGTATAATTTTATAGTGAATGAAAAGTACAGAATCTGCATAAAGTAATTTGTAATAAATTAAGTGTGGGGATGAACAACCCAACAATTCTGTTTTGTATGTGTATGTGTAGTGGAAATTTTCTATTTTAAGTAAGTTTGCAAACTTTATTGAGATCGTACGATATTTACTTATAAACAAAAATGCAAAACATAAGCAAGAATATTTGCAAAATATCCCGGAAAGTCTGTGCTGTTCCCCAGTGCTCCTGTTATTGTACCTACTTCTAATATTTCCCTACATAAACATCCCGTAGAACAGAAAATCTGTAAGCAGTGGAGAATTAAATTGAGAATTGGAAAACCGATAACTAAATACATAAAAGTATGTAGCAAAATTTTTCTTACAAAGGATTTTATGAAATTTAATTATAACAAGGTTATATTGTTGTTTGTGTATTAAAAATGTGTTTAAATCTGTATTATACACATTACACTACCAATTTCCTCCATTTAATAAAAGATGATTATGGAGTGGCTGAACTAAAGCAGACGCTGTAAACAGAGGCTTTTGACATGAGGCTTCTTGCATTCTGCCCCAGACAAAATTATGCGCTTTTTTTAGAGGTCGCAGTAGTTCTAGATATCTCGAGAAACTAGGAATTTAGAAATTTGTCTTACATTAAAGTTAAAATAATCCTTTTGATAAGTCCTAAAATACACTTTCGCCTAAAAAATTACATAAATACAAAGAGTTACACCATAAAACACAACATCCCTGGCAAATAAAAGCTTTATAATTTTAGCGGCAATTGTAAACAAATTGTTGTTCACCCTTACATCCAACACCTTGAATTTTACAGCGTCATCTAGTGGTTCGTAGCGGTGAATTTCGCGAATTTATTGTGATGTTGTTTCTTCTTCTTCTTTAGCACATAAATTTCTTTTTTTTTTGTGTAACCTTACTTTAGCTTTGTTAACCATATGAGAGCCGTTCATTCAATGTGATGATAGCCGAATTAACCAAAAATGATTTGGTTGTTATGACAAAAACTTGGTTTGATCGTTGGTGTGGGTTTTTGAAATCATAAACTGAAAAAACATACACAATAATTGCTTAAAACAGATAACAATATTTGGCTTAGTTTTAGTGCAGATGTACCTACCTAAATGTAAGCAATAAAATAGATTATAAGTTACGGATTTTTCAAATAAGCTTTAGAAAACAAAATTCATGCGGGAAAGTAAACCTTCAGAAGCACTCGTAGAAAAAAAGGTTTTTCATGTGTCCTGCATAGTGGTTTGTTTTAGGACTGATTTGTGTTTTCAGGCTTAGTGTTCACCACCAATCCGCAAGATTATTTTATTATAAATCTGGTCATATTCTTTTATAGTTTGCGAATTATTAAAATGTGTTGATAATTTGATGCATACTTTGATTTATTCTATTATTTTTCAAAATTAGGTTATTCAGTAGTATGTTTATTTTATGACCTCAAATTATGGCAATAATAAAAGTAGAAGTAAACAAATACTTTAGAATATTGTAAATGTTATTGTATGCAAATGTATCCTATCGGATGTTAATGAAGTAAATTAATGATGTTAAATGTTCACTAAGTACTCGTCTAATTTATTGTAACCCATTTCCAGAATCAACGCGACTATCTCAATTTTTCTCTTACATAGAAATGACCGAAATTTTTGTATAATGTTCTCAAAAGTCCCAGGCATTTAATTTAAAATATTATTTATAATTATAACGTAATATTAAATATTTCGAAAAAAATTAATATCTCTAAATTACTTTAACTTGGAACCATCAAACTTGGTACATGATTTAGGAATGAGAAATACGGATACATAATAATATACTATAATAGTCCTTATTGTAAACTTATTTATTCAATAGTTAAATTGAATAAATTACATGCGATCCGAATACATTATGTGTATTATTGAAAATTGTATAATAATTTGTATACTTACCACAAAGAAACATTAGCTATTATGTTTTATTAAAATAAATAATCGTTTCTACTTAAAGACAGGTTTAATGATATAATTTGATCGTATTACATGAATTGTGAAAATTGTTACATCATTCCTTCGTCACAGCATTTGCTTCTGCTTCAGTTACTTCATGTCCCCATTTCTAGTGGCTATTGTTTCTATTATATTGCATCATCTTCTTGATCAAATGTGCAGACGCTGTTTTCATATCATCTACACTTACAATTTATTGAGAAATTTTGGCTTTAAAAGAATATATCTTTAAGATAATAATTATGCTAATGGCACAAACTGAAAATTTCATTGGTTTTCATGGATACAAGGTATTCAGAAGATTAGTTCTTACATTGTGACAATGAAACTCACGTTAATCCCGTGATGAATCAATTCGATTTTGGACAAACTTGCGAGCATTCTTCTAGTAAGAGTCAAAAGTAAATATTTTTAATAGCAAACTGTGATCATATCTTCTAGATCGATTACCATCACCACAGTAAGAATAAAAACTTGAGAACACACATTGGCATTGATTCCAGCAAATCATTATATCCTGCATATTAGTAATGAGGAAGTTGCGTGAATTTTATATTGGTTTGAAATCTGTTAAAGGGTCAAACATATTGATAGGTTAGAACATGTGTCTGGCGGCAATAATCACATAATAATTAAAATACACATTAATAAATTGACATAGAATGTAAACAGAACCACGTGGTCAAAAACGCGATATCATTGGTGTGACGTTACACGCCGTCCAGCGCGGTTTGTTTCCATGGATGCAGGTGCAGGTTACGGTGTTGGTGATGTAAACAGGAGTTTGTTTCTTGTGTTTTTGCATATTATACAACATAGTGTACATATTATGGAGATAATGCCATAATTATTAGTGGTGATGTGGTGAACTTATGGTATTGTTAAACATAACTTATACTTTGTTTACATTATAGATCCGCTCCTGACAATTACGGCAATAATACTGTTGGGTAAGTACCAAATGGATGGTTTTACTAGCGGTATACAGGATGTTAAAAAAAGAGTGTAAAATATTTTAGGAGGTAATATTATGAACAAAAATAAGCAGAAAAGTCTTAATAAACATGGGTCCGCAAAGTAACGGTTGCGGAGATATGGACCACTATTCGTTTTTCAAACATTTTATTTTATTAGGAATAAACTGACAAAGGAAGCTTTTAACAAACAAAAAACAAAGTTACAGAAGATGTTCAAAGTGTCCTCCGTCCATTTCCAAGCAGGCACGACATCTTCGTCTCAACGATATTCGAACTCTTTCGAAAACACCCTCCTTGGTTTGGATTTCTTGACACTTTTGATTAATCCGTAGCTGCAGCTCTTCCAGGCTATTTACAGGAGTACCATACACTAATGTCTTCAAATATTCCCAAACAAAGAAATCTACCTGTTTTATGGCCTCCAAGATCGCCTGATCTGAACCCTCTAGATTTCTCTCTAGAATCCAAAAGGTCATCTGATGATATACCAAGTTTTATAATAAAACGGTCCATAAAAGGTATTGTAGAGTCACTGACACATATGATAAATATATCATTTGAAACAGGATTTTTTCCAAATGTATTGAAAAATGGAAAAATAGTGTCCATTCTAAAAAAAAACAGAACCCACAACTAATTGTTGGAAAACTATATACCAGTTACTGTACCTTTTGGATTTTCAAAAATTATGAGTATTGTTTTTTGGATAGATTACTTAATTTTTTAGAAAAAATTAATATAATACCAAAAAATCAACATGGATATCGGAATGGTATGTCGACAATTTCAGATGTGCACTCCTTTCTCAATAGGATTTTAGATTATATTGATGCTGGAGAATGTCCTGTGGGAATATTTTGTGATCTCAGCAGGGCATTCGACTGCGTCGATCACAAGTTATTGTTGTCTAAACTGTCTCATTATGGTATTAGAGGAATATCTTTAAATCGGGTAGCCTCATTTCTTGAAGGTAGAAAGCAGTGTGTGAATTTAAAGCATTCTGAGCAGCATATAGTGAAATGTGTAATATCAACATGTTTAGGTGTAAGTATGGGAGTTCCTCAAGGATCTGTTTTGGGACCCATTCTATGTCTTTTATATATAAATCATATTGAGCATATAATATCTTCTGCACATTTCACTATGTATGCGGATGATATCTCTGTTATTGTTCTTAGCACATCTGATGAATTAATTCAACACAACTGCAAGTATACCCTAACCATGTTAGATAATTATTTCAATCAACAAAATTTCTATATGAATCCTACTGAAACTCAGGTAATACGATTTCACAATAGAAAATGTGACAATTTGGACATCAATCTTAGTAATACTAAATTTAAATGCGAGGAAACTGTTAAGTTTCTCGGAATGCGCTTAGATGAATTTCTAAACTGGAAATACCATGGTGAAGCATTGATATCCAAAATTTCTTCATTAACATATTTATTTCGAAATATTAAACTATTTCTAAGTAAAGCACAGATTAAAGCATTATATTATGCACAAATTGACTCACGTTTAAGGTATGGTGTATGTTTTTGAGGCAATTCCACATTAAGTATTAACGTTTACTTTTTATAGCACAAAAATGAATTTTAAGGTGTTAATGTTCGAATTGCCATCCACCAACTTCTTGACAATGCGCAAGTCTGTGAAGAAATTCTTCTTGCACATTATGAATGATTTCTGGGGTAACTCTGCGTATTTCGTCCCGAATGCGATTTTGAAGTTCTTCTAAACTACGTGGTTTATTAATGTACACTTTTGACAATTCGAACAATTAATTTAAGTATAAAATTTAATCAATTGTATTTTATTTTACATACCTCAGAATTGTTACTTTTTTATGGATAAAATTTACGTTTTCTAACATTCAATCGTCATTTACTCGAAAACTTTCGTATGTAAGAGGGCAAATATTTAGTACTGTCTGATAGAGAATTAAACGATCTTTCAGAATCAAGGAAAAAATCGCATTTTATTCTAAAATATGTATTTTTTAAATTAAAAATCGACCTGTTCGAGGATTTTTCCCAAAAAATAATTGTTTCGTTTTTATTGAATTTATTCCATACTTTTGGCGCATACTGTATATCGACACACATATGCGATTAGATGTAAAAACATATTATTTTACAATTTCACATACTAGGTACATTTTGAGGGGTCCACCTGATTAACAATTTAAAAAATTTTAAATAAAAAAATTGCATAACGTTTTCATTGAAATTCAAAGGTATAAAAAAATGATAGCAGACCTTGCATCGCCATCTTAAAAACCATGGCAGGATCAGAAGAAGCGAATTTTGACGACATTTAAAACAAAAAAAATATTTGTTGGATTATCTTGAAGAATAAAGTTTCTAAGGATTTGTACACAAATAAAACTAGACATGTATACACAGAATGTATCACAACAAGTGTCCATTAGACGAATTTAAGAAGCGGTAAATGATAGAAATCTGAAATTTCTGTTTCAGAGGATTTTGTTTTTCTTTCAACACTGCTGAATTGATGCAAAATATTTACATTATACATCACCTCGCTCATTTTAAATGGAACAGGTATTTTTTATTTAATTTTCAGATTCTACATGTAATTGTACGTTCATTCGCAAAATTATTACTTTTTAAGTCGTTAATTACCTGGGAGACTGAATAATTCAGTCATGATTAAAACAGAACAAATTAAGGAACCGCAATAATTAAAAAACTATTGAGCTTGGACATGTGGTATATTTAATAAAGTTTATTTAAAATTGCACGTAGAATCTGAAAATAAAATAAAAATACTATTTTTCGTTTAAAATTAACGAATTGACGTCTACTTTCGGTACTACCGACACGTTACTGTAAATATTATATTTCAAGTTAGCAGTATTGAAAACTCCTAGAAAAGAAAATTCAAATTTCTATCGTTTCCTAAATACGTCTAATGCGCTCTTATTGTGAGACACCCTGTATATATCTATATTATCAGTGTTTTTAACTGGGTATAGGCAGATACAGCTAATCTTTCTCTACTACGCTAACAGTTTTTCTGAATTTGGTATCTTCCTTATTTATTTTACAAACAAGCTTTTCAAATTGAGTTGGTGTCATCCTCAAATAATTTGAGAATTATTGCGGATTCTCGACACTTAGTTCCGAGACTAATTTATAGACACCTAATTCATCACGTTTCAAAATTCATTCCCAAAACTACACTGAATGTTTTTTTTTCTTAAGTAATATATCCAGGGCAATCACAACGGTAGCAATTTTTTGTTTCGATACTCATCGTGACACGACTGAACTTTGTCTTTCCACTATGAATTGATGTGTATGACAAGTGAATTTACTTAATATGTATAAACGGTTCGTACACATATAGCAACAAGAAGTGTCATACAGTTCTCCATGATATAAATGTATAGTAACTTCTATCATAATGTAAACTAGTCGCGTCAAATTAGCATGAAGAAAGTGAAAATGGAAAACTTTTTGCGGAGAAGTTCGATTGAGATTCCGTTTTCTGCAAAATGTTCAGGGAATTGTTTATAACAAAAGGTACATCTAACCTCTGTACGCTCGCAAACTTTTAATTGTTTATTTAACAAATGACCCATTTTTGTTGAACATATGGCAAATGTAACACACGATTCAACGAAAATGTCTGGAAAATGTTCTCTCGGATTTTCGAGGTCCCTCTTTATAACTTTGGTGTTAGCTTTATTATTTATTGCTAAATTGTTGTAACTGGGCTAATTAACAAATTAAAAACTCCACCCCCGAAATCACTAGAGAACCGGAATCTTTTCCAGGATTTCTGGCTTATTAAGGCAAACCATCGGCACAAGATTTTTGCAAATATAATTGTTTATTGTTCGATTGTTGCAACCTCGCTAATTAACAAATTAATAACTCTACTCCCGCAATCGCATCAAAGTCATTAAAAGTAGATGAGTTTAGGATATGTTATTACTCCTATAGTTTTATAAGCAGTATTTAACCATTTGATTGATGTACTTTAAAAATGAAAACACTATTAAAACGTTTTAGAGTTGCGTCGTTGAAATTATGATTAAGAGATATAGACTGAGTTTTAAACATAAAAATGAAATACAATTTTTAACTTAATATTAAAGTAAGCTAAGCACTTAGTAATATTTATTTTATTCTATTTATTTTAAAAGAAAGGGGACAATATAGGCAAACATAAGTTAAGTTAAAAACAAATTAAAATTAAAACCTTTATAAATTACCTGTAGTTTCTTTGTCCAATTTAATATAAAAATTAATTGTTTCTTACAAGTGTCTCTTATAAGTGAAAAGTAATGACAATATATACCCATATATAGAAATATAATTATTATCATCAATGGGAAACAAACTATAGGAATAGAGAACTTCAATTAAAATGATGTATCGACTAGATACTGTGCAGAGGTAAAAATGGAGAAAGAAAACACAAAGAATTGCTATGTTTTATATATACCGAGTGGTGTAAGTATTGCTTATTGTTTAATTTTATCGATTAAGTCTATTAAATTAAAATATGCCTTAACAGAATTTTTATGTTTCTTAATATTAATCATTTCCTGAAAAATTCTTTTTTTATAACATTTCTGTTTCCCAATAATTGTAGCTTCTTCGAAGTTAAATGTATGTAGATATGTTTGTGTATGTTCTGCAAGGGCAGTTTTGTTGCTGTTGGCCAATAAGGACATTGGTTTAACGCTTCGTACATGTTCAGAAATTCGTGTTTTTAGGTACCTTCCTGTTTGACCTATATAAACTTTGTTACAATCACGACAAGGTATTTTGTATATAACATTGCTCAACAGTTCTTTAGGGGTATCATCTTTTTGTTTTGTTGAAAGTTGTTTTAAAGTATTTTCACTACTAAAAGCTATATATCTAAATTATCATTTTTTAAAATATTTCTTACCTGTTCTGAAAGACATTCAATATATGGAATTTTAAAATATTTTTTGTTATTATCTTCAGTAGTTATATTACGAACCGGTTTATTGAAGTTTTGAGTATTAAAAATTATCTTTTTTATAAGTTTTATTGGATAATTATTTTTAAGAAGATATGACCATATTAAATCTAAGTTTTTTTTGTGGAACTGTTCGTGAGAAAGATTAAGAGCTCTGGACTTTAGGTTAGTTATGATATTAAGTTTTTGTGTATAAGAATGTTGCGAATTATAATTTAAAAACCTTTCAGAAAAAGTAGGTTTGTGATACCAATCTGTGATTATAATATTATCAGAGGTTCTTATTATTTCGATGTCAAGAAATGAGATTCTGTTGTAGTTTTCTTTTTCTAATGTGAATTTTAGTCTAGGGTGGAAGCTGTTAAAGACTGTTAAGATATTTGATACCTTGTTTTCGGGGATGCAGGTAAGTATATCATCTACATAACGTTTAAAAAAAGGTAACTCAAAATGAAGTTTGTCTATACATTTTTTCTGCAACTCAGCCATTACAATATCTGAACAAATAGGTGATAAACAGTTACCCATGCCTAATCCAAAATTTGTTTGTAAAATTTATTATTAAATTTAAAATAACTACTATCAAAAATAAATTTCAATAATTCCAAAAAATTATCTAATGTAAGTTTACAGTGGTCTTTAATTAGATACCAATTTTTTCAATTAAATTGATTACTAAATCAGTGGGGATATTAGTGAATAAAGAAACTACATCTAAAGAAACCAATATATATCCACTAGGTATCTTCATACTTTGTAATTGCGTGACTAACTCAAAAGAATTTCGAACATAGTACTGGTCTGTAGGAAAAGCATATTTCAAAAGACTACTAACGTATTTGGAGGTACTATAGGTAGGAGAATATTTTAATTTAATAGACTTAATCGATAAAATTAAACAATAAGCAATACTTACACCACTCGGTATATATAAAACATAGCAATTCTTTGTGTTTTCTTTCTCCATTTTTACTTAAAGGGAAAAAATTACAACGCCTCTGCACAGTATCTAGTCGATACATCATTTTAATTGAAGTTCTCTATTCCTATAGTTTGTTTCCCATTGATGATAATAATTATATTTCTATATATGGGTATATATTGTCATTACTTTTCACTTATAAGAGACACTTGTAAGAAACAATTAATTTATTAAATTGGACAAAGAAAAACTAAACTACAGGTAATTTATAAAAGTTTTAATTTTAATTTGTTTTTAACTTAACTTATGTTTGCCTATATTGTCCCCTTTCTTTTTAAAATAAATAGAATAAAATAAATATTACTAAGTGCTTAGCTTACTTTAATATTAAGTTAAAAATTGTATTTTAATGTGTAATTTTCAATGTGCTTTTGCTTAATTTATTGTAATGTTATTTTAATTTTGTAACGCATTTACATTTCTAGAGCCCTGAAGATGGCTTAAATATAAGCCGAAACGTAGGCAATATGTAAAAAATTGGTTTTTCTACCTGAAATTGACCTATCACCAGACCCAGAAATAACATCAATAATTAATGAAAGGTCACTAGATACAACATAAAAAATTAAAAATGAAAATATGTTGCGTTTATTAATAACATTTCTATAAATTCAAGCAATGACGTACGTACCCTATTACATACCCCTGGAACGTACCTGTATATTGAAAAGTCTGAAATCACCACCAAAAAACAAATTATTAAATTTTAATGATAGAGATAAATGATTAATAAACAAAATAGAAAAGGAGGCCAAGGTTAGATCCTTTGAGCACATCAGAAGTAGCTAAGAAAGTATTACATTTAAAAACATTGTATGAAACATACAGTTTACGTTTAAAAAAAAAATGTTTAGAAAGATTAAGGAAACTATCACTAAAACCTAAAAGACTAATAGTTATTCGTTATAAACGTCGTCGAAAACTTTTAAGATTATTTAGAATTGCTCAAGTCTATGAATGCAGTTTGTGCAACCCTGTTGGAAAGTAAATATTTTTATTAGAAATCTGCATGTTTTATTTTACGATGTAAACATTAAAATAAATGTCAGCAATAATAATTTCTAACAGAATGACTAGAGACTGATGTAGTGTGAAGGTGAAAGTGCGTATACTCTAAACAAGTAAGAAGACAATAGTAGGTACCTAATTAAATTATTATTTATTTATTTATTTATTTAAATACAGTGCCCAACGGGACGAATCCCAGTTACAGGACAAGGGAAAAAAAACATTTCAAAATACAAAATAAACAATGACAGAAATAACTCGAATATGAACAAAATATCAAATAACAAACAAACAGTAATTAGCAATAATATAACATAAACAATAAAAAAACAAGCAATAAAATCACAAACATGTCTTACAAAAAAAAACAGCTAAACAAATAGAGATTTAATAAAATTAATTGAGTGGAAAAATATATCAAGTCGATCTTCATACGATTGGTAGTTAGTAATCATTTGATGAAGAGGGGATGCCGTAAGTATATTAGTACGAGCAGTTGGCAACTGCAAAATAGAACTAGATCTAGAATTTAATCTAGGAACTCGGTAAAAAATTTAGAAAATTATTAACAATTTTGTGTAGAAACATTAGAGAGTACATAATGCGCCTACGCTGCAAGCTAATTAAATCAAATGTTGATAACAAAATATCTTCTGGAATGTCACGAACCGGATAAACACCAAATTTGAAGAAATGTAGTGTCTTTAAATATCTACGCTGTACTTTCTCTAATAGGGTTATATGGATGTTATAAATCGGACACCAAACAATAGAGGCATATTCAAGTTTGCAGCGAACAAAACAATTAAACAGTGTATTCAATGTCACCGTGATGCGAAAAGCCTTAGAATTACGCAAAATAAAACCCAGGCTTTTAAATGCAAATTCAGTTATTAAATGAATATGCACGTCAAAATTATGTTAAAACTACGTTAAATAAATTCTGTGTAAAAATACAATACGAGAAATCTGAAAATGAATAAGTCTTAATTTTCGTGTTTTAAAACTTCCGGTTGTAACGGAAGTTAATGTCAATTTTGTCAAAGCGTGTCGTTTCTGACACTTTGTTATAGGTACGTTTAATTTTAGTTGTCTGTAGAAACTAGTCATTAATATCCAGAAATATATGTTCAAAAGAAAAAACATAAATGAATACGGTAGGCGTGATATACCTACAATCTCCACTTCACAAACACGAATGAACGTACAAGGCGAGGTAAAATAATGGAATAAGATTATAACTTGTTAAATATTAAATTTAAAAAAAAAACGTGTTAAACAAAAGTAGCTAGAATCCAAATCACATTTATGTGATCATGAGTTTTTATTACATCATCAGATGTCAGCACGGCAATACAAAACTTTAATTTTTGAAATGGCAACCACTGTTTTTTTGCCATTTTTTGTTCGTTTGGTTTTGCTTATGTTCACATAAAATATTATGTAGGTTCCATAACTAAATTTTTGAGAAAAAATAAAATTAAATTTATTTAATTTAGATGAGAAAATTAATTTAGTATCTAAAAGTTAATCGGTATATTGAAGCAAATATTTTATTTCAATATCTTAAAAATATATGAAACATAAATGTGAGAATAACAGAATAAAGAATAATGACTGATGTGTTGAGTTCATTATTTAAGAACGAAATATTTTGAGGGAAAATAAAATCTCCACACTGAACGAGACCACTTTAAACGAGAACAGATTTTGAACTTTGCCAATCATGTATCTATTTTGAATGACTTCACGAAACTAAAGAAATAAGACATAAGTGTAATTTTTATATTCAAAAAGGTGTTTATTTTATTATTTTGACACATTCTCAAGATCGTTATTAATTAGCACTCAAAATTAAATAAATTTCAAATAAAAAATAATCTATAAAAATAACTGAAAGATAGCTCACATGGAAAAAATAGTTACATCTTAGGAAAGTTGACTTTTCATGTAATTGAAAGTTGTTGTAGTTCTGTTACGTAAAAAGGTATTATTTATTGTAAAATCCAGATATTTTAGTTTGTATTTATCTGAGAAATATCGCATTTTTGTTAATAATGAAAATTGATAAAGAAATAATTACATATGTGTCATTTCCCATTAAAAATGATGCTAATGTTTTCCCATATTTACTAAAGAAATTATTAAAAACTTTCCTTTAATTCTCACTTCATTTAAAATTATCCAATGTTTGAATATAAATAAATTTACTTACTAGTAGTGGCAGTAATAGTATTAGTGAAAAAATACATCAGTTTTGATGAAAAAAAGTAAAATACATATTTCTATATATTTTTTTAAACTAATATATGAGTATTGAGAAAATATTATTTTTTATAAAAAACAGATATGAACCTAAGCGTAAAAATAGTAAACATCATTTAAAAAATCTCTAAAAAATGCCTCTACTTGGTGCCATTTTTTAAGCAATACTAAAAATGCAGATGAAACAGTTTTCCATCACACAGAATATAAGTTGTGTGGTATCTATTATATTTTCAATAAAAGCTATTTTTTGAATTGTAATGACTTTCTATAAAAATATACGACTGCAAGTCCAGCTTAGAAACTAGATATTCACAATGTAATTTTCTAAGTTAGACACTGATCTATATGCAAACCTATAAATCGAACATGGCTTTCATTATTTAACATTATTTTTAAACCAATTGTGTATTTTATTCAAATCGTTTCGACACTAAATTGTTAAATGATTATCTAATTTATGAGGTTAAAATCGATGTGTGATCTGCAAAAAATTTAAAATGGGTATAAGGTACTAACTTATCAAGATCATTTATATACAACAGAAATAATATCGGTCCCAATACTGAAGCATGGGGAATTTCTATGTTCACTCTGAAAAATTCATGGTTCGTATTATTCGTTCGTTTATAGTACTACTTATAGGTAAGGTAGGTACGCTCACATACAGAATACGATATTTTAAAAATAAACCAATCCATGTTAGTGCAATGTTAGTCATCAATTCCATAGTCATTTATGTAGTAGTTTATCGTGACCAAGGCAGTCAAACGCCCTGCTTAGATCACAAAAAATTCCAACAGCCTGCTAAAAAATATATAAAATTACTAAATATGTAAATAGCTGAGCTATATCTTTCAACATTTATTTTACAATAAAAGCTGGTATGTCATCATTACCTGATAAAAACTTATTTTTAATATTTTCGTTATTAGGTCGCATAATTCATTTTCTCTTAATGGTTTGGGAAAAAACTTATTATGTACTGGAGTTATTTGGTCTATATTACTATTATTAGGACTTTTTGCAACAATATTGTTTTTTATGCATTTAGAGTATTTATAAAAAAATCATTAAATGCGTTTTATATCACTACCAAATCCTTAACCTATATATATATATCATTAATATTAATTGATTGAATATTGTTTGATTTGTTTACTCTATTTCATAATTGAGACGCTACATTCCAAATATTTCATGTCATAATTTTGTTTTGAAAGAGCATTTACTTTATCTTCAATATTAAATGCTTCTGAAGTTGTTTATTGTAAATACTGAACACAAAAAAGTAATAAGTTAAAATAAATATGATAATGTAAAAATAGCACTTGCAAAATGTACCAGTCTACCAGACAAAACACAAACAACACACCTTTTATACATTTGAAGCTCTGCCTCATGAATGCTAGACCTAAACACAAATAAAAAATATATAGGTTGACTTATTTAAGTACAAACATTATGTCACGAACCACTGTATATAAGTAATTACAATATTCAAAAAGGTGGGTCAGAGAAGGTTAAAACGCATGAGCAGCAGTTTCCAAATTAAGGGTAAGGAAAGTAATACACCTTGTCTATTTTGCTATTCTGTAATTGTCTGATGTATGTACCTAGTGCCACTAGTGCTTCTAAACAGTAGCAGCTCAGTATATAATACAAATAACTGGTGACAAATTTAGGTAAATATTTTTTTATTTAATATGCCGTTTTGAATTTTTTAGTAATATTTAAGATAACTACTACATAAGACAAATTTTGGAGAAATACCTACGATATAGTATGTTGCGTCAATTTTTGTTCTTATCCAATGTTTTGCTATATGCCAACAGAACGACGAAAACCAAAATAACGCTATACTTACTACTTCAACTCTGAAACTTTAACTTTATTTTACGTTTAATAATGTATACCTTAATAATTAATGTTATTTTTAGTTAACTTATAACCACATAAATATGGACCACGGTAGACAAAATTATAGAAAAATCTTTCCAACAGAATACAATGTTCATACAAGTTTTTGTATCTTTATTGGGTTTTTAACCATTGAGATTATATTTTTGTATTTGGTACAATAGTACTTTTTAATACATGCTTGTTAAATTTTTGAAGAAAAGCCGTTCACACCATTTTAAAATCTATTGAAAACATTGATCTATCTAGCTAGACTATTAAAGATTAAAGAAAAGAAAATAATTTTAACTTTAGATTTACATACAAGATGCATAATAACTTCTAAATATCGATTGCACTTGCATTGCAATTTTGAACAATTGATAACACAAGTTCCTTAGTATTATTGTAGCATAAAAAAGAATTAATTATTTATATGGAGTGAATGGAGTGAATATATAAGAAAAAACTATAAGACTTTAAAAATTTAACTGTGTTTTCCATTTTCATTTATTAAACATTTTGTTTATTTCATATTATATTTTTATTTAAATAAATTACACTGCAGTCTTATAATTTGTGTCATCAATAGTATAATAATATCTATATTTTATTCAACAAGCACAATAATTTACAAAGGTGAAGGTTACAGCCATTATATGCAAGTAGAATACTATACTTTGTCTACGACTATTAACAACATTTTAGCAAAATTTTTATTCAAAAAATTATGCCGAGTGTACCGTTAAAGTCGGCTAGCGATTGTATTTTGGACAACAATTGAATATTGATAAGAAAAGTGACCCCAAGAAGTTTATTAAAATTATTTTCCACTTTTACCGTCAGATGGTGAACTTTTAAATCTAATTTGAAAAGTGAGGTTTTCTCCATAAAATTAGTAGTAAAGGTATGTTATGTTGAACGGCTTTGAATTCTCCTATTGATACTTTAACAATTGTTTATTTGACAAGGTTACTGGACTATTTAGAGTAAAACAGCTAAAGTACAAAAAGGTATTGATTAAATGTTGAAATACTTTTTGTGTCGGTTACTAGTTCCTAACAGACCCTTATTTTTTAAAAACACCCTGTATAACAATTTTATAAGTAGATATTAAAATAATAAAAATATAGAAGGGCTACTTGTACGTGTATAAATTTCTCTGTATGATGCGCCACTGATGTACTAGCATCAGTGGCGCACGTGCAGTTAAATATTATTTTTTAGCAAAAGAAATGTGCGCCACTGATTTTTGGACAAATTGGTAACGCTCTCTAAAAGCCAAGTTAATTCTGCTTAAAAAGTGTGTCTTGGAGTTTTTCCTCTTGACGCACCATTTTCGAAATAATAATAATTAATTTATTAATCATTATAATTCACAAACTTGGGAATGTTGATTAAAAAACAATCTAGGTGGCATGTGTCAGTTTGCCATAAATTCCATGTCAAACTTAAACAAAAATTGATAACACAAAGTGTTGAGTGACTTGTTTTTGGAGTTTTTAAGTTAGTTTTTAATACATTTTTTTTACAAAATATGTAAACATAGTGAATTACTCCTCTGAAGAATTGGTTGACATTTTAAGTATGGAAAACCAAACGGAAATTAAAATGAAGCAAGGCGTCTATGAAGATGCATTCCCTGACCGCCTGATACAAACTTTTTTTCTTATTTTCAAACATAGAAACTGCCCCTAGATTTTCTGTAACATCCCGTATAGATTTTATACCAATCTGTTGAATATTTTTCATGTATGTGAAACAATTCCTTCTAATAATTTGTGTAGACAATTTAAAATTAACTTATGGAGGTTAATTTGTTCGCATATAATGAATTTTGATTTGGTCTTAAATTAATTAGGTATCAGAGGTGAAGGATTATTTGCCATACTGTATCAAATATACATGAAATTATAAGTTTTCAAGGTTTTTTCCCTTAGGTTGAAAGCCATGCCGCCAAACTCGAGTACAACAACATTAGTAGAAGACAAGGAAGTAATTCAGAAAAATAAAGAACAAGAATATTCTCCGGTACGCGAAAAATATAAATTTCTTATTTGGGAATTCGAGACGAAGGTGATATGGATAAATGTGATACTAATAGGCCTGTTTCACTTGATAGCTGCCTATTCCGGCCTGACACATTCGTATATTGAAAAACCAGGGATTGCCATATACGGTAAGAAAAATAACCTAATGGTTTAGTACCAGTTCAGTCACTATTCGATATGGAATAAAATTTTAATAGATGAGGAGTCTTATCTCTTCAGCTTTGTTTTGTAATGTTTTAGTTTTACAGTTTTAAACATATTTGCAAAATTTTTATTCTACAATTTTAAACAAAAAATAATAATAATAATAACTCACATGAAGAAAACACCTGTCATTGTTTATTTTAATAATTTTTGGTCCATAGGTTCAGGGCCACTTACTTATTGCATGGTTTCATTTTCAATAAGATCAGAGCAAACCTACTGCAAAAATTGGTTCAGTAATGTATTGATAATCCACAATTCCTAATATATTTCTTGATTTGCCTGGGCTCCGCTCTAATAAGATTGTCGATAAGTTCCTGGGGTATCTCATTTCAAGATATTGTTACGGAAGCACACCTACCTTTTTAGTTTGTTAATTATGTTCCTGTTTACGTTAGAATTTATAATTTAAGCTCACCTACCTCGTTAGTTTGTAAATTATGTTTCTGTTTATGTTAGAATTTATAATTCTTGTGATGCCTTCTATGTGATGCATCTAGCTAGAATAACCTTCACTGTTATCACTAACACTTTCTTCTATGACTTGGACTTTATATTGTACCTCACTTCTCCATTGATGGATTTCATCTTCAACAGTTTCCTCAAATTCATTAAGTTTAACCTTACTTGTCTCTTCCAACTTCTTATTGTTTTCTTGCAAACTGGTTTTCATTTCGTTCCTCAATTTTTCTTGACTATTTTCCATTTTCTCTAAACTGTTCTTCACTTCCTCTTGATTGTATTTCATTTCCTTTTTCAAGTCCTCCTTCATATGTTCTTGGCTTTTCTTCATATCTTCTTGACTCTTCTTCATATAGACGGAGAGCCAGCACCAAAAAAAGTCTCTGAATTTGCTAAGCCTAGTTTTTTCATAGCTTATTACAGTGGTTGCGTACACAAACATACTACGGTCAGTCAAGCAAAACTGAGAACAGGTGTCTCAGGTACGCTATCGAAGCTGTCGTACCTGCCGAAGTAATAAAATGAATTTACTAAGCCTGAAAATTGTTATACAAGTAGTATATTGCATATAAATAAAAGTTATGACAGTCAGTCAGCTAAGTGTGGGGACGGAGCTGGTCAGTCAGCCGCAATCTATTTACAAAAAAATAAATACCGTGCAATTCGTTTAATATACTTCAAAACGTTTGTGATGGTATTAAATGTTATATCAAACAAAAAAAAAATGGTCAGTCATCTATTTAATGGGACAATGCCCGTCAGTCAGCAAAAATAGAAATGAAAATTGCGGCAGGTGGCGGCTTCTTATTTTCTTTATTATTATTTAACGAACTAGATTGAATACGCCATTTATTAATAAATAATATTGAACATATATTACAAATCGTATTTTAAAAGATTAATTAATTTTCTAATTCATCGTCCGAATCATCAAATTCGTTGATTTCGCTTTCACGATCGGAAGTTTCAAGGTATGTCGTTTCCGATTGAGTTTCGGATTGGGAATCTGAAAATCAATATAAGTGCTGTAATTATATACCAATAGAAAATAATTATTTTTGCATAAAATGTAAAGCATTGAACTTTGTCAACAATATTATTTGCACACCTGAATTTTCCTGTGGAGGTTGAAGGACGACATCGTTGACCAATTGTAATTGATCGCCTTTGAACCAATCAAATTCATATTTTTGTTCTCGATTATTTTCCACCCGTGATCGATTGGAGACAGTTCTGTCGTGAGTTTTCTATGAGTATTGCGCCAAATGTTAAAAATTGTTGCATCAATTCTGATTCACATGGTGGCATACTCGATCCATCAACATTTTTTATATATATTTTGAACGAATCCTTGGCGGTACTTTAACATTTATACGTTTTTTAAAAAAAAAAAATGAATCGTGCCTCGTTCACTGATTTTAATTTTTTCATGCCATATAAGTGGCATATAAGTGGTATGATGTTTTGTGCATTAAACTTTACAATGCTTTGTAATAATTTCTTCGATATGTTTCCGAGGGTCAAGGGAACGTCCTTCATTAAATGCAGGAAGAAGAAGCCATCAATTAAAACAACGTCAATATATGCAGGCGGTTTGCTATTGAATGAAATCTTTAAAGATTTCATTAAAGCAGATTTGTTAGTTTTACAATGCGTCCCATCTAAATGACACAATGCAAATGGTATTGAAGTCAACGGATATGATAAAACTTTTTCAAGGTCAATGCTCTGTTCGACTGAAACAGCAAGAAACCTGCCGAAGAGATCGAGTTGCATCCGTACTTCTTGAATTTTCCCATTTACATTTATTTTTTTCTTTTTTAACAAATCTGTGAACGTAACAACTTTGTTAGTTGCAATTCTCGACTCAAATCGTGTACTTTCTTCATTGCAGCAAGAAATAAATGCTTTTCTTAATTCATCGCCGTAATTTTCGACATTTAATAAACAGCTTGTTGATGCTTCTGATGCAGCTTGGCCAGTAGAAATATTGAATAAAAAATTCGGATCGAGACTACGATACAGTATTTATTTTTTTGTACATACACTGCGGCTGACTGACCAGCTCCGTCCCCACACTTAGCTGACTGACTGTCATAACTTTTATTTATATGCAATATTCTACTTGTATAACAATTTTCAGGCTTAGTAAATTCATTTTATACCTCGGCAGGTACGACAGCTTCGATAGCGTACCTGAGACACCTGTTCTAAGTTTTGCTTGACTGACCGCAGTATGTTTGTGTACGCAACCACTGTAATAAACTATGAAAAAACTAGGCTTAGTAAATTCAGAGATTTTTAAGACGCTGGCTCTTGGACTAATATCTTCTTGGCTTTTTTCATATCTTTCATCATTTCCATTATCTGACAAATGATTTACTTTGACGTTTCGGTCATTCGCGTCTGACTGCTCAATATAAACTGACTCCAGCGGCGAAAATGATGCTCTTATATTGGTTTTTTAGGGTTCTAGAAGTTTCCGGCGGTCTCGAGAATCAAATAGAATGTGGCCGAGAATGTTCCAGAAAACGTCAAAATAACGGCATCACAAGAATTATAAATTCTAACATAAACAGAAACGTAATTTACACACTAACAAGGTAGGTGAGATTCAATTATAAATTCTAACGTAAACAGGAACATAATTAACAAACTAAAAAGGTAGGTGAGCTTCCGTAACAATATCTAAAATTCATGGGTAACAACTGCTAAAGTCTGTGGGGGGTGTTAAACACCTATAATTGTTCATTTTAATAATTTTTGGTACACAGGTTCAAGGCCACTTACTTATTGAATAATTACATGTTCAAAATCAGAAAACCTACTGCAAAAATTGGTTCAATAGTGTATTGAGAATCCACAATTACTAATACATTCATTGATTCGCCTGGGTTCTGACCTAATAAGGTTCTCGATAAGTTCTTGGGGTATTTCATTCCAAGATATCTAAAATTCATGGGTAACAACTGCTAAAGTCTGTGGCGGGGAGTATAGTAAATGCAGTAGTCTGCGGCCAATCATGTCCGAGACATGTGCAATAGGTGATAGATTCTCGATCTTGGTTACCAGGATAAACGGTTGATCTCATGTTAATCCATTAAAGCTATTGTTTGACATCATGAGGGCTTGCTGGAAAATGGCGTTTTCGATGGTGTGACGATATCGAATGACATACTGCTCCACTACTTTCTGGATGTAGCGTTAAACTATCAGTTGCCTCTAATGAAAACTCGTGGCGATCTACTATCATACGCGATAGCAACTCATATCATAACGCCTACTGTGTGATGAACACCACCTCGCCTTTTCATCCTTACACGATAATCGTGCATCCTTAGGCAGAAACGGGATTCGTCACTAAAGATCACCTGATTTCCATTCTTGGTCCCTTTCTCTACACATGTTCTTCAAATCGGTCTCTGAAAGCTAGAATTCCCCATCTCGCAAATCTCCTCTACAACGGCGAGTGGCCTACGGCCTTCCTGAGTCTACGCCTGGTAACATCGTCCTATGGTACGTAAGAATATGTTAGTCCTTTTAGAAATTTCTCTCATCGAAACCTGTTTCGCCCAGCCTAACAACCCACCATTTCTCAAAATCGCTGAGCTGGGAAATCTGCTCAAATCTACGTACTTTAGGCATAATCAGCAGTAAAAAAATGTCGTTTACAACAAAAACAACGAAATTGTTAAAACAGAATGCTGCGTTATGAAAGTACGATATATGCAAACTCTTTAGTTTTATTGGGTTTTTGCCACACTTCTGAAAAAATAAAGATTAATTAAATAAGCCCTTGCGCCAAATGGATCAGTCAAGGATTATTTTTGAAACTAAGTTTGCCTAACCAAAAAATTTCACTCTGAAAATAGCAGAAAAGTAAAAAATAACAAAAATCACATCACTATCGCGCACTTCCGTATTTTTGACGTTTCTAAAAACTATCTGTTTTCGTTCTCAAAATAGTAATAAAAGTATTAAACGTATGTCAAGTTTGACAGTTTAAAATTTGTTTATCTGCTTCCATAGAGATATTAAATGATTTTTATTTTATTGTTACTTACTTCTTCTTGATACAACTGTAGCCAACAATGATCAATGTTTACTGTACAGTTTGACACACACTTATTTCCGTTCAACAAAATAATCCCGGTCTCTTTTAATTTTCTTTTTGTTGCGTTATCTTCCTTCTTTAAAAGTTTTACCGAACCCCATTGAATCAAATAACCGTTTTCCCAAGCGTGTTCGCAAATTTTGTATTTTTCAAATTCCCGTCTTTTTATATAATTTTTATGTTCCTCAACTCTAACATTCATAGGCCGTGGCGTTTCTCCAACATAATGTTTATTGCATTCACAAGGTATACTGTAGATACAATTTTTTTAATTTTGTATATCATTTTTGGACGCGTTTTAGACAAAAATGATCGTAAAGTATTAGTTGTTTGAAAAACTGTTCGAATATTAAATTTATTACCGATTAGTAAGTGTTAGTTTTATCTGTAATATTTCTGAATGTTCTATCAACAAAATTTGGAGGGTATTCATTATTTAAAAATATCATTGTTTGATGAAATTAATTTAGCTCTATCATATAAACATTTAACAACACTTTTCTTAATATCAATTTGATGGTTAAATCTAAAATTTAAATATCTATTGGTGTGAGTTTTTTTTCTATAAACACTTGTTTCTACAGAATTTTCATGTTTTTTTAATTAAAACATCTGTTCTATTTCCAAAGTGAATTTTATTGTTGGTTCTTTATTGTTAATATCATTTAAAAATTCATTTAATTCTGTAACAGTAAAAGGCCAAACTGTTGAGATTTGACAGAATTATTGGCTAAGACGAAAAGTTGACAAACCATATATCTATTTTTATTGATGTCAATCAGCTTACAAGAAAGTCACACAGGAAAGAACTGAAGCAAATAATAAATAAGATTTATTTAAAGTATTGTTGAAAATGAATCCCGTTTAGTTGCATACTATAATACAGTCTGTTTTCAAATTCTGTTCGAACATTATTAAAGATATCCGCTGTTATTAATCGGCATTCTTCTACAATTCTCTGACGTAGCACTTCTAGTGGTTAAAGCTGCGTGGCTTAGGTACATTCGTGATTTTAAATAGCCCCACAGGAAAGGTCAAAGGGGATAGATCTGGAGATGTTGGTGGCCATTAGACGGGACTATTTCTACTCTTTCCGCGATAGAATAAACCATTTCGAGAGGTTTACACTTTCAACAACAAGCTTAACGATTTTGTGATCACAAGCAAAATACAGTGACTTTTTTTGTAACAATCTTTTTTGTTATTTTGAAAAGAGATAAGGTTTGAATTCGTATACACTTTTTTGCTTCAGCTTTTTTATTTGTGATTTTTTTGTAAACTGAACGACACATCAACAAGAATAGGTAATGTGGTTTGGCAACTTTTCAATTTTAGCCAATAATTCTGTCAAATCTGAACCGATTTTTAAAAGATGCATCACTGTATTCTCAATAAAAAGGGCTTTAAAATGATGTGCCACAAATGGGGTAGATCCATTTGAAATTTTAAAGTTGAGATTGCTAGGGATTAGGGGGATGAACATATCGAATTGGCTTGACTGTCAAAAAAGCGCCACTCCAAGAACAAGAATCGACGGTCTCGACGAATTTTCAAATGTTTTTCGGTTTTCTAATTATAGAGGGGGTCAAGTTTTCGTTGGGAGACCCTGTATATCTTAGAATTATAAGAAATTTTTAATGTTCGCTGACAAATATATTGCATACGCCAACTTCGAAAAATATATTATATAAAATATACAGGGTGTTAAAAAAATAGTGTAAAATATTTCAGGGGGTAATAGTATGCACCAAAATAAGCAGAAATATGGGTCCGCAAAGTAACGGTTGCGGAGATATGGACCACTATTCGTTTTTCAAACATTTTATTTTATTAGGAATAAACCGACAAAGGAAGCTTTTAACAGACAAAAAGCAAAGTTACAGAAGTTGTTCAAAGTACCCTCCGTCCATTTCCAAGCAGGCACGACATCTTCGACTCAACGATATTCGAACTCTATCGAAAACACCCTACTTGGTTTGGATTTCTTGACACTTTGATTAATCCGTAGTTGCAGCTCTTCCAGGCTATTTACAGGAGTACCATACATTAATGTCTTCAAATATCCTCAAACAAAGGAATCTAGAGGGTTCAGATCAAGCCGAACCTGTTTTATGGCCTCCAAGATCGCCTCATCTGAACCCTCTAGATTTCTTTGTTTGGGTATATTTGAAGACATTAGTGTATGGTACTCCTGTAAATAGCCTGGAACAGCTGCAACTACGGATTAATCAAAGTGTCAAGAATTCCAAACCAAGTAGGGTGTTTTCGAAAGAGTTCGAATATCGTTGAGACGAAGATGTCGTGCCTGCTTGGAAATGGACGGAGGGTACTTTGAACAACTTCTGTAACTTTGTTTTTTGTCTGTTAAAAGCTTCCTTTGTCGGTTTATTCCTAATAAAATAAAATGTTTGAAAAACGAATAGTGGTCCATATCTCCGCAACCGTTACTTTGCGGACCCATATTTCTGCTTATTTTGGTTCATACTATTACCTCCTGAAATATTTTACACTTTTTTTTTAACACCCTGTATATAAGCCAACCAGCTTCGCCTCCAGATTTCAGTTTATGTTAATTTATATTGAGCAGTCGAACGCAAGTGAGAAACGTCAAAGTAAAGGAGATATTTGTTGTGTAATTGTGTAATTAAGTAGTGACAATAAAGTTTATTTTTCTATGTAACGTATTTCAAGGCTAAGTCAACGTAGATGTTACAATATAGTACTGTATATTATAGCATTGTTTTCCATGTTTATTAATGACATTGGTAAAAATTTTTTAAATTGCTTATTCATTCAGATGACTTAAGAATATTCTCTGTTTGTGTTGAATATGCTGTTATAATTTGAATATTTAAAAATGTTTTTTCAATTCTCTTCTGTCGCAACAAACACATCGACAAATACAATTACTATATTAGCAAGCATAAAGTGAAAGATTTGAGTATAGGTAACACACTGACTCTCGAATATCATATTGGTATTGTTAGAAAAGCATTAAAAACTTTAGGCATCATAATGAGATCTGTAAATATATATCCTTCTGTGAAAATTAAGTATCAGTAACATAGAGAACACACAATATACGTAATATAATTTAGAGGTATACATACGCCTATCTTATATTTATTTTATAAACTGTTATTTTGTTGAAGTGTTTTTTTTTAAATTGTGCATGCTTTTTTCTCTGTTATATTATATAATATTTTTTCTATTTTTACTTATAATAACGCATGTAAATTTTTTGCAAAATTGAGGTAGCTCTGTTATTAAAATTACAAATGTCTTGGGCAGCCAAATTTGTAAATAAATAAATAATAATTATATAGCAAATTATGTACATGTTTTATGTGATTCATGTGCATCATACGTCACTAACACACTTTGTTATAGGTATATTAAGTTTATAAAGGACCCCTAATGTTATTGTTAACGTGACAAGATTTTGAAATTGGTAAATACAACATTACATGCTGCTGACTTAGTGAAAGCCTTTGTGATAAACGAGTAACTGATATTTATTATTAAAAAAGTATGCAAAAATGACGTCACTACGAGTAATTATTATTCCAAGCCAAATGTGTTTGTCATCCGATGCGATTGAATGTTTATTTCTTGATGCAAACATACGCGAATATATACAAACCACCTTTGATAAATGTATACTAATTATTTGTAACGTATGATCTTATAAACACGACGGACAGCTGTATGCTTTGTAACGACGTGATTCGTGGCCCCGCCGTATCCCCACCAATGGCTTGCCTCGGAATCTTCTTGCACTATGTTTGTAATGTCTGTTTTTGAATGAATTTATTCTCATATTAATGTCATAGTATACATAAGGAGAAGAACAGGAGGTTCGTTTAATCGTTGATATTACCATAGACTAAAGTCTATGATATTACTAACATTTGTTTTAAATTATCCAAATTCAAAGGACATTGCGATCGATACCCACCCGGCCCAGAAAAAAAAGGCAGGTTGTCACTGTAATGTAAATACTGACGAATACCTAATTTGCCAGACATGAGGGCGTCGGCGTCGATTACATGCTCTCTGGATTTAGATGGTAAAAAATTTGTCGGAAAAGTGCAAAGTTTATATAACCAATACTATGTCTAAATTATAATGCCCTAGGGCATGAGCGCTGGGAGGGGTATAAGAGGGTGCACTTGCACAATGCATAATTATATACGGATGCATTGTTATAAATTATTTTCATTAGTTAATATAATGTGTAGAAGCAGATGCACCTCCCTGAAAGTAACTTTGCCGGCGCCCATGCCCCAGGGCATTATTATAGACATAACACCTCTAGAGTGTTACTTATTTGTCATTTAATTTAAACTTACCATAACGTAAAGGCTTCCAACCTGAATCATATTTTTTAAATTATGACGGCTACAAATAGCTACAAAACTGAATTCTACAATTTTGGTTACAGGTACAATAGTCGGAATACTAAGTGGATTTGGAGTCACAGGCGGAGTGCACAGATACTGGACTCATAGAACATACAAAGCCAAGTTGCCGTTGAAATTAATTCTCCTTTTCTGTTTTTCAATGTCGGGACAGGTACGTACGTGTAGACGCTCGAAGAATATTTAAGAATATATTTAATAATTGTCTATTCCAATGGCTTGTGAGTAATACCAAATCGTTCGAAAGCTTAGATAACTACTGATTTGGTTATTTCACAAATGTTAGAACTCACTGCAACATAAAGGTTTCCAGATCGAATCAGTACCATATTTTGTTTAAATTATGATTAGCTGACCGAGAGCCACTGGGAACCACTGTTACCAAATTCGTAATAAAGTTCCATATTTCTCCTTTGTATGCAAGAATCATGCAAAAGGCAATAAATTTGCGAGTCTCTGATCTTGCAAGATCGTACAAGAATAATATTTTAAAGATTTTTTCAAATTTTGCACTATTTCTTGTCTCAACCAATACTACCAAATATTCCTATCTATAGTATATCGGTTCATTCCATATGAGTAGCATATGTGTTGGAATGGAAACATTTATGGTGTGACCACTGTCCATATAAATTGTATACAGGTCAATCATGTCGATAATAATATAAACTAATTTTATAAGAAATATACCAACAATGTCTGGAGATTACGGAAAAATTAAAAGAAAAATCTAACAATAAGGGCGATAGACGATACTGCTGCCCTGGTGATGCCGTCCAGCAACGAAACGTACACTATAAAAAATAGCAATATTACAAAATAGATATAACTGTGTGCGGCAATATGCTCCCAGATGCGAGTGGATTTTTGTCACAGACTTATCTGTAATAAACAAACGAAACAGATTGTTTTTCTAAAGCTCACTTTTCATTGTGTGATTTCGTTTTGTCATTTATTACTTGTCAATATATTTTTTATAGAATTTAAATATTTAGCAGCTGTCGTACAGTGGCAACAAATTATTTTTGGGATGGTGATAACGACGCCAGTACTGCAGAAAAAAAAATTAAGTTTTGTTGACATCGTACCGAATTTTATTGATAAGTAATTTAAAGAACTTTATAATGTCCTCTGCTACGTTTAAAGACATTACTGATATAGGTATTATGTTTTCTTTCTCCCTATCGAGCACTTTGAAAAATACTATTTTTGCCAAATCTACAGAGATATATAATTGAAGCCGTTAGCAAATGGATGGAATTGATTTTTTATCAAAAATCGAATTTTGTGTCTAAGGTCGTACTTTGAAAACAAGTACAATTTATTAAATCTTTAGAAACAATCAGAATCTCATTAATTTTCAAATACCTGTGATAATTTAAAAAAATTTTACCTTCGTTCGTCCTTTTCTCAAATTATTAAAATTTGCACTTTACACCCCTTCACTTCTAATTGCCTCAATTATGTATAACTAAAAAATAAATATTTGTGCAAATCTACAATCGGTGCAAGAGACAACATGCAACTGTCAGACTGACGCACTCTGAATTCAGGCAATTGACAGAAAATTCATTTCAATCGCTTTGCTCGATCTAAAACTCTGGACCATTTTGATGAACATCAGATTGCTCTGATTTTATTTGCCAAACGATCGAGATTTACCTCCCCTACCTCCATGTGCAATAAAAGAACGATCTGGACTAATCTGAGCAATCCGAGAACTTTGCCGAACGCGGCTATAGATTTATACGATTTTGAAATAATTAAACCTGTGCATTAGAATACAGGACAATTATAAAGGGTGATATAACATACGAATGTGACATTTCGCAAATCACACGAGTGTGTTAATGCTCTTTCTAGCGAGTTGTGGACAATATTTTTCCCACAGCGTAAAAAAAGAAAAACATTATTTACTAAATATTTTATTTTTTTAAACAAAAATTAATAACAATTTTTAATAAGAAGCTGAACATAAGTTATAATACATAATACATGCTGAAATATTTTATTTAAGTTTTTTGCCATTAAAAATATTTGCAGGTAGTAATGGTCAGGAAAGACGAGTGCCGGATGGGGGGAATGTTGTTAAAATTTTCCGGGCCCACGCTAGTTTTGCACTTATTTTTTAACATAGTTTTACTGTAATTTTCATATTTATTAAATTATCTTATTATTTCATAATATTATACGATGTTGTATGACAAATACAAATATTTTAAGAGTGGAAAATTAACAAACATGTCTAAGGCGAAAGAAATGTTTTCTCAAAATCACGTTAATCTCCAATTTAACGCGGCCAGCAGGCGCAACCGCACGTTTAACGTTTAGAGAGTTATGCAATCACAAACAATTTGTTATCATAATTAAAATCCTGTGGGTTTACGTTTATGATTTTCTGTTTTGCTTCAGTTTTTAGTGCCAATTTTTTTTCAATTTTAAGCGTTTTGTAATATACAGGGTGAGTCAGTCATAATGTCATTAATTTTAACCACGTAGTCGGACGGCCTCATAAAGGCAGAAAATCGAAACAAAATTATTCGACTTTTAAAAAAATAAACAAATCACCCTTTAAAAATCGGCGCTCCTGGTACGCTACAAACTTTCTGATGACGCAGCCATATGACAATCGAATGTCGAAGGAAACATCGTTGCCACATCATGTTTACATACATAATATCGTCTAACACTTCAGCGTATTATTCAAATTTACCACGCACTTTCTGCATTTCCCGCTTTTCTTTGCCTCCAAATTTAAAGATCACACCACACATTTGGAGGGGGGATGGAGAGAATACAAGCAGTAGTTTGTTTATTCCGGTCTCGTGTATTGGTCGTAAATTCACAATGCCTAATTTAACAAATTTCGAATATGCGAAAATGGTAGTTTTATACGTTTTATAGGACGATATTGCTTATAACTTTTAAACGGGAAGTAATACAGAAACATTTCTCTAATAAAAGTCAAATCCCAAAGATAATACTTTCAATTGAAAATGGATCTTACCTCACCGCATTTAGCACCACGTGTACTATTGAGTTTGAGACACCTTGTACAATAATATTTTTTCCACAGAATAGCATTAAGGAATGGGTCCTCGACCATAGGGTTCACCACAAATTTAGTGAAACTAATGCAGATCCACATGACTCTCGTAGAGGGTTTTTTCGCCCATGTCGGTTGGTTGATGATGAAAAAACGTCCAGAAGTGATACAGAAAGGGAAGCGAATTGACTGCAGTGATCTGTTTGAAGATCCATTAGTTGTATTCCATGAGAGGTATGTTAAAAGTGACAATTTATCAGTAGGTATCTAGAAACAATGGAGAACACATTTTTACTGTCAGCTTTATTTAACAAGAAGATTTGATATTTTAAATATTTATCATACGCTCAGTGATAAAAATTGTACGCCATACAATGGTTACCCTTAAAACCTTATATTTAGAATACTGAGTGAGTATGAGTAGTGTAGTAATACTAGTAACTACTCTAAAAGTAATACAATAATGCAAAAATACTGAATTACTAATTATATACTTCAGTTTTATGTTTCCTTAATGCAATATTATTATTTGCTTTATTTGAAATTATTTAGTATTATTTCAAATATTTGCAGCCATTGTTCCAAGTCACTTAAAATTTCAGATAAAGAAAACAGTTTAATTTGAAAATAACAATTATTGACTTGAAGGAATTCGTATTATTTAAATAAAAATAAAACAATTATTTAAACAAACAACTTTATCTCATACATTAGAGGAGAGGAAAAGTACAGTAATTTTCTTGATTTCAAGTGACTTTTTATAGAGAAGTAAATTTGTAGGAACAGAAATTTTACATATTTTTAATTAAAATATAATAAAGTTATTATTTTATTTGGGGCATATTTAAATAGTAACAATGCATAAACAAAACATTCTATTTTAAATATTTTGTTCTACATATTTTATTTTTCGAGTCTCTGTACCTGAAAACATCACAAATTTGATCATTTTACGGAAAGAAATACTGCGCCCTTAATTTATTGTCCACAAATAATTTTGTTTAATTCAGTGTATAACTTTTAATTGGAACAAATTTGATCTCCCTTTGATTTTTTCCTACGGGCTGTAATAACACAGAATAACAAATTCCAGATGTGAAACAAAAAAATTGCTCTTATTTCGGAAACTGCTTTTTAACATTTATCTTGTATAACACTTTAACTCAAAATTAAGCTATTTTTTCACCTGTAGAGTATGGAATTAGTGACTTTTTAGAAGTTTACTAAAAAAATTACCTTTGCTATCAGAAAGGCGGCATCCAGGTGCTTCAGTGAGAAATCTAGTAATATCCTCTTCTAAAAACACGATTTCTTGGGTCTGTAAGAGGCGTTCTTTCGCTTTAGGTATGCAATTAATTTATAATATCTTCCATCTACCAACGTCAATATTTT
Organism: Monochamus saltuarius; assembly: GCA_025584915.1. Taxonomy (NCBI): domain Eukaryota; kingdom Metazoa; phylum Arthropoda; class Insecta; order Coleoptera; family Cerambycidae; genus Monochamus; species Monochamus saltuarius. The sequence continues at coordinate 9,439,807 of CM046726.1, forward strand.
CTTTTAATTCTAGGGTTGCCTTTAACATTGAAAAAGTACACCATAGATTGAATGCCTTTTTATTATCACCGTGCTCTTCAAAGTATGCAAGTAAGACATTTTCTGAGGTATTGACGACGTTTTTTTGTAAGACATCAATCTTAAAATATTGTGTATGCTTTTACGTAAAGATATTTGGACTTTTCTGACAGGAGTTGGTTATCAACATTATCTGCCATTTTCCTCACGTCAGGGGGTGTACAGCCCATTTTACTTCCACTTTCCACGATTTATAGCTTCAAATTAAATTAATTGCAAATTTATTTGTGCGAAATGTCAAATTAATTGCAAATTTATTTGTGTGAAATGTCACAAAATTTGATTTCAAACAAAAGATTACCCACTTGATTCTTATACATGATATCAGCGTTTTTAGAGTAAACTCGCGACAAGAATTCAGACGACTTACGTCATACGAATAAATGAATAATTCATTATATTTTCATTAACATATTTTAGAAACTGCAAGTGATAGTAATAAAACTATATACTACACTAAAAGTTTGCATTATATATTGCACTAAATTCCAAAAAGTCATTGTTTTTAACGCGACCAAATATCGAAAATTACGTTGATAATAGAAACAAATGTGTAACGTCAGCCGTGGCGTAAGACGTCTGAATTCTTGACGCGAGTATATTTATTCAAATTTCGTGAAACTGCATGTCAATTATTGAAACGCAATTTAAGGTGATGTGGACACTAGGATATTTTCATTAGTATAGTTTTTCTGCAGACTATTGCGAAGAGTTTCAGAAAAAGAAATTTTAAATCCATGAATTTTGAGGATTATTTGAGAATGGTTCGGGTTTTTAAACACCCTGTATTGTTCTCATTAAAATAGTTTCCATATAGACCATTGTTAAAAGTTTCATCAAAGGAATATTATACTTTCATGAAGGTTTCTAGAATGGTTCAGTTTTTGAACACCCAGTATTTTGTCATTAGTATATTTTTCCTACAGAACATTGTAAAAAGTTTCATCAAAAAATTTTTTTTAATTCCATGAATTTTGAGGATTTTTAGATAATGGTTCGTTATTTTTAAACACTCTGTATTTTTTCATTAGTATAGTTTTTCTGTGAGCAATAATGCGAAGAGTTTCAGAAAAAAAAATTAAATCCACGAATTTTGAGGATTTTTAGAGAACGATTCGGTTTTTTTAAACACCCTGTATTTTTTTCGATAATTAGTGCGGTAAGAGACCCCGACGGAAGTTTCGTAAAAAAAAATTTTCAGTTCCCTTAATTTCGAAATTTTTTTAACGTTTAACATTTTTCCAACACTTTGTATATAAAACGGTCGTTCGCACGTCAGACAACCCCTCCGAAGCGAAAAAACCGAAAATTTCCTCGAATCTGTAATTTTTATTTTTTTCTTGTCAATTTTGATCGGAACACCCCGTACATCGAGCTTTTTTGAGTCGCCCTATATATACTCTCCGTTTGAAGCTTCGGACGGCCGAGCGCCGCCGAACGTGTAGTTGACACAAATTTTCGCTATTTTCACTATAAAATCGAATTTTAAACCTAGATCTGAGGCACACGACACATTGTAGAAGGTTCAAAGTTTACGTTTCGATAGGGCTTTATGGAAAGTAATGCGGGAAAATGCGAAAATATCGAATCCGAAATAGTTTGACGTCTACCCATATCTGACTGACGTTTCTCGAATTCCCGGCTTATAAGCCCCGCCCGCGCTATATCTATCTCGTTTCCTCGCGAAAATCGAAAACTGGCGGCCGCGGACCTCTGGAAAAACGCAAAATTCGCCCCGAAAAAGGTAAAAAGAAGTCACCAAAATACGCCTACCGGACAACCGAAGGACCTAACTCGGCTTCGCGCCCTCGTGCTCGCCTCAAAAGCCTTAGGTAATGCAAAACTCCACTTTTTGACCCCTCCAGGCGAGAAAAAATAGCTAGAAGTGGAAAAAATACTATATAGAGCGCGGTAGAGTGCCATTATAGCTTCGGCACCTATAATGGCATACTTCTACCTTGGCATATAATGGACTATTAAAACATTTAGTCAGGGATGTACCAAGCCTGAGGGAGCCCGAGTAAAGCCTCTCATATGTCAACCTACTTTCAAATATCAGTCAATAATAAACTTGCATTTCCTACAAAAAAAGTATTTTTGATTTAATTATTTTGAATATTCTGTTTCCTAGAAAAATAGATTTAAAATATTTATTATTTTTTTAAAATAATTTTTGCTATGTGTAGTAGATATTACGAGATATCTTTCATTAATTTATGTTTTTAATGAAACGCTATGTAATAAAGTATAACATATTTATGCAGTTTTCCGTACCCTTAAATATACATTCGAAATAATTCTTAAATACAGGGTGAGTCAGTTTATACCAGCAGCACTTTAGGATTCGATAGAGAACCTTATTTTAAGTTAAGTATGTTATATAAACATATGTCGGAAAACTCTTCGTTTTTGAGATACAGGGTGTCAAAGTTTCATACTTTCTAAGTTTTTTCCACACTGTAATTGTATTGTATTTGTAAAGGTGCCTTGGCTTATTATTTGTTCTTAATTTTTTATTTAGTTATTGAAACGGTTTGAAACGTTACAGAAAATAAATAAATAGTGGCAAAAGTTCTGTTGTAAGTATGTAACCTTTAATAATTTAGATTGATGAAATTTCTGTAAAAAATAATTTTTGTGAAAATTTTTATGAATATGTACTTACCTACAATTTTATTTTATAAAACTTCCGTTCAGATATTTTTTCTTATTACTCGACAACGGTTACAATTACGATAAACATGCAAACCACAAAAAAAGTTTCTACATTTAACGTGGAATCCAAAATTTTTACAAATAACAGGCAGTATACCACAAAAAAGTTCTGGACTATAAACTGGGGCCTGATCCCTGAAAAAATATCACTCTGTATGTTTTCAAATCTTTTAAGCATGTCAGAACTTGTAGACTATCATAGGTAATCTATGATAAAAATTTGAAATTGAAAACTATAGTTGTGTGGAAAAAACTTAAACAGTATGAAACTTTGACACCCTGTATCTCAAAAACGAAGCGTTTTCCGACATATGTTCATATAACATACTTAACATAAAATAAGCTAGTATAAACTGACTCACTCTGTATAGTCATATTTATTAAAACTAAAAAATAAATACAGAGGTGTTAGGTAAACATGGGACAAAAATTCAAGGGGTTATTCCTTGGTCTATTCTAAGAATATTTTGTCCTATGATGATTTCTGAAAAACTCCTTTGTTTCGTAGATACAGGGTGGACAAAATTTGTGACAGTAACAACATTTATTATCAAAAAGTACATGTAAAGTTGCTCAATCGACAATAAATGTTCGAAATGACTTCCTCCAGCCTGGATACAAGCATTCAATCATCTCGTCATTCAGTGCCGAACTCTTTCAAACACACCAGGGTTCTTTCTAATTGAGTTGCACCCAGCAATTATCCGATTTCGCAATTCGTCCAAATTCTCCACTGGAGTAGCGTAAACTAATGACTTCAGGTAGCTCCATAAGAAATAATCCAGAGGGTTTAAGTCTGGGGATCGAGCAGGCCATGCATGTGGCGCACCTCGACCAATCCAGAGATCTGCTGTTGAGTTGTTGCTATTAAAAAATCACGAGCAAACTCATTAATTTTTTGTACTTGATAAACTCATTGCCGTACACCATACTTTTATTTACATTAATGATTTCAACAAATATCGAATATGGTTGTCGTTTGTTCACCCTGTATCTTCGAAACAAAGGGGTTTTCAGAAATCATCATAGGACAAAATATTCTTAGAATAGGTCATGGAATAACCCTTTGAATTTTTGCCGCATGTTTACCTAACACCCTGTATAAATGTAATTCAATTAAAAATGCATATGCCTATGTACAGACCTAAAACCTATGCAAATAAGGTGTATATCTAATACATAAACGATTTTATTTAATTTTCTGTCGCTTCTCAATTTAAATCGTAGGTAAAAAGTCAACCTAAACTAAAAGACATTAGTTACAAAATTTCACAATAATAGAGACCGCAGTGCACGTAAGTGTCATGAGAATACGTGCCTAGCATCAGGTTTCATTCAAAGCTTTATGCTTCATTCAATAAATTAATGCCAGCTAAAATTAATTTGAGATTCTATATATCCAGTTTTTTCTCGTTTACTGTAATTTATGTAAATAATAATAAACTTCACTTAAGAAATGTTTGCCATTCTTATCTGTTTAAGTTTAATTAGTGATACCCTTTCTCGAGTCAAAATTTGATGGTTAAAAAGATGTCAAAATTAAAATTTTATTTTCGATATATGTAAATAACTTTTAAAAAATCGAAATATTTGCATATATTTTGGAGATCGGGGTATTTTGTGCGGAGAAATTCAAATTTGTTTCTAATGTTGCCTTGCCGACATTCTTGAAATTTTTAATGAAGTTTTCCAAGTAACAAGTAACATTTTGCTGTATTTTCGAAAAAGGCACATTATCTGAAACCAAAACAGTTTTTACTCGATTCACTGAATATTTCAAATATGATTATTTCGAAAACGGTTACTCCTAACGACTTCAACAAGGTGTATCTTTTTCAGATAAAAGTGGTACGAAAATCGATTCTTTCAACAGTCAGATGGACACATTAAGCCGAAAAAAGTTATGTTTTTTAAAATTTGTCTGTCCCATTAATTTCAGGACACCCTGAATATCTTATGAATTTAAATAATGTCTATAGTTATTATTTTGCTGTTGATTTGGTGACTATTTTTACCATGGTAATTCCTAGCATATAATGCATTCATAGCATTTCGATAAGAGAGTTTAAGTGTTATATGTTTTTAATAACATGTTAGACAAGTACATGTTAAAATTGTAGCTATGATAATGTAAATACAAGGTACAATTTATAACATATTATCATTTAGAAAATGTTGTCATTTTTATAGAGGATATATTTTTCAATTTAATATTGCGCTCAATCTGCATAATTTCGAAGCGTTGGGTTTAAATTCAAAGTTTATTTCTTTTTAACAAACAAAATACGCGAACTAGTTAAGGATATACTCTTCTCCTTTGTTGCCTTCCAAAAATTAAGATTACGGAAAGAAGATTAATACACTAACTTATTCCAACGTTACCATGTTTCACTATTCCTCATGTATAGGAATACTTTATTGAAATATTAACTTATTCTTGTATAATAAATGTGATATAGTTCTTCGTTCAAGAATAAAAATCTTGAAATCAAGAAAACTATTATACTTAATATGAGATAAAGTTGTTTGTTTAAAGAAATGTTTATTTAGATTCCTAATATGAATGAGTCAACAATTGATATTCTCATAATAAACTTGTTTTCATTATATGAAATTTTAAGAGGCTTGAAAGAATGGCTGCAAATATTTGAATAAATAATTTTGAGTAAAGTAAATAATAACATTGCATTAAGAAAAAAATATATAACTCAAGTACATAATTAGTATTTCAGTCTTCTTGTATTCCTTTCAAGAATAGTTACTACTCTACCCACCTTATAATAATTATTTAAATACTAGTGACACAGTAGTCTGCATTTAATTATTGCGCAAAATTCGCAAATATGTGTATAATACGTCTATAATCTTGTAATTTTACATAATTTGTGTCAGATGCCTTGAATGAAAGGCAGCAAGTTGATGTAATATATACTGACATATCAAAGGCGTTTGATCAAATTAATCATGATATTTTAATTAGCAAACTTGAATCTTATGGGTTAGCGTTACATCTTATTAATTTATTTAAATCTTACTTATTGAATAGGTTCCAATATGTTGAAATTATGAGACATAAGTCAGAGTTGTACATGGTTAAAAGTGGTGTTGCGCAGGGTAGTAATTTGAGGCCGCTGTTGTTCTTGTTATTTTTTAATGATGTCGTCGGAAACCTTAAGTGTTCTAAACTACTTTATGCAGATGACTTAAAAATCTTTAATGTAGCAAAAAATGAAACCGATTGCATTTTACTTCAAAATGATCTTAATATAATTCATGAGTGGTGTCTTAATATTATGCTGAATATAAATGTTAGTAAATGTAAACTTATGACATACACTAGAAAATTAACATCATTTTCGTTCGATTATAGTATAAACGGTATTGAGATTCGAAGAGTTAGTTTCATTAAAGACCTTGGAGTGACGTTTGACCCTAAATTATCGTTTCGGCAACATTTTGATGTGGTATGCAAAAATGCGTTGAAAATGTTGGAATTTGTAATCAGAAATTCCAGAGATTTCCATGATATCGTAACAATAAAAACCTTATACAATGCTTATGTTCGTAGTAAGATGGAGTATGCTTGCATGGTGGGGGTACCTTTTTATAACGTACATGTTCAGTCTTTTGAGACAATTCAGCGCAAATTTTGTAGGTTTTTAATTTTTTAACAGTTTGGATACTACCCCAACAGAGATATATCTTACTCTGATTTGTTACACACCACAAATATTGATAGTCTTCAAAAGCGTTGAATGACTCATCAGATAATTTATTTACATAAAATTCTTAATAATGCTATAGATGATATAAGATGCTTGTCAATGGTTTCATTTCATATATCTCGGTATTCTGTGAGAAATAATGTCACATTTGCTTACAACAGGTCAATTACAAATCAACATCTTTCTTCGCCACTTATTTCGATGTGTAGGCATTACAATCATGTACAATATTGTATTGATATTTTTAATTGCACAGAAAATATGCTTAGGAATACTTTAAAGATTGTATTATAATTTTGTCATATAGGTGACCTTATTCTTATTTGGCATTTTTATATCTATTAATATTTTTATTACTCTATTTTTATTACTTTTGATTAATTATGTTTTAGTTTTACTTTTTTTTAATTATTTTTATCTATTTACTCAATTCTAATCATTGTTTTTATATGCTTTATATAGTTGTACTAAGAACAGTTTTTAATATTGTAATTTATATCCTTTATATGGGCGTTAGCCTGTTGGATTAATAAAGATTATTATTATTATTGTTATTAATACGTGACTTATTTAACGGCAGGAAGTCTCCACCTTCGCCAAATGTCACATTTTCTATGGTTTTTCATGGTAGATTATCAGAAGCTCAAAACAAACTTACTAAGCTTACATAATGATGAAAATAGCTACAATATTACTCTTTTGCGAAAAGTTAAGACTTTCCACCACAATTTAAATCAAAAAATCCGAAACTGCTTGAATATTAGCGAATTTCGCGTCCATTAGGACAAGGCTTTATAGACACCAGACATATACCGCTTTTGAGCTCTTCTAAGTATGCCGTTGAAGACGAAGCAAACGACCACTTATTCGACAGAAGCACACCTGAGTAGACGCTATGTAACATCTACATCTTGTGGCCACATGCCACACACAACCTTAATATAATTTGTAGTATATAATATAATTGTGTCTTGTAAAGTTTTGATAATGGTCACCATAAGTGTTGTATTATCTATAAATATTATCATTTTACAGTATAGCATTTATTACAAAATTCGTGCAAATCTATGAACGTATAATTTAAGGAAGAATTACTCTATTTTCTAATTAATAATATTTTATTCATATTGTAACAAAATATTATTCTATAAGTAAATCTATAATTTAGTGTAATTTTAAGAAAAAAAAGTGTTGAATTAAGAATGCTTGAATGTCATGAATATATAAATATTTATATCAAATATGCTTTATTACTGAATTAATAAATATACACTTGAATGAAGATTCAAATTTTAAGTATGTTATTATACTTAAATACAGATTGGATTTTGTTATGGATTTTTGTGGAGTAGCTTCCAAACAGGCTAGTTAATAAACATTTCTAAAGGTAGGAGTTATGATGCTGCAAAATATTTATTATGTCTTCTTGATAATTTTTTTAATTGAATTGCTTTTTATTGAATTGCTGCCTTTAGACTGCGGAATTATTGGCAGTAAAATTCAGTGATGGATGGTTACTTTCCTCGAAAGTAATTCATTCATTAGTACATTATTGTTTCTTTCTGAAAGATAATATGTACTTAATATCAAAATGCTAAATGGAACAGAAAATGACAAAAATTCCATGGGAAGTACTAGAATACCTTATTTGATCAATCATAACTCATATGACACTTCTGATAATTATCAGGTACAATTTTGATAAGATGTATAGACTACCGATTAACGATTAGCAGTCAATTAAGAAGATATGCAAATTTTTATAGAGTTTCATAGAACTAATAATTATTTTTAAGGAACATAATACAAACTTACAACATTATTTACTATAAAATTAATGTTAGATAAAATTGTTATCTCCTAAATCTTTATTGACATCAGTAACCTCATCACAATCGTATTCAATGTCAACATCATCAGCCGAAAATAAAAACTGATGATTTAATGAAATCAATAAGTCAGGTCAAATTAATACCATAAGGTAGATTCTGAATCTTCATTATCACGAACCTCTTTAACAAATGCTAGTTATTATGGTCCCTCAAACTATTTGAATTCATACGTGCCTTCATGACTCGTGTTCTTTTTGTTCGAATTTTGGTGGATCTAAGAATATGGCAGTTTTTAATATGTGAGGGCTGTAATGAGCTTATTTGCTGTTGCAATTCGACATAGTAATTGTTTTGATTTTGTAAGTAAAGAACGTAGGATTATAATTACTTCCTGTCAGTCAACCTTTGAAATGTGCTTCAGACAAATAATGTAATTCTAGGAATTCAAGATTGTGTTTTCAAAGCAAATACTTGAAGAAGTTTAATATGTTTACGAGTTAGCAAAGAAATGCAAACATTGACATGCTAATGTTTGATTTACTATTTATTACACCTGGGATATCCTATATTGTTTTTAATTTATACGGCGGATATTTTTGAGCATATAAATTTTGTCACTCCGCATTGCTATGCAGATGATACACAGTTGTTCTCTTCTTTTAATCCAAAGACATTCATACAGAAGTAGGAAATATTAATAAAGATCTTAAACCAATTGAGAAATATTCAAAAAATCATAATTTAAAACTTAATGCTGACAAATGTGCTGCGATTTGTTTTTGTCATAGTAAGCATAGAGAATAGTTTGAGATTGGTTTTGTCTGATAAGGTGTCGTCGATTAAATGTAGTCTGAAAAGCCTTGGTATAATTTACGATGAGAATTTAAAATTCACAGAACATGTCAATTTGCTTATAAAAAAATCATGTGTGGCTCTAAAACTTTTATATAAAAACATAGCTATAATCAATTTCAAATTAAGGAAAAAATTGTTTGAATCATTGGTAATATCTGTACTTAATTATGGTAATATTGTATACTATGGCGCGTTAGACCGTTACACCAAAAACCGACTTCAAAAGGTTCAGAATAGCTGCAGTAGGTACATATATCGCTTACGTAGATATGATCGGGTTTCGGACAAAATAATTAATCGATAATATTTACAAGTACAATGTATCTGTTTTTGTTCATCGTATTTTGACTACTTCTTCCCCGACTTATTTGCGTGAAAAACTATCACACCGACACAACATTCACAGTAGGAATTTGTGACATACTAGTGATCTATGCTTACCTGCACATCGTGTAGCCAAGTTTCGAGCATCATTTATTTACAATTCGGTTAAATTTTATAATAATATAGGGCACGATGTGAGACTATGTACATTAGACGTGTTTCGTAGTAAGGTCAAGGCTCAACTTATTCTATTTCAACAAACATCTTAATTGATTTATTTATTTTTTCTCTATTTTGCAAGTATTGATCATTTGGAACTTATTATTTTTTTATATCTGTATATTTGACCTCACTGTTATGCATATAGGTATAGGTTTTGTTTCGTCTTATAATTAAGTATTTTTTGTATTATAATTAAGTATATTTATTATTTTATTAAGCTACAATATGTATCTAAGTGTGATGTGCTTTTGTACGGAGTTAGAATTTTATATTTGCTGCAACAAAAGTTGAGTAGATTAGCTACGGCTAGACTTCGCCTTTAAGACCGCTTTACATTTATGCAATTCTTATTGCATGCAAAGAAATATTGCATGCTCATTAAAGTTAAAATTAATGACCGACGCAATTTTCAGTCCATTGCACGAATATAGAGTCTGATCTAATTTGATTGCATTGCACGTGAAATTCTGGTTCCTATTCTGGTAATATTCAGTTTTGCCATCCTACACAAAAGGAACTAACAACGAGGAATTAAGTAAAAAGTGAATTAACCTCATAAACGAAAACAACAAATATCATCGACAGGCCGCGCGCACCAGTTCTTAGCGATTCTTTTTCCTAATTTCAACTTCTTCTTTTTCGTTATCGGGCAGTTGCGACAAAAATGGTTTCCCTTTAAGTGCATTTTTTCGCGCTGCAAATTTAACAAAACAAAACACACATAACACAGTTACAACAAATTTTAATTAATTGACTAACCTAAACATAAATTACTGAATTTCGACTGTGTAATATAAATATTAATTGACGTGGATTATATTGAACTGCAGCATTCAAACGCTCTATCAAAATCAGATGGCTTATGTCAAAATGGTTGTCTTTGAAAACAGACTGCCATTTCCGTAACGCACTTTCTCCAATATCTAGCTTTCTTCATAAACAGTAAAAACAACTCAAGTGGCATCTGATACCTAAACTGCGCTATTGAACTTACAAGAATCAAGATTGTCGAAACACTCCATTTTTGCAAATAATTTACAAAATTTCCACAAAAATTCAAAGACTATTCAATTCAAGAATATAATGGTCACATCAAGTTTGGCGTAAGTCTAACAACTGATTTCCAATGCAAATTTATATGCCATCCTAATATGTACAGGGTGTTCTACAAGCTGTATGACAAACTTTGGCAGATGATAGCTGGGTTATTGTCAAACATTTTTGCGTATGTGAACATAAGTCCGATTCGTTTAGAAGTTAGAAGAATTTCAAAAACTATAATTTCATATTTCAGTCGAAGTAACCTGATAAATAAAAATGATGGTTGCTATAACAATAATTATTATTTGTATTAAACATTAGTTAACCTTTATTAACCAAATTAACAGATCTAGTAAGACATGCTTCATCAGACCACATGACAAACGAAATTAATGTACAATTTTGTGCATGTTGTTGAATTAACTAGCGACAAACTGCTAATCGCTTAGCGCTGAGGAGCATCTATTATATCTTCTTCACTTTGTACATTCGCTTCAGTAGGACGAATGGCCTATTTTGGACAGGGGTTATCTTCTTCTCTAAGTCTACAAAATAATGCTCTAAAGACTGTGTGGGCAGGTTGATGTCTGTTTGGGTATATTCGTCGGTATTTTCGGGCTGCTTGTCTGCCGTTCCAATTGGACAACTCATATACAGGGTGTTTTTAAATGAAGTAGCAAGTATCACGTTAATTTATCAGGCTAATTTGATTGAAATATGAAATAATATTTTATAAAATTATAACTTCTAAATAAAAACGAATCGGACCTATGTTCATAGAGGAAAAAATGGGTGATATTAACCCAGTTACCATTTGTCATAGAGCTTGTAGAATACCTTGTATATTCTTTTAAGTCAAGTATCTAAACAGACATCTTTTATCAAACTGGTCTAGCGTGTAAACATAATTTCAATCCCAGTTAGTCATATATCTAAAGAACAATAAATTATTATGTGTGTTTTTGCATATGTTATCTTTGTCTGTGTATACAAATGTCATATTAGTTGTCTGATTGGTCTGTATTTAGCTACAGTAACAGATATATGATATAGTAGAAAAAGATTACAATGTTTACCTATTGATATAATTTATTGACGATGTTATTTAGATTTTAACAAAAGGAGAAATATGTTTTTTAATTAATATGTTTGTGTTTGTTATTTTGCTAAATCATTTCTAATTTTGATAGAAAGCGGACTGTTTTGAAATATCTAATTTATTTATGAAGAAAATATCTATAGAAGTATACAGGGTGTTAAAAAAAGGGTAAAATATTTAAGGAGGTAATAGTATGAACCAAAATAAGCAGAAAAGTCTCAATAAACATGGGTCCGCAAAGTAACGGTTGGGGAGATGGAATGTTTTATGTTTTTTAGCCCCTTTTTTATTTTGCAAAAACGTTGTGTATTTTCTTATAACAGTTGGTGGATGTTTAGTAAAAAAACAGTACGTATTTGACAGTTGTTCTCAGTGCACACGTTTTCTTTCGCTATGGCTGGTTACTTTAACGCAGAATTAACAGACATGCATTTCATGTATGGTCGTGCTAATGGGAATGCCACCGAAGCGCGACGTGTTTATGTTGACGCTTATCCAAATCGCCAGATTCCTTCACAACGCATGTTTGGAAGATTCAACAAAGATTGCCTGATACCGGTTCCTTGAGAAAACAGTGCCATTTATCCGGAAGACCAAGTTCGGTAACCACTCCTAGAGCACAAAAAGAAATTCTAGCACTGGTAGAGCAGAATCCAGGTACGAGTGTGCGGAGAATATCAGCCGAGGTAGGAATTAGTGGCCCTCTTGTTTGAAGAATCCTTCACGAGCAACTGCTTTATCCATACCGTGTGCAACGAGTACAGGCCTTAAATCCAATAAATAATCATCAAGCACGTTTGGTTTTTTGCCGCTGGTTTCTACGTCATGATGCTGAAGACCCTCGTTTTCTTGCAAACATTCTTTTTATTAATGACGCTGGGTTTACAAGAAATGGAGTGTTTAATTTTCACAATACGCATATTTGGGCCGACGAAAATCCTCATGCTCTAATAGAATCTGGACATCAAGCACGTTTTTCATTAAATATTTGGATAAATATTGTAGGTGACAGGTTTGTAGGTCCTGTTGTTTTACCAAACCGATTAACAGGCGCTGCTTACCTCAACTTTCTGCAGAACACACTGTATGAGTTTTTGGAAGACATTCCTTTAAATCAGAGGCAACAAATATGGTTCCAGCATGATGGTGCTCCAGCTCATTTTTCCATGGCCGTTAGAGAGCATTTACACCAAACTTTTCCACATAGACGGGTAGAAAGGGCGGACCTGTTTTATGGCCTCCAATATTGCCTGATCTGAACCCTCTAGATTCCTTTGTTTGGGGATATTTGAAGACATTAGTGTATGGTACTCCTGTAAATAGCCTAGAAGAGCAGCAGCTACGGATTAATCAAAAGGGTCAAGAAATCCAAACCAAGGAGGGTGTTTTTGAAAGAGTTCGAATATCGTTGAGACGAAGATGTCGTGCCTGCTTGGAAATGGACGGAGGGCACTTTGAACATCTGTAACTTTGTTTTTTGTTTGTTAAAAGCTTCCTTTGTCGGTTTATTCCTAATAAAATAAAATGTTTTAAAAACGAATAGTGGTCCATATCTCCGCAACCGTTACTTTGCGAACCCATGTTTATTAAGACTTTTCTGCTTATTTTGGTTCATACTATTACCTCCTGAAATATTTTACACTCTTTTTTAACACCCTGTATAGGTATACAAGAAAACGACTTAAAAACATGAATGTGGAAATTTTTTTCTAAAAAGCCAGACCATAGAGAAATAGGAGAAAAAAAGAAAACAGGATAAATATAGCCGGCAATCAATCCACTATGATTTTAAAATATTTATGTAATTTATATATCACTAGATTATTTAAACTATTATTATTTAAAATACTATTATAGGAAAAATGCTACCGGTCTACTGTCTATTATTCGCGGCCAATCACACCGTGTTTCTTTTTTGTTTTATATTACTTTTTTTCAGTTGTCCAGTACATATGTACCCATACAGTTAAAATAATTCAGATACAAAACAGATAGAGACATCTATAGGCTTTACTATGAGTTAATTTAATAAATTGGCGCCAACTGTTTGTTTATATTTACATATTTAAATCGCATAATACATCATTTTTGTTCTATGTGGGTACAAACTTTGCAATTTCAAGTTAATAATGAAAATATTTTTAAAACAATATAGCAAAATTAATATATCTTTAATTTAAAAAGAAGGTATTGTTCCTGTTTATCTGATGTGTATAACTACTACTAACTTTGAAAATTGAATAGGTATCAATTCGAATTTTACTCAATTTTTATATAAAGTGGAATTGTTCTTAGAAATTCAATTAGGAAACAAATGGGACTGTTTCATTTTCCAGGATACTATAAGTGATACCGAAATTTTGAAGTTGTATTGTTTCTTCCAATATGTCCGGCACACTGGCTGACATCATTATATATACAGTTTTTACATTTACGTAAGTTAGTTGCCAAATATTTTTTGTTATGTTTTATGTCATTAATTTTATATTATCAAAAGCAACGAGTCTTAATATTTTGTAGATTAAGGATATCTAGTAACTAATAACAATAATAGAATATGAATCTTGACTATATTACTATAGGTATTATTTGGAAAATAGTAAACCTCAATAATAATTTTCATTGCATTCTTTTCTGTATTAATTGTATGAACTGATTATAGACAGAGTACATTCGTAATATTTTGTAGCAGCAATAAAAACCAGTTTAGTAAACGTTCATATTATTTGCACAGGTCAGAGGTCAGCTGCAGTTCTTTTGATAACCCAAACCAAATCGGCGGTGCGTCTCTCAAATCATTATACATTTATTTAGTTATTTATTTGACCTACATTGTTCTACAGGTCTCTCAACTACTACAGAACCAGAAAGTGCAGAATGTAAAAATACCTATGTCAAAGAAACACAATAAACAAACGTGTATTATTTCAAAATCGTAAAATCAAGTAAGCCTTAGAAATTCAGTAAAATTTTAATTATTTACTAGTAAAATGCCTTTTGACGAAATGTCATACCTAAAGAAAAAATTGTCAAAATGAAAAACTGAGTAAATAGCAGTTTTAATGTTTGTCTTTATTCTCAGAAACATCGTATCTCCCACAATATAGTTCGCCGGTTTGATTTTCTTACTATGTTTTGAAATCAAGCAAAAAATCAAAACAGGCGTAAGATTTTTCTTATGCGTAATTTTCCATTCTGACAAATTTATCTTTTAATCACGTGCTCAGGAAGACCTAAAAGACAATAAAAAAATTATTCCAGAATTTTAGCTCGATATTTAAAAAATGAGGCAAAATCCTTTTTCCTATAAGTATGTCGGCGCATATGATAAGCATTGACTGAGATGGCTTCCATAGATAAAGCTTACATCTATCAAGAATGTCAACTACCATGCGGTCGTCTTTTTGCAGCGTTTCTAAATGCAGAAACGACAAAAATTAACAATCTTATTAGTAATATTACCTGAGACATAGGTAACAGTTAATTTAGGTCCAGTATTTTGCATTGGTTTTTCATTATTTCGTTACAAACTGGCAAAACTACATTTTCACTCATTACAACCACTCACTACCGATAATACACATTTCCCGTAGGCACAATTCGATACAATGTCTAGGTATTTATTATAAGAAAATCAAACCGGCGAACTATATTGTGGGAAATTATCTGTACCCGACACATATTCCTTTATTTAATAACTATAAAATGTTTAAAATTAAAATAAGGCACTAAAAACTGAAGAAGAGCACAAAACTACAACATAAACACAGGAATTGAATTATGACATGACAGCGACAGTTGCTTGCTGGTTGCTTACTATGATTATCGCGTTGGCGGCGTTAAATAAAGATTTAATAGAATATGGAAAAAACATTTCTTCGCTTTATAAATTTTGTAATTTTCTCTATCCCCTCTTTAAATATTTGTACTTAGTCATAGTTAGCGCTGTATAAACACACTCTACCAGTAAGAAAAAATCAGATTTTTCTGATATTCCATAGCATATTTTGTTCCACAAGCAACTAAACCTAAATCCAGAAGGCCAGATTTCAACACCACCTAATTTTGTCTCTTACAAGATCATTTCACCTATCCAAAGTCCAGTTTATATATTTTCACAGGGTAACTTGTCATTAATATTAACTTTTTATTAACATAACGTACTTAAAGAGTTATCCTGTACTTGGCTACGCATTTAAATATGTGACGTTATTTTAGAAAAAATATTATATACTAATACATTATACTAATGACAAAATTATTCTACTTCGTATGTAGGGTTTTTTTTGGGAAATGTAAATACGTTAGAACTGAACACGGGGCATTTAGAACGCCCCAAAAAACCTGTTATTGCCAGACTTAATCGTTGTCATTACCGAGATACAGGGCGTTTTAACAATTTTGGATATTTCTATAACTTGCCATAAAAGGCGGACCACTCTGTATAATGAAATGATTTATGATATGGTGTTACTCTTGTTTTTCTCAATCCACTAACGTCATAAGCTGAACAGAAGTGTAGGTCTGATGACATATTTTTTTTATTTTGTTTTTTCGTAATAACAACACCCGGTACCTATATAGAAATTTGAAAAATCTGTTCACGCTTTTGAGTAGAGCAGAAATAGTAGAGTTTATGGTAAATTTGCTGTAGTTGCGCATGTAAGTCTTTATGTTTGATTGTTCGATCAAATGTCTGCCTGTGATAGATTTTTCAAGTAAAAACTAAGAAACCTAATTTTAGCATCAAATTTACAATTAATCATTATTTTATACATAAGACTACCTTTCCATTTGGGGAAAAAATATGAATGACAATTTTCCAAACGTAGATCCAAATGGGCCTCTTGAGTGGCCTTCAAGATCATCAGACATCACTCCTATTGATTATTACGTATGGGGCCATTTAAAATAGAAATTATATGGAATAATCGGAGCAACTGATTGAGCGTATTGGAAATACCTACCTGTAATTAATAAAAAATAGTCTTGATATAATAAGAATATCTGTAACGGCTATTATAAAATAAACATAAAAGTATGTTTAACATAATGGTGGATTTATTGTAGTGTTTCCTAAAATTATTTTGTTTTCAAAGTATTTTATTTTTCTCTTTAAATAAAGTTATAAGTTGATTAATGACTAAATTAGACAATTTATAAAAATTGTTCAAATTTACAAAGAAATACTAAATTTTATTTTATTAGTGTTATTATTTCTACACCTAAAATACTTATTAGTTTGTCCTAGAAATTGAAACCATTTTAAATTTGAAAAAACGTTTGAACTTTCTGACTTCTTTCATAACTTCTAAACAAGATATTTTTGGCAAATTTGACATAACTTGTTAGTATGTTACTAGGTATAAAATATAAAATTTACAACTTATGTACAGTACCAGCGGCGAGATTATTGGTACTACCATGACCTTTTTCAGAATAAAAAGTATGTCAGTTTGTGTTATCATGCAAACAAAATTGGTTTTCATATGCTCCATTACATGCTCATAATTTTTTCTCCCTGCATAGTTTTTTTAGTACCTCTAACTGAAACACAACTGGTACTTTGCGTACGCTGCAAATTTCATATTTTATATCTATCAAATACAAAAAATTATGTCAAGAGTGCCTTTAAAAAATTCTCAAGAGGTTTAGAAGTTGTGAATTTTAAATTAATTTTTTTTATCAGCTTTGGACAATCTATATCTCGAAAACGACATCTTTGCCACCGTGTGCTTATTTAACAAAATTACCTTTCTATAGAATATGCCCCTGAATTTTCTGTAGGTATATTAATAAAACAAAATATATCAAGACAATATAACCAAATAATATAATTAATTGAAAGTTCTAATCAAAAACAGAAACTGAAATTATAAAAATTACTAATATGTGTACAACGGGTTCTACATTTTTATCAGTTCTTAAATTAATAAAGTGGTCAAGAAACGTATGAATTTATGTTGACACCATTTAAGTTCTTATTCCATGAAAATTAGAACAATTTAGGTGCCTGTTCTGTTTATTATAATTGTATTATTTAATGATTAATTCTACATTACACACATTGGAATTTAATAATAATAACTTTATTGTCCATCAGATCATTATAATGATATATGACACATTAAAGTAAATATAAAGTTATAAGTAACAAGAGGGAGAAAAGTAGTCAAATTAGGTATAGTATTTAAAAAACTTTTGTTGAAATCTGCCATTGCAGGAAAAAATTCTGAAAGAAATAAGTCTAGGGGTTGCTTATTTCCGCCCTCCAGAAACATAAGCTAAGGAATAGACATCACCGCAAAATAGCCTTTGACTAGCTGATAATGTGTACCAAAATTGAAATTTCTAAGTGCAACCGTTTTTAAGGAAAAATAAAACAACTATTTTTTCCTCCATTTTGAGTCTCGAATATCTCAACAGGGAGGATCCAAATTGAAAAATTTTATACGAAGATCCCTGATCCCTGAAATGGCTTGTGGAACACACTGGTAAAATATTTGACCATCATTCTGGAACACCCTGTATATAAGAGCAAAGCCAGTCACCAAGTTTACCTCTGAATCCATATTTACATAACTTTTCAATTAATACATTGTGATTAACAAGGTCAAATGTCTTACTCAGATCTAAAAAAATTTCCAGGCGTTTATTATCATTTTTATGCTGCGTGCGCAAGTCATTGACTTTCCATAGATAAATTGTGTGATGTTTTAAATTCTTTAAAAACCGTACTGATGTATAAACATGTCAATGGATTATATTTAAATAAATTAATTTTTCATATTTCTGAATGTATTTTATTGTTTACAAATTCGTGTATAATAAAGAATAAGTCCAATTCATAACTTCAGAAGAACGTGTCTTAGAGCAAAGAATAAAGCCATAACGAACCGAGATTTTAAAATTGCTGGCTGTACCTACGCAAAAAAGGTTAATTCCAAATAAGAACAGACAATAGTGTGATTCAAAAATTAAAAGTCGTTGCCATAACAACAATATCACTGGCTCCAAAACTCAATTCTACCAAATGGTGATGCGAACCACTGAACAATTTTTTATCCAGGGTGTTTTTAAAACGTTATAAACAAAATTTCATACATATTGGACAGAATACAATTTTAATAAGCTTTTTATCATCTACATGTTTCCCTAAAATCTCAACTTACAAGCGTTCTGTATAATTACTTATTATTTTTAACGACTACTAATTCTATTTTTAGGTATTTCATATGGTTTAAATTAATATGTTGCTTCATTTTGCCAACAATTATCCCACCACTAGTATGGGGAGAGTCATGGATTTTAACCATAAAAGCATTAATTTTTGTAAGATATATCACGCAGCTGAACTACACTTGGCTTGTCAACAGTGCTGCTCACATATGGGGAAATAAGCCATATGACAGGTTAGTACCTATTTCTTTGTTCACGGTTGTCTTCTTGATGAGCATTGAAAATACGAAACGTCAATAAAATGACGATATGTCAGTTAATTTTAAGAAAGAACATTAAAGGAAAATTGAATTATAAGTAATTAAACGTGGAAAAATCAGTAACCATAAAAACAATTTACTAATAAATTTAATAATGGAAATCGTTTAAAAATTGCCTAATAGATGTTTACAATTATTATTCTGTTAAAATATATATTAAAACTATTAAACTAATTAGTTATACCTACAACACAAAGAGGCATACGATGTTAAAAGGAACATAACAATGAACATTAATTATATTATTTAATTTATACATCTAATGATTTTTAAAACACATTACTATTTAAAAAGTAATAATATTAAAATAGCTATTTGTGCAGTAAGTTAAGAAAAGACGCGAAATTCTCAAATAACTATAGTTATCATAATTTTTTAATGATAATTGTGAATTTCGAAAATGTGAATCAAGAATGAGGAAATGTTGATATATAAATGAGCTTGTTATTAGGCTTTCGTGTGGTTTTCGATAATATTATTGTGTCAGTGATTTATGAATTATTATTTATGAAAGAATCTTCTGCTTACAACGATACAATGGAAAATAGTATAGACGAATCATAAAAAATCACGATATAATCGTTATTGCCGACAACATCCATAAATAAATATGAAAAATCATATTGTTTGAAGATTGGAATCATTAAAAGGAAGTAACTGTTATCACTGAGGCAGTTCCACTAGCTTATTTTAAACAAAAATACAGAGTATGCCAGAGTTCTACGCATGGAGTCTTTACTCAATGATAAGAACAACAATGACAGTGAAAAAATATTGTCAAAAAGAAATTACCAAGTTTAATTGCTTTCCTTAAACGTAAATTGGTAAGATATAGATCCAGGAAGTCTAGCGTTTTAAGAAAGTCAGAAGTTGAGAAATTTTTTAAAGAAGCAGATAATTATACCTACTTGATGATGAAGGTAAAGTGTAATTTTGACACTTCTCTCCAGATACTTAAATTATTACTTATTTTAGATAATAATAATAATAATAATAGCATTTATTTCCAACAGGTTACACCCAGTTATAGGAAATACAAAATTACACTACCTTATGCAGCTTAAAACTATAAAATAACAAAGATTAATAGAAAGATATGATAATAGAAAATTAGATGACTAATAAAAAAAATATACAAAAAGGAACAAAAATTATGAGAAACTTAACAGAACTAGAACACTATAATAATCTAATAATCTTAGATAGTGTTGATTAATGCTATCAGTGGAGCATTCCGTCGTGAAGAACTAACATTTCTTCAGCTTGAACATATAAAATATATGGCAGAATATATATTGATAGAGAATCCCAAAAAAAAGACGAACGAGAGAAGCTAATTTACTAACGGAAACATCGAAGGACTCAATCTTGTCGAAATGTGTGGAAAATATTCCTCATTTCGTCTGTCACCAATTGAACATTCAAGGTTCTTCATAGGATCTGGAATCTGTACATTGGGCCCCTTGTACCTCCTCCCATTAGGAGAGTCAGCCCACCTGAGCCGCCAACTAGCCCAATAAGGAAAAAAAGTGGTGACGTTGCTCAGGGAATATCTCTAATGTAGGCCATAGAAGGCCATCGCTCTCCCAACACGGACTCTCTTATTGACGAGATGACAGTGCACTCACAGAGTGCATGGAATATTGTCTCGTCTTCCTGTTTGCAACCCCTATAAACATGTGTATCACACTTTCTCATATAATAGAGGTGCTTTCGTAGCCAGCAATGTCCAGTTTGAATACCTGTCACCAGACGAAGATTTGTTCTAGACATAGCCAGGTACTTTTTGGCTGTATCCTTGTAGAGGTACTCTAGGAACTCCTTAGCAAATTGACAGCCATTTGTTTCATCCCAACGTTTCATAAACTCTTTGTGGGTGTCTCCTTTGATAATTTCAACAAATGCTGACAAGGGAAGCATACTGGAAGGACCAGCTCCAAAAATATTCGGACCCGATGAACTCCTAGCCAACTTGTCAGCTATTTTATTGCCATTGCACCGGTCGTGTCCCTTTACCCAGCATACAGATACGCTGCTGTTAGCTTAAGATCAGTAGTGATTGTCTATCTGTGTAGATTCCAATGATTTACCCGTTGTATGTCTACGGGCCATTTCTTTGGCGGCTATGGTTATACCTGCTAATTCCGTTTGTACTACGGTAGCATGCCTATCCATTGCCCACTGATAACGAATATGTAAGGATCTGGAATAAATCCCACATCTTCATAGGGTATATAAATGGGAAATGTACAAGGCAATGCGGTGGTGCAAATTCTTTAAATTGTCGAATGCTGAGATTGACATGGTATGTAAAACGTCTGGTACGATATTGGCTGATGCAGGAGCAGACATCACTACTCTTAAAAGGGATGGTGGATGGAAAGCAACGAACGTGGCAGAAGGATATACCTATAATATAGAACATTCAACAAAAATTTCAAGTAGCCTGAAAGATATTGGGTCAGAGATCAATATAAATACAAACTCGGCCTCTACTTCGAATACATGCGCAGGGCTTCCCATGATCAATTATAAAAAAAGCTGCAGTTAAAATTTATATAATAATGATAAGAAATGATTAAACTTAATAATAAATGAATAGTTTGTTCAAGATTTATGTTTTTTTTTGTGTTTTAGTTAGTAAGATTCGATCTTTTCCTAACTCAAATTAGTTACTAAATGCACAACTTTTCAAAACACTAATAAAAAACAATATTTCATTTATGTTACTGAATTATCTCCAAAATTTGCCACAAAATTTGATTTCAAACAACAATAAAATTTTACTATATTCCTTCCCTGTTCGAATTTTTATAGTTTTAAACTATGCGGATACAATTGTCCGCATTTATCAAAATGATATATTTTCCTACGCTGTATTACATAAACTAAATTATTTTATTATCACTTTTAGGACAATTTGTCCAGTGGAGAATATAGCAGTTTCTATAGTCAGCATGGGAGAAGGATATCATAACTACCATCACACGTTCCTTGGGACTATCGTGCTGCAGAAGTGGGTAAATATTTTAACATAACTACGTTCCTTTTAAACTTTTTCGAAAAGATCGGTTGGGCCTATGATATGAAAACGACGCCAGAAGAGCTCATCAAAAGATGGTGCAAAATAATGGAGACGGTAGTCATTACAAATGGGGGCATGAGATCACCGAAGAAAAAGCCAAAGCTTTAATGAAGCAGTTGTAGAAACATCTCTCAAAGTTTACAAAATGGATAAATACGCTACTATATTAGAATATAGTGTTGTCACAGTGTTTCCACTTATATTTTAATACATAATAATTTAAGCATATAGTAGGTATATTTGCAGTGCAATGAAATAAAAATGGGTTGTAGATATTATTATACGGTTTATAAGTTTATATTCTTTCGAAGAATATGATCTATAATAATTTACGAGAATTTATATTTTAATCTTATAATACCACCCGTAGTGATTGTAGAAACCGATGAAATCGAAGATATCAGAAGATTCTAGTATTTTGTGCATTTATTAGGTATATTCACATAATGTCTCTGTAAACTGCCATATTAAGAAATTTTACATCTCTAAAATGTGTATGTTATGTTTTTGGATAATATAATTTGTATAATATTTATATTTGATCTGTTATTTTTACTAGACATATTTTAAATTTATCAATTTGGTAAGCTGGATTACATCTAACGAGTTAAAAATCAGAATTCTTTGATATAAATAGAGAATAGAGAATTGATGGATTCCACCAGACCAAACTGACCCTTTGTAAATACATAATGATTGGTTGATTTTAACAAAGTTGACACTAATAATCTGTCATAATTATTGTGTATATCCTTTTATATTTTTCATTGGTCAACGAAACTACGACAAATTTGAACTGCTTTAAAACAGAGTACATTTTATATAAAATATTCAAATACAGAATTAGAAGTAATTTGTGAGTTTTGATTTCTTATATTATATGTGTAATGTTAACTACATAAAAGAAATTCTGGATATTCCCACATGAAAAAATAAACAATTATATAAAATATGCTAATTAGAACTGAACACTACACAAGTATATTGGTATCCAAAAAGTATCAATATCAATATATGCGATTTCATATTAAAAAATTCAATAAACCGTATGGTTTGAAGGCTCTTGCAGCTGTTATGAATGATTAACCATTTTCTTAATTACTTACCACAGTTTAGGCTCCTGAATAAAAAGAAAGCGATATATCTTTAGAAATGTCAAGAATTGAATTGACGGTCTAGCAACCAGCCAGGAATTATCGTTTAAAAAATGTATAAGCTATTATACTTATGTTACCTTAAAATATTAAGCAAACCAAAATTAATTCTAAAACTAATAATCAGAAGTTATATTTAATACCACATATCAAATCCAAACTTATTCAGTAAAAAAATAATGTTATAAGGTTAACATAGGGTAAATGCTACTACAACTTCTTAGTAATCTCAGAAAGTCACATATATGTGTGTTGTATAATATAGGGTAATTCTTAAGCTATAAACTATATATGAGAACAAATAATGAAAAATATGTAGTAAAAAATGTATCAGATGAATTTTTTTCTTTATAAAAACTAAGAAGTAAACATTTCCATATAATATATAATGATGTATTTAGGATTGCAGTCAACAGTGGTAAGGGCTAGTACAAAAAGAACACTTTGTGTTATTGTCAGACTTTCGGAAATGTTTATTTCCTTTCTCAAGACATCTATAAAAAATGACAAAATTGCTTAGAAAAAATAAATACCAACTTAATACGGAGGCGGTACTGTGGTTGGCAATGCTAATTGTCCCTATCATGATATTCTTTAACCTCATTGGTTGTTTGTAGTCAGTTTTGAATATTAGTTGAACATTTTTAAAAAAAACTTGTTTTGATAAATTTAGGTATAAAAAATTGGTTCACTGTTCACAGGCAATGCTCCTTTTCAGTATATTGACTCGAAAATTGTTTTAAAAATGTGGCACTAGTTATAATGGTTTTTATAAGTAATTGTTATGTGTAAAAATTTTAACCACAGCTTTGTATTTCTCTTGTTTCATGGTTTACTAATTTAATCTCACGCTTGTAAGTATATAATAAGCTTTTATAACTTATTGTTTCTAAGCAGTTTTGTCATTTTTTATAGATGTCTTGAGAAATTTTGAAAGCTCAAGATGTAGGTAATTAATGAGTTAATGGTTTTGAGAATTTTACTGGCCGTGCTGTTATTTGATCTACTATGGCTTTTTGAGTTATGTCGTTGAGTGAGAAATTATAGATAGAGGCGCAACGTTAATGGCGAAATGCGTATACGATCTACAAGTTTAACACCCTGTATCTTGAAAACAAAGGCCCTAATAGAAAATATCTATAGGGCAAAATGTTTTTAAAGTCGGACAAGAAATAAAGGCCTTCATGTTTGACGTTCCGTTATGTTACACTGTGTTTTACAGTAGGGGTTTTTTGGGCCCGAGATTTGTCCGTCTGTCGAGAACTGTTGTTATCGAGAGTCAATTTTGAGTGTTCTGTGTGATTCAATGGTTTAACAAGCAAAAAAAAACTTCGTAAACAATAAGTTGTCGATAAATTGACGAATCTTAGAACCAAAGAGCTGCTATTACCTAATACTATCTCGGGCCCAAAAGTGTATACGCATTTCGCCATAAGGTTGCGCCTCTATCTATGATTTCTCACTCAACGGTTATGTTGGAACCTAGGCAACTGATTGCTGTCAGTGACAAAATTAATGTGCACATCCCCAGCCTTAGTTAAGAACCTGCGCTTGTTGTTCTCGGACTAAGTTCTATGGAAGCAGCAACGCTATCAGTAGATCAAGTCCACCCATATGTTGATTTCAGTTCCTACGTCGGTACTATAACTCCTACAGTCGGAACCATTCGTCAAATAACAAAGATCTTCCAAGATGTCCCGTGATAACTTCTGCGACTGACGCATTCCATGCTTCCAAATATTTTGCCGCTCTTCACTGTCAGCATCTTCAGTAGTGACTTGGCAATAGCTTCAACGCGGCTGAGGCAAAGACTTTCGCACACATTCACACACGAAGAGCCTAGACCGAGAACAATATGGGTAGGTCAAATATTTCCAGCTAAGGTTAGTGATGTGAACGGTATAACAACTCTGAAAAAACCTAGTAGGTTAAATAGTGCAGCAAGTTAATTTTTAATATTCGACAACGCGGAAAAAATGAACATATCAATACCAAGCTAGCATTATTCCTGCAAATATTTACATTGTTTCACAAAATAATTTCTACTTGGAAAACAAAATTGTTTCAAGACATGCAAACGTGGTATAACAATACAAATTGCTTTAAAATGAGAAAGCAATATTTAAAAAGGGAAAGAATGTGTCTAT
This sequence comes from Monochamus saltuarius, assembly GCA_025584915.1. Classification (NCBI taxonomy): domain Eukaryota; kingdom Metazoa; phylum Arthropoda; class Insecta; order Coleoptera; family Cerambycidae; genus Monochamus; species Monochamus saltuarius. The sequence continues at coordinate 9,465,583 of CM046726.1, forward strand.
TCCAGCACTCATTACTTTTTATATTGCTTGTTAAATTGTATTTACATATCCCGTATGACATTTGTTATATTCATTAGTTGGTGTACTATAATAAGCAGCAACCTACAGGGTGGCCTCGTTTTATCGTTCTTAACTATGGGAAATGAGAGAATAATTTAACCAAATTCGGTGGCATATTTAATATGACAGTAGGTATGAAACAAAAAAAATATCAGCTTTAGAAACTTACCAGTGGCGGAGTTGTGGGTATCATCAATCATTATTTGCCAAAAAACACATATCACCCTATATAACATTACAAAGCGGTTGAGAAATTAGGAATTAAAAACTGATTATTTTTTTAATTTTTGAAAAGCTCTAGCTGAACAATGGTTGTTCTAAGACTCCACATTTATATAACAATAAACCCTTATTTTTGGCCACAAAATACTCCTCTGGATTTTTGACCTCTACTTAAGAAACACCCTATATATAGACTGATAGATTGATTACATAAATTATTTCATTTGAATATAAATGTATGGTACAAAGTCTACATGTTCGAGAAACTTTTACTGCATATTAATAATACAGGGCGGCTAAATGCAAACGAAACAGAGCCATTTTTAGGAACTGCGTCAAGATTATTGAAAAACGCTCAGACTCGTCGATTTTACATTAAAGGAGGATATTCTTTGCTAGTATTTTTGACTCCGCCACTTTCACCCCCAATCAAGGGTGATGCTTACCCCAAAATATTTAAATGGCATTGGAGGTTGAGTAATATTTATTTTGAGATTTCTTACAATTCTCTTTACAACAGACTCTACATTTTATAATTCCGCCCGATACTATGAAAAAATTTTCATTTTAAAATTTAAATTATGTTTAGTTGCTTACTTACTGCTTAGTTGATTAAATGATCAAATTGATGAACGCCCGCTTTCATACAAGAATCAAGATTTTGTTCGAAACATTCTCGCACATTCTGAAGCATTTCCGGAGTGATTCGACAACATTCGTCGACGATTCTTTGTCACAAATCTTGCAACAACGCTGGTTGTGTTTTATAGATTTTACTTTTTAGGTATCCCCACAAAAAAAATCAAGGGGCGATAAATCCGGTGATCATGGAGGCCACTCAATGCTGTCTGTTCTCCCAATCCAATTCCGTGCAAAACGTTGATCCAAATACTGACGGAAAATTAACGCTTGATGCGGAGGAGCACCGTTCTGTTGAAAAATCAAAAGATCTTCATCATATTCTGGCACATTTTCAATAATATCAGTCAAGGCAGAGTCAATGGCATCTTACAGTAATTACAAATACTTTTGGCCAGTCAAATTACCAGGTAGAAAAAAAGGAACCACCAGCCGAAAATTCCAGCCCATACATTTAATGTTTCCGGTTGCTGTGTATGCACCTCGTGAAAAACTCTTGGGTTTGAATCTGACCAATAGCGGCAGTTGTAACGATTTATCGTCCCGTTCAAGAAAAAACTGTATTCATCAGAAAAACAGATGTCAAAAGCGAACTGTGGATCGTTTTCTGCTTGCTCAAACGGCGGTCACAATCATCCTCATGAAGTTCCTGGATTCAATGTATTTTGTATGGATGGAATTTATTCATCTTCAAAAAGGTTTGTATGCTAGGTAGATTGATCCCAGACACAGATGCCAGCTGCCTTGTACTTAATGTAGGATCAAGATGAACTTGTCCCAAAACTTCAACTTCACTAGTTTCATTAACTATAGGTTTTTCAATTTCTCGTTTTTTATTGGCTACGTTTCCTGTCTCTTGAAATTTTTTTACTAACTCTAGAACATACTTCCTCCTGACATGTCAATCCTGATGTTGTTCATTATATGAGCTGAGCTGTTCTATATGCACATTTATTGTTCATAAAGTAAAGCGAAATGACACCATAGTGTTTAATTTTCAAAAACACAATTAAGTAAGCTACCAACCAACGCTTCCAAATAATACTAGAAAATAAATTTAGAATCCACTAATTGTATGTTTGTTGTGCGTGCGTAGTATACATTTCTGCTTTTTACAATTGTTTTTTTACGAAAGTGATAACAAATTGCCCAAACACCAATATAACACAAGAAATACTAAATTTATACCAACTCGAATGAGTGACATTTTTACTGTTACTAATTGTTTGTACAAGTTTCAACTTTAAAATTAAAATTGTTATTAAGTATTGGGAGGAATTATAAAATTTACAGTCTGTTGTAAAGAGAATTGTAAGAGCTCTCAAAATAAATATTACTCAACCCCCAATGATATTTAAATATTTTGGGGTGACGCTTGCCCTTGCTTGAGGGTGAAAGTGGCGAAGTCAAAAATACCAGCTAAGAATGTCCCCCTTTAATCTAAACCCGACGGGTTTGAGCGTTTTTCTACAATCTTGACGCAGTTCCTGAAAATGGCTCTGTTACGTTTTCATCTCGCCACCCTGTATATGTTACCTATAATTTGCTATATAGAGAAACAAATGTAGGAAGAATAAGTCCTTCAAAGTTGCAAGGTCCCTTCCAATCGACTATGTAATATGCGGATATAGAATAAAACCTTATAAAATGTCAGTCTCGTACTCATGGTTTGCAAACTTTAGTAGACTATATCTTTTATACAGTCCGTCAATTTTAAGACTTCAACTTATTAGAAATAGATAAATTAGATAAATATGACCAATAATATCCGTCATATTCTTGACATCCCTCAGAAACTTTGACATTTAGACTGTCACAATTGTGATTGACACCGTCACAAAATTAAGAATTTTACATCGTCAAATATGAGGTCTTCACATTTATATCACAGTAAACCTATTTTGCATGCAATAAATAATAATGAAAAACGTTTAAGTGGATAATTTTGAAAACGTATACGTATACAAGAACGCTTTGCAGCCAAAATGATAGCAAAATATATGGAATAAATAAATATAAGTTATACCACTCTGTGTCGGCACTTTGATGTTTTGAGATCATAGCCGTGCCGCCGCACGTGTGTACTATCGCAAAAACGGCCAATTACAGGAAACTTGAAAAAGTAATTAGATTGCAATTGGGAAACATTTATATACGAGGGATATTCCAAAAGTGTGATGTAAGGCTGCTCATTGTATAATTAAAATATTGGTAATGTAATAAATATAAATTATAAATTGATTATAGTTATAAAGTTTTGTATTTTGTTAGTTAATCTTGCAAGTCGTATACATTGACTTGTAAATTTTGAAATAAATTATATACGTGCTCTACTGCATAGAAAATAATAATAATAATAATAATAATAATAATAATAATAATAATAATAATAATAATAAAATGATTTATTCATCATTCAGATTTCTATACATATGCATAACTTACAATATATATAAAAACTTATCAGACTAGTCACGGACACTCAAGAGATTTAAAATAATTTACGCATCACAAACAATAATATAAAATAAGTACATATTATTATTATTAAGAGAATAAAAGGCATTTTCTATTAAATATCGATACAAGTTATTTTTAAAAGTATTAAAATTTTCTACATCACCCGATGGCACCTTGATAATTATAGGAGTTCTGGCCTATGGTAAGCCGAGAAAAAGGTTGATGAATATGATTTTTATTACGCGTATTATGATCATGAACCGAAGTGTTTCGAGTTAAGACGTTTTGCTTTTTAACGTGTAGAACCAGACAGTATACATACAGTGATGGTAACGTAAGAATCGACAACTCTATAAAAAAATTTCTACAAGATGTGTGCGGGTGTAGTCCCATCATGCATCTTAGAACTTTTTTTTGCATTATAAATGCTTTATCGACATGAGCTGCATTACCCCAATATATAATACCATAGGATAGAACTGACTGTACCAATCCAAAATATGCCAATTTTAACACCTCCAGAGTAACGGTATTACGTAATTGCCTAATTACAAAACAAACCTTACTTAACTGGCTTGAAATGTTATCAATATGCTATAAAGTAGCCATAAGGAAAATTTGCAATAAAATGTTTATTTAAACATTAAAAAACAACAATATACATTATTTTAAAACTAAAATAAGGAATAATAATATAATTTATATTGTTGACAAGTTGGAGATGCTGCAATATAAGTTTTTACTTGCTCTTTTAATGAAGTTGTTCTTGGACTCTTACATGAAAGTGTTTGTGACGATTGACAGTTCAGTATGTTCAGTACCTACTTAATATTATTTAAGTGATTTGGGTATTTTTATACATATATTAATTAATTTGAAACAATTATTTCAATTTATTTAAAGATGTTATTGTACATACAATTTTTATTATATACTGTCTGTGCACAGGTATCATTTAGAATCGGTGCATAGATTTAAACTTCAGCATACTTTAATTTGAGGAGTGTTTGCTGCAAATTCTAATCTTTTCATAGCATTGATGAGGAGTAATATTTGCATATCTGTACTTCCAGTAAATCCCAATTGATTCTTCCAAGACTGGCATCTGCAAAGAGACGATTTTTACTTAATATGTATGCCAAACTCGGTATGTCAATTTATCGTAAAATATCTACGAAAATATGAAGATGCTTCAAGAAAGAAAAATACAATTATTAGTTATTTTACATAAAATGTTTATAATAACATCATAAATTTGATAACAATGCCTCAACTAGCACCAAAGCAACACTACTTTCTTGTAGAAATAATTTCATACAACAAAGTTACAGTCACTGCTACGTATTTTCAACTACTTCTGGTTATTTTATAGTTATGTGACTTCTAAGTGAATCGTCTAGTTTTGGAGACGTCTTAGTTACCAGTGGGACCACCTTTAAGCTTTTAGAACATGTTGCTAAAATATGACTTCAAAATTGCAATAACTATCAAGTAGTTTTGATAGTTTTCGCGACATTCAAGGAACCTTAATTGTTTATTTAAAGTCGTGGAACTTGTTATCGCTACTAGTTGAACTATTAAGCATCACCACGCACAGCAACTACAAAGTGTGTATCACTTTTTAAACTTACTATGAAGAAAAGTTTACTATGTAGTTCTCGAAAGTTCTTCATGTTGTTCCTCATTAGTAATATCTGTACTCGTCTTTGTGAATATTATATTTTTTATAACTATTAACTTATACTAGTGCTAGTATAGACAAAACTCCATATGCAACTATATCTACATATAAACTTTGACCCAGATATATCAGGGCTAAAATCTAAAATAATCCAAAAGACAGGGCTAACAAGCATAACCACAAAGAAGTGTACTTAATAAAAATAATAATGCAGAGATAAGTATTCAACTACTACTATAGTCGACTTTTAAAATTGTAGAGAGTGACTAATGTTATAAACCTGCTCACAATTTATAGCAGTCAACACAAAGAAATATACATGCAGCCCTTATATTTCGGCTACAAAATCGTGTGCCGCATATCTCTGAGAGCATACCAGATTACACAGCTTCTGCTATGCATGCGCTGCAGTTAGTACACGTTAGTACGCATGCGCTGCTGGCTTTTGATTGGCTGCGATGAATTGTCGGATCCAACTGTTTCATTTCCAGCGCTATCATGGGCGGGTATATCGTTCGGGCGGGCAAAATTTCAGGTATATCTTTTCGTTAATTTAATTATGAATGTAGTTAATTTTATTAGTGATTTGATCGAAATGAGGAATATCGGATGATGACATGTATGAAGAGTTTAGTGCGCGAGGTAAAAATATGAGTGTAAGTGATGTTAAAATATATATTTCATTAACAAAATTGTACGTGAATAGCATATGAGTGCAAATAAAAAAGTGGTAAAGAAGTACAACTGTGAAACGGAAAGTGACGGAATCTCGCAGAAGGAAGATTGTATTTTTCAAATGAGTTTTCGACAAAAAAAATACTATTGCTATATCTTACAAGATGAAACTTAGTCCGTATAAATGAAATCAAAAAGAGTATACTACTATACTATAGAAGAAACGAAATAGTGATATGGCGAAGAAACCATTTAAAATAAATATTAAAAAATAAGAATCTGGATCGAAGAATATATTAAATTTTGACGAAACATAGGCTTATGAAAGTCATACGGAAAGCGGCAACTTCATATTACGAATCTAACAAATTTAACGATACCTTGCATTTTCACTTCATTGATGAGATAAAGAGCATTATTCTCGACTTAAAGTCCAATGCAACTGGAGATGATCAAATTTCTGCAAGGATGCTGCAGTTGTGTTCTGAGGTTATATGTCCTTATGTAACACATATTGTTAACTGTTGCTTGGAGTGTGGCTACTTTCCACAACTATGGAAGTTATCCCTTATTAAACCTCTTCCAAAAATTAATTTGCCTACATCTTATAGTGACCTTCGTCCTATCAGCATCCTACCTGCTATATCCAAAGTTTTGGAAAAAGTTATACAAAGGCAATTATTTACTTATATAACAAATAATAACATTATTTCTGAATATCAGTCAGGTTTTAGGAAGGGATTTAGTACTACTACATTACTGTTGCATTTATCTGACTGTATACTATCATCGCTTGATAAGGGTATGGCTACTGCGCTGGTGTTGTTAGACTTTTCCAAAGCATTTGATAGTCTAGATGTGTCTCTATTGTGTGCTAAACTTAAATATTATGGCTTTGACAATATATCTTTAAATTTCTTTTCATCATATCTCAAAGGGCGGCAGCAGAGAGTTGTGCTTGAGGGTTTGCAGTCAGGCATAGGTAGTGTTACATCGGGGGTGCCGCAGGGGTCGGTTTTGGGTCCTATTCTCTTTTTAATATACACCGACATGTTTAGTAAAATAAGTTCATCTCAAATGCTTGCGTTTGCAGATGATACTCAGTTTTTCATTTGATCCTAATGATGCTGTTGCGGCCAGTGCTTGCTTGAATAATGATCTGTTGGCAATATCTAAATATTCTAAAGCTCATAATTTAAAACTAAATTTGAACAAGTGCAGTGCCTTACTTTTCTGTTCTAAATTCAGAGAGCGTTTACTTAAAACTCAACTTGTGTTAAAGCTTGATGATGAATTTATACCCTTAAAGCAATCTGCAAAAAATCTTGGCATTATATTTGATTGCCGACTTAGATTTCAAGAGTATATATAACTGATAATTAAAAAATCTTATTTGGCTCTTAAACACCTCTACAGGAGTAGAAATATTATGACATTTGAATTGAGGAAGAGTCTGACCGAATCAATGGTTTTATCTTTTGTAAATTACTGTCTCATACTTTACTTTCCGTGTTTGGCAATTGTCAAAAGTTGAGATATTTTTGCCATAAATAATTAACAGAAGTTGCAAAATTCGTGCAAAAATCCGTGAATTTCGCGTCCATGAAGACAAGGCTTGAGTGTGATATCCGCAGAGTGCGCATCAGGTTGGTGGTGGTGGGCAACCGACAGCATTCTAATTTGTAGAGAGGATGCCACAGGCGGCAGATTTAAAGTAAATTGTTAATGTGCTAGGTTCAGCCGACGTCAACTTATTTTTGATAATTTTGTTTGCTTTAACTCTTCTCAAGTGGCACGCTTAGGTAATCATACCACACGTATTTTCCGTACTCATTTCTGTGTTGTGAATTAGTCACTCTCTATTATTTTCGACTTTGGGTAATTGATAATACAAGATAAAAACTTTAAATTTTGAAATATTCTTATTATTTTTATTATATAACGCCTCGAAATTGGTAAAAACTGTTATATCACTATTTCTACTGTAAAAATAATGGATGTTATGTAATGCAATTATTTTTGTATATTTTTTTTTATATCTGATCGCATTCAAATTTAGTACGCCTATGAAATGTTGCTCTCCACACGCTTCGCCCGTATCGCTTGTCTACAAGCTAGCGATTAGTCACTCTCTACAATTTTTGTATATCAACTATAGAAGGTAATTTTAAAGGAATGTTTTTCCACCGCGTTTACAATGAACAATAGGAAAAGTGTTACTAAGTAGTGGCAGTGGGAACTTCGAACACATAATGTGTGGTAGCCAGAACTTTCCTGTTACTTTAAAATAACGCTACAGGCTCGTTCGATACTTTGTAGAAAATATTACTTGAAAGTTACATATTGGTGTTCCCGTTACTAATACCAAAGTATCAATTACTTTCAAGTTATGTTTCTTAGAAATTTATGCATAAAAAATCCAACGAACAATAAAAAATAGCTTTCTCCATCTAGAGCACCACATTAACATATACTATTATTAGAAATTTTACACAACATTTTTATTAAACATATACATTTTACTATGTTTATCAATAAAATTTGATTCGTTTTGGGGTTTAGCTCACCGCACAATAATATTTATTTCGAAGTACCCACATGTTTCTCTTGCGTAAATAATACGTACTGCACTTATAAATATCTGTCTAACACGTACTAGATTTGGTGTTAAGGAAATGGAGATGGAATATACAGAAAGAAACGAAATGTAACAATATTAGCTGCCAGACAAAGCAAGCGACATACTAATATGAAGGAGTAGTGGGAGAGTGTTGAAGTTAATTAAAAGATGCAACTTCCATGCCGCGATTGCCGCGACGTCGCCTTCGCAGAACCACAACGTCGCCGGAACGTAGCAGCCACCAAAAACGTATTCCCTATTTTCGTCGTAGACACGTTTCTATTACATGCCCATGATCTAGAGGCAAAATACTTGTACGATAGTTTTAGTAGTAATTTAGTAACCAAAAGAGTCTAAGAGATAATTGATAGGTACGACCCTGCCAAGTCCAATAAAAAAAAATAAGCAAATGATATCAGCCGTCATGATATCATGTTTTCAATCAATTACAGCAAATGTGTAAATATTTATATCATTTGTAGATAGTAATAGCAACAATTGTTGCTTAACATCGTGCAATGTAACGAATTTACTGGATAGTATTTTGGAATATTGAGTTTTCATTCAGAATACGAATATTTCTTTCGGTTTTTATTCTATATAACCAACGCACATATTTAGACAAGTATGTAATATGTAAAAATCAAAATTAGAGTTCACAAAGTATTTTTTATTTTTTTCAACTGTTTATATAGTGTGTTTCGTTATATGCGTACCAAATATTAATGAGGCGATTGGGATCTTAGAAAAACATTTAAAATATATATTCTATATTTTTGTGTTTACGCAAGACACTCAAATTTGAAAATATTGATACTTCTGATGTCTGAGTGATAACGAATAGATATATGAGGTGAAATGATCATATAAATTATATTATAAACTGAAATATTTTGAAATACTATGTGTTGGCCATTCAAAGATTTTGTAAAATCAAATTTAACATATCTCATTTATCATACGAAATAGTTGTTTTCCTACCTAGTGTGGAAAGTAATACTTTTCCGCACGCAGACAGCTGATACCCGGGAAAGATACTTTTCGCACGAGTTTGAAATATTTTTTCAATGAGCGCGAATATAGAAACAAATAAGAATAATGAAATTGTATTAAAAGTAACCACTATGTGACCTTTAAACTAATAATAATCATGTATGAGTACTATGAAACTAATAAAAAGGAACTCCTATCTATTTTATTATTGTTAAGACTAATAATGGACAAGCAGTACAGCACAGTACACTTTGGAAATTTATAGCTGAACTTAATTATTATTGCAACTGACTGTTCTGAAGGCCGACTTGATTTTAAAATGTAATTGAAGAAGGTAAGGTCGAAGGGACGATAGTAAGTTTGTTGCACACATTGATAAAATTGTAAATTTACACATTATTTGTAACATACTTTAATGTAGAAAATACCAAATCCATACTGTATTAGAAGAATCTCCATGTGAGTACCGTACATTTACATTTTTCATGTAAAATGAAATGATTTTTTCTAAAAATACATAACGACGTAAAAGTACATGAATACAACAAGACGGTTTTACTATGAAAAAATGCATATTCATAAGTAGTAATTTTCCACTACAATTGTAAAATTACATTCTGGTGTGCTATTTCACACTATTGACCTACATCGATAAAAATTTGTCTTCAATATCATATAACTTCACGTTGACAATTGTTGTTGACGAGCGTAAAGTTATGTAAAATTACATAATCTTTTTGTAAATGAAATAAGTACACTGTAATATTACAGAAATAAACGTGGATAAAATTCTATATTATGATATGGGATTTTAGAACTGTTATGCTAAATTTCAACTTAAATTTCCGTCACTATAATTTATACATTGCAATTTTTAGGGTGGAATTGTAAAATATAGATATGTAATTTTACTGAGTAGATAGTTTAAATTCTTATATTTCATATATTACCTTTATAGCTAACACTGAAAAATATGCAAAGAGAAAAACTTTTTCAATAACTAATATTATTTCATATATATGACTGAATATCAATGTGTGAAAAGTTGAACAATATGCACATGTTAAAAAAAATGTATATACCAAAGAGATTATCAGTCAGTTCAAATATTTACATTTTATTTGAGCTAAATAGTAGGTATAACAGAAGCCAATTTAAAAACGTATTATTTTTGCAGCCATTAGAGAGTATGTTGACAGATGAAGTTGAGAAGAGGGAAAAGTTTTTACTTTTAATGTCATGGAAAAAAAGTATGCTTATTAAAATGTACTAATATATAGGTTTAAGCTAGTCAAATAATATGCAGAATACAATAATAAATACGCTATGTGCGTCACATTTTTATTTATAAATACTTAAGAAGGCCTTGTCAAGGACAGAAATAACTTCTGTGTAGGAAGATTTTTTTTATGGAATTTATTCATCCATTCTCTAAATGTGAATTATCCATCCTTCTCTGTAAAAGTGTGTTCACCCATCATCTAAATGTATTGCAATGTAGGCATTTCATTCGCATTAGGAAATATGTTGCATATTTTCGCTGAAAATACTGCATAATAATTATTCTTGAAACATCAGTGTATATTTCTTGGTTTATGCAAATATTTTTAGATATACGTATATTTTTGTAATAATAAATATATTTTTACTGTGATAAAGATAAATATGTTGTTTGAAATGAATGTTGTATGGTTTAAAGGCACATGTAATGGCGTAGTTTTGATGGAAACATCTAAACAACGTACCTACCTTTGCTGTTTCTATGATATTTATGAATTGTATAATATTTAAATTGGCACAAGCTATAAGTGCACACGTAACAAAATAGAATCTTATCCTTACTGTTCTAGGAATATCCCACAAAACGTCTTTATTAATGAGCCGTATATGTCTTACTAAAACGTATTAGAGGTTAGGCTGATATGCCTCTGCCCATCTGCAACAGCAATCACATGAAAACTTGTATTATCACGCTATTGAAATTTCCTAATTTTATTAAGTAAAAACACATACACTTGATTATTCCTTAATATAAAATAAAATTTTTCAGTAACCATGTAAATAGAATAAAGTATCACAAAACATGTAAATTTCCACCCATTTTATCATTATAGGCAGTAAATAATCAACAATCCACCGTGTAATATCTCTAACAATTTGTATCAGCGAAGGATTTCTTTTTGTTTTTCCAATTCTTTCAGCTACCAAAGTCGATTTCCATCCTCCTAAGTGTTTAAATTCGGAATTTTCTGTTCAGGATTTTGAAGATGCAAATAAGCTGTTATTTCGGAAAGCATTTTTCCAAAATTGTTGATCCCGACTCATTAAGCATTGAATTTTTTCTTTGCATACTTATTGAAAAACACGATGTGAAGTTATTGGAGGTTTTAAATTCGTACATTTTCTATACAATTATTGTAAGAAAGTTCAATTGTTTACTTTTTGTAATATTACAAACGATCTTGCGAAGTGATTTTTCGTTATTTTAACTATTGACGTTTCCTTTGTCTTCAACGTTATCAACAGTTATTTGTGTAAATTCTGTCCGACGACGAGCTCCAACCAATCCAAGAATGGTAGTCACACTTTGATCATGAGGTACATTTCTACTGGTGGTGTTATCATAAATTTGGATATATATTTTGTAAAATCTATAGAATTTAGGTGCATAAGTCAATGTTTTGCTTTATTTTCTACCATTTTTATCATGTAGTAACGTGACCAAAGGGTGTTGGCTTTAATATTTTTGCTGAGGTCGTGAAAATAGGCTAAAAATACTTCTTCTTTGAACATTTTCTCTTTATATATCTATAGTTCCTTATATTTGTAGTAAATATTTAATAGCTAAATATTTAGTAAACTTTGGCTTTAGAATTGTTAATATATCTAAGTATAACATAAGTAGGTATGTAAACATACGGTTATTTTATTGTATCCTTATCACTTAAGGTTAATTTATAGAAAAAAAAATATATCGATAAGTTGAACTAATTAGGTACATAATTAGTGAACCATAAGAAGGTACAGTATTTTTAAATTGATAATTTTTATTTACTTCTTAGCTGTCTGCTAATTAAAACAGTTCAAAAAAAATTATAAAACGCAAAAAGACTAAATTTATGATTCTTCTAACAGTCATTTCAATGATTGATGATGTAAATATTAATCAATCCTCTACCCAAAAAGTTCTTAAATATAAATCTGGAACCGACTAATATTTTTTTTTTTGTTTTATCACAGTTTAGCTTCTTATGTTGGGGTTACTTTGTGGTTCTGATGTTTCCCAAGCCCACACTATTTTAAGGGCCCTTTTTAACATAATTTATTAGCATTTTTAAATTTATTAGATTATCTTATTACTTCATAAATTATATAAAATTAATACAAAACATAATACCATCACTGTCGGTAAAAACTTACTTTATAAGCATTACACGTGTAAATTATGTTATTTTGAAATGAAAATTATACTAATTATTATTCGTTACAAGAATGCATTAAGAGGCTCAAGATCATTTGTCATATTTACGATTAGAAGCACTGAGTCAGATTTGACAAAGATGTGACTTTAGTACAATAATAGATTCATTCAAGTCAAAACGCATTAAGTATGATTGGTACATACTTTGCCAAAAACTGTTTAGATGTTTGTTCAGTGTTTCCTATTTCATGTTTTAGATATTTGATAATTTAAACGATGAAGGTATGGTCCCTCTACTTGATTTAGTGGTGGCATTTAAAAGATACAACTAAACGTTTCGATGATTAAGGTGTGTTGTCTATTTTGCGCATTTTAAAATGCGCAATTTAGTAGTACAATTTTTTCAAAATTGAGGTGTTGCATATTGCTAAGGCCGTGTTAGATGAAGAAAAGGGAGAAATATCTGACTTTATTGTATTTGTGAACTGCAGAACGCAAAAAACATATTATTGAACCGTAGGACTAAAGAAGGCTGGTTTCAGATACGGATGTTCGTTTATAAGTATTTCACCCTCCTCTAAAGATGAAAAATGGCAACGGCTTTCTGGCACTTGGCCGCTTCTTTGACGCGGTTACAAATCTCACTCGTTTAATTTACACAAGTCGATGTTTTGACTTGCAGCTACTTGTAGCGGCTAATAGGAAACAATAAACCAGTTACATGTAAATCAGCACACATTATACCTGCACAGCATAGACCTGCAAAACGTGGTCATGAAGGTTCTCATGTTATTTAATGGAGCATGGTACACCAGACCAGCACCTGTATGGACCGTCACCAGCAACGACCTGCACTGTGTCAGTGGCCTGCAATTTCTATGCATGGATGCGCTAGTCCAACGCCACAATTGCAGTGTTTCTAAAGCGTAGTCACACTATTGGTAAGTAGTGGTGCTGACATTCTCCAGTTAAAGAGATTAGGTAAATGGAAATCTTGCACATAGCAGAAGGATACGTCGACAAGCCTACAGATTCTCAGGTTCAAATTTCCACAAAAGTATCTGCCGAAATCCTAAACCTACTAACAACGTTATACATTATAAAAGTGTATTTTCCACATGCTTAATATTTCGAAAGTTCTGTATCTAAAGGCGCCAATAATGTGACCATTGGCAAGAAATGCGGCAACCTAAATATTTTTTGTTAACTGTATTTACGTCTAAGAGTACTCTACAATTTGTTATTCACTTAATTATTAAGAACAAAAGGATTAAACTGTCATTATCATGAATTATTTATTAATGCTTATATTGATCTAGGTATCTGCTACATTGAAATGAGCAAAATGAAAGGTACGTAATACATTTGACCTTGCCTCATTTAATTGTCTGACTTTATTTATTTGCGACTATCTAATTGATCTTTTATATTTTTTATCACGTTCAAAATGAAACAAAATACCTACTGTAAAAAATCCTGAATGAAAGAACGTTTTTAATTTATTTTTATCGTGCGCAATCTAAAAAATGATATAATTATATGACTGAGTAGTTGTTGTTTAGATCAATACTTTTTTATTGTATTCTAAATATTTTAAACATCAAAATTATATTGTTTTCTTTCCACACAATAATGGAAACATTGAAAAAATCGCGACCATATCAATAAATAAATTCACTATATAAAGATGATATCTCAAAGATGTTTCTCACTAAAGATAGACAAAACAACGACATACTTCGTAATCATTCTTTTAAACGAATTAAAATATTAATTGATATAATATACCTATAAAAATTAAATAAAAAAACTTTTAGCAGATTACATACGCCACATTTTAAACCCAGTCAGGATTGTTATCATCGTTATCACAGTTAATACGTCAGGATTAATATCAAATTAACAGGTAGTAGATATTTATATAAAATAATATAATACATAAAGTCTTTGTTGACGTTTCTAAAACGTGAGGTCTACAGGGTGTTCCGAAATTAATGGGACACAGAACAAGGGTAGATTCCTTACATCAAAATAATGTGATTAAGCCTGGGTCCATTTGTGGCTAATAAAAAAGTTACAGGGCGTTAAAGTTCAAATTTTAAACTCGGAATTCTTAGAATTCTTAGAAAGTTTTCAAAGAATTCTTTTGAAAATTTGGAATTTCTGGGACGAGAAAAATTAATCCGTACTTAACTATGCTGTAGACGCTAGAGAGCGCTACGAAATGTACTCTTGGTTGATAAAAACTGGTTATAACTTTCTTATTTTTCTTATCAGTGTGTGCGCAAAAGTTTTTATAAAAACATATTGTTCTCCTATCTATTTTTCACAAATAAGGTATACTTGTTTTATGTTTATAAATTTAACCGTTTTCAATTTATTTCTTGTTTTTCGATTGGATGCAATAAAATAAAATAAAAGTGTAGTTACTTACGTAAAACTGTCATAGTAAGCTTTGGTCATTTGAAAACAAATTGTACTATTGACAATTAGCTGATTGACAACTAACTTATGTTAAATAGTGTATTCCTTTAAGGTTTTGTTTACATTTAATAATATCTCGTGAAATATGCCTCGCCATAATTTATTTTCTAATGAAGAAATGCGAGATATGGTATGTATTTATGCAGAAGAAAATTTTAATGGACGTCGTGAGGGTCGCAGGTATTTAGAAAGTTATCCAAATAGATTACAACCAAATCACAAATTATTTAAAAATCGTTATGATCGTTTCGTCCTAAAAGACGAAATGCTGGCCGTCCAACAACTGTTACTCCAGAACAAGAGGTGAATATATCGCTTCGTGTAACAGAAAATCCTGAAATAAGTTTACGACGAATGTCTGCGGCTGTAGTGGTACCTAAATTATCTATTCATAGATTATTACATAATGAAAAACTGTACCCGTATCACTTTAGCCCAGTGCAGAATTTACTACCTGCAGATTTTCCAGATAGGAAACAATTTTGTCTTCGATTCTTAGACCGGCACAATGATGATACACACTTTTTAAGCAAGATGCTGTTTACAGACGAAGCCACATTTACTCGTCGGGGCGTTTTCAACTTCAGAAATAAAGATGTTTGGGATAATTAAAACCCGCATGTCTTAAGAGAACGTCATTTCCAACATGAATTTGAGATAAACATTTGGTGTGGTATTGTTGGAAATCATGTGTTGGGCCCTGTTGAATTGCCATATAATCTAAATGGCCGTTCTTACTTACATTTCTTAGAACTTGATTTTGATGAACCTATTGTTGATTTACCATTAAATGTGATACACAATATTTTTTTTATGCAAGACGGAGCCCCTGCCCATTTTTCTGTACAGGTGAGAAACTATCTTAACGCACAATTTTCCCATGGTCCGCACGAAGCCAAGATTTACACCCCATGGATTTCAGTATTTGGGGTACTTTGAAATGAAAAGTTTACAGTGATCATATTAATACACAGGATGAGCTGTGGCAAGCAATTGTAAATGCTAAGAATTTATTAAAAAATGAAGAAACACTATTTAATATTGGACAATCATTTATCAAACGAATAAGATTATGTATTAATGTAAACGGGAGTCATATTGATAATTTAATGTAGCCACCTGAATGTAATTAAATTATTATTAAAAATAATCTTTAGTTTTTTTACGTAAGTAATCACAAATTTTCGCATTATTTTGATGTAAGGAGTCTACTCTTGCTCTGTGTCCCATTAATTTCGGGTCACCCTGTATACATATATAAATTAGTCAACAGTCGCTGAGATAATAATAAGTTAGTAATGGTGTTGTCAAAATATATCCCCTCACTTAATAATAAGTTGATAGAAATTGGTAAAGTCTGTATCCCATAGCATCGAGATAGACTTTGTCGACAGTTACTGGCATAATTATAAGGAAGATAAAAATAATGTCATGCATTTCATAAAAGTATGGTTAGATTTAAAAGATTGCACACATTATGTCTGCTCGGACCAGCACAGACCTGCACAGCATGGGTTTCCATGTTATTTAGTGGAGCATCGCACACTAGACCAGCACCTGCATGGACCGTCACCTGCAACGACCGTCACTACAGGTCGTGTCAGTGGCCTGCAATTTCTATGCTTGGCTGAGCTACTCCAACGTAAGTTCTGTTCCCACAAAAGTCAGGAATCGGTTTTAAACTGTTAGAAATATTGGACCAGTTAAGTTGTGAATATGTCACTGAACTGTCCAACAACCTCGCTTATCAACAACCTATATTTACTTACCTTAAACAAACTGTAAGTATTTCGTTAGATGACACTGCTCTGCGAAATCTTGTGTTTGTACCTATTAAATGATTTTCCACTGTTTCTTCACAAACATTAACAGAATCGATATTGGTTATTTGGACAGTACCGAGTGGAATATCCTCATGCCACAAATGTAAATTACCTATGTGAATGAAGGACGCCGTTTTTAAATGTTTTCAATGAATGAAAACCGTTTTTAGAGGAAGTCAATTTTTTTTATGAAATGTGATACAAAATGAACAGTGCCTACAATCCATTGTCTTTAAATGAGTAGCCATATTTTCTAACGTGTTTTCCTCCAAAAGTTAAAGGAAATTATCAGTTTTAGCAAATCTAAATTTGTTATAGTATGTATTGACGCTAGTAGGAATTCTGAGTGGATTTTCTTGTTTATTTATAAACAACCGAGTCTATTGAAGTCGTGTATAGGATAATCTGCTACTAGAATCTTGTGGACAATTGTCATTTACTATGTTTTGCTCTAGAATTAATTCACGTTCATTTTGTATCGGCCTTTCTCCATTTTTTTCGATACCAAAATTCCTAAAATGTTTTAGTAAAAAACGTAAAGGCAAATCAATTAGTCTTGGCATACCTGTCTCCCACAGCATAGCACTAACATTTTTTTCTCTACAAGCGTGCGTATTAAATGTCTTTAGCACACGGATTTTAATTCATTCATTTTCACGAATGCATACTTACTTGAGTATAATTTTAAAGAAAAAAATTTAGGTAGGTGGTAACAAAATATGAAAGTCTTAGGTTGTTTCTTCATAAAGTTCTTAAGAAGATTTTTTTGATATTATCCTCAATTTACATTTTTTTAAAAAAAAAATAAATAAATAAAATTATAAATATTTTCTTATAAATATTGTTTATGTGAACATACGTTAGTAAGTTTCGATATGTTTCCAATTTTATGAAATCATCAATGAATTCATCAGATGAAGAACTTTCTGAAACAATTTTATCCGCAGCTAATGAAGCAAGTTTGAATTTGTTACGCCTGAAGTCAAAAGAAAGATATGAGAAATAATAGTCCCATTTTATTGATTGGTGTAATACTAAAAAGGTGAAATCAACAAAAGAGGAAGTTTTTAGCATTTTTTTGGAAATGACCAAGTCCTGGAAAGCAAACACGTTATGATCCAGGTGTTCAATGATAAAATGTATTTGCAAAGCTAAACATGAATTGGATATTGGCAAATTTCATAAAACAACTGTCTTTATAAAAAGATAGATTTGTGGATTTCGTCCAAAATAAGCAAAAAAAAATATGAGTGAAACCCGATGAAACTTACCTGATGATTAAGTAACGATTTTTGAATTGGCTGATGCCTGAAGCCGAGAGGAAATAACGAAACTCAGCATCGCCGATATAGAATATAAAGAATAATTAAAGAAGAATTATAGATAATTGTCAACATCGAGGACTACAAAAATCATTCCGTCAGATCCTTCGTGATATATAAAGAAGCAAATAATGGATATTTTTTTAATGTATACAGCAAAGATACAGGCTTACATCTAAAAGTCGCACATCGCTAATTATTTATACGGTACAAACATGGAAAATGTACTGTCCAACCTGTATGCATCAATTCAATAGGAAAAATGCCCCCCGAAATCGTAGCCTATTTACACATTCAAAATCCGGAACTATACACGGGTCAAAATTTTAGGCGGTTCTCGGCCACTTTTCTTGCCGACTATGGAAAAGGTATCACAAATATTAAACGTTTAGGAGGGTGGAAATCGACTTCTGTTGCTGAAGGGTAGATACTTAGGAGACAGCCATTTTTGCTTAATCATCAGAACTTATTCACTTAATACTGATACGAGTAAACAGCAATATTTGACACAAAAAACATAAAATGTCATCAAATTAAAAATGACGGGAAGCTACTAGATATTGTTGTGCAAAATCAGATATTAGAAAGGAAGCTATGTGCATGTAGGGTCCCGAACTTATTTTTTTTACTTAAAACCTGTATTATTCATCAAAAAATTGAAAGAGGCAAACCAAATTCTAAATTTAATGAGCTTTCAAAAACATTTTTTTAAAATCGAAACGATTTACTCCAAAAAAATCTAACAAAAAATGTAGACGGGGTAGTTTATTTCAACGTCTTACAACAAGGCAAGGTAAATGAAAAATACTTGTCTAGAAGAAGTCTTCGAAGCCTAAATATTGTGCCAAATTTCAGTTCTTAATTTCAAACCGTTTGAACAAAATTAAATAAAACTGTACATCCCCCTTTAAGGGGTCGTAACTCCTTCAGGGGTGTTTAAATAAAAAAGTTTATATAAAGAACCCCTATTAAAATCGTTTAAACAATCTACACTGAAATTTTGTGCACATAATTTGGAATCACTCTGTATATACATAATAAAAGTTATTACTAAAAGATAACAGCCGACTACTTCATGCAAACGATCTGCTCACGTTCGGAATGGTCTGGTCAGCATAAGGTCAGTACCGAGGACATAAGTGCGTATCTGGCACCTACTTGTCAGTATACATTTCAAGTGCACTAGATCATTGCATGCAAAATTTTCCCATCTTAAAGGTTAATTACTTTACCAAGATAATGAGCTGATGAACCGCGATGATTAAACTGTACGTGGAGGACTCTGAACAGTTAGTTAGGGTGAGGAACATTCGACTCGATGAAAAATATTTTAAAATAGAATACATATTACTCAGAATAATAAAAACAGTAATAATGTATCGGTTAATTTGAGCGTGTGTGATTAACCAACAGAAAATAGTTATAGACAATTTACCAGAATTGTTTAAATTATACAAAAACATACAAATGTGTATTATACACTTACCTATACATATTGACTTGTGAAGAATTGTCACTTTTATACATTTTTAATTCTAAAGTAATAATTCATTTCGCTAAATTTACTGACGAAAACTGGCATTTACTAATTTCATTATTACTAGGTAAGTAAGTTTCGAAACTCAAATTCCCCATATAATACACATTTAATGGACCAATTTAGTCAATATATTTAATCAGTGGCCCAATTTTTGTAAGATTTCGCTATAACTAGTATATTAATGGTTTCATTTTGTGAACCAATATTTCAAAAACTATATTAAACCAACATTAGCCCATTATGTTTATAAAAAATAACTGTTTGTTTTTCTTTATTAGAAATATTGGCACAACATTGGATTTATCTTGCGAAAAATATATTTTTATGGGAATGAAATAATATTGGTTATTAAATAAATTACAATATTCCACCATTATAAAAATGTTATTGATATAACACTATTTAAAATCGTTGTGTCAATATTATGCAAAACACAAGGCCAATATTGGCCATTTAAAGATTTATTTTATTATTACATCTGTTGTTAACTGTTAATGATTGACACAGCATTGGCATTATCTTGATAAATTGTATAAGTACAGATTTTATTCGAGTAAACCAGCAATGGCCCATCATTGGATAAAAATATGAGACCAATATATTATAATGAATCGACGTGCCAGGAGATTTTTTCGAAAACTTCTCAATTACAAAAATAATGAATTTATTCGTTACTTTTCGAAAGCACTGTAGATTTATTGAACCATCGATATGATATTTTACGTGTATTCGTAGCTGTTAAAGAAACATGTTGTAAAAAAACTAAATTTAATTTTCCATAGCGCAATTCAGCGCAAGCTTCATTAACATCTGCATAATCGGATAGGTAGGACCAGTCAAGTCAATACTAGATAACCTCTGATATAACTCATTAAAATTAGCTTTCTTAAATTTAAACGATGCGTTTACATTTTGATTGTTAAATATTTTTTTATTATGATCACAAGTCAAGTACAAGTCAAGGATGGTGGATATCTTCAGAAACTAGCAAAGATCAAATACATTATGCAATGTTATTTCACCTACCGCCTTGTTTGAAACAATTACTTTTAAATATATTTAATATAATCTATTTAGGAAAAAAAAACCATTCTTCCAGAATGGCGTGACTGCATTGTGATACCGATATTAAAATCAAACAAACCTGATGATAATGCCAATTTTTATCGCCCAATTGCGTTAGCTTTCTGCGTGCTGAAAACGTATGAACGAATAATAAAAGGCAGAATAGAGCACTGGCTAGAAAACAGAAGCCTATTACGAAACATCACAATTTGGCTTCAGAAAAGGATCCTCAACGCAAGATAATTTAGCTAGTTTAGTTTCGGATATAGGCTTTTCAAAAAAGGAATCAACTAGTATAGTGTTTTTAGATATTACAGGTGCATACGACAACGCGGACCGCAACATACTAGAAGAAAAAAAAAATGTTTCAAATCGGTCTTCCTAATAAACATACTTCACACATCTATCAACTATACAGCTCAAGAAACTTCTACGTGAGAACAACTGATGGGTTATTAGGACCAAGAAAAGCTTCAATAGGGTTGCCTCAAGGCAGTATATTAAGTCCGCTTCTGTATATACTATATACACATGATTTTGAACAACAATTTTCTAACACACCAGTTAAGGTATACCAATTTGCTGATGATTACGCCATACAACGATAGAAAAGTAGACGAATGCCAGCAAGCACTGGATGAAGCATTGACGCTCGCAACTAAATGGTTTATAAATAATGGATCACCAATATCTCAAGAAAAATCATCTATATGCACTTTTACAAGATTGCGTTATCAACCACCTAATTCTAAAAAACTTTCCAATCTAAACATCAAATACAAAACATCAGTAATATACCTAGATTTAATACTAGATAAAGAGTTAAACTGGAAAGACCATTTATGACAATATACCGAAAATAACATTTATGGACTTTCAAGATAACAAATATATAAACAAGATCACTTTCCGAATGCACCTGGTCACTAGATGGCAACATTAGGAATACATATTTACAGATGGTTCCGTAATAAACAACGAAACAGCATGTGCAGTTTACCATGATTACGATAAAGTTTCCATGCAGTTTAGACTCCTTTAAAAGCCAGCATCTTACGTCTAAATCGTCATTTCGTCATACTCACGGACAGTAAAAAGTGCTACACAAGCGATCCATAATTGCAATCCATCATCAAAAACAACCCATCTCATTATTGATATTAAAATGTACAACAATTTACGAATTCTAAATAAAAATATTGAAATAGTTTGGATAAAAGGTCACGCCGGAATCACGCAAAATGAATTCGTAGATAGACTAGCTAAAGAGGCATCTTTAATTGGAGATTCCATCCCTGAATTTAAAATTCCAGCATCGGACATCAACAAAATTATCACGGAAAAGCTAAAGAACAACTGGAATAAATATTATCTTGACTACGCAGCAGGAGATACTACAAGATACTACAACCTGGGATAAGGAAAAAAACATGGTTCCCAACAGAAACTAATACGTCGTTCATACGTATTATTAGCCGTATGAGAAGTTTCCATTGTTTATGCGAGGAATACAAATATAAAATGAAACTTAAAGATAATTTTTATTGTGCCTGTGGAGAAGTAAACAACTTATAACAATGCTTGATGGAATGTTCAATAAAGAAGTCTCAGGTAGACCATCTATTTACCAAATTTATTGATATTAAACAATTGTTGCCTACTAACATTTCTAACTTATTATCATTAGGAAAAATAGATGTATACAAAATCTTATATAATTGTATAATTAAGAACTACATAAAATTGTATGTTTTAAAAAAATAATAATAAATAAACATAAAAAAATGCCCGCAAAATTTAAATAAATAAAAAGATCGCAAAAAAAAACAAAATTAAAAAACTGTCCGACAAAAAAAATGAAATCTAAAAATGTCAAAAAAATATATATAGGTAAATATTAATAAACATACAAAATTAGGTATATACATATGTACAATCGTTTGCAATAATAATGACACTCTCTTAAAACAGTTTTTGAACTTCTGGAAGTTCTGAATAGAAATATCATTAAATCTCTCTTGGTAAGTGAAACAACTAATAACTAATGTTAAAAATTTAAAGCAGATTTCAATATGAATACGTCAGAAGTTCAAAATAAATTGCAAAATTCATTTTAGTGAGTGTCATTAATATTGCAAACGATAGTACATACCTACAGATAGGTATAAGTATAGATAAGTTTCTCTGTTATTGTCACTCAGATGGATGTATTAATAACTGTCAATCAAGAAAGAATTTATGTATCAATACGTTTTTTCCTTATTACCCATATATGTCTATATCTATACAGATATAGTTAAGTAAATTGAAAAATATGAGCAGACCAATGTACCTACAGCCTGGCTATTTGGTGATGAACCAGTGCCATTTTAAATAACACACACAAACACACGAAAACACCATAGTTGCGGCCAATAACTTATGAGTTCAAAACGGACAAAAAGCAGAAACATTTGTGTTAGTTTGTAGAAACTGGGTAAGACGGGTCCAAAATGTTGTTGCAACGCCAGGTGTGTCAAACTATTTTATTAATTAAAGCCACAAATTATAATTAATACCAATAGAAAAGCAGTTAATTTCGCTGTATAAAATCGGCGTTATAAAATATTATTTATTTTTTTCCTGGAGCATTTTTTTCCTTTTTTTGTCCGGTAGCAGATCTTATCAGGTTTTGCAGTGGACTAATGCCGTGCAGAAGTGTGTTTTTAAATCATTTTCGAACTGCCCTTTTTGATTTTTTTAATTTTTTTACAAAATTGTATTTGTAAGAGTCCCCTGTACAGTCAAACAATTTTTTTAGATAAGATCTTAATCACTGTACACTACACTAAATGTTTGCACTGTATATTACCCTAAACTAGCACCCTCTGTCACTTGATGAAACTGCCGTATTAATTATATTCACACATATTTGTAAAATACCAAAATTTTATACTTAATTTCAAGGGATACTAGAGTCCCCTATAATTTAAATTCGGGAAAATAAAAAAAAATTAGGTCAATTAATTTCTCAGGTTGATCAGATACCTATTCAATTTTTCCCTATTAATTCTGCATCACCCTGTACAAGAATGCAGCATTTTGTTTTCGATCGCCACCAAGTTTCATTTTGCCTCTAGAAAAAGTTAAATACCTAATGAAAAACTAGATCCTATGTAGATATTATATATCTTTATATGTACGATAGGTACGTTGTTTGAACTAGTGTCACTTAAAAACAATGGCAATAAATACTCTCATTCATGAACGATGTTCCACATTTTAATTTTTGACAACGTGTACGTAACTGACCTACCCCTAAGTACAATTTTTGTCACCTAGACATTTCGCTTCTCTAATACACGTAGACACTCAGATAGGTGAAAATGCCGCATACAGTTACCTAACCTGACCAAACCACGCCAGAACTAACAGCGAATAGCATAGAGACTATAGAGAGGGGGTGCAAGCGAGATCACGCCACCGAGTTGCCAAATGAAAGCGAGGCCCGCCAGTGGAAGATATCGCGTGATTCAAGCGATCTATACCAAACTAAACCGATGCTCTATGTCGAGGAATCGCGGTGTCGTGACGGTCTAGGCCAAGCGAAGTAGACTTTGGGACTCCCACGTGGACCTAGTGTATTTTACATCGTGTTACCCGGTGAATCTTAATCTTATCTCAATTGCTCACTTTTCATGCGCAGAGGGTACGTCTCTTTCGTACTATATAAAGAAAATTTTTAAAATTTGTTGTTAGTTTATTTATACTACGTTCGATTGTAATTTGTGATCAAGTTCTATTTTTGACTTTATTCAGCATTAGGCCGGTTCATTTTGTATTCATCGTTTAAAAAGGACTATCGATTCCTGGTTTTGGATTATTTTTTGCTCCAGTGGACTCATCTAGAAGGTAAGTTTTTGGTTAATAATTAGGTACTCAACATTTTCTTTTAAAATTTGGACTTTTATTGAATTTTATGCTTACATAAGTACTTATTTTAATTCACTCCTATAAGTAGCTAGTTTTTGTAAATTTTAAATAATTTTATTTCCATAGTACAAAAGAATATTTAATTCGGAAAAAGGCATATTGTAAAATTATACGTAGGTATTTACAATATAATTGTCCTTTATTAAACTTGAGTTTAATTTGGATGTTTTAACAAAATTTTACTTTTTGTTAAGTGGGTACCTACAGGACGATCACACGAAAATCACTTTGTTACCGTAGAATACCTATCAGAAAACTGAAACGTGCGTTCCATGACTTGAACATTTTTTTTTCAAAAACTAGTGTCGACCGTGTTAGATTCGTGTTCAGCACTCTAGAAAATAAGGTGGCAGGAATTTTTTAATTAAGATTGGAAAGGTTTCCGTTAATGTAAATAATTACCCTATTTTTTTTATAAGGATTTAAATTTTTTGAGCGAAGAAGCCTCGGAAGAAGCAATCGAGCATTGCCATAATAATATGTAACATTTTTGCATAATTACTCTGTACATACCTATATGTATAGTATATAGATATGCAAGAAAAAATGCGGGTGTTGGTACACATTTTGCTTTCATTAGATCTACACGAGGTCATTTTTTTCAGATTAACTTGGTCAAGTATTTATTGGTATGCTTATTATTTAAATGTAACTCTTTGCTTGTATGTCTGTGATATAAGTTCATGAATATTTTAAAATGTATACTTGCTGCTGCTTTAATATCGAACTTAAATTTGTACGAAGGTAAAATACATAGGCATGTATAATCTCACCTCAAAGTAGGTATTTCTATAATATTCGCATCACTCACATTAAATCGAGAAATTTTCTGTTGTAAATAATAGTTATAAAACATCGAATATTTGGGGTAATTTCGTCAAATGTGTAATAAAATTTGTACCTATATATATAGTCAATTATAAAGTGTCTCGTCTTTCAGGTTAACACCTCTAGAAATGTGAGATTTTTAAAAAGTTCATTTTTCCAGAAAGTGGTATTAGGCATTTTTTTATCAAAAAGAAAAGACTATCAGGCTATTCACCACCCTTCAATATACCCACGTACCAAATTTGATCGACAAATGTATATTGAGTGTTTTTATGAGGTTCAAATTTCGAAAAATCAGAACTCATATTTCTTTAATACAGAAAACTTATTGTAGATCATAGAAAATTCATAACAAATATATATTTATGTCCAAAATGTAAAATATAAAGACTATGTATGGATTATTGAAGAGAAGTATGATAAATTAAAATATAAACAAGCCAATTAGATTAGATCAAATATTGAAACATATAGGTACCTACCTTTGTTTTGTTAACATTTGTACAAAATACATAATATGTGGCGTACTTGATATAAAATTTTGCTTATATCGAAATGCTATAAGCAACTGGCTTATGATGGATATATTCTTGAAACAATGTCTTCTACAGACATGTAATTTTAAATATTTAATAACTGGATAATATAGGTATTAGCAAATAATAGGAATGTTTTCTCTTGATACCTGGATATTTTCAAAGACACCGAAGTAAAACAAACAAACAGCTGCAAAAAGCTGTCTTAAGATTTTACGAGTAGATATATAGATCTACCAAAATACTTACTTATTTTAAATATATATGTAGATATAAATATTCTTATAACATAAATTTACTTGATAATAAAAATTGCTCACTATTTATAATTAAGTGAATGAAATTAATTGTTAAATGTGTAGTTAGAATAGCTACAAATGCGTGTCGTCTTACACACGCTTTATAAAAATTATTATTTTATTTGAGTAAAGTTTAAACAGTAAACAGTAACTGAATAAACACAACGTCAATAATTTTAGTTTTGCGGTTATTTTTGTTGTAAATGTCAAAGATTTCGATAGTTAAAAACACCAGAAATTTTCACTGCGAAAAATACGGCGATGTAAGCAAATGATTCTTAATTTTTATTTCTGTTAAAAACTTTTTTCATAAAGTTGTGTGAAAATCGAAGTACTTACTACTTAAACATGTAGTTTCAAAGCGACAAACAAAATCCATTTTTAATTGTAATGCTGCTTTTCCCATAAATATTCAAGTAGTTAATTTATATTTACAATGTTATCAAGTATACTATAGAAATTAATGAAATGTTAAAATAATGCATTGCATTTTTTTTCTGAAAAAATATATATTCTTTGTGGTATTTTATTAAACTCCCTGCTTTTGTAGTTTTCAAAAAATTTAATAAGAGTATAGGTAATGGTATTTTGGTACATAAGGCATTTCAGATATATTTTATTGTTGATTTTTTTGGAAAACATAATTCCTAATACCTAGTTAATTATTATTATTTATAAAAATTCATACAATAGAAAAATGAACATATTGCTTTGTATATGCTTGTAAACAGTGATTTTGTTAATATTTCTTCGATTTTGGGACAAATCTGTTGATTGACATTTTTCACAAAAAAAAAATAAAGGTAAAAAATTTTAATTTTTTTTTTTACTTTCGAACACCATATTTTATCATAAGTTGGGCTACAGCTTGTAATATCTCAAGACAAGCAACATTACACTGTATAACACTTTCTAACAAAAAAATATCACTTTTAACAAAATTAATAACAACTTTTCTTGCGGTAGAATCCAAAATAGTTCCACTAATTGCGATGCTTATTTTTTTATTCCATTTACACTACAATATAAATACTTTCACGTGACATAGAGCTCAACTAATGTCACTAAATATGAAAGAAAACGATAATTTCATTTGTAGAATAAAATGCGTTTGGCACATTTTTTCTTTCTATGTGTATTTCTACTATGTTTGGATTTGCAACAAATAGTATGTTATTATTTATTGAATTGCTGAGAAGCAAACCATCGATGCCATGTAAAAAAATAATATGTGACAAAAATAAAATTAAGTAAACAAAACCAGATTTCAATAACATTTTTTTTTTATATTCCACAAATCTCAACTACCCGTTTTTATTCCACATTTTTTAAATAGTTATTAAAAATATTAATTATGTTTTAATGAATACGTCTATTTAGGAATGTCTTAGCTGGTATCTATTATTCAGTAGCCAGACATATAGAATATTATATTAAAAGTAATCTATATTTCTGTATCTGAAAAACATTATATTTTTAGTTTCAAGATTTAACAAATTCGTGATTATAATAAAGCTATTAAACTACAATACGTAATCATTTCTCTTAGTCTTTTATAAAATCCGTCGCGTGTGGTAGTACCTACTTTTATTCTTTTTTTATATACTGCAAATATTATTTTACATTGAGTGAAAAATTTGAAATAAAAAATTTTACATTATTTCAAAATTGTAAGAAACAACGTCGATGTAAAATAATATTTGTAGTCTATTAAAAAAACCACATATTTTTATCATTTTCCATTGAGAAGTTACTGAGCGAAAACTATATCCTGTTTGATAGAGCGTTTGCCGTTAGCCTGAATCACTTCTCTCAGTGTTGGACATTTCGAATCTAATGTGATCGTCTCTTTTATCAAGGCCACCTCATGGTGGCAGCATTTTATTGCTAAGAAATATTTTTTTAGTTTTCGCTCAGTAACTATATCCTTAACGGAAAATGATAAAAATATGCGTTTTTTTATTGTATTATAAATATTATTTTACATCGACGCTGTGTTTTGAAGTTTTGAAAATATGCAAAATTTATTTAAAAAAATGTATTTTACACTTTTTCAAAATTTCAAAACACAGCGTCGACGTAAAATAATATTTATAGTCTATTAAAATATACCGCATATTTTTATCATTATCCATTAAGAAGTTACTGAAACTATATATCGTTTGATAGAGCGCTATATAAAACGATATAAAGTTTTCGCTCAGTAACTCCTCAAAGAATAAAAATAAAAATATGCGGTTTTTTTTAATAGACTACAAATATTATTTTACATCGACGCTGTGTTTTTAAATTTCGGAAGAGCAAAATTTATTTAAAAAAAAAATAATTTTACACTTTTTCAAAATTTCAAAACACAGCAACACAGCGTCGATGTAAAATAATATTTGTAGTCTATTAAAAAAAACGCATATTTTTATCTTTATCCCTTGAGGAGTTACTGAGCGAAAACTTTATTTAAGGAGGCCACCTGAAGAAGCAATCCTATAAATGCAGAAATAGGTCAGATCTCATCTATTGTGGTTGAATTTTCGAGTTCCCACAGTTTCAAAAGTGAACTTAGATATTTATAGTGTTTTAATTAAACCAGGTTAGTAAATTTAGTTAGATTATTTTTTTTAGATAATTATTGAATAGAGTTTTGTCTGTGGAATTGTTCATTAGCATACCTATATGTTTGGTATCAGAGAGCATACATATAACTTCATTGATAGAAATTGTAGGAGATTTGATTTATATTAGCTTAAAATACCTTTCTAATACAGTAAAAAATAGATAGATAGATAGATAGATATTTATTACTGTTACATACACAAAAGTGTTTACACACGTCAGAAAAAAGTTTACAGTCATAATATAAAATCATCAAGAAAAAAAAAATTGAAAATATATATCTAACATACGTATACATTAGTATAGATTTATCCTATTTTACATTTTTCTAAATTAATTCCTGCCAGTGGCGGCTCGTCAGGTGACGCAAAGCTTCACCTAAAATTGCTATATAAAATTTTGTAATTTATATTTTGATATTAAAAATGTCTTCACTTTGTTTTTAGAAAATACATTGTTTATCTTTATCACATTTATCAAAATCAGTAGGTACGATAAACCAGAATAATTATTATAAAATGTAAGGCGCTGAATGTCCTCTCAAAGACATTGCCTTCACTGAGCGCGACTAACGATTTCGTACATTGCATAAGCAAGAAGTATCGCGGAATCGACATCAGTCAAAATCCGCTGCAGTTCGTCGGCCTTATACGTATAGGTGACCAGCGGATGTCGGGAGATGCTTTGATTGTTTATACAATAATTAGAGTAACTTTTTATGGTGTCAGAAGTGTCGGTGTTTTTCGCATGTTGTGAAAATTTTGAATTCGTCTAAATGTTTCTGTTTCTGTCTGTAATTCCGTTTGTGTTTTGTTGGAAATACCTTTACAATACTGTTTTTCTAGCCTAGAAACAGTTTAAACTTGTCTGCGTAACTCAAGGACGAAAACCGGGCTTACAGATTTGGCAAAAATTTCAAATAAGAAAGGACTAAATATTAAGAGAACTTAAGTAAGTGCAGAATGATACGTATTACGTCGACATTATCGATAAGTTTGCAGCTTTTAAAAGATTGAAGAATTTACTTTGAATTCTAACTTGAATCTCATTTAAAATTAACAGACATGGAGACAATTTTGTCTAAATAGTTAATAATAATAAAATAGCTAGATATACCAAGGAGACGAATTTTAATTAGTTTGAAATAACTTCAAATAGGTTGCCGATATACCTATTTACCTACCAAGAAATATAAGACCTGTCTATGCCATTATTAACGACCTTTATGTCTTAGAAAAAAACGTACCTATTTGTTCGGCTATCACAAAAACCTGCTGTACTAAATTTCATTGAAATATCTTGGAAGGGAAACAAATTTTAAACATTAAATAAAAATAATATTAAGAAATCAAAATTGTGTTAAGGTATGTAGAGCAAACCAAATGATATGTTAAATTTTGACTGAAAGAAGCTATCCTTGAAGTATGACCTATTTGCCTTTGAACATCGTATATAATTATTATTAAATAAATAATGTCAAAACAACTTAGGTCATTCATTAAAATATAATATACTGAAATCTGGAGTGTGTTAGTCGGATATAAGGCAACAAAATTACTTGGTATATATTTCCGGTCGAACCATTTTTCGATTTAGTTTTAAATCTTCAGGGCTAAAAAAAGTAAACAAAAAAAATATAAGTTGACATAATTAAACATAATATACTCTAAGACCTCTTTTATGCACGCGTTTTTCTCCTCTCAACGCGGAGTTGACAAAAACGCCGCGTTTCAAGATACCCTGAACAGAGTTACTACGTTTATGCATTTTACGCTCGTTTATTTGCTGTCGCGTTTTTAATTCTGTCGCGATGGCTTTAGATCAGGGGTGTCCAACATAATTTTGTGGAGGGCCAGGTTTAGTATTTTTGTAACCGTAGCGGGCAAAAGAAATGCCCAATAGCGAAGGTTTAACTTTAAGTAATCACTCTACCTACTAGGTATTAAAATATAATAAAAATAAAGTACAATGATAATTTTCATTTTCCATGTATTAAAAAATAAAGCCTTAGTTTTACTAATTATCCTAATGAGATGATTGACATCTTTTTTGCTTGCACAGTGTATCTATGTCCGCTGATATTTTAGAAGTGGCTATGCGCAGATTGGCTGTAAGATGGCTGTCTGTTAAGGATGATCTAGTTTTTGATTTATTATGTTTCATGCGTGAAAAAAGCTGTTCGCAAGTGTATGTACTGCCAAATAAGGAAATTTGTTGAAGAGCTAATTTGCTATATATATATAGCTATTCAAGTCGTGCGCTATAATTAACTAAATATTTTAAATAAGTACCTACAAACATGTACGTACATGTTATTACTAGTCGATTGGAAAGATGATCCAATTTACTAATGAAATTAACTTATTAATGATGAAAACAAATTAGTTAACTATTCGCGCAATATCTATTGATGTCGTCGCGGGCCGGATGAGGGACATAGGCGGGCCACATTGTGGCCCGGGGGCCGTATGTAGGACGGGCCTGCTTTAGATCCTTTTATGCACGCGTTTTTCTCCCCTCAACGCGGAGTTGACAAAAACGCCGCGTTTCAAGATACCATGAACACAGTTACGCGTTTATGCATTTTACGGTCGTTTATTTGCTCTCGCGTTTTCAATTCTGTCGCGATGGATTTACAGAACGCTTGGCGTACGCGCTCCAAAAAAACACGAAAGCACAGCATAACGATATGCTGTGACGAAAGTATATCGGCGTTTTTATGCAAAGCGCTCTTTGTCGCAAGTCAAGTGGCTCTGTCTGTCAAGAGTAGTTTTAACACTTTTAACACAATTTGTTTTAGTTTTAGTTTAGCTGTTGATCAAGCGGGACATGGATGCAATGGACGCAATTGATATTGAAATATTTATTAATACCATCAGACCAAATCCTGTCATATGTTATATAATTAATTCATCAAAAGATGATTGTGACATACGAAAGTAACGGGTCATCCATAAATTACGTCACATGTTAATGGGGGGGGTATCACCGGAATGTGACATAGTATGACAAGGGGCAGGAGGGG
Organism: Monochamus saltuarius; assembly: GCA_025584915.1. NCBI lineage: Eukaryota > Metazoa > Arthropoda > Insecta > Coleoptera > Cerambycidae > Monochamus > Monochamus saltuarius. The sequence goes on from CM046726.1 coordinate 9,497,858, forward strand.
TTAAAAACTTTGTGACATCACATGTTAAAATTCAAAATCCATAACGCGAAATTTATAAGTGATTAATAAACTTTAAAAATTTACAAAGTCCAAAATCCATGGACACAAGATGATTAAGTTTTGTATCTTTACATAATAACATAACATAATTACCTAGTCGTTTATTGCTTTCTAACTAGTCATTTGTTTTTTCTGTTATCTAATATATTTGACTGTATGTTGATTTTATTAAAGATTATGTAATAAAAGTAAGAAAAAAATAAAATTAACTATTTTCTTTTGATTATTTTAAAATACATACATAAATTTGAAAAATGTGTGATGTCACATGAGGGGGGAGGGGGTTCTGAAAATGTGACAACTTATGACAAGAACGGGGGGAGGGGTTAAAAAGTCCTAAAATTCGTGTGACGTAATTTATGAATGGCCCCTAATTATTAAAAAACTTGTCACCATCTTTTTGTAAATCTCCATATAAAATATAAATTATTTAGATGTAAGTACTGCCCCACGCCTCTTACGTCTTCTATTACATATTTTTTTATAGCACAAATACAATATACATGGATCCATTTTCATATACTTTATTAACTACTGTGTGGCATGAAACTGGCGACAACTGATAGAATACGCGTGCATAAAATGGAGCAGAGATATGCCGCGTTTTTCTCAATTTCGCGTTGAGTGGAGAAAAACGCGTGCATAAAAGGGGTCTAAACATATAACACTTTAAAAAAACTATAAAAAATTCTTGTTTAAAACTTTTTAACTGGAGTTACAACAAACAGATTAGAATTAGATAGAAAACATACAATAATACTACCTAATATAGATTTACGGAAAATTGTTTTATAGATGATAAATAGAGTGGTTGGTCTGCTTTACCTTAGGTAGGCGGAGTCTTGATTCACCGGACATGGACAATGTTGCCGATTTGTAAAATATTCTTTAAATGAATAATTGATAAATTAAATAAAACTAATTTATTCAGGTACTTCCGTTTAAAATATTAATTTATATTTTGAAAATATAAGAATATATTGAAAATATTTAATAATATTGTTAACATAGAAAGATACAAATATACCTAAGTAGTATAGAAAAAAATAATAGTGAAATATATATTTCTATATGCATATGTATAAAATGATCCAACCTAGTAGTAGCAACGTAACATTTCTGGAACTTTGTGTACTATAAAATAAAAAAAAAACGTTTATATAACAGTTGATTGTTAATAAATAAAAAATTACAGGTGATCCACCTACATACACTAAAGTTCAGTTTCTTTTATATTAAAACGAATTTGAATACAGTAATAAATAGCTGGTAATTTGCGAGGTAATAAAGGCAATTTGCTTGTCATTTAAAGTTATTTTTTTGTATTAAGTTGTATCAAGGATAAAAAACAACAGGAAAAACAAGTCAACGTTATCATAACAACTTATTACTAACTCCAATATATTTTTTGCCATTTTTCTCTATAATGCTGGCGTTGCATGAACGAAGAATTGTAAGATAATTAGCTTAATAAGATAATTATATATAAAGAAATTCTACCTAACTTTTAGAGAGAAAATGCGTTAGAGAATAATAATCTGGATAAATTCAAGTCTTAAGGTATATTTACATACAGTGTCGTGTCAGTTTTCAATATAATAACTCCATTTTTAAACTAGGAGGAGCGTTTTGAATATTGAGCGCCAAAATGTTGGTTTCTTATTGGTTAATTTCGAACCTACTTTACACTGCTAATAAATTTTACATTTTGGCATTTGTTGACATTTTGCTTGTTAGTTGCCATCAGTTCGTTGTCATTGTGTTTTTACCTGCTTTTCTATCTATTTATTATCTCAGTTACGTATAAATCAGTTCTTATCAGAACTAAACAACTTATTATATTGTTTGCCATTCGTTTTTTCCAATTTTCCATTTTATATGGATGATAGTGTGCCGACCACAAGTAAGGCAGGCGCGGGAATTACATCGCCGTCGCCCCAAGGAAACGAAAACAACTCAGTTTGGGGCATTTATCTCTGGCAGAAAAACAAGCAATATTGAATTTGTACAAGAAAAGCTTAGATGATGAACCTACTCTTAAAACTGTCCAACTTGTATCCAAAATAGCGATAACATTAGGTACCTAAATTTATATTAACATTGTCTACTGTTGAACTATATTACACATTATACTTTTTTAGGTGTTGCAAAATCAACAGTATATCGAGCCATAAAACAGTATAAATCTACTGGAAGGGTGTCTACTTCCAAACACTGTGGTGGACGACCTGGGATTGTTACATCTTTGGATGAAGTAATGAAGAATTCCATAAGGCGTATAGTACACAGCTTTTCTTTAAAAATGAGATCCCCACTTTGGACAAAATATTAACTGCAATAAAAAGTCGTCAGGATTTGCCACAGATGTCCCGTTCATCATTATACAAAGTTATGAAACAAATTAACTTCAAGTAAGGTTGAATACATATCTCAAGCAAGTACAATTGCAATAAAAACATTTTATTTTTTTGCAGATACTTAAAACGAAGTCGTAAAAGTGTGTTGATAGAACGTGATGATATAGTGAGATGGAGATTTGACTACTTAATATCAATTAAAAATTTTAGATCTGAAGGTAGACCTATTTATTAGGTATTTAGATGAAACATGGTTAAATGAAGGTCATACAATTGAAAGGGTATGGGTTGATACTAATATTAAAAGTAAACGTGAGGCGTTCAATGAAGGGCTGTCTATGGGATTAAAAAATCCGTCCGGTAAAGGAAAGCGTCTTATCATCTTACACGCTGGCTCAGAGGAAGGATTTGTTGAAGATTCGTTAATGATTTTCGAAGGCAAGAAGAGTGGGGATTATCACGAAGAAATGAATGCAAATGTATTTGAAAAGTGGTTTTCTGAATTTTTGAAAAAAGTACCAGATAATTCTGTTATTGTAATGGTCAATGCCTCATACCATAGTCGAAAAGTAGAAGCTATTCCGACAACATCAACAAGAAAAAATGATATGAAGGCATGGCTACCATCAAAAAATATCGAATTTGAAGAAGGTATGGTGAGATCGCAATTAATATTCTTAATTCGCCAAAATAAAGATAAATATAATTTGTATATAACTAACAAAATGGCAAAAAAAGAAAATAAAGTTGTCTTACGATTATCGCCATATCATTGTGAATTAAACCCTATAGAATTGATTTGGGCACAGGTGAAGAATGAAGTGGCAAGCAAAAATAAAACATATAAATTGAAAGACGTAAAGGAACTATTAATAGAGGTTCTTAATAATGTTACAAATATGAACTGTAAAAAGTGTGTAGAACGTGTGATTAAGGAGGAAGAAAAAATGGGAACACTTGACGGAATTATGGACGATCTCATTGAGCCTTTAATCATATCAATTAATAATAGCGAGGGTGATATGGATACTGACTCGTCAAATAATTCAGAAAATTGTTAAATACATGATTTGTCCCTTATTTTTACCAATAATATTATAAATTATAAAAACTTATTTTGTTACTTTGAACACCTGCAGATGATACATTACGAACGAAGTTCAGTTATCAGTTATTTAGCAATTATCCGGTAACTTAATAAACGTAGTTCGTAGAAGTGCAACAATTCAAAGTAACAAAAACACCATTATATGATTACTCCAATGCTAATTGTAAAAATGTGAATCAATAAAAAAAAAATTTAAAGTGAAAACTGGAATCAATCATTTATAGATGTTTGGTTTGTAGTAAATTATTTCATTCATATTCAGTTTTTCAATGTTATGTAGGAAGTACCTACCTACCTACTTTTAAAATATATATACAAAAGTTAAATAAACCCAGAATTAGATATTTATTCATTGCACATTATTTTGAATAGGTATTAATAACCCCATTTGAAAGTAATGAAAGCTTATTGTACTCAAATTGAGGTTAAACACTTGCAGTGAGTATATACTTGATAGTCTGATGCTATCTAGGGTAGTTTTTAGTAAATTTTGCAGTGTAAATTTGTCTTTGACATTCGCTCCTCCTAGTTTAAAAATAGAGATAGTATTATCCATTGTCGATCAGTGATGCCAACTCACACGCACCCGTCCGTGTTTACTTTCAGTGAAAAATATCAGCAATATGACATTGACAATTATTGTCATAACCCTAAACGAGAAAGAGGAAGAGAATCGAAAAGAAAACCATATAACAAAGCTAAAATGGGTGGACAAGGCATCGACGAGAGGGTAAAGGAGAATTTATTACTTTGAATATCAATATTTCGACGAAAATTTGGCAAATTGACGAGATGCAATTATTGCATCAAACCGTGACATGAAAAATTCCATTGAAAAAATTCACCAGGATCGCATGAGGAAGCGTAAAGAATATCATAATCTAGAGACTCAAGCCTGATTAGTGCATATTGTACACATTACCAGATTTTAATTTCTACTGGAAACATGATGACAACAGTCTCATAAAACAGAGATATCAATATGTAATTCCACCCTGATTTTCCGATTGGTAATAACCCTCGTATGTGCGTTGTATATTTTCAGTGAACCGTTAGTGGTTACTTTAAAATTTCGAAAACCACCAGTGTATAAATTGATTTATTTATTTATTGTACATATTATAAAAGAAGCATGGTTTAAGTAAAAATCTGCTCATATAAAAATCCGACAGATTTGTAAATTTACATTAAATTACTATGTTTTTTATTGTTATAGATATTTTTATATGTAATTTGTATTATGTCTTCTATCTTAAGGTTGCCGTATTTCTTGTTGGTAAATGATCAAGTTTTGGTATCTTTAGGTACAGCAATCTCGAAAAATATAACATATAACAAAAGTAACATCGAAAATAAATTTTTACTATTATGTTTATTCATTGCTCATATGAAATAATAATTTTTAAAAATGAACAAACGTAAGACACATTTGTTGTAATAACATAACATAAAGTAAACAATTATATATTTAGTACTAGGTAAGTTTATAGTTTAGAAGAATATTAACATTCACAGTAATATTTTAAAAAGTACTAAAAGTAGATATATTTTAACATTTCTGCTGTTTACTAAGCCTTATAGAGTTTAGTTATTATTATAGTTTAGTAAAATAAGTTCCGGAATTATTGTTACCTCAAAATAAATTGGAACAACAAATTGTACGCGTATATACGATCGGTCTCTTGTGATTCGTGGACAATTCGTGAATAATGTGTAGTAAGAACAAAAATCGATTCGTAACCAACGAGGTTCGCGAGTCGCAGTATTTCGCTCTTGGAAGAAGTAAAGGAACGAATGCAAAGGCATTGACGCGAATCCTTTCAGTCATGGAAATTTACGCTGATGCGTAATTCGTAAATACGAAGCGCACTATTAACATCGCACCGAACGAATTTTGGCAACACTGCATTCAATTCCGCATATGAGGTTCGTTGGATGCGGATAATAGGCTTGTTTTTGCAGCAGTTGAAAACGGTTTGGAAACTGTCAGAAATATTCGACCAGTTAAGTTGAGAACGCGTTACCATTGAATTTGACGCAATAAATAGTTGGACGGGCATTTCTGATAGTTTCCAAACAGTTTTCAACTGCTGCTAAAACAAACCTAATATGCGATAATATAAGAATAATAATTACTCTAATGCAATGTTGCCAAATAAAATCCGGCCTGTCCATCCCCCCGCGATGTTAATAAAAAATATGCGCTTAGCTTTAAATATTATAAAAAATGTCACGACAACCTGAATTATTAATAGAACATGTATAGAAATATCTAACTGTACTGTAGGTAGTAGAGATTGTCCAAATTGCCTTTCTCAAATCTACAAATAGGGATCTGCACAAAATATTAAATTCTGTTTAAACGTCTTAAAATGAATAAAATAGCCTTATAATCTACAGGTTTTTATAAAAATCAAAAAATTAGTGCATGATAAAACCCTAAAAGAAATATCAATATTCGTCTGAACGCGCGAAACGCTCTGTGACGTCACACAGCGGAACAAGCTAGCATGCGAGAATTAGGTTAGGTTTTCATGTGATAGTTTGCCTTTACTGACGTTTGCGTATCGTTGTATTGTATGTGTTCTTATTCGTTTTAGTTTTTTTTTAAATTTTAATTAAGGTAGGGAAATCTAATAAAGTGGAAGGTTTTCAAAAGGCTCACATAATCTGCCAACTGTGAACGTTACTATGGTATCAGAATTTTTAGCTATGTGTAAAGACCTGAATTAGGCAGTGGTGTAAAAGAGAAACTGTAATTATTGTTTTAGATATAAATAAATACTACATAGTACGAAACCTTTTTTTATAAACGCAGTTAACAATTTTTTTTTAAATATGATTGCTTTTTTAGAAAACATCTTCTTGTAAATTTAAAGAAATAATGTAAAAATAAATGGCTTACCTATACCACACACACATTCGTGTTGGACCCAAAAATTTCTCGGTCTGTGAGGTAGCAAATAACACTAATATGGTTGATTTAATTAAGAATGAATGTTTCTTTACATAAATCATACCATAAAGTTATAAGTAAACTATATTAGTATCTCACTGACTATTTTATTATTTTCAAGCTTGCATTTGATGTCTATATGTATAGTAATACCTACTATTCTGTATAAATCAAGGCTTATTCTGCAAAAGATGAAACGTATTATAAAACGATTTCAAAAATTGTAAAGCAAATTCAAAGAAAACGTTGCCACCACTGAGTTTTATTGTAAACACTTCCACATCACTAGTACATTTTTATTTTTCATTTAGAAATTAATTTCAAACTAATTCTTGTAATTTTATTTTTTTATTGATTTTTTTTATTTGTTACAGTAGATTGCTTTATTTGCATCTTATATTTACTTCATAAATTACATTTTTGTTCTGCCAGTTATGTACAAGTTAAAAGAGTAGACCACTCCACTGTGCACTCCGTTTTAAGGTCATCGACTGAACTGATGCCAAATTAAGCATGTAACACCTGTCTAAACGAAAAAATTCCAATTATATAATTTAACTGAATTATGTATGTGGAAAGGTTTTCAAATAATTGTGCGGCACTTCACTAAATAAGTGAACGAATTTGTGACCCTTGAATACTTTAAAGTTGGAAGCCTCTGTTCTATAAGAAACCTTTGTTTTCAAGATCTACGTACATAAAGTGCTAATAAGTATATAAATTTAAATACAATGTCTTGCAACAATAAAAAGTGTCATTTTCTAATTTATTTATGTGTAATTGATTGAATAAAATAAATATACAATGAATTAAATATCTGACGAAGGTTAAGTAGATACTTTCATCATTTAAAAACTTCAATTTGTTTACTTTTACTTTTTAAACGTAAAATATGTTCATTTTAATGAGATACTCTTTAATTTGATGAACAGATATAAAGGAAACCAATTATGTACTGCGTATATATTCCCAGTCCAGTTTTCTGTCTAGAAATCAATAAAAAGTAACACAGTATCTCGACAAAAATCATTGTTTAATATTCCGAATACCTGATAGTTATCTGTAAGTACCAACTTTACATAGATGTAGATCATTTGCATTGTTATATTTATAAACAAACATAATATAAAAAACGTAATTGAGTATTCGAATAATCTTGGACATTATAAAAGTACTTTTGATAATGTATCCCGTATTTATAAATAAATCATTACGATCTATGTATACCATACGTATTATCAATAATAATATACATAGTGGTAAATCAGTCGAGTGAATTAGAGGCATTACATGCAAGAAGAATACTATAGTTTGTCCACGCCTATAATAATATTTTAGCAAACTTCTTACTGAAAAAATTATACAATATTTTGACACTCATAACGTGAACATGACATAACATACAATTTAAAACTGTCAAAGCATCTTACTTTCAAGTTTGACATTTGTCGTTCACTTGATAAATTTAAAAAAGCAAATAAAACCTCAAAAAGTATAGCTTTTTTGTGTAAAAGAAGTTGTAAAATCAGAATTTGCTACCTGAGAATTAGATTTTTGAAAGATAAAAAAGTTCGCATTCGACCTAGCGCAGGTGACGCTCTCTATGAGCTACAAGCAAACCATGGATATATTTCAATCTCTCGCCCCCGAAAACCCCTAACACCAAAATTTCATCTCGATATGAGCATTTATTATGAAATAAATAAGAAAAAACTAATATAATATGTTGCATTAAACACCCTGTATCTCTGTCACTATCAACTTTTGGACTAAGGTGAGTTTGTCTAAATCGCAATATTTTCACGTCAGGGATCTAGTCATGAATTTTGGCCCATTACATCGCGACCACCCTGTATATGAACGAGTATATGACACTTTGTTTCGCTTGCTATAAATATTGAACCTAAAACTACTACAATTATTGCTAATTATTTTTGTAGAGTTAGTAAAGTGCTTTTCAATATTCACATTCTCAGTGCTTTCATTTAACTATGCGTTCTCTATTGAATCAATTCGGTATTAGCAGTATCATATTTTTCAATGATTCACCTATATCATATTCATCAGCTACTGCTGTCGATTTTCACCCCCCATTATCGACTAAAATTGTCGCAGAAGACCTATAGAAACAATATCCGGTATATAATTCTGAATTTGTAAAGTACTTCTAAATAATACATTTCCCTTTTTTTATATTTTAGAAAAAAAATAACGACGTATTGGCGTTTTGTAGGCGAAGAGCAGCATATTGTTTAAAAATATCGTAGACACATCCAGTACAGGGTGTTGAACTTTCAATTTTATTTCAGTTTTTCCTGAATAACTTTATTATAGGTAATTTACATAATAGTCTAAGAGCCAGTGGCCGGCAACCTATAAGTAAATGATTATACCTGAAATTTTGCACAGTGACTCTCTTATACCTATCACTCATGATGTGGGGACTCGCTAAGCCCGGCGAGGTCGACTCAAGAGTTACTCAGGTGCCAGAAGTATGAAAATGTAACTAACTTCGTTATTAAATTAACAAAGCTGCCGTTTGAAAATTTTAAAATATACAATTATTATTATATAAAAATAACAAGGGCAGACGATTACCGTGCTTCTAAAGTCATGGCAGACACTTGTGAAATTGGCAAAAATTATAAATTTGAAAAGTATTTGATTAAATCTGATTTTTAACGTTAAAAAACTGACAGAAATGTCAAGCATTGTAATCGACATCACCAAATCTCAGAACCTGTGCCAGAAATAGAGGTTATTTGTTACTTATATTATATTAATATAAAAAGGTGCTAAATATGATAAATAATAGAAATAAATGTCTAATTTGTTAGATCTGAAATTTTAAAATTTTCAAACGGCAGCTTTGTTAATTTAATAACGAAGTTGGTTAAATTTTCATACCTCTCGCACCTGAGTAATGGTGGGTTTATAAAAAAATCTTAATCCTAACTTAGTCCTAACTTAGCCTTAACCTTAACCTTAGTCTTAATCTTAATCCTAAGATTTTGACACTGTTTATAAATATTTAGTCGTAACTTAACCTTTATTTTGTCTCTACAAGCCCTGGCCAATCGCTGACGCCGTAGAAGGCATGTAGAAGGAAAATGGAGCACTTTCGCGCAGGCGTACTAATTTGGTCTTAGTCTTGGTCCTAAGAAGTTAAAAGATAGGAACTTTCAAGGTCAGGTCTTAAGACCTCCTTAGGACTAAGACTAAGTTACGACTTTTATAAACGTACACATAGAAATATGTACATTTAACTTCTTAGGGTAAAGACTAAGGCTAAGTTAGGACTAAGTTAGGGTTAAGACTTTTTTATAAACCCACCATAACAGTTGGGTCGGCCTCGCCGGGCTTAGCGAGTCATCACCTCATGATTGATAGGTATAAGAGACTCACTGTGCAAAATTTCAGGTATAATCATTTACTTATAGGTTGCCGGCCACTGGCTCTTAGACTATAAAACTTGGTAGATGTTAGTTTTCTGGCACTAGAAAATTACAGATGGCCGACTGTCAACCGTAGGAGGGTCTCTCCCCTACAGTACCTCACATGCATTTAAACAGTCATAACTTTTTTGTGCCCTGGTGTATTGATTTTTTAATAAATAATGCTTATTTTTTGACGGTTTTTCTTAAAAATAGTATACTTTGCAAATGTCGGTTTGAAGAACCGTTTTTTGAATATCTTGATTTTAAAGTTTTTTATTTCATAAACAAACCCGTTGTCTTCCTTCACACTTATTCAATTTCTGTTAAATTCAGTAAATTGGGTTAAACCATCATATTTTGGCCCAAAAATATGTGGAAACGCCAAGAAAATATGTTGATCTAACCCAATTTACCTTAGTCCAAAATTTGATAGTAATTGAATAATTTGTGAAAGTAGAGACGTTTATGTTTATGAAATAAAACATTAAAATCCAGATATCCCAAAAACGGTTGTTTTAAACGATTTTTGCAAGTATAAGAGAAAACGTCAAATAATAGGAATTATTGATTAAAAAGTCAACACACCAGGAGAGATTTAAATGCATGTATAGTACTGTAGATGGCGCGCTTTATAATTGAGAGCAAATTCGAGGCCATAATTCAATTTCTCGTGCCGGAAACATCCCTCTACCAAGTTTTATGTATTTACTACAATTTATAATGAAGTTATTGAGGAAAACATAAAATAAAATTATAACCTCATTACCCTATATCTTGCAAACTATAGAATTTAGGCTAAGGTAACTTGATTTGGACCATCATATTTTGGCGCCCGGATTATTATTTTTTCCCAACCTTTTACTGACACTCTGTGTAGTTTATCAATGCTCGCGACTTTCCCATATTCACGTTTTTAACACACGATTACAAGCAGACGTCACTCGCAAATCGGATGATTCGGTAACATACCCGCGACCTTTCTGAAATTCTCTGACATTATACATAACGGATAGCAGGAGCGCAGATTGTGCTCTACTTCGTGATTAGGAGAAATGATTGGGAAGCCTGATTCTAGTTAATTAATCATGTAAATAAATGCTCAAGGTTTCAAATTGCTCTTGACAGAATTCTTTCAGCCTTGAAATATTTTTTAGCTATAGAACTTCTCTTTAATAAAATATCAATTTAAACTAAAAGTTTTAGGAAAGGAAACCAGAAACGCAATTTTTTTTTATTTTAAATTAGTAAAATGTTTTTTCTATCGATAGTCTTGTCTTTTCGTAAATACAAGTCCTCGCCTAGAAACTGCATTATGAATAACCTTTTCTGCCTAGAACTTGTACGTCCCTGGAAAACTGCCCTTAATTCGTGTAAATAACACATCAATAATTTTTCGCTGTGTATAGAGGGTGTCCCCGATTTTTCGTTCTTCATTTTGGGAAAAGATAAAACATGATACAGGACGTTCAAAAATATATTTTACTTTTTATCTACTTAACAAATAAATATCTTCTCTTCAAACTTTTTATGTAGTAATCATAATAGAAGGTTAATATTTCGACGTGAATAACTTTTTTAACTAAATCCAGTGGCGTGGGGATAGGGCCTTTTTCACCCCTGAACCTTCTAAACCTCTACGTCAATGTGAAAAGTATTTTTTCAGTACTCATATTAAGATTTTATTCTATTTTCTGAAAAAATGCGCTCTTCAGAAAATTCATATTTATACCTATATCTTATATGTATATTTACCTTACTTGTATACCTAACTATATGTTTAGTTCTCAAAAGTGAAACTGAAAATGTTATTCTACATATAGGTTAATAAACTTTGTCATTATAATGTAAAGCCATAATAAATTACAAATTTCAAAACGTGGCTCCTTTTTGTAATATCAAAATTATTTACGCTGAACTGGTAACATTATTGCAATACAAATATTGACATTGCTCATACTTTTTTCTAAAATATACAATAACCTCTGACGTTATTTTGCAACTTGAAGATGCTTGTGAAATAGGTTATAATTTAGAAAATGAAAAATATTTATTAGATCTATTTCTCAAAGGCGTTGTAATATTAGTACCTACTGAAGCAATTGATATGTAGATATTTTTACGTAATCAAAATCGCATTGTACGTTCGTAAATTGTAAGTGGTACAGGTTAATGTTATTTTACAAATTCCCATAAATTAACATGCGATAATAAATTATCCCAAAGTGTTACAGAGGTCACCTTATTGATAGCTATAATATAATTCTAGTCATATAGCATTTTTGCAAGATTTTGGTCGAGGTTATTTTACGCTATCTTTCAAATTGCAGAAGATTCTCGTCAAGCTTGTTTGAAAGCAGCCCTAAACTTTTCTTCTGTCTGTTATTCAATAAGTTTCTTTACAGAAAATTTACTGAAATATTTATTTCTAACTTGAATATTGATTTTGTCAATGAAAGTATTCCTTTGTTTTAGCACGAAATGGCACCAAACATTTCCATGCCCACTGGAGTTCTCACTGAAAACGATGATGAGGTGGTTGCAAAAATCATTCCACCAGAATTGGTCAAACCAAGTGACCGCAAACTTCAGCTAGTTTGGAGGAATATCATCCTTTTCGCATATCTTCACGCGGTCGCCGTATATGGTCTTTATTTAATGTTCACTTCTGCCAAGATAGTAACATCCATATATGGTGAGTTGAATGAATGTAGAATAGGAAACGGTCATGAATTTTACTATTTAGAAAATTAAATTGTGCTGGCCTAATAATTATGTGATTCATTAATAGTTTAGTTTTACTAAAAAAAGCTATTTTAAAAATATATATTGATGACACTGTGACGTCATATTATTTGTTTACTAACAGATTCTAATAAAGTTATGTGTGGATAGTAAATTGTAATGCACGTGGCGTTAATTTCAATTATAAAGTTCGTGTTAGATATAGAAGATACATTATAATACAGTGATATATTTTCAGATATTATATATTCAGTGAAATTTTATTTTATGCTAAATCTCTTATACTCGCGACAAGAATTCAGACGACTTACGTCATACGAACAAATGAATAATTCATTATATTTTCATCAAAATATTTAAGAAATTGCAACTGATAGTAATAAAACTATATACTACTCTAACAGTTTGCAATATACAGTGTGTCCACGGATGGAGTTGACAAGAGGAGAAACTCTTTTGTTTTTAATTTTATCGAAAAATGTCACTCTTTATAAAAAGTTCTGCTTCCCGAAAAAATGAAATTCTCATAGAAACTTCTTAGATCAGATATACAGGGTGCTCATAAATTAAGAAAACAAGAAAATACTCAAGAGAAAAGTACCATTATTTATTATTGTATACAACATTTTTATGAAACAAATCTGTTAATAACTTCAAATAGAGTCCCAATACAAATTTTAAAATCAAAATTTAAATTTTAACATTTACTCTACCTCTACCTCCCACTTCAACACATTTTTCCGCTAACTTAATAAATTGTTCGAATAGTTATAGCGGCTCATTCAGTTCATGTATTTCTTGGCGTATATGCTCTTTTAATACTTCCCTATCATGTGGCAAACCATTTGAATAAATGTTTTGTTTTAGGGCATCTTGGAGAAAAAAGGCAAGGGGTGTAAGGTTAGGATTGGGCCAAATCTTTCTGTGAGCAGGACAGCCGTCCTGTTGCCAAATCATTTTGGAAACATTTGGTTTACCATTTTTAAATACTTGAGAGCCAGAAATACCCAATAACCTGTTTTGGCAACAGGACTGCTGCCCTGCTCATTTTACAGCCTTGCTCAAACAATGGTGAAGGGTGGATTGGAAGATTTCGCCCATTATCCTGCTAGACCACCTGACCTTAGGCCCCTTGACTTTTTTCCTAAAACAAAAGGTTTATTGAAATGATCTGCCACATGATATTAAAAGAGCGCATAAAAGAAGAAATAACAAACTATTCGTAGTGTGTAGAGTAAAAGTCAAAATTGAAATTTTGATTTTAAAATTTGTATTAAGACTCTATTTTTTGTTATAAACAGATTTGTTTTATAAAAATGTTGTGTAAAATAATAAATAATGGTATTTCTCTCTTGAGTATTTTCATGTTTTTTTAATTTATGAGCACCCTGTATATCTGATCTAAGACATTTCTATGATAGTCTCATTTTTTCGAAAAGCAGAACTTTTTATAAAAAGTGACAGTTTTGGATAAAGTCAAAAACAAAAGACTTTCTCCTCTTGTCAACTCCATCCGTGGACAGACTGTATATTGCACTAAATTGCAAATAATTATTGTTTTTAACGCGACCAAATATCGAAAATTACGTTGACAATAAAAAAGTAACGTCAGTCGTGACGTAAGACGTCTGAATTCTTGACGCGAGTATACAGGGTACATGTATACTATTCATAGTGGATACTCGTATAGACAAAACTGTGGAACCATGGAAAGTGGTTTATTTTGAGTGATTCCACCAATTTTGTGCGAATGCCTAATTAACCATTCTGTAATGTAAAGTTTACTAATCGTCAAATTTTTACATTTCAAATCACCTTTTATCAGCATATGACTTGTATCACTATTGACGCCATTGTAATAGTATATACTGTAAACAAAAATAGATGAAAATCTGAATCTCATAAATTACAACTTTGTTTTAAATCCATTAGCATTAATATACTAGCATTAATTACAAAAAAAAATAATGTATCATTGGTAGTTTATCTTTAGAGCATTAATATGATAATTTTATTGCTACATGATTTTATAAGATTTATGGCAATCATCATATAGTTTTTATATTAACTATTTATATCGTAAAAATATATGTATGGATGTGATTTTAAAACATCGTTACAATGTTTCCAATTTTCGATACTGAATTGCACATTTTCCGAAACTATTTATTTGTGGCATAATTTTAGTTTTTCTTTAGTTTGATGGGATTAATTAAATAAGCCCTTGCGCCAAACTGATCAGTCAAGGGTTATTTTTGACACTAAGTTTGCTTAATCAAAAAATCTTACATTGAAAAAAGAAGATAAGTAAAAACTCTCTATTTTCGTTCTCAAAATATCAAATGTATTAAAAGTATGTAGGTATGTTTATCTCACACTGAAAAAAGCCGACAAGAAAAAAATAACAAAAATCACATCACTATCGCGCACTTCCGTATTTTTGACGTTTCGACAAATCTTGACATACTTATAATACATATGCTATTTTGATAACGAAAACAGAGAGTTTTTGAAACGTCACAAATACGGAAGTGCGCGATAGTGATGTGCTTTTTGTTATTTTTTACCTATCTGTTTTTTTTTTCAGTGTGAGATTTTTTGGTTAGGCAAACTTGACGTGCCTGAATCCGTTTGGCACAAGGGCTTATTTAATTAATCTTTATACTTTTCAGAAGTGTGGCAAAAAACCCAATCAAACTAAAGAAAAAATATCTGCACATATTGCACAATTCTGTTCAATTCCATTGATTACTTAATTGAGATACGTGCAAGTCGTTCGGGTCGAGTCAAGTTCACGAGCATGAGAGATTCATGCGAGGTCATACAGCGCCGGTTAGTCTGGCAGTTATTTAATGTTTGTTTATAATTTTTAATTACTTAAAGCAGATAGTATATTAATTAATATCACGTGAGTATTCACTTCTTATACAAATTAGGTACTTGCTATTTGCTAAGCTTATTTGAAAATATACGACAATTATCTGAAGCCAGTTGAATTACATTACAATTTAATTTTAAATTGTTAATTATATTTCTCAACGAAGTACCGGAGTACTTACTAAGGCAGCAACACTTTTTACATTAAGGGGAATACAGAATATTATTCATATTTCTGTACCTGATCAAACTATTATTAGAGCTTGGTTAGAATGATACTCATTTTTTAATTTTTGAAGAATTTTAAGAATGGTTTTGGATATAGACAGTTGTTCTTTTGTGTATGTTTTAATCATTTGAATTTTATTTTTTGTTTTTAGCTATTGTTCTATACCAACTTGGTGGATTGGGCATTACTGCTGGTGCTCACAGACTCTGGGCTCATCGCTCATACAAGGCAACCGTACCTCTAAGAATTATTTTGACTATATTCAACACTTTGGCTTTTGAGGTACGTCATGTCATATCACTGATGTATTTGAAATTCAAATATGTACGTCTTAAATTGTAATTGTTTATTGTTATTGTTACAGAATTCTGTAATAGAGTGGGCTAGAGATCACAGAGTTCACCACAAATTCAGCGAAACTGATGCTGATCCTCACAATGCCAAACGCGGATTCTTCTTCTCTCACGTAGGTTGGCTACTATGTCGCAAACATCCTGATGTTAGGAGCAAAGGAAAAGGTGTCGATGTGTCTGATTTATATGCAGACCCAATAATTGCTTTCCAAGATCGCCACTACATGATTTTGATGCCTCTGACATGCTTCGTTCTCCCAACATTGGCTCCAATGTATCTGTGGAACGAAACCTTTGTTAATGCTTTTTGTATCAATATATTCAGATATGTTTTTACCTTGCACGTCACCTGGTTAGTCAACTCAGCTGCTCATCTCTATGGACATAAGCCCTATGATAAGTAAGAAAGAAAACTAACCATTTAGCTCTAAATACTACTGATAATTATTTAATTCAATTACAGGTATATTAACCCATCCGAGAACATAACCGTTTCTATTCTCGCCCTTGGTGAAGGGTGGCACAACTACCACCACACTTTCCCATGGGACTACAAAACATCCGAGTTAGGAAAATACAGTGTGAACTTCTCTGCAGCTTTCATTGATTTCTTTGCGAAGATAGGTTGGGCATACGACCTTAAAACTGTCTCTGAAGACATGATTAAGAAGCGTGTGCTGAGAACGGGCGATGGTAGTCATGAAGTTTGGGGATGGGGCGACAAAGACCAACCCAAAGAAGATTACGATGAGGCGCTTATCTTCCACAAGAAATGTTAAACAGTTTCGGCAGAGTGTAGTGTCATTATGTACGATACTCGTAGTTGATAAGTGCTACCCCAGAGACTGATATATACAGATTGACTTTTTTACTTAATGTTTTGGCTGTAAAACGGAACTACCTGTCTGTAATAAAAATAATTGAAAATATATGTTTTCTTGAAGGAAGAGATTGAGATTATTTATGTCATTATTTATTCTAACATTTCAATTTCCGTTAAAGTGAGATATTTATTTATGAGCCTGTTCTTATTTTGTTTATAAAAAATATCCAACCCTTTGGAAACATATATTTTTATAACCAGTGATATTTAGTTTGTATTTGTACAGTAACGCATTTGTAATGAAACAAATATTTGGCTAGCCTTTTAGATGTTCGTTAGTTATTTCTCGTAACTACTATGGTGGTTAAGTTATTCTAGTTTATAGATTTAGATCGACCAAAATCAATTTAATAATTTATAATAAAATATTCTAATTTATAAATAAATGACTGTTTTATTTTTAATCCCAAGTATGTCAGTGATTGGGGAATAAATGTGAATACCATTAACAGGAAAATCTATTTTTGCGGAATCATCTGAAGACGTTGGCAAGAGAACTGAAAAATTTGGCAATATTTGATGTAACCGGATACAGAAACAGTACAGAACATTTGAGAGGGACCAACCTCCATTATGTGAGGAGCGGACCAGACCATAGTAGTCGCTGACTGCTCTAAGAATCTTATCCTCATTTTACTTTCAAGATTACCATATGACTCCTATTGTAATATCAGAATTTAGCCCGAGAACAGCAAGAGCAGGTCAAAGATTTCCAGCAACTAGATCCTAGACCACGGTAACGACCCGAAAAACAGTATATTGAATCAATATATGAATTACGTACCAATTAGCTATTCATTGATAACTGCAAATAAGTTAAGGAAAACTTTCCACGTACAGCTTAATTTTCCTTTGAAGAGAATATTGGTAGTGAGACCGCCAGCGAGGATACAATTAACGTCTTTACACACAAATGAAAAATAAAGGAAAGTGCAGATCCCTGCCCATCCGATATCAGTGGGCAATGGATAGCCAAGCTACCATATTACAAATGGAACTAGCAGGTATAACCATAGCCGCCAAGGAATTTGCCCGTAGGCGTACAATAGGCAAAACCATCAAAATCTATACAGGTAGTAGACATTCACTACTGATCTTACGTAAACATAAGATAACTAGATCCGACAATACTATATTTGTATGCTGGGTAAAGGGACACAAACATTGATTGAATAACTGTCAATTTACGAAGGAGTTCCTAGGGTACTCCAGCAAGGATAGAGCCAAAAAGTACCTGACTATGACTAGGATGAATCTTCTAGTGGTAGGTATTCAAACTGGACACTGTTGGCTAAGAAGGTACCTGTATTATATGAAGAAGTGTGAAACACCCCTTTGCAGGTGTTGCCAACAGGCAGACGAAATAGTTCTTCATACACTGTGTGAGTGCACTGCATCACGTCCACAAGACAATCCGTGTATTTCCTCTTTATTAAGGCGGCTCCAGACAGCGTGGCCAAGCTGGACCAACGTGGTAGTTGTCCAGCTTAACCATTTCTTGTGTACGAGAAATTTTATACCAGTGCTGGCCAACGTTGGCGCTGGCTGGCGTTCGCCTGAATGGTGGTAAATAGAACACACCTCAAAGGGCTTAATAATTAGCGCTGGAACATGTTGGTACGTTTGTCCACACGAGCCGCACATATCTGTCCAGTATGTCTAGTATTATTTTATTCATTTAGCAGTTGCAAGTTAATTGAAACTGAGAAGCGTAGTATATAAATAAAAATGAACAATAATGAGAAAATTCTAGAATTTTTAGATTGTTATATACAATACCCGAAATTTGGGACTCCACTAATGTCAATTACAAGAACCGTAACAAAGTGACTGATGCGTGGCACAAAATCAAAAATCAGTTAGAGGACGTATCCATTTTTATGCTTAAAAAGAAGAAAGAAAGTCTGATGAATACTTACAGAATGTTAAAGAAGAAAGTGTTACCATCTAAGAAATCTAGTGCTGGAAGTGATGAAATATTTAAGCCTAATTAAAGAAAGAAAGAAATTTATTGATATATGAGACATACACTACACATAATAAAATATACAATGTACAAACCTATCTGACTAGTCAATTACAATAAAGACAGAAAATACAAAGCAAAAAAAAACGAAACACTGAGAATACAATATACTCTCATACACAGAACATACATTGGACTAACACAATATTTAGAAATTTAAAAATTGAGGAATTCCTCTACACTATAGAATGTATGGTCTACTAAGAATGATTGGACCCTATTTCTAAAGCTATTAGTGGTATTAGGTTGTATAGTCCCATCTGTATCCATTATGTTAATGAACTTGTTGAAGCACTTGACTCCAATGTACTTTAGCGAATGTTGACCTATTTGCTTTATTTCTTGTATGATATGAATGTATGTCTTCGTTCCTCTCAAGAGAATGCTCATTCTGTTTTGTGTGTAATATTATTTGGTAGATAAAAAGACTAGGTAACGTTAGTATCTCTGCGTTCTTATAAAGTGGCTTACACGAAGTTGCTGGTGGTACATTATACATAGCCCTCAGAATTTTTTTCTGGGCTATGAAAGCTTTATCGAAATGGGATGATGCACCCCAAAATATTAAGCCATATTAAGGGTTGACTGTACTAATCCATAATAGAGAAGTTTCAATACATGAAACGATACAGTTTCCCTTAAGTTTCTTACCATATAACTGTAAGTACTTAGTTTTTTAGTTACTGTATTTATATGAGCTTCCCAGGTAAGGTTGGAATCAATTGTTATTCTTAAAAATTTTATAGTTATATATTATTCTTCCCATTGAATTCTCTCTATTTTTAATTATTGGTCCTATCTGACCAAGCAAAAATTCAAAATCTATTGCAGGGATTCGGCAAAAGTTATCAAATTTAATAAGCTAATACAGCTGAACCGCTGTAACCACAATACATAATATAAACAATGCTTATTTCATACTTCTCGCACATATCTATGCTTTAATTACGTATCTAGTTCTACCTTTATTAACACTCAATAACTACCACCGTCTTTTGAGCCGCTTTTTTTAAATAATGTGCGCAAAAGATAATATCATAATTGCACCCTCTAGTATAATCGCATTTTCTCCAGCATTCCTTGCTTTTGACGCAATACACAACATTAAAAAGCCAATCGTGGACGGAATTCATGCTTTCGGCATATGACACTATGGGACCACGTTGGGCATGTTGTGTACAGGCATCGACATCTGGAGCCGCCTTTAGGTTCGTTAGCGGCTCCAGTGACGAAATACAAGAGGCCCAATGGGGCCTATAAATGCTGTAGTGTTTTAAGCTCTCACAATTCCAGAATTCCTGTATAGTTATATTCTCAGTTTGACATCCACTAGTGTTTTAAATTTGGATAGGTCGGTATATTCACATTCATAAGGGGTAGCATTAAAAATTATAACGTTATCCATGTGTTAACTCGAAAGGAATCCCAATATATTCATAGTGGCCGTTTTAAATATTAAATATCGTGTTTTCGACAGAATTTTCGTGCATTTTTATCTGGTGTCAAGGATGGTAAAATTTACCATCGTCCAAGTTTATCATTGATAACAGAGTCGATTTTCCGGTAATTGCTTGCTAGACTTTATTTTATTTATATGTGGCATCAATATTGTTGACAAGCCATATTGTTGAGCGATAGGGGGATTTGGAATGGCGAATATTATTATAATATGCAACATTTCATCAAACTGTCGTTGCATTTGTTGATATGAGCATATCGGTAAATTTCGGTATAAACAACTGATATTTCATTAAACGTTTTAATCTCATGATTAACTTAGCTAATGAATGTTAGGGAGATTAACTTTTTCTTCAGAATGTAAATGCTCAGTTCTAAGTATAGGTCATATCCTTTGAACTTTGATTAATATGTGCTATATATGATTCAGTTCGCCTTTTTTCAGTATTTTCGGTGTTATTAAAATTAAATATGACGGCCATAAAAAAGTCAAAAGTTGACTATGAAAGCTTGGGTAAGTACCAATAGACTTTGTAGAAGCACCTGGGAGTTTGTGATATTTCATGAGGTAACTTTTAGAACGTGCATGTGGTGGCCCAAAAACATGCTATACGTTTAAGTAATGTAATACTGTATACTTTTCTGGATAAAGCGAGAATTTGCCTGTGGTCAAGAATTATTGATGGTTCCAATTTTGACTTTGTTCTGGATTATTTTTTTGAGTAGAGTAGAGTTGCACTTGCAAGCTCATTGTCGATTCTGCGGTAGAATTTCTATTGTACACCTCGAAGAATACTTTACATTTTAATCAACCATTTTATAGTAAAAACTGATATATAAAGACATTGGAAAAAATTCTTCAAATCATTTTCAAGTAGTGAATTGATATGTTAGCATATTTATATCATATTGTTTTTCTAGTTCTCATACTAGTATCAATTTTAATGTTTCCTGAAAGAGCAAATTTCTAATTGAATAAATAGTTTGCATGTAGGTAATTAAATTTTTCTACTTGCTTATTGCCAAATTATATTTTTTATACCGTGTCATCAGACAATTTAAGTTTTTTTTATTGTACCCTTGGAAGCAACACTGAGGGAAATCTACCAATAAAAAAGTTTTGCTAACTGACTTTAGTTGAGGCCTACTTATTAACGGTTAAAAATAATTTACCTATGATTAAAAGGCTTTTGAAATTGCTTTATAACCATAGTTAGATATTTTTTGTCACGTACTAATCGTGATATAACAGGAATGACGCGTTGACGTCTTTTGGCGAGGGTTTAATGAAACCATTTTTCAACAAAGTAGGTACAAAGATTTTTTCAAAGCAGGACGATCTTTTTGAAATATTGCACGTCTCCATAATTTACCATTCTGAACAACTTTTTCAAGTAACATTTTGCTATATTTTTAGCAGAAAAGGCACAGTTTTTACTCGGTGCACTGAGCACTTCAAATAGGATTATTTCAAAAATGGTTACTCATACCGACTTCAGCAAAGTATACCTTTTTCAAATAAAACAGGTAGGAGAATCGATTGTTTCGATAATCAGATGGATACACTAAGCTGCAAAAAAGTTACACACGCAAAATACCATGGGCCCCGCCGTACCCACTGCAATGGACCTTGTGGAAATAAATGGATAAGTCCATCAAATTGCTCATCAAAATTTAGCTGTGTATACCAAATTTCATTCATTTATCACAACTCGATTGAGAGATATTGCAAAAAAATGATGTCCATTCCTCCCTCTTCAATGGGTCCTGTGCCCTTAGGAAGCATTTCCGGAGCCATGTTCATATGAACTTTTTTACTTAGTTTTGATCGTAAAATGGGCCTGTTCAGGGTTGGCAGCTAATTATGAGAATTATATTGTTATTAGATTATAAGATAGAGCAGAGTTTAGGTGGAGTAGGAAAGATTCAATCAATCTAATTGTTAAAGTTTTAATATTTTAAATAAAAGAAAATTAGTTAAAATTGAACATTTTATTAAAAAAAAATTATCAAAATTATTAGTGAAGAATATCTGAATAATAAATAGTAATAAAACCAAATGAAAGTGTATTTCCAAATTTATCAATCAATTATCAATAGTAGTGAATCCATAAGATTTATAAAATAAAATTCATAATATTTAATCATAAAAAAGGCGCAGATAAAAGCTAGCTCGGGTAAGTAAAATTATAATTTATATTATTAACTTAAGATATTTAAAATTAAAATTTAAATTTTAAAGATCTACACACTTTCCACACTAAAATACATAAATCACAATACAACAAGAAATATAAAATATAACAATATATATAGGGTGTCTCGCTTAAAAGTGGAACAAGCCTGTAACATGCCTACCGTGCGACCGATTTCAATAAACTTTTTTTGTTGGATACACCTTCAAACAATCTATCACGGACATACCTGGTGTTCCCTAAATTTCAAAACCGTTCAAAAATAAATGTAGAAATAGGTCGGATCTCATCTATTGTGGTTGAATTTTCGAGTTCTCACAGTTTCAAAATTGAACTTATGTATTTATAGAATGTTTTCATTAAACCAGGTTAGTAAATTTAGCTAAATTAATTTTTATTTTAGATAATAATTATTGAATAGAGCTTTGTCTATGGAATTGTTCATTAGCATGCCTAGATGTTTGGTATCAGAGAGCATAGATATGACTTCATCGATAGGAATTGTAAAAAAATTGATTTATATTAGCTTAAAATACCTTTCTAAAAGAGTAAAAAATAATTTCAAACTATATAGTAAAAATAAAAAAAGAGAACTAAGACAAGTACAGGTAACATCGTAACACTTTAGTATGGTTAGTTTTTGGTCCAGGCATCATATCGATTTTTGAAAACGTTAGCAGATGGTACATCAATCACTGAAGCGGGCAATCACTGAATGAAAATTTTCTTTCTTTAGCTTCATTGAATGACCTTACCCGCGAATCAGGATTTATGTAAAAAATGTTAGAAATGTCATAACCAAATTAATTGTTGAGCGCTCTTTATTATATAATTAAATCTCCGCGAAGTTTTCTGTCGATAAACTGGCATCTCGCAATCTCTGCTCGTAAAATAAACCATAGATTTCTTTTCACACACAGATACCATGACAAGCGGTTAGTTATTATGACAGATTATGATTCGAGATCCTTGTGTTGAGTAAGTAAAAAATGTATTCTCTAATAAATATTGGAGTAGAGGATTGTTCTTACACAAATCAAGAACAACACATTTCTCAGCGTTTATAGGTAACGCCATCTTGCAATATTATTGTTGGAGCACAGCATAGTCCATATGAGAATTTGTGTAGAGCTTTGTAACATCAGCAGGAAACCTGCGAATTTACATGGCACTCAAGGTCGGAAACGTACACTAAGAATAACAAGTCCCAAAGTAGATCCCTGGGGCACTCCACTAGTGACAGGATGTAAGAAGGAATGGTAACTACCAGCCCGCACACTAAACGCTCTCTCGCTGAGGAAAGCTTCAAGCCATAATAGAAGATCTCGAATTTCAGAGTGTTAAAGTTTATGCAAAAGTCTCTTTCGGAGTACTCTGTTAAAAGCTTTGGCGAAGTCTAAATATATGGCATATACTGCATGCTTAGAGTCAAGTAACATAGTCCAATCGCTAACACTTTGCAATAAATTTGTAATAACAGAACGCCCTGAGACAAAACCGTGCTGTTCTAATGGAATGACTTTATTAGACAGCAAGAACGAAAGCATTTTCTCACCAATTAGGGATTATATTACTTTACCAACGATCGGAGCTAAGCTGATAGGATGATAGTTTTCCTAACTCAGTTTGTAACCCTTTTTGAAAATTGAATTAACTGATGCTTGTCTCCAGATATCAGAAAGAGTATGCTTTTTGAACACATCTCGAATAATCATTGACAATGCTAAAGAAAGTGATCAGATTTTAAAGAATTGTACATTTGGTCTGCCATATCGGGATAAGGCGAAGAGTCGTTTTTAATGTATACTTCGATTTTTGATTGAAAAAATTCAATAGTGTTGAGAGTATTAACCAATGATGATTTTTTTACAATTGGTATGTTGTCACCGGCAGGTTCTTTAACAAATACTCTGGTAAAGTACTCGGATAAAACTTTATTTATTTATTTATATGATTCCGACTCAGAGATATATATTTCATCAGTTAGTTTTTTGAGTAAAGGGATATGTAGTTTTATTAGGACAGCGTTGATTGGCGAGGATATCTTCGATAAAAGTATATTTGAAAAATTTCGGTGAATAATAAAGTCGTGTTCTGTGATATTTCTTCCACATATTTTTTTATAATTTTACCCATAACACCTACAGTTGTCCAAAGTTGCCTTTCATTATAGTATACTTTCTTCATAAGTGTATGTTTTCGAGTTGTGAATGGAGTCGTTTGCATTGTCAAACCATTCTCTCCAATCAGTTCAGATTTACCTACAGGTAAATTTACCATAGACGGTGTAAGAAGATTGACTTCATTGGTAATTACAAGATCTAGTCTTGGTTAATTCGAAATCTGGTGTGCTCCTGAATTAACTGGATAAGATTAGAATTTAGTAAGAGATCTAAGAAATGCGACTCCGAATTATGAGGCTCTGGGGGAAATGAGAAGAGTCCAAGAAATTTCAGAAAGTTAAGATCTCCGGCAATAATGAGATTATTTTTTATTAGAAAGTATTACATCATTGTAATCCTCTGAATTCATTCAAAAAAAACTTTTCATGCTCTTTATGATGCAATGACTGTAGTTAATTGGTCATTTTTAGAGGCTTTTGAGAACGCTGACTTGGCTTGCCTTCTATACCAAGCTATATTTCCTTCTCAACATCTATGTTCCACAGTATATCAATAAAACAACAATTCAGCTAAAAGGATATTTCCAGGCAGTATTATTAACATAAAAATCTTTTTAAATTTTTTAAAACTCGAGTAAAAATACTTGCTAATCGCAATTATTATAAATGTTATTTATCACATATTGAAAATAATATAAAAAAAGAAAACTAAGAAATTTTTGAAATTTTATAAATGCGCCATTGTGGAACTTTTTAAGGATTATTTTGAAGCTGTTCTTAGTCAATCTAATTCTAGGGAACAACCAAGACATGCCATATGTTTAACGATATTAATTTTCTACAATAACTGTTAATTTTTTGTCATACGAGAACATGAAGCGGTGTAGTAGGAAACTTAAGAATAAATTAATTTCGGGTCCGAACTTAATTCCCAGTGTTTCTTTGTTCCACATTGCTGTTTTACTTCAGCTCATCGCTGCTTTTCACCTTTAATCTTCCGCTTAAAACAGGAACATTCCCTAGTGTGTAGGAGGTGGCTAATGTTTGTCCAATCTTCTAAAATTGCAACCCTGCTAGTTTAAATAGTGATGATAGAGAAATTAATTTTGCGTAGAAAAGCTATACCTGTTTTATGTTGATACAATGCATCGTTTTCGGTAAAAACGCGTTTGAAAATTTTCTCACATTTACCAAAATAAATTGAAATAAATTTTACTAAAAAATAAGACTACTTACAAATTAATTTTAACGTTGTCAAACATAACAGTTTATAACAGGTTCTCAAAGTGTCCTTCATCGACATCAATGCATTTCTGACAGCGTTTTCTCAGATTTTGGTGTACTCGAAAGAACTCTGTATTATTTCTTGTTTCATTTCACGCTGCTCTAATTTTAGTTAAAAATTCTTCTCGAGTATTACTGGGACGCCGGTACACAATGTCCTTCATGTAACCCCAAAGAAAAAAATCTAAAGCGTTTAGGTCTACGCTTCGCGGTGGCCATAGATGATCACTTCCACGTCCAATCCATCGTTCCGGGAAGTAATTATTTAAATGATTTCGCACATTCCGCTCATAATGTGCGGGAGCACTATCGTACATAAACCATGAAAGTACCCGCAAGTTTAAAGGAATGTCTACCAATAAGATACGCAGAACATTTTCTAAAAAATTTAAATAGGACATAGCATTTAAACGAGTGGGAAGTTCATATGGGCCCAACAAATGATCGCCAATAATACCACACCAGATGTTAACAGAAAATTTGTATTGAAAATGTGCAGTCTTAGCTACATGAGGGTTTTCGTCGCACCACAAGTGCGCGTTCCTTGTGTCATGCATACCACGTCGCGTGAACGTTGCTTCGTCCGTGAAGAGCACTCGTCTTAAAAATGTGTTGTCGTTATTGTGTTTATTACATAACCACTGACAAAAATGTAATCGTTCAAGAAGATCATGCGGTAGCAAATCCTGCACTCTTGTAAGATGGTATGGATAAAGTTGTTGAGTCCGTAGAATTCTATGTACCCGGGTATGAGGTATACCAGTAATGCCGATAACTGCCGCACACTTATTTCCGGATTTTCCTCTACCCTTTCTAAAACATCTTCCTCCTCTTCGATGGCTCCTGCAGGTGGTCGCCCTCCAGTGTGCTTTACATGAAAATTTCCATTTTCTCTTAATCGTTGGAACAATATTTGAAACAGTTTTGTATTAGGCTGACGACGATTCTGGTACAATTCACTGTATCTTCTTGCTGCAGCTCCTCCATTAAATTGAATTTGACAATAAGCAGCGATCATATCTGCCATTTCTGAGTTGGAACACTGATTATGGCGAGGCATATTTTCAAAATTTGACAAAATACAAATAATATTAATAATTTGAAATTTATTACACATTACATTTAGACACTTTAGGCAATGTTAAATCCATTAAGTTAAGAAATAAAGCATGGTATAGATATCGCTCGTCTTTGATTGATGAAGATTATAATACTTTTAAGCAACTGCGTACTTCTGTAAAATACAAAAGTCATACAACTTATGAAAATTATATTGTTGCTGCGGAATTTGAATTGAAATCCAATCCAAATAGATTCTGGACTTTTATAAATTCAAAGAGAGGTGATTCAACTATACCATCTTCAATAACATACATATAATGAAACATCCCTTAGTGACAATAAACAAATTGCTGATGGTTTTGCTGACTATTTCTCGACCTCGTTTATTGCATCTAGTAACTTTGATAAAAGCTCTGGCTCTTACAACAATGCACTTGCGGTTACATACACTCATATATCCTCCGAAGACGCGTTATTTTCTATTAAGCAATTAAAGCCCAAGATGGCTATGGGCCCAGACTTAATACCCGCTTTCTTGATTAGAGATTGCGCTAACGTTTTCTCAGAGCTACTTTATACCATATTTAATTTAATTATATCTACATGTATATTCCCTGATCAATGGAAAATTTCAAGAATATGCCCCGTATATAAAAAAGGAAGGACAAATGATGTCACCAATTACACCTATTGCAATTCTGTCTAATTTTAGTAAAATTTTTGAGATCGCTTTACACCGTGTTCTTTCTTTTCAATTGAAAAATGTTATATTACCGGAACAGCATGGATTTATGGAAGCGCGCTCGACGGTTACTAAGTTGGTATGCATTACTCAGTTTATTAGCGAAGCTATTGATCGGTTGATGTTGTCTGAACAGATTTTTCGAAGGCATTCGACCGTCTTGATCATGGATTGCTACTGAATAGGCTGAGTTTGTTTGGGCTTTCGTCAGACTTACTCGGACTTATGCATTCATATTTATCTGACAGAACTAAGTTTGTTCAGATACTTGGAGTACAATCTGTTGAGTTTGCCCAAAGATCAGGTGTTCCGCAGGGTTCTATCCTCGGACCGCTAAATAAATAAATAAAATAAATAACCATTTTTGTTGTATTAACTTAAATCCCAACGTACTCCGCAATCAAACACATCACACAATGAAAAGCAAATTCTCCCATAAACCAATGTCAAAGCAACAATGGAAACATCCGGAAATTGACAGCAGCCAACTAGAGTTTTTTTCTAATATAGGGTGTAGTAAAACTGCCCCTTCCCGACGTGCAATACTTTACATTTTATTTTTTTAACGTCTAAACAGTTAATTTTATCAAAACAATATAAGAGAGAAAAAAGTTTCTAAATGAACCGGCTTAACCTAATTTATTTTTTTCTACGTCGTTAAGGAAGTTTTATGAGAGTATAGTTAAAAAACTGAAAGGGGTAGTTTATTTCAACCCTTTCAAATTATTTTCAAAAAGTGAAAAAATATGTCTCAAGTGTCTTTTGCTGATGGTAACACTTCCACAAAATTTTACCATCCCCACGCTTTTCGTTTCCGAGAAAAACAATAAAAACACTCTTTTTCCGCCATCTTTGCAACGCGATATCTCCCTAATGGTTGACTTGTGACCCAATGTTTATATAACAAACTATCTTTTTATTTTCAACAAGAAATCACCCCCTGAAAGTTTTCGCCTTTGGTTTGAAACACATCGTATAACGAAATAGTAATAACAATAAAAACATATTTGAACAGTTACACTAAAAACAATTTCTTAATATTAATTACAGTGGTATGAAAAATATCAACGCTGTCCTGCACATTTGAAAAATTTCGACATATCACATATAAAGGGGAGTAGTGCAATGCATAAGTTTTTGCAGTTGTTGAATAGAATGTCCCAGTAGTGCAAGTAATAGCTCTAGGCACATTAAAATTCAGTTTACACAAGAATTCTGGAGAATCGAAATTAGCGCTTTCCAAATTAAGAAGAAAAATAACACTATACGACGAACCATTAAAGACTTGTAACCATAATTTTTAAGTAATAAGTGCTGCGAATAACTTATAGGAGGATATGTATTACTTTACCTATAATATAAAAAGTTTAAAAATCTTCTCTGCGTTCTCTCCAGCAGATCGATATGGCTTGTGTAATTTGGGTCCCAAATAAGTGAACAATATTCCTAGTTTTGATCTGATGAAACTGTTATATAACATTTTAATTGTATCAAAATTAGAAAACTTACGAGAATTGCGTATCACAAAACCTAAACTTTTATTAGCTTCTGAAATTATTTTAATTATATGAAGGCCAAAGTTCAACTCTTGATCAAAGTATTATACCGTACAAATAATCAAAATTAATCCTTTTACGAGAAAAAGTGAAAGTTTTGCATTTTGTCAATATTCAGAGGCAATCTATTAGTCACACCAAAGGCTAAGCCTGTCAAGACTTTCCTGCAGATCGACGCAATCCTGAAAAGTATTTATCCTTAAATATGTTTTTATATCATCAGCATATATAAGATGAGGAACGTTCAAACAGCAACGCTATTAATGAAAATATTAAATAACAGTAGACCCAGGATTGATCCCTGAGGAACACCGGACAGAACCGGAACATTGTGAGACGTGAAACCTTTGAAATATACATATTGATGTCTATTAGAAAGGTAAAAATGTAAAAAATGTAACATAGAAAGGCCGCATTTGTTAAGCTGTCGCAGCAAAATTTCGTGTTGTAATCGATCAAATGCCTTTAAAAAATCGCTATAAATAATATCAACTTGTTCTTCCAAAGCTTGAGAAAGATATTGAGTAAGGCATACTAGATTTGTTGCAGTGGATCGACCTCGCATAAAACCATGTTGATTCAACTAATAATATTCTTTGCGTGATTATGATGTTTTATACATTATATCATGGATAAAAAATTCAAAGATTTTACTTAAACTATTTATTATAGTAATGGGACGAAAGTCACCGACATTATTAATATCTCAATTTTTAAAAATTGGACAAACTCCCGATAATTTTCAGACATCAGATATCTTATTAGTAGCTATAATTAAGTCAAAATATGTCCTTAATAGTTAAACAAAAATACATGCACAGTCATGAATTAAGAAAGCTGGAACGTAATCTGGTTCCATTGTCATCTTGGGTTTTATTCATTTTAGGCATTTAAGTATAACATCATCATCAATACTTTGACTCGATAACAAGTTATCAATGCTTGCACGATACATTTCCTGAATAGGGTTGGAGTTTGAAACATCTGAAACATAGGCTGTTTTAAAAAAATGTCTGCAAGACTTGTTTCAAGAACATCATCCATTATATCTATAGATAGACAACTAGGTGATTTATTAAAAATAATTTTGTCAAATCTAAGTAATTATCTATTTTTTTATTTATTTAACTGTTTAATTGTTTATATATGAAACAGCAAATGAATGAAATATTGTTAAAAAGAAATTAACCAGAACTAACTTAATTTAATGAGGACTAACAGTACTCTATTGAAAAATCAATGTATTTAGCGATGATTACCAAACTCGAATTAAAAAGTAACTGAAAAGTTTATTTCTCACAAAAGCACAATAATGGACATTTCCTATAAAAATAATATAATTGAATACATTTCTCCTATACAGGGTGTTTTACATCCTATGACAAACTTTGGCAGATGGTAGCCAGCTTAATTTCAAACAATTTTTTTTATATGAACATATGTCCAATTGGATTTTATTTAGAACTTATAAATATTTAAAAAAATATAAATTCATATTTCAATCAAAGAAGCCAGATAAACAAAAAATAATGATTATTATTTGTGTTTAAAGTTTGTTAACTTTTATTAACCAAAGTAACAAATATTAAGACTATAAATATTGTTCAAAATGTAAAGACACACACATTGGTGAACTAAAGATTCCTTCACTCCACCGATGAAATTTGGATCATTTCTTATCCAGTTATTTGCATCCTGAATTCTTTCAAGTAACTGCTGACGGGTAGTGACTTCAACATGGTATACAAGCTGCTTCATATGACTCTATAGATAAAAGTCCAAAGGATTTAAATCTGGGATCGCGGTGGCCATGCTATTGGACTTTGTTAACCTATCCATTTATTCGGGAAATGATCATTTAACCAAACAGTTATTTGTCTCTATGAAATGTTTCAATGAAATCAGAAAAGGTCTTTTCGAAGAAAGTTCTATACATATCTGCAATTAAACGATTATTTAAACCATGTACAGGCAGTAAATTATTGTTGAAAATGCTACCCCTAACGTTGATACTGTCAAAGCAATTAATTTTGTAACGGCCACATTTGTTCATTGTGATTATTATTTATGCCGTCCTTAGTAAAACCCGCTTCATCAAACCACATGAATATATCATTTTGTGCACGTTGTTAAGTAACTAGTGACAAAATTCTAATCCTTGAGAAGTATCTCCAACATGTAATGCTTGTACATTTTAGGGATGAAACGGATGTAACATTTCTCTACACCATACAAAAGTCGATGATAAACGGAGATTACTTGTAGCATATATTATATCTTCTTCATTTTGTACATTCACTTTAGTAGGACGAATGGCCTTTTTTGGAGCTGGGTTACATTCTTCTCGAAGTCTACGAAATCTGCATTAAAAACGGTGTGGGCAGGTTGATGTCTATTTGGGTATCTTCGTTGGTATTTTCGGGCTGCTTGTCTGGCGTTCCAATTGGAATACCCTTATGCAGAGACAATATCTGCATACTCTTCAGTTGTAAATTAAATGCGTTTTTTATTTAGCTACACATATTCGAATTTCTAGTACCAAGAAACCCTCCTATAACAAATTTTATAAACTACGGTAGATACGATCGAAAAATAATAAAGAAAATGTGATTTATTTTTTCAATTTTGACACCCTGTAGATCGAAAAGGAGCAACATTCGGATGCCTTATCCGATTTGGCTTAATCGCTCTATTTTGAGGTCAGCAACATACCCTTAAGCTCTGTCCCATTATTAATGAATCACCCTGTATAAATTGAAAACAACAAAGTACCCAATATGAAACCTTGAGGTATTCCCAATCTAAGCGACAACGGATTAGAAATACCGGAATTCAATGAAACACTATGAACACGATTGCTTAAATAATTACTTATAAAAGAAGCGGCAATTAGGTTAAATACAAAATACTCGTAACTAAGTTTTTTGCAAAGTAACTCATGCTTCAAGGTAGCAAAAGCCTTACTATAATCTAATATGAGAAGACATGTTAAGTTACGGACATCAGTAATATTTAAAAGAGCAGTGGTAGTGTTATGTTGAGCACGGAATCCGGATTGTACAGTGGGTATTATTTCGTTGTCCCATACTGTTCGAATGTATTGATCTTTCATAATAGATTCTAAAATTTCTGACATCGTATGTATTATGCTGATTGGCCTCAGGTGCGAATATTCGGTGGGGTTTGATTCAGCAAAATATTATCTGAACCAACAGGATTGCTTTTCAATTTATTTCATGAAGCTGAACTAAGGAGAACTTAAAAACATTTCTTATATTTGAAGGCCGGTCATATTTCGACAACAAATCAATGCAAGTTTGAGTTTTATCGACACTAGAGACAGTATTAAAAAATAAATTTATTGAATTCACATAATTAAATGTAGATGGAAGATCCGAGGATTGTTTATTATTAACAATAGTATGACTTAATAAATAGCTCTTTATGTAACAAGTTTTTAAAACAGAGCTTTACGAATCAGATGTTTGCAGACGAGTCGATAGTCGAGCCAGCAATATCAGGCAATTTGGATGAAGCTCTATTCAAGAACGAGTGTATACGCTCTATATGTGAAATAATTTTTTGTTCAAACAGCGGTCACGTATTGTTTTGCGACCATAAAATCAAATTTCACGGCCGTTGTCAATAGTGGCTGCCGTTAAAACCGCTGATGAGGCATCAACCGTTTCTATTGTTAACGCACACTTCGACAGTCATTCCTTCTCATTCCAATTATTATTGACGCACCAATGTTTAAAAAACAGGGTAATTTATTTCATTTTGAATTAACATACATATTAAATGTACAATTAATATTGTTAGAATTAGCTATTACTGGAAATTTTGATCCCAACTCAATACTGTAGTTTGCAAACTTATACGTTGGAGGTATTTGTGGCTGTTGAAGTTAATGGATAAGAATTGTCACATTTTGACGATAATATTATTAATATTTTCTATGCAGTTCTCTACAGATCCCTCTGCCACCGTCGAAGGTCTTCAGCCACCGTGCCTTATCAAAATAGTCATATCAGCTCCAGTATTGGAGAGTAAAGTTGCCAAAAATCGTCTAAAGCAATAACCGGTATGGTCAGCTCTAGTTATATTTTGCGACATAATAGCGGGGTTACCTTCAAAAATAATTTATTAATTTCATGTTCAAATTGAAATGGTAATGACATTGTTTAAACTTCAAAAGAAATTCTTTGAATAAAGTATAAATGGAGACGTCGACGTCAATATTATTTTATGTAATATTACAGGATGTTTTTTGAAATAAAACTTAAAGAAGACTATACAATTAGAACCATTTTGTCATATCTCATTCACGATATATAATAGTAATAATATTAATAATAATAAATAGTCTTTATTCATTGCCATTGCTGATTTTCAACTTAACCTAGTTTTACATCATTTTATAGTACATATTGACATACATTACAACTACTACAAAATGGCATACACATAACTAAGAGTTAACTATAAAACTAAGGAACACAAGTGATATGCGATATTCAAGATATACGTTATATGATGTGGTACGAATTAAATAATTCAAATTATTAAGTAAAATACTATCTGAACCAACAGAATTGCTTTTCAATTTATTGATAATTCTAACAACTTCATGAAGCTGAACTAAGGAGAACTTAAAAATATTTCTTATATTTGAAGGTCGGTCAGATTTCGACAATAAATCAATGCAAGTTTGAGTTCTATCGACACTAGAGACAGTATTAAAAAATAAATTTATTGAATTCACATCATTAAATGTAGATGGAAGATCCGAGGATCGTTTATTATTAACAATAGTATGACTTAATAAATAGCTATTTATGTAACAAGTCCTTAAAACAGAGCTTTACGAATCAGATGTTTGCACACGAGGCGATACTCGAGTTAGCAATATCAGGCAATTTGGATGAAGCTCCATACGCTCTATATGTAAAATAATTTTTTGTTCAAAGAGCCGTGAAGTACTCACTTCACGTATTGTTTTGCGGCCATAAAATCTAATTTCACGGCCGTTGTCAATAGTGGCAGTCGTTAAAACCGCTGATGAGGCATTAACCGTTTCTATTGATAACGCACACTTCGACAGTTATTCCTTCTCATTCCAATTATTATTGAGGCCCCAATGTTTAAAAAACAGGGTAATTTATTTCATTTTGAATTAACATACAGACTAAATGTATAATTAGGATTGTTAGAATTAGCTATTCCTGGAAATTTTGATCCCAACTCAATACTGTAGTTTGCAAACTTATACGTTGGAGGTAATATTTCAAAACAGTCATATCAGCTCCAGTATTGGAGAGTAAAGTTGCAAAAGATCGTCTAAAGCAATGAATGTAAATGTAAACTTTTCAGAATTCTTTAGTTCAAGGTATTTGACAATCAGCTTTGGAATTTTTCCAATATTGTGAATTCCAACAATTTGACAACTACAATTATTGCTTTTTTGATATCTTAAAAACAACTTGCGGCTTGCGATGTTACAGAGAAATATGATCATAGTTCAAAAGTGTGCAATTACGTTCAATATGTGTTTTCGAATCAGGAACTTTTACAATCAGCGCTGAGATTACATCTTGAACATCATCCACAGATATTTTGTAAATTTTATCCCCTCCGTAAAGCTCCAGAAATTCCCAAAATCAATACCATCTTAAAATAGAACAGTTATTTACATCCTGAAGTAAATGAAAGTAATATCCTCAATTTAAGGACCTATCTAACTTTGCTAAATTTTTAATATTGGTTCCGGGGCATTTTAACACCCGAAATTTTTTCTATCAATTGGAGAAGCATGCGAAGAGTCATCAATCAGAAGGCTGAGGAAAACGGCTACACCCAAGTTATACCCTCAGGCAAATTCAAGCCAATAAGCGTGATGTAGTCCTCCTTGACCACCAGCTTAGGACGATGTTTGTGGTTGAGTTCTCGGCTCCCGCAGAGAACAACATCGTCAAAAAAGAGGAGGAAAAACGGAGGAAGTATCGAGATCTTCTCTCCGAGATCCGCAAGCTGTATCCAGACCACTCTGTTAAGATTGTGGTGCTAATTATAGGCGTCCTGGGTGGAATGAGACATACGTTGCTTTCTGACTTAAAGATCATACCGGCTTCTCGAAATTTGGCAGAAATCTTAGCCGGCAGAATGCAGAAGGCAATCGTCCTTGGTTCGCTACGTCTGCTCAGAACACACGATTTACGGGCGCAATGATTACTGACTCCAAGGAGTGGAGAGTGGTCATTGCTTGACTCTCCAGAACATCTCCGAATGTGTCGGAACCTCGGAAGGTGTTTACTGGAAGAAAAAAAAAAAAAAAAAAATAATAATAATAATAATAATAATAATAATAATAATAATAATAATAATAATACATTCATGCCAATAAGCCTGATGTAGTCCTTCTCTGATGTCTTAAGGTTTAATAAACTGTCGATGTAAATAGTGAAAAGGATCGGTCCCAATACCGTCTCTTGAGGAACACTAACGGTAACCGCCCGCAAATCACTCTGAACATCATCCAGTTGGATAGCTTTCAAAGATTTTATATGATTTACCACGAATTACATATTTATTTAATTTATTTAACAGTATTTTATGACACACAGTGTCAAAGGCCTTAGAGAGGTCGAGAAATATGCTAATTGTAGGACTTTTTTTATCTAATGCCTCATAAATGTATGATGTTAATTGATGAATCACATCATCAGTCGATCGTCCCTCTCTAAAACCATACTGACAATTCGATAATATTTTGTGTTTGTTTAAAAAATTACAACGTCTTTTCTTTATTACATTTTCTAAAATCTTTGAAACACTTAACAAAAGAGAAACCGGGCGATAGTTTCCTATATCCAACCTACTGCCACTTTTATATAACGGCATTATCACAGCACACTTTAGAATTTTTGGAAAATACCCTGTCTCCAAACAGCAATTAAATAGGTAAGTTAATGGCTATGCGATTTCATGTCGAATTTCTTTTAAAGTCTCTTACTGAATTTGATCAAATCCTGGTGTTACCTTCCCTTTTAGATTATTTATTATATCTAATATCTCTAATTCATCAGTTGGATACATAAACATTGTATTTTCCAAGCATCTCAAATTATCATTAAAGTAATCTATATCTGGTATTTTCGCAGCTAATTTCTCTCCAATTGTACTATAATGATCATTGAAATGATTAACAATTTCTCTTTTGCAGGTTACCCGTGATCCGTCTGGTAATTCAATTTCCTGTACATCCGCTTTCCGTTTCGTATTACCGCAAATGTTTTTTACGCAGTTCCAAAGTGACGTTGATGTGTTTTTATTTTTTTCAATTTGCTTACAAAAGTATGCTTTTTTGGCTTTTCTTATAGAATTATTTAATTTATTGCTGTAATGCTTATATCCCTGATATCAATATTATCTGGATTATTTAAAGTTAATTTATAACGTATTTCTTTTTCTCTAATACATTTTCATATGTCCGGTGTTATCCATTTCTTTTTGTAAACTAATTTATGTTTGAGTGTTTTAGTATTTTTATTTTTATTTATATAATATTTTAACTTTGATATGAAACCTTCAAATAACTTATCTAGATTTGTTTCATTATATATTTCTTCCCAATTTTCCTTTCTTAAATCGAATCTTAGATTTTTGTAATTTAAGTATGTTTTACACCTATTGTCATTTTTATTTTTTTCTTGTTCATCCAAATTAAAAAGCAAACCCACAGGACTATGATCTGTAATGTAATGCCTGAAAGACTTTATTTTTAAATCTCTTGGAATCAACTTATTTTTTAACCAAATATGGTCCAAACATGTTTTAGTAGGCAACCTTGTATATTCATTGATAAAGGATACAAACCCATTATAACTCAATATGTTTTTTTTTATATTCCTCATCATCTAAAATGTTAATATTGATATCCCTTATAATGATATTGACATGATCTTTACAAATACTAGTCCAGCAAAGCTAAATTAAAAATATATTATGGAGATGTACTTGGCGACCGATAAATAGCTGTTATATTGATTTTTGTTTTAAGAGCTACTATTTGGATATTTAAAGCCTTAATCTCTCCAATGTTAACAGTAGATGTTGTATATTTTAGGCTGGATTTAATTATATACTGTCAATAATGGAAATTTAAGTAGAAATATATTTAATATTTGAATGAATTTAGAAATTATACTGGAAAGCATCGACCCAGTTTTATTCAAAATTATTTTATTGTATTTATATAAATAATATTTTTAAATAGTTACGAAAGAAATAAATGCTGCAAAATTATAACATTCCAAGTAGTTCGGTGACCAGGGATTTCCTGCATAGAGTGCAATGTTGCTGACTAGCCATGAGTGCATCGGGAACATTGCAAATGCAGCGAAATTGTTGATAACAGGGTCGGTGCTCAAAAGTAGGAGACGAAAAGTTAGTGGGTTTTTGGAATACAGTGAGGTACGAGTGCCGCCAAAAAAGTGCACGGAGCTCTCCCCTGCCGCCATGAGGCTGGTTAGCGGTAAGTAAAATTGTATACTAGGCTAAACCCTTCAGCTGGAAATTACGACTGTTATATTTTCTGTTCTGTTGTATTCTGATTCTGATTTTTATAATAAACTATTTATAATATCTTTCTAAAACTGCCTTCTGAGTTACCCCCTTGTGCGTAGACGTTGAACGTATACGTAACATATGGTGGAGGCGCCGGGCAGCCTTTGATTTCGTTTTGACCGATTTGATATTTATTATTTTTATATGATAGAGACGCCGACCTGGATTTTCTTATCTATAAATTAAGTTTTTTTTCTCTACTCAGTACACATATGACAGAGGCACTGATTTTCGATTTTAAAGCATTATTTATTAAAAACTATAATTTTTTCCTTATAAATTCGTAATAAAGTCACATAATTTTAAATCATTTTTTTTTCTTGCGTGCGCTAAAGTTTATAATATTTTAGTCTAGATTTTTGAGGAAAAATTAAGACTTTTACAAATTAATTATTGTGGGAACCATTTAAACTTGAATAGTATAGAATATTTCTTTCTCGTTCAGACTAATTTACATATTTTTTTGTGTGAATTTTAATAAAATAAAAATAAATTTTTACTTCTTTGATAATTAGAAAAAAAGTCTAAATAATTGAAATAATTTAATTTTAGATACATTTCAATTTAGAGGGGTTAATTTTTTATTCGTTATTCTGACTTTTTTTTCTCAAATGGACAATATTTTGGTAAAAATTATATATAATTTCTGTGTCATATAAAACCCAAGGACAATAAAACTGCATATTTTATTTTGGTTTTGGTAAATATATGAAACATTTTTTAATTGAGGATATATTTTAAATTAATTAAATTCTTGAATTTTTAATTTTTAGTAAAAGATATATTTATTTTTATTTTTGTAATTTACATTTAAACTATTGCAAGAAAAAAATTTAGTTTTTATAGAACTGTATTTTTATACAGTTTTTACATAGTATTTTGTTTAAATATAATTTCCTTGTAATTATAATTAAAGAGCTCGTTTTATTTTTTTATTAAAAACTATATATTTGTCTTAATATTTTAATTTAATCACATTTTGAATATTTCAAGACGAAACATGCCACCTGGAGTTAGCCAGTTAGTTTTTGCATTTTTGTGTGAAACATCTACATATATCTAAAAGTTTAATTGTGCGTCAAGAAAAGTAATTACATGATAGGGTAAGAAAGGTAATTTATTTTTGTATTTTTTATGAGTTATAAGAAAGAGAAAATATTTTGACTTAATTTAGAATTAATGTTTTTTCACAGACATAATTTTTAGAAAAAGATAATTTTAATTGATACATTTTTTTATTATATGATACCAGCTGGAGAGTTTAATTATATTTATTATTTTCTGATATAAAATTGATCAGAGTTTAATTTCAATGAGTTTTCTATTTATTTTTTCTTTTGAGAATTTTTATTTAAATATAGGGAACCTTACGCCGCCGACTCAATATACATATTCAGTGCAAGTATCGCTCTATTATGAATGAGAGCTTAACAGGATATTAAGGTTTTTGAATATATATATTTATACAGGTATATAATTTTTATGAGGTATTTTACTAGTCTTGCAACATAATTGATTTTATCTACGTAATAATAATCCTCCTTGGACTCCCATCCCAAAACCGATTAAAGATGAATAATCAGAGTATATGTAAAGAATTTTAGAGGAATTATAATAATAATAATGGATTAAAAAAAGGAAAAGAAAAGAGGTTTTATGTTAAATATGTATACGTATGATTGTTGTTGTTGTCTAATATAATGTTCGCTCTGTTTAAAGGTATAGGTTACTTTTTATTTGGATTACTATGCAATGTGCCCAAGAAATTATGTCCCACCATATGGAAGTAACTGGTGGAGGGTTTTTGTAGGCTTTACCCGCGGCCCTAACATATGAAGCAACAGTCCCGATAATTTACCAGACGATATGGCAAGAAGAGGAGGTGAAAGGTTCAAAATTTGAGCAATTTGCAATTTGTTATATAATTTTTGGCCAAAGAAATAATTTAGGCGTAATTCCGGCCGTGGTGAGTCCAGTGCGTAGTGAAGGGAACTATCATGTTGAACATGATATATAATTTGGATTAATGTGTATAGGACTTGTAATAGTTATCGGATACTTTATTATCAAAATTTTATTATTATTTTACAGAAATTAAGGGAAATCAAAGAGTCCACAAAAGGAAAGTAAAAGAGGAAACCCCTCTACAAATTCTTTTCCACGAGGGAAACAACTTATTTTGCAAAGTAATGTGGACCTCACTTCCTTGAAACCAGGATATTGTCTAGAATGTGTCCTGCAAGAAACTGAGGGTCCAGTTGTTGAATCAAGTGTGTAAGTTTTCTTCTGTAGATATGTAAATTTTAATTGTTTTTTTTCTACGTTCATGCAAAAAATAAAACTTTATTGAACTATATTTAGAGGAAAAAGTGGTTCTTTATTGCACTAGTGCAATAAAATGTTTATTGCGTTCATCTGTCATTCTACTACAGCGTTTTGTCATCATGACAAACATAAACGTTCAAATCGACGTCACATTTTCCTAAACTTAGTGTCATCTAAATATCATTTTTGGTTTTTGCATAAACGTAGAAAAAATATTGTATGCAACTCGTACAAAAAGTACTTATTGAACTCGACGTGTTGTCCTACTTGGCCTGACGGCCTCGTTGGACAACAAATAACTATTTTCTACGTTCATGCAAAAAACAAAACTTTATTGAACTATATTTAGTGGAAAAAGTGGTTCTTTATTGCACTAGTGCAATAAAATGTTTATTGCATTTATATGTCACTCTACAATGGCGTTTTGTCATCATGACAAACATAAACGTTCAAATCGATGTCACATTTTCCTAGACTTAGTGTCATCTAAATAATATTTTTTGGTTTTTGAATGAACGTAGAAAAAATATTGTATGCAACTCGTACAAAAAGTGTTTATTGCACGCGACGTGAAATTTTTGTACTTGTTGCATAAATAACTATTATTAGTATTTTTTTCTTAATTTCTCTTAAAAATACGAAGCTGTTCTCAAATAATGAAACGTTATTGCTGGGTTATTTAAGCTGGCGGTTAATACCTGCGGACTACTAGATAAATATCAGTGAGAGGTGAAATATTGAAGACTGCCCCAATTTTTGAAAATAGATACATATGCATATATTTACTAATAGGGAAATTTGGACACTTCAGAACATATTAATTAGTTATATTTTTTTTCTTTATTACAAAACAATTTTTTAAAGTAAATTTAATTGATTTCTTTTTTGTCATCTTATTATAATAATCCAATAAAATAAATGAGTTGTTTCCTCAGTTTTAATATGGGAATGATGAAATTGAGAGTAAAGTAAATCTACGTTTTCATTGAAATGTTTACTAAAAGTATACATGAGGATTTTAAGTAAAATAAGTTAATAGGTTAAAAGGGCAAATAAGATGAACATATAACATAGGTACCGAAAATAATATAACAATGAGCGAATAAATACATGGTAATCGAGAAGAAACATTGAAGCAATGTAAATAAAACAATGAGAGATAATTAAATGATATATTAAAGGTAAAGGATAATAAATAAACATATGGAATGTGAATTGATATGAATATATTAAAATGAAAATAACAGGGAAATTTGAAAAAATATAAGGTAAATGAAACACAACATTTAAAGAAAAGTAGGAAAAAGAATTTATATAAAATAGTGAATTCAGCTGACAATTTAAACTCAATAAAAGAAGCTTAAAAATATGGAAAATTGGGATGAAAATAATTAAGATTAACAAATAAAACAAAAAAGGTGATAATTTATAAAGACAATTGAAGTTAAATAAAAATGAATACTTTAAGTAACAAGAGTTAAAGATACGATAATATATCGAACCTATGGGGTAAAAGGAAAAACTATTTAGTTATAAACGTAGATATTAGTTGGGTAACACAGGATACATATAGATATATAAGATATATTCTCCTTGTAAGAAATAGAAAGGGTTTTATATTAATTAAAAAATAATAAAAAGGGGACATAAAGGTATAAGTAGTAAGATAAAACTTATTAATGTTTAAGATATTTTAATAAATGTAGTTAAATTTCAAGAAAGTGATATATTGGTCGATATATTATGAAGTAAATAAAAATAGAATAATTATAGAATTAAAAATTAATGAAGTATAATAACATGGGTAGGTAGTAAATATTTTAAATAAGAGAATACATACATAAGATTTGATATTTTGTTTTATAAATAGTAGGTATAGAGAGGATATGAGATAAAATAATACCTAATTAATAGAAAAACTTCTTTAGTTTATGATAATTAGAATTTTTAATAATAGTTATAATTAAGGGGAAAGGGGAATTATCTATTTTTGATTTAGATACACAGAATAAACAAGAGAGATGGGTTTATTATTTGTTTTATGGACAATGAAGTACTTAGTGATTTATACCAATTACCATTATTCTCTATTAATATGAACAAGTACTTAATAAAAGGGGAAGAGAAGATTAATATTATAGAACTTTATTTATATTGAGTTATACATATTTTTTTGCGTATATGTTAAATATTTAAGCTTGATTAAAAATGTACTTATATGTGAATTCTTGTTACATGTACATGGAATACCTAGAGCACACTGTGGGCTAGCACGGCATTTCTACAAGGACTCACAACTTAGCTGTTACACCCCAGATACCTACTCCTTGGCAGGACGATGGCAGTAAGACAGTGGCGAACCTAAATCCTCACAATCCTGGAAGGATCATATCATTTTCCAATTATATATATGCAATAGTAAGGTCAACATCAAACCAATTGGCACAGGAAAGGAAGACGCAACATCTCCTTTACCACAATGTAAAATGGTAGCTCCGTCCAACCATACAATTTTCTTTGCGAGGGAATGAAGGAGAGTAGTTCACCTAGCTACAGGCTAACATACACCTGAAAATAAACTATACAATGGTTGACCAGTTCCGAAACTTCCAAAACAGATGATGTTATGTACCCGTAGGATAAAGAAAGCCCAGCTGTTGACATCTGCCACGTCCCAACCTTGCAGTACGGTTCTACAGTATGCAGATCTATACTACAACTGTGATAAACAACGAGGTGCACCGTTTTGTGAGTAACGAACTAACAATTTTTCCCAATAGAGATGAACAGTTATGTCAGCCCATAAAAACTAAATGTGATGTGTCTGTGTGTGTGTGCTCCATGGATATTATTACAACATGACGAACTTATTTTGTTTCAAATTCAGATAATAAAATAGATAAATTTTTATCTTTTACCTAAACATTGGAGTACTAAATGATCAATAATTTTTAACTATACTATAGACATTTCTTTCTTTATTTATTCCGTTTGTCTTTTTTTAATTTTTAATCCCCACAGGAGGGGTATGTCTTAGATTTACTTTATTATTTTAAGATTATATTCTCTTCTCTTCACCCTTAAAATCCCATAATTTAAAATGGAATTTATTAAAAAGTGATTGAATTTTTGCAATGTTTCAGTTAATATATCAAAATGTACATCTATTCTATCTAACATGGCACACAACTGATCGATATTCTTATTAGCGCTTCGTATATTCATATGGAAAATCTTAAAGCCATTATTGTTGATTACATGATCTTTAAAACCCTCTAAATTATGTATTTCTTTTGCCGCTATAGGTTCATCGTTCATATTCTCTTATATATTGGTTCATTTTAATGGTATATTATTTTAATATTTCCTATAGCCGCAATTAGACACAATTTAACAAACCATAACAAATTAAATACAGTGCTACAATCTAATCAAAGTAATACTTCACTATTTAGAAATTAACAATATTTACTATCTACTACAAACTGTATCTTTTCACATTCAGATACTATTTGCAAATGAACAATATTCCCCACATACCACAAACTGTCTATTTTCTTGGCTTATTCCTTAGATTCCTTGCATCACTCTCAGGAATGTTTTTCCCTTCTTTCATTTTTCTTAGCTTATTTGTGGCGACAGGGAGTTCCTTTCCAGCTGTTTTTTGA
Organism: Monochamus saltuarius; assembly: GCA_025584915.1. Taxonomy (NCBI): domain Eukaryota; kingdom Metazoa; phylum Arthropoda; class Insecta; order Coleoptera; family Cerambycidae; genus Monochamus; species Monochamus saltuarius. The sequence continues at coordinate 9,541,923 of CM046726.1, forward strand.
ATTTGTGAATTATCAATTTGACTCAGTTTCAATGTATTTATCTTCTTCTTCTTGAGATGTTGATAAAAGGTGTTCTCTAATATTTGGAGTTGGAGAAGCACTGACCGATTTTGGTGAAAATATTTCTTCGACTTCCTTAGAACTTTGCAGTGGAGTTTTCTCCACCTCCTTTGGTGTTGTTTTTTGCAGTTTTCAAATTATGGTACAGTATTTGTTTGTTCTGTTGGTCCTCCTTACACAAATTATTGGCAATAGATATTCCTGAACATTTTAGATTTTTTATATTTTTAAAAACCTCTCCTTTTATTAGGTTTGATACAATTCTATATTATTGGATCTATTAGTTTGTTTCGGTAGGTGCGTAAAATTTTAAATGAATAATATACAAAATTGTTCAAAATAACCTGAACAAAATTACATGTAAAAAGTTAAATTTGGTTTAGTTGGGAAGCAAATATTTTTTCTTTCAGGATTTATAACTTCTCTCGATGCACATAATTACAAAATAAGTGTGAAAAATTGTACTAATATTATGGCATAATATAATAGTATGTTGCTTATTCCAGTTCGCAGAAGAATCGTCAAGTTCGCCTTTTATATTTATTTACAAAACAATATCCACTTAGAGGGCAACAATTGAACAATAGTGGCCGACAAGGGTTCTTGGCTGTTCACATAGATACACACTTACAGAAAAATAATGTAACACAAAACATAAAATATGAAATAATAATGTAGTGTAACATACCCGGGTTCGTTCAACATTGTTGAAAGAGGAAGTATTTGGCCAATAATCGACAAGATTTACCTACGTTGTGTTTATTTATATTATTTATTAACTTACCTCGAATGTGCTACATATTTACGAAATTAGGGAGATTTAAGTAGTTTTAAATAAAACAAAACAAATTACTAAATACACCTCGTTTATTAGTTTTCTGTCAATGGTGTAATAGCCTACCTAACCACCTATCAGTGCCGTACTCAGCCTTGAATTCACGGGGGAAAAGAGCACGACAGAGAAAACCACGATCACAATTCAAAGAATCGATGTCGCTATTGCAATGGTACTAATAATGATGACAATAATAAAAATGTATCTCTACTTCAATACTTGAATGCACGGTAATATAATCATCATTCTACATACAAAACTGAAGAGTATTTTGGTTAGTTAGCCGACTTGCGTCAGAAGGTACTGAGGTCCCATACGGAAGCTACCCAGCTAGTAGTTGAGGGGTTGAACAAACATCTCAAATCATATCTCATGCTTCATATGTTTTTAACGGATGTTTGTCCAGTCACGGGAGAAAATATTAATAGAATCACCAAGACTCTTACAAACATCTGACAAGCAAACCGCTAATTCAAGTGATAAAGCAGTAGTCATAGATGAATAATAATAACTTACAATACCATTTACAACAGCATAACTTCGACTCAAACTAAAGTTATACATATAATTTCAACAATAAATCAACAAGTACTGTTTTACCTCAAAATCATAATAAAATATAATGAAGCTGTAATAAGATATTGAACAGACAATAAAATAATAATAAAAGGGACACAATGACATTCAATGTTTAAATACAATATACAAAAACAAGTTACAGACCTGTAAGAACAGATGCACCACTTATCCATTCACTGTCTTCCAGCCCGCCGAAGTCTTCAAACCCAACTAACTAGTAACCTACCCGTTGCATCCCGTCCCGCGTTCCTGTATTTATTATTGATTCGTCTCCATTGGCCCTTTAGCTAATGCGTATATAATATTCTATACAGGGTGGTATTCATTCAGCAGTACAGATATGACAAAATTATATTTACTAAGTGGTCCCCACACTAATAAACAATAACATAGAAAATAATTATAACTACAACATTAGATAAATTGAATACAAAATCGATCAAACGTCCGTAGAAGAATAGTACCGGTTGGCAATACTCGTATGCTTTAAAATAATTACATACGTACTACTCACTCAGCCAACTTGTTAAAATAATTTAACATGGAAAATATCGGTGAATGAACTTACATATTGGTCCTAGGCATTCAACAACCCTTTTATTCAAGCGAGGTACATAGAATTTTATTTCAGTTAGTAAAGCAGAATTAGGATTTCCCTCATATCAATTTAAATAAAAATCTCAAGAAATACGATGTTCTGCGGTGCCTTAAAGATTGCATACCAAAAGTATTCAATAACAGAGCCTCTCCGAAATCTCTGGATACAATCCGTAACATTTAAAATGTAAGAATTTTAAAAAATTTCTCTGCATCGTCTCGATCTTTGTATATTGAGAAATACAAATTAGCGAAAATACAAATGAGCAATATTCAAGTTTCGAACGTACTAGGAAATTACATAATGTTTTCAATCTATAAATGATACTGCAGGAAACAACTACTCCGCGGACTAATGCCCCGACCGGCATTGATTACACCTGCAGTATCTGTGTGAACAGCCAAGAACCCCTGTCGGCCATCCCACCAGACATAGACCGGTTTCGACCTTGTTAGCCCTCATCAGTATGCCATAGGTGAGATGACCGACAATTGAACTGGCGGTATTGAAGCTATATAGAAGTCCAGCAGCGTTGCCAGAACCATATACATAAAATAGTATGTTTGATACTGAAATGATAGATTTTTTCCTAATGACAACCTTCACGTTTTCAATCTAAAATGTATGCATTTTGTATATTCTTTGAGATACCTTTAAAAATTATTGCTTTTTTAAGGTAGGTATTCATTAAGCCTTTTAAAATTCATTCATCATGCCCTCGTAATGCAAGTTCAAAAGTTCCGCAAAATTTTATAGGGTAAATAATTTTGAATAAAACATTAATAACATGCCTATTTATGTCACATGTTCGTTATGTTCTGGAAAGCAGAACCAAGTTGAGCTCATACGTTGATGTTCTCAAATAATGCAAATCGCATTTGACTGATAAAATGTCTTTTATTTATTCTGTCTTGGCTCTGTTCAACAGAGAACAACCGCGGTCTTTCACTACTTCACTTTACCCAGCTTGAATTTTATTTTTATTTAGACATATAGCAAATTTTATTAATAATTATAAAACTACACTGGCGACACAAATACACACAATTCACCAACCTCTACCACTCGAAAATAATGCTGTTGACGGCGGGATGCCTACATAGTGATATGGACCTGAACGAGGTTTTGTATGTTGAAACTTAATATGTTAATAGCATACTTTTAAAAAATAATTTATAGCATTAATTACATATTACAGTAAGCAAGGAAAAAGAAAATATTTAAATTTTGCAACGTCGCGTCAGGTCTACACCGAATTAAATTGCCGCCAGCGGCAGCAGTCTGAAACGGGGGTTTACATAATGGTTTGAAATATTTTTTTTTCGGCGTAAATATGCATTTAATTTTTTTTAGTTTATTTGAATTGAATGAATTTGATTTGTTTATTTGAATTATACTATTTTTTTTATCTCCTCTTAAATCTAATGACATTATGAATGAATCACCCTGTAATATGCTCATATTTGTAGGATTCTGTTGCCCATAGTGTCACGACAGCCGCAGCTATTTTACGAGCTCTGTTAAGTGCGAAAGTGTGAGCATTGCAAGTTCAGAGGAATATATTTTTCATACTGTGTTTGCAACCTCTTCCGTGGTGCGAATTTGCACGATAGTGAAGAACAAACTTTACATCGTATTATCTCCTGAAACGTACTTATATCGCAATTACTCACTTTTCATGCGCAGAGGGTACGTATTTTTCGTACTATATAAAGATTTTTTTTTGAAATTTGTCGTTAGTATATTTACTTCCTGCAATTGTAATTTGTGGTCAGGGTCTCCTTTTGACTATTCAACATTAAAAGATCGAATCGATTATTCTTTTTAAATATTTTGTGTTTTAGTGGATGCATATCCAGAAGGTAAGTTTTTGGTTTTAAGAAAAATAGGTAGGTACCTAGTTATTTTTTTTGAAAGAGGGTATACGTTAATTTGTACGTATATTGTAAAATGTATCTTCTGCTAATATAATTTTTTGAATGAGTTAATTCAAAATTATACCTGATTAATATTGAATTATTTGTTAATGGTATATAGTTGATTTTATTATATCTACTAGGTCTTTTTTCAAACTAACTTGCTCAGGGATTGATTGGATTACTATTTAAATCTAAATTCATTGTTCATATATTTTTACCTTTCTCCTTAATATCGAAGCCTAAATTATTAGACGCTAATTTAATAATAAATATACTTATATTTATTTTAAAATAATATTTAAGTCTTATGTAAAAAATTCGGTCGTCGTGTTTCTCTCAGAAATTTCGAAAAATAAAACACGTAAAACAAAATATTATAAATAAAATTCTTGATCTTTTTTGTTCATTCATAGTTGAATTTTCCTCAAATAAAACAATAGCTTTTAAAAAGCGTTTGTAAACGCACATTATTTTGTGTGCCAAATTCTAGCAATTATACCTACAACAACAACAATCTTATAAGTAAGTTGTTATAAAGGTGTTTATATCTACAGTCAAATTGTAAAAATACGTATACGTATACGTAAATTATTCAGTTATTAATTGTCTAAATTAATTTGTATTTATGGAAAATACCAATTCTAGAACATGGCGTCTAAAATAGTTTACAGTCGGTTCATGCATATGGAGCGTTAAAATTAAAAATTTTAAATAAAATTTAGGACACGTGGTGTTAAATGGAATGAAGCGAGGGGTAAACCGCAATGGAATTTTAGTGTACACTCACTTGGAATTAGTGGAATTACCTCTGGAATTAGAATAATTAGTCCTGGAATTAGTGAAATCAGTCGTGGAATTAGTAGAATTAGTCGTGAAATTACTGGAATTGGTCTGGAATTAGTGCACATTTGTGCATATTCTGACAACAATGTTAATCCAAAAAATGTAAAAACATTGTGCGCAACGGTGCAAGTGGCAATAGCGCATATTTTTTATGTCTTGAATGGGGTGTTCGCTCAAGATTTAGTTTACGTCGAGATTATTATTATATTATATAAATATTGTTAGATAATTTTTACGCAGTCAGTTATTCAAAACAATGGTATATAGGAAAACTAATGGAACGGATTGATTCCGAACAGTATAGAATAAAAATTTTTTAAAAACAAAATCAGCCACACTTACAACCACATTTGTATAGCCACGTCAAAATGACACAGATATTGTATGTAAAGAATATATTTTTTATGGTTCACTTAATTTAGTTGGATGTGAACCATTTGAATTAAAACGACAAGATTATCTCAACATAGTTAAAAATATGAGCCGACTAAGAAGTAGAAACGTGTTTTTTTATTATTCTAATACTTAATATTATTATCCTGGAGGTTATCCTGATATCCTGATATGTATTTACAAGTGTATATTATCATTTTTTTAGTTTAGTTTAGTTAGTTTCGCATGTTTATTATTTAGAAAATTTGTTTATATTCTGGTTAAAAGTGACAGTATAACTTTTTTGTGATCTAGTGTTTAGTTTTAGTCTGATTAAATTGAGTTTTAAATTATTTGTTGATTTATTTCGTGATATTTACTGGTAAGTACTTTGTTGGTTTAGTTTGTTTGCCAGTAAAATCGGTAGAATAATTTATCTGTCTCTAGTTTTGACAGATAATTGCTCTTGCTTCTTTTTGTTTAGTTATAATAATTCTTAAATCTGTGACTATGACTACAGCAGTGTGTTTTACTTTCTGTTTTTTTTTTAATTAAGTTTTAAAAAAGTTCCGAGTTACACGTAAGCCATGTGACACTTGAAAAACTAATGCAAACATTGGCGTCACAAAAACTTAAGTGCCTGCAAACAGTAATCGGATTTCAATATTCGGAATCGGCCGTCTAGAGATTACAGTGACCCAGCGATGTAAAGGCTGAAAATACTACAATTTTAATAATGTTTTACTCAGAAACTATAAGGATTTTGTAAAAAAAATTTACGATATCGACGCATCTATTGCCAAATTCTTTTAGATAAGATCTGAATCGCCCTGTAGTTTGTGCTTGCAGAGTTTCAATATTGATTCGCTGATATTTGTTACAGAACTAAATCCGTTATTTTATGAGGATATTATATTTGATATCAATTTTATTTATTTAGTGATGTTACCTAATTTTTTTATGGTTATCATTAAAATTGAAGCGGCCCTCAGACAATCAATATGTACAATAATATTGTCAATAAAATTGACCGACTACAATAATTTAACATTGTCGATATATTGAATAACTTAAATACTTTAAGATACCAATACTGTGCTATCGTATTATCAATCTAAATGAGTATTTTGGTGTTCGGGACGCAGCTGTGCTCTCGCTGCCCGAGTGAGGGAATGCAGCCCTTGACAAAGAGTCCGCGAATAGAACCGAAGTGTGTGTTAGATAGATTATAGCCCTAGCAGCCCCATATATATATATATGTAAATGATTGACAGACATTAAAAAAGTCAAATATTTCAATTATTACAGTCCATTTATTTCTCATTGCGGGACAAACACAAAACTTCCAAGCAATAACTCATACATAAGTTTAAGCAGCCTCTCATACATAAATTTTAGACCTTTCGAGCACGGATGTCAGTAGTTTTCCGAATAATACATAGTTCGAGCTACAATCCGTTTGAACAAGTGAACCCACGACCAGGACAGACAGAGCCGATTAGGGACCAGGGAAGGCAGACAACACGTTTCCCAGCCGTAAACAATGCGTGAGACAAAAAGAAGCACGTGGAAAGCTCAAATAATACGAGGTCAGACCTAGCTATTTTATACAAATTTTTAATAGCGCACAACTTGGGCTAATAAGGCATTTGCATTATTATTCATAATATTTGAATAACCAATAAGGCATTTACATTCTTATTCATAATATTTGAATAACCGGAAGGATTGGTAACATAGTAGTGACAAAACGCGGTATTTTAAAGGGACAACTGACCAGATTCGAACAATTTTTATATAATGTAGACGATTCTCCTACTCAGTTAGTAGAACTACAAAAACGTATTAACAAGTTCGATTCAATCTGGGACAGCTTTAATGACATTCAAGCTGAAATTCAAATCTTAGATAATAAACCCGAACATGATACCGAGACTGTAGATTTCGAAAATAAATATTTTAAGCTTGTTACAATTGCAGAAACGAAAATTAATGCGTCACAAGTACCTAAAGTCGGTTCAGATACTCCAACAGGTATAAATAATTCTAGTTTCGATTCTAACACTACATTAAATATAAAATAGCTGATATTAAGCTTCCAGAATTTGCAGGAAGTTACGATAACTGGGTTCAATTCCATACGTTTAAAGCATTAGATGAAAATACTAAGCTAACCACAATACAAAAGTTCTATTATCTACAATCGGCATTAAAAGGTGACGCCGCGCAAAGTTTGAAAAATTTAGAAATAACAGAAGCCAATTATTCAGTGGCGTGGGAACTCTTAAAGGAGAGGTATCAAAACAAAAAAATGATTATTGATAGCCACATGAAAAACCTTTTTGAGCTACCTAACGTTACAAAAGACTCACATACGTCATTAAGACAACTTTTAGATGCCTTTGTAAGACATTTTCGAGCCTTAGAAAATTTAGGTCAACCTGTAACAACATGGGACACCATTCTAATTTTTTTGTTGTCATCCAAATTAGATATTGCTTCTAAAAGAGAATGGGAGGTAACCACAAAAAATGAGCCTTCTCCAAAAATACAAGATTTTACAAAACTCTTACAGAGAAGATGTTTACTATTAGAAACTTTAAATAGCAAAGTGTCAACAAATCAAAATAATTTTCAAATCCAAAAAAAGATTACAAATCATATTCACATGTAACAGCAGTTATAACTCCAAATTGCATATATTGCAATGAAAATCACTACATATTTTCATGCAATAAATTTCGTGCTCTAACGCCAAATAAACGATTTCAACACATAAAATCATTAAATATTTGTGTAAACTGCTTTGGGGCTGGTCACAGTTCCTCAGTATGTCAAAGGGGCACTTGCAAAATCTGCAAGAAAAAACACAACACGATGCTTCATTTTGAAAACACATCGCATTCAAATCAAACGCCCGAGGCCGTCTCTAAGACAAATAATAATGCAAAATTATACACACAAAATAATACTAATCAGAACTCTAACATTGCAGCTACTTCCCAAAATATTACAGTCACGCAAGCAAATACTGAACAGACAAGTTCAAATGATACATTATCTTCTACTACTTTACCTCATTATTCAGACTTCAATCAAAATTATATTTTGTGGTCAACCGCTATCATATAATATGTACTTGATAGTGAGGGAAATTTAATAAAATTTAGGGCACTATTGGAGAGTGGCAGCCAATCAAATTTTATGATAAGAAAATGCTTTAATAAATTAAAGCCAAAATCAAACAAATTCAATATATCGGTTTCAGGCATAAACCAAAGTTCAGCTCTTATATCAGATAAAGTTCATTGCGTAATTAAATCCACACATAACAATTTCACTACCGATTTAAATTTTTTAATCATCGATCGCATTACTGAAAATATTCCTCAGATTTCAATCGATTATAATAATTCATTGGAAATACCTTCGGAACTGTCGTTAGCAGATCCTGAATTTTACATCCAGGAACAAGCACATCTCATACTACTTTTAAAATTTGTAATGTGTGAACGTGACTATTTCAAAGGAAATTCGTCTAATTTACCAATGGTAGATTTAGGAAATTACCTAACATTAAAATGTCTTGATTTCCAAAAATTAGTTTTATTTGGTGTCTACAACAAAACATGTTTTATTTCAAACTTATTAGTAAAAATGTTTAAGTTTAGCTAATTTAATGTTTGGTTACTAATTATACATAGTGTGTAACGAAACCTTCAAATCTATTCTTTCTGATTTCAAATAGTTTTAGTTATCAGTTTTATGAAAATATAAACATTTTTTCATATATTTTCAGGTGTTAACAATATTGTGTGAAACTAACTACTCAGTGGACAAAAGCCCCAACCTGCGTTGAATTACACCCACAATATCTACCCATATATTCCTTATTATTAGCTTTTGTAACATTTTTTACTGTTTAAGAACGGTATTTTAAGCTAATATGTATCAAATCTCCTACAATTCCTATCAATGAAGTCATATGTATGTTCTCTGATACCAAACATCTAGGTATGCTAATGAACATCCACAGACAAAACTCTATTCAATAATTATCTAAAGAATTTAATTTATTTACTAACCTCTGGAATGGGAACTCGAAATTCAACCACAATAGATGAGATCTGACCTATTTGTGCATTTTTAGGATTGCTTCATCAGGTGGCCTCCTTTAACTTGAGTCAAATATCTAACTATAAAGATTATTGTACCAATAAATTAAAATTATTTGATATTGAATGTCGACAGTGTCAAAATGAAATTAAATATCGACAACGTCAAACTGATTAACGGTCAATGAATATCATAGCTTTTGTCCACTGAGTAGTTAGTTTCACACAATATTGTTAATACCTGAAAATATATGAAAAAACTATACATAAAAGGTAAATTTTTTTTATTAATTTTTATTTATTTTAGTAGGTCGTTATGATATTCATTGACAGTTAATCAGTTTGACGTTGTCGATATTTAATTTCATTTTGACACTGTCGACATTCAATATCAAATAATTTTAATTTATTGGTATAATAATCTTTATAGTTAGATATTTGACTCAAGTTAAAGGAGGCCACCTTATGAAGCAATCCTAAAAATGCAGAAATAGGTCAGATCTCATCTATTGTGGTTGAATTTCGAGTTCCCACTCCAGAGGTTAGTAAATAAATTAAATTCTTTAGATAATAATTTTTGAATAGAGTTTTGTCTGTGGATGTTCAGTAGCATACCTAGATGTTTGGTATCAGAGAACATACATATGACTTCATTGATAGGAATTGTAGGAGATTTGATACATATTAGCTTAAAATACCTTTCTTAAATAGTAAAAAAATATAAACATTTATTGGGAAATAATTTTTTTGTGTATGTGTAAAATCTGATACCTATTTGCTCAAATACATCAAATGGTTTGTTAGTTGATATTTTCATTTGTTATAATGTTCTAAATAAAGTTACAAGTAAATGTTTCGTATAAAAATTACTAGTTTTTTTACTCATTATTAAGTCTAGGGGAAAAAGTATAGCTTCCCATTTGAAAATACAAAGTTAATCTCGCTAGGATCTTGAAACATAGTCAAGGTAAATAAACTGCAAAGCTATTTTATTTGCTCCCTGACACTGGCTAACTTCTATTCGACACATTTTTTCATAAAACGCGCCGTTTTTAAATATATATAGCTTACTTTTCTAAGTTAAATGGGCCACCCGGTATTTATTTATTCTGTAAACTTTCGTTATGTCTTAGTTTGTACCTTAGTTTGTAATTTGGTAACACATTTTTGCATTTTATTACAGTTGTCTTTTTATATTTGAAATGTAAGTATTTGTAGAAAAACATTTTAGACATTTTTCATGAGTTTTTATTGCTTTTGGTTAGATATATAAGCCCCTTTAGTAGATATCGGCACATATTCTAGACACCCTGTGATTAGTTTTTTCTTAAATTAAGAATTATTTCTATGCTTAATTTTTTTTAGTTTAGCCTATAACTATGAAACTTTGCATGCTAAATCGGAATTCACTATTTTTGTTTGGTTTTTAATTATAATATTACTATGAACATTTTATTTTGAAAATTGTATAAGAAATTTGTCCTAAACCTTTTTTAATTATTAAGTAATTAATAACCAAGTTATTAATTTATTTTTGTTATAGAAAATTAGTCCAAACATAATATATTTTTAACTTGAATCTTGAATATAGATTTAGTGTATTTCCATCTTTTATTTCAGCACAAAATGGCACCAAATATTTCCATGCCAACTGGAGTTCTAAATGAGAATGATGATGAGGTGGATACGAAAGTCATTCCACCAGAAATTATCAAACCAATCGACCGCAAACTTGATCTGGTTTGGACGAATATCATTTTTTTCTCCTTTCTTCACATTGTGGCAGTTTATGGTCTATATTTAATGTTTGCTTCTGCTAAAATAGCTACATCTATATGCGGTAAGTTGAACTTACGAATATAGAATTCATAGTGTATACATTCTTCAGAAAGATAATGTAAATATTTGTTAAAACAATATAATACACTATCAACAAAAATACGTGAGAAGTTGAATCTCTTAAACGCACTGAACTATTTTTTTGAGTGCGCAGAAGTATTAGCATTTGACAAAAAGAGTAAGTCGAATTAAGCTTATTATCATGATAGATTTCATGTTAGGTCATACAGCTCCCCTTGGTAATTATTTAAAGTTTGTGTTTAATTTTTAATTACTTAAGTACCTAAAGATAAGTTGAAATTCCACTACTTACTATCATGCGGGTGTTCACCTACTTTTTATATAAATTAGATATTTAAATAAATTCCTAAGGTTCATTAAAAATATAGGACCATTATGTGAGAAGAATAATTAATAATTATATACATATAGATGGCAATGTAATAGTTCACTATCAAGTCAAACTATTATTAGAATTTAATTAGAATGCGTTCTTCCTATAAAATTTTTCGATTTGAGCCCTCCCTTACGAGATAAGGGCTTCAAAAAAATTTCGATTTTATTTTTCTTTTCTCAAAAACGGTTAAACTTATAAATCTGAAAATCGGTGAATACATTTAGTTAATTAAGTGACATTGTTGAGTACAATTTTTATTTTTACCAAATGTCTACAAGGGTGGCAACCACCAGCGCACATCATTATGGGTCACCCTGTATACACTGTAAACATTTGACTTTAATTTTTTGTTTTCAGCTATCATCTTATATCAACTTGGTGGAATAGGCATTACTGCTGGTGCTCATAGACTCTGGTCCCATCGCGCTTACAAGGCAAACATACCTTTAAGAATTATTTTGACTGTGTTCAACACAATAGTATATGAGGTACGTGATATCATATCAGTGACATTTATAAACATGCTCTAAAATTATTGAAACTAGCGTGATACAAATTGCAAGCGTTTCTTATTACAGAATTCTATAATAGAGTGGTGTAGAGATCACAGAGTTCACCACAAATTCAGCGATACCGATGCTGATCCTCACAATGCCAATCGTGGCTTCTTCTTCTCTCATGTGGGATGGCTCCTTTGCCGTAAACTTCCCGATATCAAGCTCAAAGGAAAGGATATAGACTTGTCTGATTTATACTCAGACCGTATAATTGTTTTTCAAGATCGCTACTACATGATTCTTATGCCTTTGGCATGCTTCATTCTTCCAACAGTGGTTCCAATGTATCTGTGGAACGAGACCTTTGTCAATGCTTTTTGTGTCAATATCTTCAGATATGTTTTTACTTTGAATGCCACCTGGTTGGTCAACTCTGCTGCTCATCTCTATGGACATAAACCCTATGATAAGTAAGACAGAAAAGTATTTAGCTTGATATACTACTGAAAATGATTTCATTAAATTACAGGTATATCAATCCATCTGAGAACTTCACAATTACTCTTTTCGCTCTTGGTGAAGGTTGGCACAATTTCCATCACACTTTCCCATGGGACTACAAATCCTCCGAATTAGGAAAATATAGTATCAATTATTCTACTGCATTCATAAATTTTTTTGCTAAAATAGGTTGGGCATACGACCTTAAAACCGTTTCAGAAAACTTGATTAAGAAACGTATCCAAAGAACGGGCGATGGCAGTCACGAAGTTTGGGGATGGGGTGACAAAGACCAACCCAAAGAAGATTACGATGATGTAATTATCTCTCACAAAAAACTTTAAACACTAAGTTCCAGGAGAGTATAGTGTCAAAATATACAGACTATTACAATAACAATGGCACTTTTTGAAATGAATTGTTTCGAACTGATGACATATTCGTAATGAAATCTACTTTTAACATTAGTTATTAATCCACTTGTCAATAGAAATCTAATGACATTTCGACTCACAACTTCCAATAGTTCAAAAACTGTTCTGAGGGAGTGTCATTATTACTGCAATAGATTGTACATACAGTGTGGTCCATTAAAAACCAGGACACTCTTCAAAACAAATTTTGAGGCGCGTATTTGTAATGATTTTTTTTTTGTATATATTGACCATATTTATATATAGGTACTATTATATTTGTATTTGCTTATGGCCGTTTGCACCGTTTGCTTAAACAGTGATTAAAAAATTAATCTCTGATTAATTTGAAAATTGTGTTGTACCGTTCATTAAACTTGATTTAATCTATCTTAAACACTGATTACTTTAACCGGTTCTTTTCGGATGATTAACGACTGATTAGTTTTCCTAACCACACCTTTTGGTTATTTGTCAGGTATTTTGTGACATTTATGTGTCTCAGATTTTCAATTTATAATACTTTTTCTATAAAATCGATTTCGCGGAGTTAGATGATTTGTTCTTAGAGGATGATCAAGATATTCTGGATATAATAGACTGGATTTACTCGTAAAATATATGATAGAAAAAATCATGTTGAAGAATTAGATAATCTAACATTTTGCAGACGTTTTCGCTTAACAAAGTACACAGTATTAAATTTACTGCAATTAATAGAGGCAGAGTTGGAATATAATAATAATTTGTATGTAGCCATTTAAAAAAACCTAGAAATTTAGCAAACTTTTATTATTCTACTAGTTTTGTTTAATTTTATTTGAGAAATAATAGTGTAACACCTATTGACCTACTATTACGCTAGCGCTGGTCATTTAGCAACAGTAGCTGATTTTATCGGAATGGATATATCCACGTCATCCAGAATCATTGCAAGTGCAAAAGTAACACGTGCCATTGCAAGTTTATACCCTCAGTTTGTGGAGCTGTCTAGCTAAGTTTTAAAATTATTATACTTGCATAATAATACCTATGTATATTATTTTTGTAATACAAAATATTTATTTAGTTCAAAAATTATTTATTATCTAGGTACTACAACCGAAGTTACATTTAACTACCAACCTATGAATTACCTTGAATTCAAATGAAAAAGAGAAATTTGCACATATTTCCCTTGGTAGAGTTTTTCCCCGTAGTAGAACTGTTTCTATCCGTAGTAAAATTCATGTTCATGTTATATATTTTATAATCATGCAAAATGTCAAACTAAAATAATTCCAAGATACAAAAAAGTGGGGTTATACTACTGCCATATATATAGCAACCTAAACAAAAATTGCAGTGTTGCTACATTGTTTCTCTGATTAACTAACAAACGATTAATTTGTAACGGTGCAATTCAAAAATGTTTAAACAGCAATTAATAGATAATCGATGATTAGATAACCAGTGTTTAACGAAAAAACGGTACAAACGGCCATATTATAAAGGCGCGTATTTGTAATGATTTTTTTTTGTATATATTGACCATATTTATATATAGGTACTATTATATTTGTATTTGCTTAACCTATTAAAATGATTCATTACTAATCCACAATCTATTACAATTATTTTTGCAATCAAATTTTTGTAAAATTATTTTTACAATTTTTATTATGGCAAGGTGGATTTTTTCACTTAGTTCATTTCAAAGAATAATTATAATTTTTTATAGAGTCTTAAAAGTTTTAAATTTATTGTGTTTCTTTTAGAAAATTTAGACGGCATCAGCAATGTCTGATAATTTATGTTAATCTATGATATTGTTCCTCTACTTCACAAATTAAAATATAAGTAATTTTCGAAAAAACATTGCAGCAGACTGCAGATTAGCGGCTAGATTATCGTGATAATTTCAGCAAGTCATCTAGAAAACCAGTAAGTATATGTATACAGTGTGGAAGAAAAGTATGGAATAAATTCATTATTTCTAAAACAACGAAGTTTTATGAAATTTCCTCGGCCCCGTCGATTTTGCTTTTTAAAAAGAGTCTTTTTTCTATACCAACGCATTTCCGACGTTCATTTGTTTTCGCGTGATGACGTCATTGGATATTTTTTTAAACAGAACCCCTATATTTTTTGATCGGATTCTTGTAGAGCTTAACTTGCTGAATTCAAAAATGTATAATTTCAACACTTTATTCCTTCAACTTTCCGAAAAAAAAAAATAATAACCGATCCAATAAAATCGGCTTGAAAAAAATGTGAATATTCCCATTTGTGTCTGTGATGGGCTAGTTGAGAGTAAAATGGATATAGTGAATTCATCGGCAGTTTCACAAAATAAAGACTCTTCATTTTTAAAACAATTTAACAATAAGTAACTAATTAATTACTTAATTAATAATTAAATTCTGGTTGCCTCAATCGTATTTGACCCTCTAATTTATTATTTTGTTTTATTAGATTGCATGTTAGAATATTACATATTTTGATAGCAAAAACAACAAATTAAATCAAGTCACCTCAGAAACTGTTTCTGGCAGCTACCTAAACAAAATCTAATCAGAATTGACATCTGTCAAGTGCAGCGTTTATTGGATCGGTTATTATTTTTTTTTTCTCGGAAAGTTGAAGGAATAAAGTGTTGAAATTATATGTTTTTGAATTCAGCAAGTTAAGCTCTACAAGAATCCGATGAAAAAATATAGGGGTTCTATTTAAAAAAATATCCGATGACGTCATCACGCGAAAACAAATGATCATCAGAAATGCGTTGGTATAGAAAATAGAGTCTTTTTAAAAAGCAAAATTGACGGGTACGAGGAAAGTTTACGAAACTTCGTTGTTTTAAAAATAATGAATTTATTCCATACTTTTCTTCCACACTGTATATGTAAACAAATTTTAGAATCACGTATTTTAAAAATCATTTTAGAAAAATGCCCCATTTCTTATTGATTCACATTGTATAGTTGATAAGTGCTTCCCGAGGCTGTAATTATAACTACATATCTGTAACAGCAATCATTGAAAATATAAGTTTTCTTAAAGAAAAAGATTGAGATTATGTCTTAATTTCTTTTAACGCAGCTCAGTTAAAGTAAAATTTTTGTATGTTTATAAGCGAGTTACTATTTCGTTTATAAACATTTGCAACCCTTCGGAAACATATATTTTTATGACCAGTATATTTTGTTTAAAAATGTACTGCGAACGCATTTTACTATTATAGTTATTTTTTATATCTACTAGTCTAGGTGGTGGTTATTCGCATTTATAAGTTTAGATTGACAAAATTCAATTTAATAATTCGTAGTAAAAACATCCTAATTTATAAATGAGTTCTTTATTTCGAATCCCAATATTTCAACATTTGGTAATCTAATATGAAGACCATCCTGACTGCTTATAATATTTAGCATTTGGTGTATGGAGTAAGAAAATTTTTCCTGTACATGAAGCGAATATTAAACATTTTAGTACCTACCTCTACCTGTACTGGGTGATTAAGTTATAATGTCATTAATTTAATACGATAGCGTGGTAAAAAAAATAAATGCATATTTACGCTGAAAAGAAATATTTTCAAATCATTATTTAAACTCATTTTCAGGATGTCACTGACCGATTCGTACAGCTGCAAAACCAACTCGCACCGCCTGGATGCAGCCAATTTTAAAAATTTTTGCTAGGATCATTTATAATTAAGCTGGACTGCGGACTATCTATTACCATCATAATAACACTCTTTAAAACAACATACACTTTCAACTTTTGGCATAAGTTCTTAATTAGTCTTACTAATAGAGATCTAACGAAAAGTGTATCAAAAATGTATTTGAGAGAATGTCATTATTATTGCAATTACGTCTGTATCTCAATGAAGTCAAGGGAAGTGTAAATATGCAACCAGCAGTACAATTATAATCCAAAACTTAGAATAAATCGTTTACAGATTTACCGTCTACTGCCGTTACGCTTTTCCAATGGCAACATAAAAAATGAAAACGATGGTTTGGGGGCTTTATTAATTAGAACCATAGGATCTGTATTAACAATATTTAAAGTATTATAAATTGACTGACTAATCGTTGTAAAAAATGCATTGAAGTCATTAGGATCAATTGTGATATTATCATAAGATCTACTAGTTTGCCTCTCATTATTCAATAATTTCCATATAGTTTTGTTTTTGTTGTCAGAAGAAACATAATATATAAAACTTTTTTTTTTCTAACTTTAAAGTTTTCTTATAATTAAATCTCTTGGAACAAAAAACAGACCAATTTTCCTCATCAGGATTAGCACTGAAATCCCTTTTACTTTCTTTTAAAGATTTTTTCATAGCGCGCAGTTAAACCACTTTAAACCTGAATGTCTATTCTGTACAGATTGAATAGGTAATACAGAATCAGCTATTGAATATAAAGTATCTAAAATTGTTAAAGCTAAATTATTACAATTGAGAGTGTCAATAAAAGTATGATCCCATTGAATCTCACTTAACTTATTAACAAAGTTCTGAATTCTATCTTTAGTAACAATTCTATTCTTACAAGAGCCTGCAATATCGGTGGACGCTTTATCGTAAACATGCAAATAAACACGCAAATGATCAGATAAGACAGGATCACAAGTTCCAACTTTTACTCTACCTGATTCTACATTGGTCAAAATATTGTCGAGACATGATGAATT
This sequence comes from Monochamus saltuarius, assembly GCA_025584915.1. Lineage (NCBI taxonomy): Eukaryota > Metazoa > Arthropoda > Insecta > Coleoptera > Cerambycidae > Monochamus > Monochamus saltuarius. Next base: position 9,559,580 of record CM046726.1, read on the forward strand.
ATTAAAAGTAATTCTAGTAGGTTCACTAATTAAATATCTAATCCCCAATGTAGACAGTAGGTTACAAATATCATTAGAATGTACTGATCCGTTGTCAATGTTCAAATTTATGCCACCTATTACAATTATATACTTGTACTTTTTTTAAAGAAATTCCAAAAGCCTCCCTAATTGAATTTTGAAAAGAGATATATCACCTGAAGATGAGGATCGGTAAAGGCTGACTATAACAGTATTTCTATTTATAAGTTCAGCAGCACAAAACTCGGCATGAACTTCAATGCAAAATTTTTCAACATTGATAACTCTTATATTCAAATCAAATTTAGCATAAATTGCTGTTCCGCCATGAAGTTTAATTACTTGTTTAATTAATAATAGACGGAAGCATCTTCCACCATCTAGATGCCGGAGAGTCGTACACTTATTTGGGTGTCCCACAGCGGGGCACTCATGAGGTGGCTAGGGTGAAAAACGCTCTCCGCGGCAGGTATCGGCACCGCCTAAGACAGATCTGGTCTTCGAAGCTGTTGGGTAAGAACAAGGTGAGTGCCACAAATATGCTTGCCGTTCCGATACTTCTCTACGCCTTTCGAGTAGTGAAATGGACACAAGAAGAGCTGAGGCAACTCGATGTAGGGACCCGCAAAATGATGCATCTCCATCGGAGTTTGCATCCAGATCGTCCGTTCCGCGGTTATACTTCCCAAGAAATCGGGGAGGCCGTAAACTCTTGAGTTTGGAGTGTCTCCAGGGCAGTGTGGTTTTGGAGGAGGCCTGTAAAGTCATCAGGAGCTCGAATCCCCTTCTCTGCATGGTCCAAGACCATGAAGCAGCAGGGATAGGAGTGTTTGTATATAAGGTAGCGAGAAGAGCAGCCGATGAACTTGGTCTCGTGTTCGATACTGAACGGGAAAATCCAGACTCTGTCACCGAGTGGGACCCTGCTCAGTTAAAAGCCCAAATTGAAGCTGCAGAAACGCGTAATCTTCTGCAGCTACATAAGGATATGCGAATGCATGGTCTCTTCTACCGTCATCTAGAGAGGCTTGGCTTATCTGAAAATCTTACCTTCGCTTTTTTGAGGTCAGCGGGGCTGAACTCTGAGACCGAGGGGTTCATAATGGCTTGCCAAGATGGTCTCGTCTATCGTAGTCGTGTCTTGGGTATCGAGGTTCCTGATACCAGCTGCAGGGCCTGCCGCCAGGCGCCGGAGATGCTTATGCATCTCCTGCCGGCCTGTCCGGTATATGCGGCCACAGCGTATATCCAAAGACACGATTCAGCCTTACGGGTGTTGTATTATCATTTACGACACTCGTATGAGATAGACGAGACGCCAGTGCTGTTTTATGCTCCGGGCGATATAGAATCCATTGTGGGGAATGAGAAGTGCCGAATTTATTGGAACTATTCATTCCCCACCCTCAGGCAAATTCAAGTCAATAAGCCTGATGTAGTCCTCCTCGACCACCAGCTTAGGACGATGTTTGTGATTGAGTTCTCGGCTCCCGCAGAGAACAACATCCTAAAAGAGGAGGAAAAACGGAAGAATTATCGAGATCTTCTCTCCGAGCTCCATAGGCTGTATCCAGATCACTCTGTTAAGGTTGTGGTGCTAATTATAGGTGTCCTGGGTGGAATGAGACATACGCTGCTTTCTGAATTAAAGATCATACCGGCTTGCTGAAATGCGGCAGAGATCTTAGCCGGCAGAATGCAGAAGGCAATCGTCCTTGGTTCGCTACCTCTGCTCAGAACACACGATTTACGGGCGCAATGATTACTTACTCCACGGAGTGGAGAGTGGTCATTGCTTGATAACATCTCCGAATTTGTCGAAGCCTCGGAAGGTGTGACTGAAAAAAAAAATAATAATAATAATAGTAATAAGCTGTACTTTAATCTTTTTCCGAAAAACTGCTAGACTGGTTGCACATCTGATGTCGTCCGACAAGGAGTAGTAGGAGGATAAACTTTAGCTGAATTATAACTAAAACTACGTTGAAATAAAGCAGAATGGTGTGGCATGTGTAATAAATTACAATGATGAGTAAAACGATTATGAATATCAGAACCCTTTACAATCTAATCATAAAGATATGCAGGTAATTTGTTATTAATAATATTAAATACAAGACAGGATAAATGAATATGGTATCGCTCTGGTAAATTAAACCAATTAGAATTCTTAACGCACGAGTAATATGGTCAAACTTACATAAATTATAACAGAATCTAATGCTGGCATTTTGTATTTTCTGTCAACTATTTTTATCTTGAAACAATAAGGCCGGCCAAAAAACAGTATACAGTATAAATCTAAGATCTAACATATATGTTGTGTAAACAATTATTAAGCCTACAAGAGAGAATACACTGAAATTAGATACCTATGAAGACCTAAAACTAACATTTGCGTTTGTCTCTCATCGAAACCGTGGGTCTTAGAATACTGACTTATGATTTCAAGGTCTACATTAATATTACGAACAGCATGATCTAATTCCTTGTAAGATAAATGAAAGTACACTTGAGTAGCATCAGCATATTGATATAACGAACAAAACTTAAGGAACTTTCATAAATCGGCAGCGTAGATCGAGAATAATAAGGGGTCCAATATGCTACCCTTGGGAACACCATTATTATTAGGGAGAAATTTAGAGAAAAAGTCATATAAAACTACCCTATGATTTCAGTCAACTAGATAGTTATTAGTTAGTTAGTTAGTTTCAACAGTACCAACACCAAAATATTTTAAATGATTTTACAATATCTATAAAATGAAATGCAGAGTTATGTCAATTTCACCGAGAATCGTCTTGTACTTGACAGTATATAAAATCCCATCCTGCATTTACTCCTAACATCACAAATCTCTGGAAACCTCAGAAAACACTATAACACTTATCGACATATCTGTACCACCACTACCAAGACATTATTACAAATGTTCTTCTTTCTCTGGCTTTTAATAATGATAATAATATCTCTACCCCTCATTCTAATCACGAGGATTAGCCTAGATGTCGAAGACTTGTACGAGAGAGGGGGCGACATATTCTTATTATAGGAACGATTAACGTTGGTATGCCCTAATCACCATTCAGTGCAGAAATGAGGGAAACCTGGAAACCTCACCAATTAGGAAGGTGGTCAAATGTCGACCGGTATCAATTTCTCACATTGATTCAATCCAATATTCTTTCACACTACTATACCTGCAAGGAGGGTGCCAATACTCTCCACGAATATAGCTGATCTACGGTCTGCCGGCCGCGGGATTTGATCCCTTAGTGGTCTGGCCACATCGGTTCCAGTACTGACCCCTTGCTAAAAAAATTCTAAATTTATCACCCCCCGTTAAAGAGCCGTAACCCCTTAAGGGGGGCTCAGATAAAAAAAATGTAAAAGAAGAACCTATTAAAATTATTGGTACAATCTATATATTTTCTGTATATTTCGAGGTCGACAGCTTTCAATGGTGTCTACTGCATGTAGAACGCTTCGTGTCTGTGACATTTTCAGTCCGGCATGGAGTAGCGAACGGCCGATAGATGTAGTTAGTTCTACACCGCGTACTCATGGTCCCTTCTGTCGGGTTAGACAGACGAAAGCAGCTAGGATTATTCGTCGGATACCTCACCTATGGCATACTGATGAGAGCTAATAAGCTCGAAACCGGTATATGTCTGGTGGGCGTCTGACGAATGACTCTAGCTGTTGCTATAGGTTTTCCAGGTGTAATTCAATGCTGGTCGGGGCATTAGCCCGCAGAGTAGTTGTTTCCTGGAATTCTGTGTTTGCAAAATATCGTTTCTCGCCGATCGCGATAAAGGTCGACAGCTTTCAATGGTGTCTACTGCATGTAGAACGCTTCGTGCCTGTGACATTTTCAATCCGGCATGGAGTAGCGAACGGCCGATAGATGTAGTTAGTTCTACATCGCGTATTTAAAAATTTGTTTCCGATAGCCTGTTAATAAGACAAAAAGTTACGTTGGAATTAATTTTTAGGGTTGCGTTTTCCACCCCTTACAACCATGGGGTAAACCAAATAAATTACTGGCTAAGTGTCTTTTTGGTAGTAGAAAATGTCAGGTTAATTTCAATATTGTAACTTGTTTAGTGCTTGTGAAAAAAATTGTTAAACAAATTTTATGTACCCCTTTAAGGGGCTGTATCTTAACAAGGGATGCTCCAATGAAGTTTCTTTATATGAAAGATCCTATCTTTTTTTCGATGAGGAATCACCCCCTTAAATGTTTTACACTTATTTAGTTACACCCTGTATATTTATTTCTTTGTAATGTGATACATTTCTACAGTCAAGTAAACCGCATAGATATAAATATATATTATAGCGTCAGTGCGTAAAGTTCTATGCATTTTAATCACAAGCAATATTTTTGAAATATATATGATATATATTACAGCTCACCGTCCGTAACCGGCTTTAAGCTAGTTACGGACGGTGAGCTGTAATATACAGGGTGATTCAGAACTTATCTAAGAGAATTTCGGAATAGATGCCTGATGAAAAATGAAGTGCCCATTGTAAAAAAAAATGTTATAAAATCCTTACAGTTTCCGAGTAAAACATTATTGAAATTGTAGTATTTTCAACATTTACATCGCTGGACCACTGTAGTCTCTAGACAGGCGATTCCGAATATTGATACTTTTTATATGCACTAAAGTTTTTGTGACACCAATGTTTACATAAGTCTTTCAATTGTCAAAAATGGCATACGTGTGTTATAGTATGTTACGACGGCGAAAAACATCGTGCAAAAAGACAACATTTTGCAAGCAAAAATAAGCCCAGAAACAACGAGAATCTAAAAACTCTTGAAAAGACTGTATCTTCGCCCCGAAAATCTAGGCCAGAAGTCAATTGGGTCTTAACCACCCGACTGCAAACATCCCCATTGGCCAGGAGTCAAAATCCAGCAACCCCACTGGCCTGAGCGCCCAGGTATAAATATAGACCATCCCTGAAAGGGGTTAAAACCTGGGCGCTTTTCGGAAATCGGCATTAGTTGTCTCCGCCGTTCAACAAGTAAACATCGAATCATCATTTGTTGTCTCCGCCATTCAACAAGTAAACATCGAATCATCAGTCGTCTCCGCCGTTCAACGAGATCAGTCGTCTCTACCGTTCATCGAGCGAACATTGATATAGTATTGTGTACAGTGCCCTTTGGCAAATCTTCAGAGCTTCTTTGAGCATACAACTATGCAGAGTGCTTCGAAAATACCAGTGCAAGCCGTCGCTCTGCACCTTAATCGCGCTTCGTCAAGTGCTTCGATATACCTAACGACAATAGTAGTGCATAGAATCTTCGTAAACTAGGACATATCACCGACAGTACCAGACCAGTAACAACTCAGAGTTGAAGGACATCGTTTTAATATATTACGCTGTGAAATTGCTTTAGCAGAAGGATTTACCGGTAAACATGTGCCAAATGCAGCTACCTACCATCCATCACCAGGCACCATAGGTGTGGCGAAAGGCAGCTACCTTGCGGGCAGCCACCCCTCACTCCCAGGTCACTGTGGCAGTCTCCCATAGTTGCACTGACTCTTCTCTCCTCCAATGCGGATCTCACCCATCTGACCATAGCAGGCGGTATGCCTCGGTCCTGAAGTGAGTGGCATATAGTTTTAGTTTTTGCCTTATCAAAGGCACCCTCAATGTCAAAGAACATAGCCAATGCGACCTCCTTGTACTGAAGGGCCTTCTCTACCTTATGTACAATACTATGTAGCGCTGTCTCCGTGGACCTGCCTCGCCTATAAGCGTGCTGGTTCACATGGATCGGGTATCTGATCAACACCCTATCCACGAGGTACCTGTCCAGACTGCTTTCCATCGTTTTGAATAGGAAGGATGTGAGACTGATTGCTTTAAACGCCTTTGCCGTTGTGTAGTCTTCCTTCCCAGCTTTTGGGATGAAGACTACCTTGGCTGCCCTCCATGCCAGTGGAACATATCTCATCGCCAGACTGGCCCGAAAAACCCTTACCATGCTTGGTAAGAGAATATCCTGGCCCTTCTGTAACAGCGAAGGAGAAACTCCGTCTGGCCCTGCAGCCTTGTTTATGTATATTTCCCCAGCAAGGCGCCAGTCTATGCTTAGCATTGGCTCCGCCATGGTAGTCACAGCGACGCGCCCTTCACCCGCAAAGTGAGTCTCCAGCAAGAGATCTAAACATTCTTCACTGGAGGTGGTCCACGTCCCATCCCCCTTTTTAATGAGCCTATCATCGCCCTTTTATCATAGCTTAAGATTTTCATCAGTCTAGCCGTTTCCGGAGTGACTCTAGCTCACTACAGTATGCCTTCCATCCAGACCGTTTACTACGTCTTAATTCCTCCTTAAAATCTCTCCTTGCGACCTTGTAGTCTTCCCAGGAGGTTTCATCCCCTCCCCTGACGGCTCGGTTGAGTGTGCGCCTGGCCGACCGGCGGAGGTCTTCTAAGGACCTATTCCACCAGCAGACCTTGCGCTCTCCAACCGCCTTGAGAGGACAGGCTTCCTCATATGCTGAGATGATGCAACTACTTAGGTGCTCTACTTCGTCTTCTAACAGATCAGACCTCATTTCGAATCCAATCATCCTGTGTTTGGACATCGAGATATAGTCCGTCACCCTCCATCCAGAGATACATTCACTCAAATTATGTGAAACCAACATAACGTCAATGACCTCCTTTCGGATACGATTCACAAACGTCGGTTCCCTTTCTTGTTGCTATATATTCCAGTAACGCCTCCCCTCGGGAGTTAATATCCCCGCTACCCCATATTATGTGGTGTGAGTTTGCGTCACACCCAATCACTACAGACAGACCTATATCCTTAACAAAATCTACTATGCTTTCTAACTCTCTGGTAGGTGGTAGTCTTTCATTATCATATGGGAGGTATATGCTGCTAACCACAACCTTACATCTAATTCCACTCACCTTATACTCGAGGATGGCCGCCGTAGCATCCCTGGTTCCCAGTTGTGGCAGTGGCACCATCTGGAGTTCCTTGGACACCATTATGCATGTCTGCGGTGCCTCGGTTCCACCTTCCTCGCCGACTCTCAGCTGAGAGCCCGTGCCTTCCAGTCCCACTACTCTATTCCTATAAACATAAGGCTCCTGAATTAAAATCAATACTCAAGTCTTACCAGTCAGTAGCTTTACCAGTTTCCTGTTTCCCGGTGGCTCACTATGATCGCGGTGTTTCTGTATTCCCTCCTCCTTCCTACCAGCGTTGAACTCCCTGTCCTGTAAACGTCCACTTTTATGCTCTCACCTCTTAATATGCATTGTAGCATCTTGGCATCCTTATCTTCCTCCGACTCATCGTCCCTTCCACACATCGCCACGTGTGTCCTACCCAACATCTTCAGGTGATCCACCAGTTTTTGAAAAACTTGGAACATCGTCCTATCATTTCCTCCTGTTCCTATATGTACGAAATCCTCCTTTTTCATACATTTCCCTTCTCCATTTATTTTCTTAATAGAATTAGCGTATGTCTTCTACCCCTCCTTCCCCATGCTGACTATCTCCGGGTACCTTTCCTTTACCCTCCTTTGGAATCCCTTATCCAGATTTGGATCCTCCAAATCCCTTATAATCACCAGATCCGCCTCCGGATCTTTTCCCATGGGATCTCCTTTTGCTGTTCTAACGTTATGATAGCAGCTGACGGGCCACTTCAGTTCAGCTATTTCTTTAAAACCTTAGTAATCTTCCACCTCTTTAATCCTATTTTCAATCTCTTCGGCATCAATTTCGCCCAAGTCATCGGTCTGAGTGGCCGTTTCTCTGAACCGAGCATCCCCATATCCACTTGCTCCAGTTCCTATCGCTTGCTGCTCCTTCAACATCTGGTTTTCTCTTCTCAGATGCTCCAGTTCTCGGTGCAGGTCTCGTACCATTTCATTTCCTCCACTATCTGGCTCCACTTGACACTCTTTATCCTCTACTCGAGGTTCTACTATTGATACGTCAACTTCAGTCCTCCTTCCCATGGTGCACAGCATTGCCTGCATCTCGTTGGACACCAGTCTGCTCGTCATGGATCTGAGTGTATCCGTTATGTCTTTAATTTCTCTCTTTGTATTTACATTTTCCCTTACCACCTTACCAAGGGCTCGGACCTCCTTTTCTACGTTCCTTATCAATCTCATTATAGCTCCCGCCATGTTCTTATCTTCTTGTGGACTTCTTTACTCCTGTGGCACAACTTCCTTACGTTTTCTCTTAACACACCTCTCCTTCTCCTCATCCCATGTCAGATAGACAATCCCCAGATTCGACGATGTCGGCGCCGACTGTGACTTCATGGCTTGCTTTAATTCAACAAACAAATCCTTCCTCCTCCTTTGACATATGTCCTTATTTTTCACTCCGCTCTCCAATCTCGTAATCCTTTTCCTTTTGCCGCTTTCGTCTTCCGCATCGATATCTATCTCATCACCACCTTCCTCCCTTGGGCTCGTTTCACTTCCAATTTCCTCATCATATCTTCCCTCGCGCTCAATGAATGACTGGTCTCCCCCAGAACCAAAGAGACCGGCGCCTACCACCGGAGCTCTCACCCGATCGGAACCGACGCGACGGTGGGACTGAAACACACCTTGGGTACAACATCCTGCTTTTTGTCACTCATTTTGCTTTTATATATGTGAGTATGAAGTAAAGTAAATAAAGGAATGGTCCTTAGCCGTCGCATACCCTAATAGCACTGGGACCGGAAAGGAACAAGAGTTGCCCTGAGCGGCAGATAGACAGGAAATTTCAGGAAATAGATAGATAGATAGATATTTATTAGTGTTACATACACAAAAGTGTTTACACACGTCAGAAAAAAAGTTTACAGTCATAATATAAAATCATCAAGAAAAAAAAAAATTAAAATATATATCTAACATACAGTACATAGTAGAAACATACACAGATAAGTGTTGACATGTAATAAATAACACAATGGTTTAAGAATTAACAAAATAAATGTGTGAATAAAAGCAGATAGTTGTAATTTTGAAACGCATATGTAAAAGACTAAACTAAACAAACAGCACATAGATACAGATTAAAATAATGTCATAAAATAAAATAATGCATCCAAAATATGTAAAGTTTGAATCACGATTTATTATATTTTGAAGTCACTATCTAAAAATTCATGGATACTATAGAATGCGTTGCTTAACAGAAATTTTTTAATTTTTCTTTCAAACAATGGACGGTCGAGGTATCGTATTGGCGGGGGTAATGCATTAAAAAACTGGATGCCAAGATACGAGGTGCCATTTCGTGTTTTACTTAGGCGGTGAAAGTTTATATTTAAATTATATTTTCCTCTGGTATTGTGACTGTGAATTTCGCTTCGGGGAGTGAACATATTTTCGTGATCTTTAACATACAAAAGGCACCGAAGTATATAAGTACATGGTACGGTTAATATGCCAAGAGTCTTAAATTGTACTCTACAGTCATCTCTGAATTTTAAGCCTGAAATTACGCGAATGGCTTTCCTCTGCGTTGAGAAAACGGAATCGGATGAAGGTGTGTGGCCCCAAACCAGAATGGCATAAGATAATCTGGAGTGAATTAGACTATGATAGGCAGTAATCAATGTCTGCTGAGACACTCTGCCGTACAAACAGCGGAGCATGTAAATGCCTTTGGACATTTTGTTGCAGAGATAGTGGACATGCCCGTCCCATTGCAATTTTGGGTCTAGATATACTCCCAGAAATTTAACAGATTCAGGATTATTTACAGCATTTAACTCGCGTAGGCTGAATATCATTTTTCTGTTTTATTTGCATTTAGGCATAAGTTGTTTAAAGAAAAGCAGTTTAATGCATCTTTTTCGATTATGGGTATATCAGACCGTATAAAGATTTATTGGTCAGAGATTAGTATCGTCAGCAAAAAAGATGGCAAACACATTATTTCTCACCGAGGTTGGAAAATCATTTATATACACGAGAAACAACAACGGTCCTAAGACAGAACCTTGAGGTACGCCGTAGTTTAAGTTTAAAGATTTTGATTTATTGTTGTTATGCACTACGTATTGTTGTCTATGACATAGATAAGACTGAATAAGAGATGTACTCTCAGGTGTACAGCCATAAAACCGTAATTTATCAATAAGTATATCATGGCTTATGCAGTCGAAAGCTTTGGTGAGGTCACGAACAGACGTACATACCTTCATTATAACCATTATTTATGAATGAGGTTAACTTATCTATGGCAAGTGTAGTTGACAATTTGCTCCTAAATCCGAACTGATTTTGACACAAGAGATTTCTATTTTCTAAATATCTAAGAAGTTGTTGTTTCAAAATTATTTCATAAATTTTGCAAAAATGGGATGATTGATATTGGCCTATAATTTGATGGATCGTTGGCATCATTTTTTTTAAAGATTGGTATTACTTTCGATATTTTTAGGCAACTAGGGAAAATATTCTGAGAAAGACATAAGTTTAGTAGCTTTGTGAGGGGAGATATTATAGCATCCTTAATTCTTTTTAAGATTTTTATGGAAATATCATGTGGGTCATGACTTTTTATATTTTTAAGGTGTATTATGATATCATTTACTTCATGAGAGGATACCAAGCTAAAAGAAAATTTGTTAATTTGACTGATGTCATCAATATAATCCCTGTAATGTGATAGCGAAGGTGGCAGGTTTGTTATATATATCACTAGCAATGTTGACAAAATAGTTATTAAATTCATCACAAGTAATTTGCGTTGATGCAATTTTAGGCACCTTTTTATGTTGATTTATAATTTGCCACATCGCTTGTTGGGGATTTGAATGAGTATTTATAAAACTGTCATTTGATGCTTTCTTAGATAAGTTAATTTGGTGACGATAGCTGGATCTAAATTGATTTAATATAACTTTATTTCCGGGAGTAGGATTTCTAATGAAAAATTCATGTAGAAATTTCAAATGTTCGCGCATTCTCCGAAGATGATCGTTAAACCAAAAAAATTTTTCCTACAATTTGAGGAGGTTAGTTTTTATTGGAAAAATTAAGTTTATGTAACTTGATATGATATTCAAGAAATTTTGAAAAGTAGATTCAGTAGGTGAATTTGAATTGAATAGAGAGATCCAGTTTACGTTTTTTAACTGATGGTTTAAATCAACCAAACCCTTATCATGAATTGGTCTATACGTTATAAGATTTGGGACGATCGTTAAATCCACGTCAGCCTCAAGGTGTATGCCTAAATGATCAGATAACATGGTATTTAATGGCAACGTTTTCAGGTTTTGTAAATTGGTATTTGAAAATATGTTGTCGAGACCGTTGTTGTTTCGCGTAGCACCAAAATAAGTAGGTGTCAGACCGTAAGACTTAAACAGATTTATGAGCAAAGCAGTATGTTGGTCATGAGTTCTAAGGAACTGAACATTAAAATCACCTGAAACAAACAATATACCACCCCCTCTACAAAAAACATCCAAAGCTAGAGTGAGTCTGTTCAGGAATATATCATAATCACCATTAGGAGATCTATATATTGTCATCAGTTTAATATTATTTACTTTAACAGCAGTTAGCTCACAATGCATCTCAACAGAAACATTATTCACCTGCACTATTTCAGTACAACTCACATAGTCCAAACTTGCGTAAATGGCAACACCGCCGTGATCCGAGACCGATCTACAATATTTTGATACAAGATTATAGTTTTGTATACTCACGGAGTCCAGCTCATCACAAGAGCACCAATGTTCACAAACCAGAAGAAAATGATAATTGTTTTCATTTAACAGTATCTCTAACTCGCCCGTTTTATTTCGAATACTTTGCACATTCAGATGCAGCATCTTAAAATTACACAATTTATTTGAAGTATGTACGTTTACTAATTTACTATCTATGATTCTAAAAAGCATTATTAGATTTTTGGGCATGATTTGAGTGTTCTAAGATTGTTCTTCTAAATTTGAATCTTTCGAAAGCAACATTTCGAGGCCAGAAATCTTGTTGATACACCATGTCTAAGAGGTCGAATCTAATTCCAACTTGAAAACATTTAGAGTTTGGCCGTGATTTCTCAATTCTCGTTGGAATGTGTTTGACCGAGACGTCTTCGTCATTTGTTATTTCAGATTTCCTCTTTATGTAGTTACCAACTATTGTTTCATCTACCCCGTCTGGGACTCGGGATATGAACAACCATACTTTTTTGTTATGGTCATTTCTACCTACAAACTTATCATTGTCTAATGTTTCAGCAGTTCCTATAAGAATATTTCGTTTTGGTTTGGTGGTGTGTTGTGCCACTTTACTTTGGCTTGGTTGTGAAGCAGCTACTTGAACCCAAGGTGTGGAGGTATCTCTAGCGTGAACGTCTGGTGTAGTCTCAACATTAGAGATCGTCGTTATAGTAGGGCTCACCGTACTTCGTTGAAAATCGAAACGCTGAATGTTTTGGTTTGTAGATAATGATATAGGAGCTGATAAAATGAAATAGGGGTCCAGCCCAAGTTAAGTACAGATTGAAGGAGAGCGGGGCCCAGAGCGAAAAAAGACACCCTTTGAAGGAAGAGAGTGAGACTACTGCAAGAGAGAAATGACAAGAAAAGGTGCGAAAAAAGAAAGAAATACAGATAAGGGTGCTGTGCTGAGCTGTCCTTTGTTTTCATCGCTCACCCTCAACCTGTTCGACATGTGGGAGCCCTGCCAGGATCCCCGGCAAGAGCCCCGTCGGCAGTCTGAGAGATCATAGCAACTACTTAAGGCCGTCCACCACCACAAGGTCTCACAGCTCCTTGGAGAGGAGATACCTCTTCCTGTGAGGGCTATTCAAAACGCTGAAGTTGATACTGACTTGAATCAGACCTCTACCAATTCCTCATCGGGGCAAGTTGACCCTAGGGTACCTCATGCCATACGGAATAAGGATATCATTTGTTGGAATTGCAACCAATCCGGACACAGAAGAACTCAGTGCACCCAACCTTTTAAATTATTTTATTTCAAATGTGGTCAAGTAGGATATACCACACGTACTTGTAACTGTTCAAAAAACTCCAATCAGGGGAAATAGTTAGCCAAAGAATTGCCCCTGTTGTCCAACGTTCGGCTACAAAAATCAATGTTTCCGATGTTGAAAAACTGGCATTAGTTAATTATATAATTTCACACGCAGAAGGAGATCAGCGACCGATAGAAGTATCTATCCTAGGTTATCCAATTCTAGGACTCCTGGATTCTGGTAGTACCGTTACACTAGTCAGTATGGAAGGCTATCAGGTTTTGGCTCAATTAGGTTTAAAGTTAGACTCTACGAAGAAAGTTAAATGTTCGGTTGCCAACGGACAAGAATGTGCTAGTATTGGTGTAGTGAAAACTCCAGTATGTCTAATGGGCAAAGTGGGTGTTCTAGATATTCTAGTTGTTCCAACATTATCGAGTAAACTTATTTTGGGAGTCGATTTCTGGTTTTCCATGGACATAGTGCCGGACCTGAAGAAAAATATTTGGCATTTTGGACATGATTCAGATTTAGAAGTTTGTGGCATTGTAGAAGAATCATGTCTATCTGAAAGGCAGCTTACTGGATTAAATGGAATGTTAGACGAAAAATTTACCAAATTAGGAACTGGACTTGGATCTACAAAGGTAGCTTATCACGAAATAATATTAGAAGAGAATACGAGACCAATTAAGCGAAGGTATTAGCCTGTATCTCCGTATAAGCAGAAGATAATAGATGAAGAAATTAAGAAAATGCTAGAAATGGACGTCATCAAACCTCCTAAGAGTCCATGGTCGTCACCCGTATTACTCGTACCAAAAGGAGATATCATATATAGATTCTGTGTCGACTATAGAGGACTTAATAAGGTCATCAAAAAGGACGCTTATGCTCTTCCTTACGTATCGGCCATATTAGATCGATTACGTGGAGCTCGCTATCTAAGTTCAATGGATATTAAGTTAGCATATTGGCAAGTAAGCGTTAAGGAGGATTGTCGAGAGCTTACTCATTCACAGTACCTTCAAGAGGACTCTACCAATTCAAAAGAATGCCATTTGGTTTGGAAAACGCACCTGCTACCTGGCAGCGCTTAATTGATAAAGTATTAGGTGTAGATCTGAAGCCCTATGTGCTAGTCTACCTCGACAACATTATTATCATATCTCCAGAATTCGACACTCATTTGGAAGTCCTTGGAAAAGTGTTCGACAGACTTGCTGCAACAGCCTAACCTTGAGAAGAATGTAAATTTTGTTTGCCTTCATTGAAATATTTAGGATATGTAGTAGATGGAAAAGGTTTACATGTGAATACAGAGAAGGTAGATGCCATCATGAAACTCAAACCACCTAAAAATACCACAGAAATTCGCAGATTCCTTGGTATGGCTGTGTGGTATCGGAACTTTGTACCAAATTTTTCTACGGTTATTGCTCCACTTACAAAGAATGTGAAAAATCCTTTAATATTATTAAGAATTCTTTAATAGCAGCACCGATACTTACCTGTCCGGATTTTACCAAGTCGTTTACACTTCAAACATATGCATCAGCTTATGGACTTGGAACTGTTTTAACGCAAAACTATGAAGATGGAGGAAAAGTAATTTGCTTTCTGTCAAGATCACTGACTAAACAAGAAAGAAACTACTCTACTACAGAGAGAGAATGTTTAGCTGCTGATTTAGTAAAAGGCAAATGAAAAAGATTTAACTGCGTAGTATTTTTATGATGAATGTCTTTATTTAATATAAAATAATTTTTATTTTTAAAAACATACATGCAAACTTCAAATATATATATATATATAAACACGTCACAGTTAAAATATTAAAATCTGGGAAAAGTCCCATACAAGTTTCTGTATAGAATACATTAGCTATAGTGCGCAAAATTCGTTTCTGTGCAATAAACACAGAATACCCCAGAGTAGAATTGCCTCACAAACAAATGCCATATCGCAGTTGTAAGTCTACTTGTGCATGATATAAAATTATCAACTGTTTTATTGTTAAAACTTCTCTGATGTTTCTAAATAAAAAATTTATTGAATTTAAAGTAGAAATTATGTGTCTACAATGTGAATTCCAGTTCAATTGCTCGTCAAGTAGCAGCCCTAAAAATTTTACAACATTCGTATCCCCCGTAAATATAGGGTTAGCGGGATTTACCAATAGAGGCTCAGGCATTTTTTTTAGAGTTATGAAATCGAATTACTTTTGTCTTGTCCATATTAAGATAAAGATAATTCCGATTAAACCAGTCATTCAGTGACAGGATATTTTATCGCAATTTTCTTTCAAACGTGCAGCAGATTTATTAGACAAAGCCAAGGAAAGATCATCCGCATACATAGTAAAGCAATTCTCTGGCAGAAACTGTTCTGTTCATATTTACATATAATATAAAAAGTATCGGACCCAATACTGATCCTTGCGGAACCCCCAAGTCTGTCTCTATAACATTAGAATTAAAATATGAAATTTTCTCACTGGTAAAATATTGTAGAGATACATATTGTTTCCGACGTTTAACAAACGAAGCTGTCCACTCTAAAAATTTGCCATTCGGGCCATACAATGAAAGTTTTAACAATAAAATATCATGATTTACACAGTCGAATGCCCTGCTGAGATCACAGAAGATCCCAACAGGACATTCGTCCATTTCAATATACTTCATAACATCAAAGCAAAACGAATACACAGCTGACACTGTTTATTTGTTAGAATATTATGCTTATTCAAAAAAGCCATTAAACGAGATAAAAAGGCATATTCAAATATTTTCGAAAAAGTTAAGGTGACAGTTACTGGCCTATAATTCTCTATCGAATGAGAATTATCCTTTTTGTATATGGGAACAATCTTTCCAGTTTTTAGGCTACTAGGAAAGGTACCTTTTAAAAATGACAAATTAACTAAATAAGTGAGAGGCTGAATCAATAAATGAATATAATTTTTAACTAAAAATGAAGGCACCTCATCTCGGCCTGATCTTTTATTTTTTAATTAATTTTTTATTAATACATATAACTCGTCATTAACAAATGGATACAAAAATAATGTGCCATCCACAGTTCCTTTAGGGGCTATAGGCAAGTCATGAACGCTCGATGGAATTTTTTTAATAATATTCTTAGGGCCCTCCACAAAAAAATTATTAAAAGCAGCAGCCACAGTCGCAGGCTCTGAGAGATCACCATTATCAATACTTATACATGTATTATTTGGATGCCTTTGTTTATTACATAACTCAGATATGACCCTCCATGCAACTTGATCAGGTTTGTCTGCTTTATTGATTCTATTTTGATAGAATTCTTTTTTTGTAGTGCTTACTAAACTTGCATGTTTCTTTTTAGCATTTCTATATACATCGTTATAGACAGGAGAAATATGTCTCAAATTATACAATTTTCTAAGATTAGCACTAGATCTTCTTATGTTATTATTTATCCAATGTCGACGTGCGGCATTGTTGTAAAATTTATGTTTTGGAAAATTAGTTTCAAAATAATACATGAAGATACTATAAAAGTACTTAAAAGCTTGATCTAGCCCATTCAAATGGTATACATTTCCCAACTTTCATTTTTAAGTGAGGTTTCAAAATGAAACATATTTTCCTTGCTAAAATGTCTTCTCTCACTAACGAAAGTCTGTGATAAATTCTTGTTTGGAATATCAAGTTCCAAATAAACACTTCTGTGGTCAGATATATAATTATCAAAGACGCAAGAAAAACCTTCGTCAGTAAAATTTGAAAACACTTGATCAATTATAGTGCATTGCATATTCGTAACTCTAGTTGGACACTTAACTAGGGGAACAAGATTAAAACCTGGCAATATATTACAAAGAGTTAAAAATTCATTATTACCATACGAGTCTTTAAAATCACCACATACTAAGATACTCAACTTAAGTTTATATAAACTATTTAAAACATCGGATATTTTATTTAAAAATACACCTACATTTCCAGATGGAGAGCGATAACAGTTAAGTATAACAATTGACCGACAATAATAATTAGTTAATTTATATCCTTTAATATTTATTGAACAAATACTGTCATTTCTCAAACCGGGCTCAACAATACACGGTAGGTTTAAAAATCATGTCGTTTGTTTTTGACTGATCACACGCATGTGAAAAAACCGACTTACACAAGCTCCTACTGGCCACAATCCTGGATTCATTGCTGTCTTGAAAGCATAGAGTCCTGGAAATTTCGGAGTAATAGCCTCACACTTTACCTCTGGAATATGGGACTCAAGCATGTCAACTATTTTGTGAGGGAGTCGTATTTGGCTCTATCCTATAAACATGTAGATCAATCCATCGGGGAACACCAGTAACAGTGATTATTTTCTTATTATTTCCTAGAATTTTAGATTGTTTACGCTTCCTGTTTGTTTACTTCTTTCCATTCCTGTTGCTGCGTCGTATAAATCATTAGTAGTTTAACATGTTAATTTTATATTTTCCATAATTTATAGCATTCATTACATATTTTAATATTTTAAATTATGATTGGCGGAAGTGAGCATGAAAAAAACATGAGTTTCTAAAATATACAACTGTTTATTTAACTATTATGTCCAATACAGGTAATAGAAAAATATTTAAATTTAGCAACGTCACATTCGCTGGACACCGGTCGCCATGAGCGGTCAATGACAGTCTGAGAAGGGGGTTTAAATAATGATTTGAAAATACTTTTCTTCGGCGTAAATACACATTAAAATTTTTTTTTCTCGCTTATTCGTTATACAAATTTTCCCTATCTTCTCTTTAAATTAATGACACTGTGACTGAATCATCCTGTAGATATGAAGTTGATTTTTAGCATTCGTAAAGAACTTAGATGATACTAAATTATTGTATATTCGTAAATTTAAAAATATTATACGAAACGTTTTATTTTTGCCGTTACAATTAGGCCACTTCAAACAACTACAACTTTTTTTTATCTCAATTGGAACTTGTGCACATTGAAATTGTCATTCAACTCATACAAGCATTGTTAAAGTTGCTATGACTACATTTGGAGATATTTGCAAATTTTTGTTATTGTGGCAGTTTTCCTCATATTTGGAATATTATATCGATCATTGCTGTGATCTCATAATTCTAGGAATACTTACGACACATTTCTAATTCTAGAGTCTAGCATTTCTGGAAGTAGTCCTAAATCTCTCTTAGTCAAGTTATTCATTTATTTTCTTCATAGAAAGTTAGTCCGAAAAAAATATGTTCCTAAGTTCACTATTGGTTTACTGCGTGTATAATAGTTTATTTTTTTATTTCAGCTTAAATGGCGCCAAACACTTACATTCCAACTGGAGTTCTAAATGAGAACGATGATGAGGTGGATGCAAAAATGATTCCATCAGAAATGATCAAACCAAGTGATCGTAAAGTTAAGCTGATTTGGAGGAATATAATTATTATGGCCTATCTTCACATTGTATCTGTTTATGGTTTATATTTAACGTTTACTTCTGCTAAGATCACGACGTCTATATTTGGTAAGTTGAACTTGTATGGTACACAAAAAAATATTTTTCATTGCATTACTTAGTATGACGCGTTTATTTACTTTTTTGTACAAATCAGATCTTTAAATAAACTCGTAAGATTACTTGATAATATACAACAATTATTAGATAAGAATGCAATCTAAGAATGCCTCTTTTACATAAAAATGTTAATTAAATTTTGCGATAAAATACTGCTGTTCGATCATTAACTTTAAATTTTATATTTTCCGCGGTACTACCAAGTCCACGGGAATGCGCATGCCTGAGCGCGAGAGAAACGCTAGTGAAGTGAAGACCGGCCGGCTAGTATCTACACATAAAAGTTAAAGGGTAAGTCGTTTTCTCTTTGTGGACTTAGGGCGGTAAATTAATTCAATAAGCAATCATTTATTTCTATTTTTTTGTCGAATCACTGCGTTATTTAGACAACAGCAACGTACAATAAATTACAGGTTAAACTAATAATAACAATAACGGTAACGGTGACGGTAACGGTAACGATAACGATAACGACAACGTTAAGATTAACGTTTATTTGTCCAACAGTCACAAACCAATTACACGACAATGTTTACAGAGTAAATAAATACAATACATACAAAATTGAGAATAATTACCAAATGACAATACAAAACAAACTAACACGAGCACAAACAAAATTTTGTATTATTAATATAACTAAATAATAATTCTTTCAAATTACAGTGAAAATGTCACATGAGGTGCATATTTTATTATAATTGCATGTCATTGAATACACAGGAGACTTCAATGAAACATTAGTGTTAGCAATTGGGCAGTAAAAAGTTCGTGGTGTACGACTAGCTACTTTATTTGTTAAAAAGTATACGAAATTTAGGATTTGAGGACAATCGATATTATTACTCAGAAGTGAATGTAAAAACTTTAAACTGTAAAAGTTCCTCCTGAGCTCTAAAGAATTAAAATTGAAACGAGTACTTAATTCCTTATAATCACATCCTCTGTTGGAATATACGCCGTCGACATGAAATGCTAGAAATTTTAAAATTCGTTTCTGAACGGATTCAACTAATGTGACGTAATAATAATTGTAGTACGGATCCCAAATAAGGCAACAATATTCAAGTTTCGATCGAACGAAAATAAAGAACAGTTTTATTAGAACTTCGTTATCTTCAAATACACGACCTTATCTTACTACGAATCCCAAACGCTTTAAAGAAGCAGAAACTGTTTGCTGAATATGGTCAGAGAAACTCAATTTAATTGTAAGTTGTTAGAATTGCACCACTGTGCAACCTTGTTTAACTTGTTCTGAAGAGCCATACAATCATGTAAACTGTTAATAGACGAATAAATTTTTAGATCATTAGCAAAAATCAACTTATTGCAAGTAAGAGTGACATTAAGATCATTGACAAATAATGAAAAGGGTAATGGCCCAAGATTAGATCCTTGAGGGACACCTGACGTAATAGGACCCAGATTTGAAGCCGTTGTAGGTAACATAACTGTACCGATTATAAGATTTTAATAACTGTACCGCATTAGCAGTGAACTCGTAAGCAGATAATTTGTACAGCAATATTTTATGGTCTATGCGATCGAAAAATCTATGTATACACCGTCTACTTGGCCTTGCACATCTAATACATTTGACAAAAATTGTGTCATACAAATCAAATTAATGTTAGCTGACCGTTTTTCCATGAAGCCAATCTGATCTGGCGATATTATGTTTTTAAAGTGAGGATAGATCCGGTTATATAGTGAGATTTCAAGGGCCTTCGAAAAATTACACATAGGGCACACGCTAGCTGTCTTCCAATCATCAGGAAAAATCCCAAGGTGCAATAACAAGTTGAATATTGTTTGTATAGGATATGCTAAAACTTGAGCGCAATCTTTAACAAAAAAAACTTGGAACTAAATCGGGTCTACAAGTCATTTTAGTTTTAAGTTTCTTTATGGAATTAGTTATCTCGATTTCAGAAAAAGCATTTATAGAAATAGTAGGCATATTTAATATCAATATCAAAGTTTCGACTGGCATCAAAAGTGTCGCAGAAAGACACTGTGAAAATATTTTTTAAATGTTTCGACAATATCGCTAGGATGGTTAAATCTCGCTTAATACCGGGAATTCTATTGACACCTCTTTTGTAATTAATGAATGACCATAATTTTTTTGGGTCAGTTTTTATATCATCTGCAACGTTAGCGAAATATATTCTGTAGTCTCTATCAGCAAGAATTTTTGCTTCAGATCTAAGTTTCTTGAAATTGCTTAGGCTATCAATGTTCTTATATTATTTGTACCGCCAATAAAAGTATTCTTTTTGTTGGATGCAGTTTTTCCAAAATGGATATTTATGCTTTTTTGATATGCACTGAGCCACATAGGCGTCGACAATTTCAAAAAGTTTGGTATAAAATTAAGCTAAATTAAGATCCCTGAACTCATTAAAAAAATACTAATAAATTGCTAACATGGCGTTATATAGTGCAGGAAAATTAGCTTTCTTAAAATTGTATGACTTATGATTATTATTTGTGGGAAATTTGTTAAGATGTTGAGCAAGTAAATTGGTCATAAAAATAGTAGCGGGATAGTTCAGAACTTAAAATGTCATTGGATAACCAGGTTTCAGTTAAGCACATGAAGTCAGATTGACACACCCTAACATTAGAGAAAAAATAATCTATCTTGGTATTCAGACCTCGTACATTTTGGTATTGAAAATAAAAATAGATGGTACTGCTGGACTCTCAGTTTACCGTAACAATAAGTGATCTACGCGATTAAAATATTTTAAATATAGATATATAACTTTTGTTAAGGAAAAATTTGGAAAGCAAGTGTGTAACTTTGTATTTTCAGCTTTTATTCTACACTACATTGGAATGCTGGGCATTACTGCTGGTTCTCACAGACTCTGGAGCCATCGCTCTTACAAGGCAAACATAGCCCTAAGAATTATTTTAACTGTGTTCCAAACAATGGTTTATGAGGTAAGTCATATTTATATCATTGACTTAAGGATTATGTATTTAATGTTGAAATATAGATGTTGCAAATTGTAAGTTATTATTATTACAGAAATCTGTAATAGAATGGTGTAGAGAACACAGAGTCCATCACAAATTCAGCGAAACCGATGCTGATCCTCAGAATGCCAAACGCGGATTCTTTTTTGCTCACATCGGATGGCTCCTTTGCCGTAGACATCCCGACGTCAAAAGCAAAGGAAAGAGTGTCGACATGTCTGATTTAATCGCAGACCCTATACTTGCTTTCCAACGTCGTTATTACTTCATTCTGATACCTTTAACATGCTTCGTTCTTCCAACATTAGCTCCAATGTATCTGTGGAACGAAACATTTGTCAATGCTTTCTGTGTCAATATATTCAGATATGTTATTGCATTGAATTGCACTTTTTTGATCAACTCTGTTACTCATCTCTATGGAAATAAACCCTATGACAGGTAAGAAAGAGAAGTAATCATTTATCTTCATATATTACTGAATATGATTATTACAGGTATATCAATCCAACTCAGAACGTGACAGCTTCTATTCTCGCTATTCCCATGGGACTACAAAACCTCTGAGTTAGGAAAATACAGTGTGAACTTCACTACAGCTTTCATTGATTTCTTTGCTAAAATAGGTTGGGCATACGACCTTAAAATGGTCTCAGAAGACATGATTAAGAAACGTATTCTAAGAACGGGCGATGGCAGTCACATCCAATGATCACATACTTAAGTCATTCAGTTTAATCTCTACGCGAATCTGTCAGGTTTCATAAAAATAAACTTTTAAATAATAACTGAATAACCCTATAACCTACTTTACCAAAAATCTGTCAACTCCAACCTAGTATCTTAGATATTTAATTTGATATTGTTGGATTTTTGCTGGATGCTCAAAAGAGAAACACTTGAACAAAACAAAACGTAAGAGAAATCATTTGCATAGGTCTTTTGAAGAGAAAATAATTCGATACAGCTCAAAAAAGAAGACAATTGAAATAATATGCCCTTTGTCCACAGTAAGGGCTACATGATGTACAAAACCCGATCGTGCATAACGTATATAACAAATTAAATATCTAATATACGTGATTATTATGAGTTAATAAATTTTTCTTTAAGTGGGTTATAGGGTTGTGGAGTTACTGTTTGTAAGTTTATTTTTAAGAAACCTGACAGATTCGCGTAGAAATTAAGCTGAATGTCTTAGTAGGTACGTGGTCATTAGATTTAATATACATTGAGTTATGGGTTTAAATGTGTTATGTGGTTATGAAATTAATTGGGTTATGGGGTTATGTAGTTTAAGAGCCTGAGTTTTCAGCTTACAACTTCATTCGTAGGGTATATGCGTTTAATAACTAGAATTATGGGTTTTTTAGGTTGTAGCAAAATCCTGATGTGATGGGGTTAAATAGACCTCGGATTCTGATTCAGCGACCCCAAAAACATATAGTAACCAGACCCCCAGGTCAGAAAACAATTTTTTTGGTGTGGCTGTGTAAATGATAAGTACTACCACAGCGACTGATATACAGAATTGACTTTTTTTTCTATCTGCAAAAAAAAATAATTGAACACATATTATTTCTTGATACAATGAATTGAGATTATGCCTTTGTTTCTTTTAATATATCAGTTATAGTTAAAGCGATTTTTTTTATTTTTAAGCCTGTTACTATTTTTTGTAGAAATGTGAAATTCTCCAAAAATACATATTTTTATGGCCAGTGATATTTTGTTTATAAATGTACAATGGATGTATCTGCAGTGGCACAAATCTTTGACAAGCAATTTGATAACAACAGCTAAAACGGTTTTACATGTTTGCCGAGTTTCATTGTTTTTGCTTAAATAGTACGTTTGATTAGTTCAATTTATTAGTTATATCTTACAGCTACTATGATGGTTAACATATTCTGAGTTATAGATTTAGATCAACCAAAGTCAATGTAATAATTTACAATAAAAATATCCTAGTGTGTAAGTGACTGTTATATTTTAATAATAGGTGTTTATAATATTTAGCATTTAGTGTATATAGATAGGTTTTTAAATATGCTAATCTAATTGAACAAGATTCCAACAAAATATTTTTTAACAAAAAAGCGATCTAGATGTACACATAAACTTTCAAAATGTAACAAAAAATATTTGGTTAAGGTCGCTGGGTACAGGGGTGGCTTAAGTCAATCGTCATTTACTCGAAAACTTTCCTATGTAAGAGGGCAAAATTTTAGTACTGTCTGATAGAGAATTAAACGATCTTTCAGAATCAAGGAAAAAAATATGGTGTTGCCATTTAAAAAAAATCGATGACGTCATTACTCGAAAACAAATGACATTTGAAAATCGCATTTTACGGTAAAATATGTATTTTTTACATTAAAAATCGACTTGTTCGAGGATTTTTTCCAAAACATAATTGTTTCGTTTTTGTTGAATTTATTCCATACTTTTGGCGCATACTGTATAAGCATACTGCATTCGTTGAATATATTCATTCTTGTATTCGTTGAATATATTCATTCTTATACAAACCTATTAGTAGGTAACAAAGTGTTAACTTCAATTCATCAATTAATTTTTATACCGTTCCAACAATGACTTTATATTTATCTGAAGAGACCCGTCTCGAGCTGCAGGAGACCTATCAGCAACAACAGCAGAATCCTGATTTAGACGAAGCCATAAATGAGGCGTAAGTTTTTTTCTAATGTTTTTCTACGGTTTGTAAACTATTTTCTCGTTTTTTACAGAATATCAGAGGAACTAAATTTGGCGGTGAAGGCGATTAGCTGCCTGGAAGCTTCGACCAAGCCAAGCCCAAGTCTATCGAAGGTGGCTGCTGCTAAAAGAAAGTGTTATGAGCAAGAGGATGACGCTGACGTATTCCAAAATCCACCGCGAGAAATTCCTGCACTTCCTTCTAGGTAAATATTCAAAAAATAATTTAAAAAAAGTCTAAAAACATCATCGAAAAATGTATGAATTATTATCTGTTATTTTTTGTTGCAGAGACAAAGATTTGGGATTGGCTCGTAAACATATTAAGTGGCCTTCATCATCCATTCTCTCGCTGTCGCCGACGCCCTCCACCTGTTCCTCCTCATCGGATTCCGAAGACTGGATAGGAGCAATAAACGAAGAAATGCAGCGGAGGGCAGAATTCCGTCAGCGGATGGATGGAAAGATGTCTGTTATAAAAAGAAAATTAAAAACAGCGATGACCTTATATCGCGTCTCAAGGGAGATAGACAATCGCTGAGGGTACATAGAGAGACCCTCAGAGAACAGATTAGTCTCCTTGATGAGCAAGAACGCTTCCTCGATAAGAGGGAGCGTTCTGCTAACGAGACGCGAAAAAAATATGAGGCCATCGCAGCAAATTACTGCTCTTTCTAATCTTCTTTTTTGTATATATTTATATTATATTTTGTTTGTTTTAATTATGAATATTGTAGTATAGTTTTCAAAAAATATATAGTATTATTATTTATTCATTTGTTTTCTTTACCAATTCAAACCTGAATATCTACTAAATAATAAAGCATTTTTTGAAATTATTTAGGTTTTGATTACAATTTAACAAATTTATTATTTTTTTAATTATAAATAAATTGTAACAATTTGAAATATGCACATAGAAAATCAAATGAAAATAACACCTCACCGAACTTAAAGTTGAATAAAATTAATAATTATTAGTGTAAATTCATAAAAAATTACAAAGATTTGTTAATATTGATATCCTGAATATAAAGTTACTAAGAATAAATAATATTACATAGCATAAAAATAATAATTTAATAATTTTATTATCAAGTATAAAATACATTTCATAAATTTGCATGACGTTGACAATTGTTATCACTCAGTACATAAAGAAAAGGAATTTAAACTCAGAACACCATATATTGAATGAAAGGTGAAAGTCTATAGATTAATCTGATATACATATTGTAGGCAGTCCATTAAAAATAAATCATATCCTGAAAAATAAATTTAAATGTCAAATTATTATAATTAATTCCAGAACTGTCAAATGTAAAGCTGACTTTGCAAGAATCCCTTGTAAATGCCCTAAAACACCAAATAAAGACTATTTTCATTAATAAAATAATTAAAATTGTACAATAAAAACAAAAGGACATTTACAAAATGTATTTATTATAAGTAGTGTTGTGATAATGTGAATAAAAAGACATCCAAAAACTGTGGAAAAATCATGTGTAAGGACCTTTTAACATGGCAATCTACAGAAAGGATAAAAAACAAAGAAGTTGTTGTTAGTTACGGCTTGGGTTTAGAACAAGGTAGAAGATCGCAAGAGAGCTCCCGAAAATCTAAAAAATTTATTAGAACAAACAAGTATAAATTAAGAAAATATCGACTCACCAGCTACATTTACCAGTCTCCATCCTCCAGTAAAGTTTGTTTTTTTTTTTGCCACTACAGAAAATATCAACCGTATCCAGGGAAATTTGCAGTTCCATAGAATCCTACAGGATAGTTTCCAGTTTCCAGGAAATAAAATAATAAATTTCCAACCTCAAGTACCTTAAAAAAATAAAGTGCACTCTAAAATTCTATAGCTATAGTAAATTAAAACAGATTTCAACTATTTCAATCTTTGCAAAGTATTAAGAATAAACTACAGGACTTACCTGTATAAAATAAGTCTAATCCAAGCAATATAACGACCATATTCACAAATTTCACTGGAACTAATAATATCTGTCATGCATGAACAGCCATTATTTTAGAATATATTAGGACTCTATATTATCATATTACACTCTGTAGGAATGCAACCAACATTACAAGTTAAAGAATATTTATTAGCATAATTTATAAAATTCAATAACAAAGTTTTAACTTATAGTGGTTTGGTAAAATTATCATCAGAGGAGTAATATTAAAAAGAAAATATTCTTTATTGTTTTCAAATTAATTCTAGAACCAAAAACTATTAATCTTTCAAGTGTGTTACTATTTGTTATAAAATAAAAACCCTGCATATTTTGAACCGACTCCTGAGTTAAGTTTCTTTTGCTGTTTTAATTTGTGAAACTGTGTCTAGCAAGGGATAAACAAAAATTGTATAAATAAGGTAAGATAAAAAGATAAAAAAAATGAATATAAAAGGTTTGTATTGAACAAAATATAGCTTAAACACAACATACACTTATAAAACATAATACATAAAAGGATCAAGGCGCCCAACAAAAATTAATATTCAAACTTTGACATTAAATACAATATGACAATAAAATATTTAAAATTAAAATAAATAATAAAAATAAATTTAATTAAATAAAACATACACCCAAACAAATATTACAATATTTTCTTGTGAACATTAAAGTAAAATATGTGCTACATAGCTGCTTCTCAGCATCATATAAAATATTATTAATGCAATGGATTATAGTTTATATTTCAAATATTAAAAAAATTAAAAATATATGTTACCTAGTAAAAAGTCTTGTTTAAGGTATGGTCATGCATACAACAAAAACGGTCCGATAGAAACGTTACGACTCATTTCCAGTAATGTGTTACATTTTTTATATAAAATAATAACAATATATGTGTAAAATGTTAGATTCTGAATATATACAAAGTTCGATCATATTAATATTCGTTTTATGAATTTTTCATGCTTTGATCATACACTGGAGCAGAATGTATAGTATACAAGGATTTATGTATAGTATATGTACGAGGTAGAATAATAAAATTGATAATTCGATACAAATATTTTTATTTTATAACTAGGTATAATAACACATTGGTCTGGAATATAAGGCCTGTAGACAAATACATATCAATATAACATATTAATAATCCTTTTATGAATTCTTCATGCATCGTCTTGGATAAATGTAATGCCCGTTGTTAAACCAATTTTTCCTTTACTAACCAGATATATTCGACCTATATATCTTCTTAAAGAATTGTTAAAGTTTTCATTACCTTCCTTCTCAAAATGCATGTCAAATCTTCTTGGTAAATAGCGGGAAAAATTTTTAGTTTTAGCCACAACACTGTCACCATATTTGGTTTTACTAAATCCCAGCTTCACTATTTTAAACTTTTGATTTATTTCTAAATTTTTAACATATTTTATTTATTTCTTCATTTCTTTATATGAAGTTGCCTTGTTCAACTTTTGCAGATCCATGTTGAATATAAATGAATATAGTAGACTGACTGTTTAAATAAGTCTCATATATGCATATAGATTATTGAGATTTGTAAATGTGTATGTGTTTGTGATGATATGTGTGATATGATTTTGTTATGTATATAAATTTTTTATTGGGCGCCAATGATTTATTTTATTTTGTTTTGTTTTATTTAAATTTTTTATTAGTGTAGATTGTATTTATATTATATGTTATATGTGAAGTGAGTAAGTGAATAAATATAATTTTTGTTTTAAACTTCTAATTTATGATTTTATTTTGCTAATAATTTTTTTACCTGTACTTTACTATACCCTGGCTATGTTTTTTCTCTATTTTCAGGAGTGGATTCCAGCAGAGTAGCTAACACCCTTTTTTAATTTAAATGTTTAAATATCTTTAACCACTCAGTACATACAAAGAAACAATTGTTTAAAGGATAGTACATTAACTTTTATTAAAAAAAAAAACAGCAAAATGATAATTCCTCAATTAAATTCGAAAGCATTCAAAATAATGAATATTAAAGAATATTTTTACAGTTTAACATCTAACAAGTTTGACTTTTCTTAGATATTGCCTCGTGTGTTTTTCCTATGTTTAAATATTATTTGAATTTACTTACTGCTCTTATGCAACTAGAAATACACACGAGGGAAATGGAAATTGTCTAATTCTATTTAGATGTAAGTTCTGGATTTTTTGAGGTCTTTAGTTTCTATTTTGTTTGAGGCTTACAACATTTAATGACTGGATTTATAAGTTTAAGCTTTTAAAATTATTGAAATCTAATAGAAGGTAAGTAATTAACTGTTGTATATTGTTATTAATCGTTTAGAAGTTACTTATTGTTATTTATCAATTTGTATTCGATCTAGCTAGATAACCTTGTATACGTATACGATTTCTTACTTTTTTGTAGATGATTTTTCTATTGTTGCTGTCGGGAATTTCTCCTCTCTGGATGATGATGTATTCTCTGGATGCTTTTGAACCTCCGACCTGGATATCCTGTTGTATTCTGGACTTCTATTCTTGTTGAGATCTTGATGTGTATTTTGAGGATAATTCCCTCGAAGAATTGAATTTTTTTACCTTTTGCAAAACCCCCAGGTCTGGTCTGGTCTGGTTATGGAGATGATTTCCACTAAATTCCTGAATGTGATATTGATCGATGTTGTCTTGAGTTACTTTAAGTTTTTAATTATACTGTGAAACTGGTACGTATGAGTTTTTTTAAATTTTAATTAAATTTTAACTATAAATTATGAAATTTTCGGCTCTAGCAAATTCACACTTCTTCTCGTTTCACAGTTTTCTTCGTAACTAATCAACAAATTATTGTTTCTAAGTAATTTTACCTTCTAGATTATTATTAGTTTTTCTTAGGGTCAATACACATGTAATATTTTTACTTTTAATTATTCTTGTCGAAGCACTATTCACGACACTAATTGTGTTTTGTATTCTTATAACTATTTTTACAACTACATAACAATTTTTACTAATTTTATACTTAAATATTCTTTAATTTGTGTCTCTTTTAGTGTCCTGTCAGAGATGTTGAAATTTCCTTGAATAGCCATCTTTACATTTGACATTTCTAATTGTCATTATGTTTTAAAATTGGAATGTTCATTTTATCTAGCTAATATTTTATTAGAATGATGTTTTAGTATTGCGATATGCATATATGCTAAATCTTTGTTCTTTAAGCTTTGTTTTGATATGTCATCGTCTGGTTTTCGAATTTAATTTCTTTATATAATGTATGTTTTTGTATCGTCATGTCCAAATTTGATAGATAAAATTTTAAATTGAATTTAATAAAATTTGTAAACTTTTGTTAATTTAATATATTACTAGTCTTCTTTCGATATGTTTATTTAAGATAATTTCAACAATAATAATTTATCTTTTACTTCAATAATATTAACATTTCAATAATAATTCTCTGTTTTGTTGCTTAAATGAATTTCATAGTATTTAATTCTTATTCAATTTCTGTTTTATCACAATATATACCTTACCCACCCATATTTCACTAGTACCCCCTCCATCTTACAATTTGAATTATAATTTACTCTCCTACTTTTTATAGTAGAGAGGCTAATAAGTTGTATCTGTTAGCTGTATATATCCCCCATCAAATAAATAACTGTATCATTATTTCAACACAATAAAGTTAATATGGAACGCAGTGGTAAGTAATACATATATTTTTTAATTTCAATTCAAATTTATCTGTATATATTCGTTACAGATTTTGCCAATTGAGGATTTTGCAGCAAGAACGACGCAGCTCCATGTTATGACAGATATAGGGTTATGTGCCAGATAGATAGTAACAGACATTTAACATTCTTTGGTGCAAGATCGACGCAGATCCGATGATTTTATATACTTTAATAGCAAATAATGGAGATGCGCCACACATCATTTGATGCAACAGAGATGTAGCTCCAAGGAGCTGCGTCACTCTTGCTCCCAACGCGCAACGAATTTTGTTTTGATATTTATCAGATATTCCTTCTAGGTTACTACTGTTACTAGGTTAGTCGTTTGTTTGTTTGCATCACGTATTCGACTATTCGACTGATAAATCACAATGGGCTAGAAATAAACAGAAAAAACTTTTAGCAGCTGGAAAAAGATATTTTGATGCAAGAAGGATGTAGCTCCAGTAAAAAAAAATTACCAACTTCATATTTATTAATTAGTATAAGTTTTATGGTATTTATTACACTTTACTAATGTCCTTTTGTAACTCGAAAACAAAAAAACTGATATCTGATATAAAATTACTGTCTACAACGTGTTTTTCGTTTTACTTAAATTAAACAATTTTGCTGCGTCATTATTGCAGCAAGATCCTCAATTGTCCATCGTGTCTTACGACATCGGTTGGAAAACCATTTGATAAAATAGTAGACGCAGCCTGTATCAGCAACAAAATATCAATCAGGGCTTCATGGGATAAACAACAATGATGGAGAGCCGGAAAATATCGCTGATAGACAACAGAGCACTGTTAACAAGAAGAGAAACCACATCAACTGCAGACGTGGAAGAGAAAGAGGCTAAATTGAATTGTATTCAATTGTTTTAATAAATAAAATATTTTAAAACCTCACTGTGTTTAATTTTTAAATAATAAAAAGTAATGATATTAAGTAAGATGCAGATATTCCTTAATTAACACAGCTAGCAACAGTTACTTGGAATCACTTTTATCAAAGTAAGAACAAGGAACATGTTTTAATCCATCTGTACCCTCAAAATAATCCTTAGTTTCACATGTGAAACATTTTCTGTTTGGTAGGTCGCAATCTGCACCACATTTGATGCACTTATACTTTACTGGAACAGGCATATTGCAATTAATAACACTTCCGCTCAGCACGATTCTAATTTGATAATAATTGAAATAACTGAGCGTCACATACTTTTATAACAGCCCATACACTAAACAATTTAGGTATCCTCAAAATAATATACAGAGTGATGAAAATAAAACTTGATTTTATAGTAATAGACATGCAACAAAACCTTTCATAGTAAATACGTGATCGATGATTATTATCTAAAACACTACTTATAATAAATGATACATCATTGATTCTTCTTTGAAAGCGAGCTCAATCTCTAGCCATCTGCATCCAATCTGATTTTCTTGCTTTTTCGAACCAACCATCAGGATCCATAAGTATAATGGTTTTATTATTGTCTAAGTTAAACACAACCCGCTTTTGACCACTCATTGTATCAGAAGAAAATCCATTAAACAATAAACTTCAAGTGTTAATCACTTTCGCTCAGCACGAGTATAATACGATTATTATTATTAAAGTAGCTTAGCGTCATCTATCTACACACTTGTAACCCCTCCCAAACATTGTGACGTAGATGGCTGAAAGCTATGCCGATCCGGCTCCAGTCGCCATCTTGAATTGTGGAGCAGAATCGGCATAGCTATTCTACTTGTATGTATGTAGAATGACTCGCTCTTTCAAATGGCATGGTCAAAGTTGGGGGTTGCTATTTAAAAAAATTGTCGATGACGTCATATTTCGAACAACGATGACGTCACAAATATGGGTCATATGTCAAAAAGTGCCTTTTTTAAAAACAAAATCGACTTGCCAGGGGATTTTTTCGAAAACTTCTTAATTTCAAAAATAATGAATTTATTCGTTACTTTTCGATAGCACTGTATACAGGGTGTCCCAAAATAGAAGGCCATACCATTAACCACATATTCTTTGAACAAAAATATTGCGACTTTTTTTATGCCTTTTTTTATTTGGAGTCCCTGTTTCAATAAACAGGGTGCTAAAGTTACATTTTTAAAATTATTTTTATTAATAATTCCATTGTTTTGTAAGATACACACTTAAAATTTTGCACATACTGTCTCTGTGAGTACTGTACAATCAAAGTTAGTATCTAATTCCTCAAAAACCACTCTAAATTCGTCTAGATTTTTATTTATACTACCAATGTTGTTATGTATAATTTTAAAATTATTTAGATTTGCATTGACATCAAGTACTCTTTTACACTCCTGAGCTGTATGCAGTGTATAAGTATCAACAGCATTTACCTGAAAAACTCGTATGTATTGATCCATCTCAATCTTTACAATATACACCGTGTGCCAAAAGAAGCGGGGCGGTCGAATATTTCGTGTAATTTACATCGGATAGAAAAACTGAAAAAAACGTGTCCAATATTTTTAAAAAATCCCTCTTCCTTTGGCACAGGGTGTATATATACATATATGCACATATACAAATTCTTAAATATAGGTACCGTATTAAAAGCAGGAATAGCAGCTGTTTTTTAAATATCTTCTAGATTTTAATATTTGATTATTTGTAATTATATTTGTTGTTTCTGCTAGCATTGTTTCACCCAGAGTGTACGGTCAGCTTTAGGGTTTTTATTTTTTCAATCTGATAAGAACTGCCGGACTGATATACACTTTTTTATAATAAACGTATACAATTTGTTAGGTTACCAATACATTTTACTATAGATTAACAACAGCCAAGAAAATAATTTGCATGGCATAGATGGCAATATACGATTGCTGTCAAAATTTTATAAAATGAAATATTGTTTTGAAACTAAGATTTTATCAGTAGGTACTCACAGTCGTATTGTTTCATATAAAACACACCACACACACATCTAACAGTTTAATAATGTTGCAGTCTAACAGTTTAAATATCCAAGCATTGTTTTGTTGAGCAAGACATGACAAGACGTGCTATAAAAAAGCTTAAAAATAAAATGACCACTGGGCCATATGATATTCCTTCTTTTCTTGTCAAATATTGTATTTTCTTTTCCACTAACACATTTGTATAATTTATGCCTCAAAACTGGCACTTTTCTCAACATCTGGAAGGAATCTAAGGTTTGTCCTATATATAAAAAGCGTGATAAATCAAATATATCTGACTTTAAGCCAGTTTCTATAATTTTCAATTTTGTAAGCTATTAGAAATATTATTTCATGATAATTTCTACTTAGGTATTAGGAACCAGATATTTATTTGTCAGCATGGATTTATGAAAGGCCGGTCAACAACTACCAAGTCAATTTCCATTACTCAATTTATTTCAGAATCCTTAGACATACAGAAACAAACTGATATAATTTATACGGATTTTTTGAAGGCGTTCGATAGACTCAATAATGGAATATTGTTAAACCGGTTGTATGAGGTAGGCTTTTCCGATTTGCTTCTGCAATATTTTACATCGTATTTGTCCAGCCGAAGCCAATATGTTGTTTACAATGGGTTTAAATCTGTGTAATATTCAGCTCCATCAGGCGTGCCCCAGGGTGCAGTCCTGGGTCCATTATTATTTAATATTTTTATAGATAGCGTAATTGACACGCTAGATGTATCTTGTCTACTTTATGCAGATGATTTAAAATTTTCGCCACTGTTAATACCAGACAAGACTGCAGGATACTTCAGGACAACTTAAATTATTTATCTAAATGGTGCAGTGATAATAGATTATCGCTTAATGCTTCTAAGTGTAATGTAATGTCACTTGATCGTAAATTGTCCTCTATTACTTTTGATTATATTCTCAACGGCATAAACTTACAGAGACCAGCCACGTCTCTGTGTTATCTTTGATCCAAAACTAACCTTTTCTACGCATATTGTTACTATTACTTAGAACACTTGTCACACAGTCGTGATTTTATTAATACAAGTACTTTGAGAGCTCTTTCTATGCCTTTGTTAGAAGTAAATTGGAATATGCGTCACTTGTTTGGTGTCCCATTTTGAGACTCATATAAGAATGCTGGAGAATGTTCAGAGAAAATTTTTAAAGCTGCTACATTTTAAAATTCATGGTGTTTATCCACCTATGGGATATGTTCATTTTAATTTACTTAAATCATTTTCAATATCTCCAGTCAGCGTAAGACATGAGTACTTTTTACATTCTTCATTGTCCAGCCATACTGTTCAAATTGAACTTCTCAGTTCTCCGGTAACATTCGTGACAAATAAGAACGTTTCATATTGAAGTAGCGCGCACGAACCTTTTGATAACAAAGCTGTAATAATATTGATATTTTCAGTTGCAGCCTTAACAATCTTAAATCATATTTTAATCAATTTTAATTAGTTTAAATGACTTTTGTCTGTCTATTGTAGTTTTTTATTGTTTGTGTGTGTTTCTTTGTAGAATTTGTACCTTCCTGTTCTGTAGTTGGGTGTTAAACCTGTAGAACAGTGTAAATAAATAAATAAATAATACCTACCTAACCCTCATTTTCTATGTTTTTATAAATTATTAATATAGCACACTATTCTAATAAACTGCACAATTATTAATGAGTAAATTGGATACGACACCTGCGATGGATGCTACGATCCCAACAATGCTTCATTACGTACTCGCGTTGTAGGAAAATATAATCAAAGATTGTCCGTATACAATTGTAGTTACTCTTGCAACTCTCCCCTATGTACTTAAAGAATTACGCAATAAAACAAGTTATATTTATTAATATCTTAATCTTATATGTATAATTAAGAATAAAATGACTTTATGATATTGGTTCTTTAATTCAAATCTAAAATTGTGGTATATTTTACATTATTTACAATATTAAATATCTAATTTATGAAGCAACTTGTTTTTAAAAAATTGAAACCAGTTTGTGCCTAAACGCAAGTAACATAATTTATATACTATCATTTACCTTCATGAATCAATAATATTTCTGAGGGTTCAAATAATGATCTGGTTGCAGTTTGGCTTCTTGTGACAATTCGAGTAAGCATTGTGTAATATCCTTTTTCTCTATAACAGATCTTGTTAATGCTTCTCTGACTGTTCTGCTTTCAACGGTTCTCAGATCTGTAGCCAGTTCCAAAGCAGCACAAATTCGAATAAATTTGGTAACTGTGTCGTTGCCGTATTGGCCATATTCACTTGTCTGGTAGTCCCATGGAGCCAAATAATGATAAGAAAGCCAGTTGCTCTTCGTTAGGATGAATACTAAGTTGGTATCACATGGATATCTAAAAATATGAGTAAAATAACAATTAGTGAAGAATAATATAGAAACGTTTACTAGACACAGATTTTTTTAAGCAAATTGGACCGCTAATTTTTGTCCTTGTCTAGAAGGCCACCATACTATGCTTTAATAATTGTAATGTTGTTGTCATGAACCTCTACAAACCCTTAAATTTATGTTGTGTAATACATAGTGTTTACGCTGTTATAGTTTTCTCTATTCAAATATTTAGTAGTACTATTTATCACAACATTGAGCTTGTTGATACTAAGAATTGATACCCGATATCTAAGTTTTTAAAAGAGTAGTCGTTGAAAAGTCGTTGGAGTCCAACATAATTAGAAGGCAATTGCAAAATTTAAACCTCATTTCCCAAGTTAGTTATGGAGCTTGTGTTGGTTAATTATAAAATCAGTTAAGATTCAACCGGATTAGTTTAACAGAAATTACTATTTTAATGAGAACTTAAGAACCGGTTTTCCCTTAGTACAAGTAGTGGTAAGAAATAACATCTATTTCGGAAAACTAACAAGAACCAAGAATACCGATCAGTTGAAAGCTTGATTGAAATCAGAGTGTTGCCCTTTTCTATTCTTTAAGATAGCACCCGGCAACATTGAGCAAAACGGCCCACTATGTTACAATTATTGTGCATACAATTTTTGTCGCAACGCAAAATGAAACAAATGACCTCTCGCGAACGTCAGTTTCTGAATGGACGAGTTGGACAACTGTTATCCTTAATGGAATAATTGACCAAAAATTCTGTTTCACCTTAAATATTTGAAAAATCGTAAAATTCTTCTCAGTAATAATATAACAAGAGAGTGAGAATAAATTGAAAATAATTTGACAGATTTTTTGAAAACTTGTTGCAGTTTGAACAAAATCTGTCAAATTATTTTCTAATTTATGGAACTCGCGAGTTATATTTGACTAGATTATTTTTTGATTCACAAATTTTTACAATATCGCGTTGACACAATTAGGTAATTATTTTGACAACTATCTGACACTTGCTAGGCAAATAAAAGCCACAGTGATTATTCCCGAGAATAATCACAAGAGATTTATTCCCACTATAATAATGACATAATTGGTTGAAACTTACCCTTGTGACAAATAAAGAAGCATTTCATTGGTTTTAAGAAACGTCAAAAAATAATCTTGGTAATATTCCCGTCTGCGTTGAAAATTTATAACAAAATCAGATGGTAAATTTAAATTGCTTTTTTTTGCAAATTCAAAACAAATATTATTTCCTTAAAATTTAACAGCTTGTTGGTTGGTGGCCCTGTCCATAATGTGAGGGCTTATAATCAACACATAATTCGTTCTTGGGCGACAATGGCCTATCAAATAATCAAAAATAATATATGTCATCCTCTCCCGCACAAGTTTCCAACTTCTGAACTAATCCTTGAAATCAGAGTATAAGGTACCAGTATTATTATATTTTTCAAAACGAGATTCTCATAGGTCTACATTAATATGATAATATGATGATTTTGTGCTTAAAATCGATTATTCTCAAAGAAAATATACATCTAATTAGTTCATTGTATACAGTTTAACTTACTTTTCTCCAGGTTGCAGTCCCCAAATCCTCGTGGCACTGTGAATCAGCCAGGCAAGCTGCAAACCGAAGGCATATCTGAACCAGCCAACCAAAAATAGAGATGCGTAAAGAGATTCACCCCAGTATTCGGCTGGTGCATTTATAGGAAGAAGTAAGACGAATATTACGTACAAAAGTGGATACCACCTAAAAAAAAAATTAGAAGTGATGAAATTATTTTAACCTACAGCAAAATCCACTCTTTTACTATATACAATCAAAGAGAATGTCTTATGGAACAATGTATGTATTAAGTGGAACTCTCAACAACTTGTACAATATATTATACCCAAACGCCGAAAATTTAGAGAGAGATCATCGCTAGTTTGTAGACTAGCGCGACAGGCGTAACATGCGAGGAGCAATAGTTCATAGGCGTACTAAACTTCAAGACGCTCAGATATAAAAAATATACATAAAGAATAAAAATAATGGTATTACATAACATCCATTATTTTGAGTAGATACAGCGATATAACAATTTTTGCCAATTTCGAGACATTTTTTTATCCCAAAGTCAAAAATAATAGAGAGTGACTAATTTACAACATAGATAAGTGATAAGGAGTGAGGGTGCGTACTCCGCGGATATCACACTTTAACATTTAAGCCTTGCCCTGATGGACGTAAAATTCGCAGATATTTGTGAGAATTTCGCAACTTTTGCCGGTAGGGGCATTAGTCCGCGGAGTAGTTGTTTCCTGTAGTATCATTTACAAACTACATATTTCATTCATTTTCTTCATATCACACTCATATTTTCATCTCGCGCCCCAATCTTTTCATATATGTCATCATTATATTACTCACTACTTGTTAACTTAGAGCGTTTACGATTTTTGGGATTACGCTGTAGAGCTTGAATTATTCTCCATTTTTAAGAACACAAAATCACTAATGAATTAATTACATTCATTATTAAATTAGCGTAGAGATATACCCGAAATTTTGCCTGCCCGAAAGATATACCCGCCCATGATAATGCTGCAACATGTGTAATCGGGTATGCTTTCAGAGATATGTGGCACTTACATTTCTATAGAAAAATATACGGACTGCATGTATTTTTCTTCGAGTTGACTGCTGTAAATTGTGAGCGGGTTTATAAATTGAGTCACTCTCTAGATTTTAGGTGGTTAGGTATAGTATAGTAGTACGTACAATACTCAAATAAAGGACTCGCATCTCAAAAATGTCGTTATATTTTCTTTAAAAATATGTGTCCACTACTAAAAACTACCCAAAATATCAATAGGTTTGTTTTAGCAGCACTTGAAAACGGTTTGGAAACTATCAGAAATGTCCGTCCAACTATTTATTGCGTCAAATTCAATGGTAACGCAATCTCAACTTAACTGGTCGAATATTTCTGACAGTTTCCAAACCGTTTTCAACTGCTGCAAAAACAAACCTAATGTAATAGGGATCCTTTCACTGACTACAATAAATTTTGTTGCAATTGTTAGTTTATCAGATTAATTAGTAAAAGTCAGCTGTTTTCTTATACAAATACTTCGGTAAAATTAGTAACATACATACATCCCAAGTAACGCAAGATATTTTATGGCAGTGGTTAAGAATGTTCCTGCAACTAATTTTTGGAGAGTTAAAGTTGGAAGGTTTAGTCGCAACTTCTTATTGGCATAAACACAGCAGCTAATAGCGTGAAATAGACACATTTTTTAAATTATAGTTTCTGTATAAAAATTATATAATTGTGTTTTAAAAGTTGCTAAAATAAGTTATGTTTTAGCAATAACAAACTATACGATTCCAATAAAGCATGTCATGATAATGTCTTACAAAAACGTTATACAATTATTGTTTTATTTGCAAGCCCATCACTACTATAAAGTTAATATTCTTTACTATGATAAACGAATAAAGTAGGTCGAAAAGTCATAACGCGCCTGTATAATACTGAAAAATAGAGATACTATTTTCGTTCACAAAAAAAATTGATCATTTAAATACATGCACATTTGGTGCTAAAATATATCCCCAGTTCGAATTCTAATTTCCATATAATAAAAACTCTTATTTTTAATGAGGAACCGAAGTTATTTTCATAAAATATTTCACGTAAAAGTTGTTTTTTGAATTTCTTTCAAGATGGACGCTGAAAAGCAATTGGAATTGAGTGAATAAACATGGCACTAACATAATAAAACAGTTTGGTCACTTCAGAAGCATTTAAAATAATTTGTCTACGTTCATGCAAAAAACAAATCTTTATTGAACTATATTTAGTGGATAAAGTGGTTCTTTATTGCACTAGTGCAATAAAATGTTTATTGCATTCATCTGTCATTCTACTACAGCGTTTTGTCATCATGACAAATATAAACGTTCAAATCGACGTCACATTTTCCTAGACTTAGTGTCATCTAAATAACATTTTTTGATTTTTGCATGAACGTAGAAAAAATATTGTATGCAACTCGTACAAAAAGTGCTTATTGCACTCGACGTGCAATAAACACTTACTTTTTGTACTTGTTGCATAAATAACTATTTTCTACGTTCATGCAAAAACAAAACTTTATTGAACTATATTTAGTGGAAAAAGTGGTTCTTTATTGCACTAGTGCAATAAAATGTTTATTGCATTCATCTGTCATTCTACTACAGCGTTTTGTCATCATGACAAACATAAACGTTCAAATCAATGTCACATTTTCCTAGACTTAGTGTCATCTAAATAACATTTTTTGATTTTTGCATTAACGTAGAAAAAATATTGTATGCAACTCGTACAAAAAGTGCTTATTGCACTAGACGTATTGTCCTACTCGGCCTGACGGCCTCGTTGGACAATTTCACGTCGCGTGCATTAAACTTTTTGTACTTGTTGCACAAATAACTATTAATGTTATGTAAAAGCAAAACATAAGAGCATTATGTTTCATAGAAAATCGTTTGCTCGTGTTAACTACCTTTAAGAAGCAGTTTTGCTTTATTGTCGCGCAAAAAATATTTTAATACAGCATTTATTTTATAAATGCTGTAATTATACAGCTAAACAGCTTTCTGAAACTAAAGTGCTGCATAAATGGCGTAAGAACTTTCTTAAAATAATTTAAATAACTTCTATAAAATACTTTTATAGTTTTAATAATTTCTATAAAACGTTTCCTTGTTGGGATTACAATATTCTCTCAGGTACTTTAAACAGCAAAATAGCAGCTGTTAA
This sequence comes from Monochamus saltuarius, assembly GCA_025584915.1. Classification (NCBI taxonomy): domain Eukaryota; kingdom Metazoa; phylum Arthropoda; class Insecta; order Coleoptera; family Cerambycidae; genus Monochamus; species Monochamus saltuarius. Next base: position 9,599,761 of record CM046726.1, read on the forward strand.
TAAAAAACTCTCAAATGGAACAATAATATGATGAAATTGATGTCATGTAACTGCTACATATATTTTATATAAATGTCTGGTCTTATAATTTTGACTTTTATAAGACTAGTGTGCTACTTGGGATACATATGTAACGAATCAATTCATTATTTTTGAAATTGAAGTTTTGACGTCGATTTTGTTATTAAAAAGCACTTTTTGACATACGACCTACATTTGTGACGTCATCGACAATTTTTTTAAATAGCAACCCCCAATTTTGACCATGCCATTTGAAAGAGCGTGTAATCTACATATATACATACATTTAAAATTACGGTGTTACATAACAAAAATTAAAAGAAATTATCAAAGGGTGATTTATCATGTGCTTTCATTTGCTGGTGATAAATATTGCAGGTACTTACTTTTTCTGAAACATTACCATATTTTCAGCTTCAATGTCCGTCATGTCAATTTCTTGCAGGGCTTTTTCTTGTGCAGGACTTAACCTCAAAGCTACACTATGTATGTGAGCATAAAACCACCCCCTGTTGGGGTTAAACGGGTCCAGATCGGTTCCAAAATGTTTGTGGTGCAATCTGTGCCATCGAACCCAGTCGTATATGGTACCCTAAGGATACACATATAACAATTAGGTACATTTGGTTTTTGAGAATCAGATTCTTGTGCATAAGATCAAAATCAGTTTAAAAAAGACATGGAGTGTTAAAATTCATATTTTTCAATTGGTTTTCTAGAAGAAAAAATTTTTTCGAAGAATATACGTTATTTTCAATCAGCTGTTTCAAGTATTTAAATTAGATACTTCAGAGAATACTGTTTCCTATTAGGTATTTTAAAGATTGAAAATTTTAACAATCTCTTTCATTCCCATGTTCCTGAGAATATGACAGCATACGCTTCAATTGCGAAAAACAATGAAACACCAGGCATTACAATATTCTTTACTTCGTCTAAACATTATAAAGAGTTGAATTGTCTAGTAAAGCTGTAAACAGGGTTGTCATTATCTAGTCTTGAAATTTCTCTATAATGTTTACCTAAGAAGTGTAATGATACAAAACAAAAGTTTATTTCATTTTCTATTTAGCTAGTTGTTTTATTAAATAGCAGACAATAAACGGAGATATTACTGTTACAAGAAAAATGACTGTAAACTAACATAATATAGTGAAAGTGCAATTTAACAATTATATACTATGACAGAATACAACCTTCTCGTAAGTGTGATTATTTTTTGTACATAGTGGAAAATATATCAGAGACATCGACACTTTAAAGCAGTTGAAGAAAAAAAGACATAATATGCAAATTGTCAAGTGCTTCATCATCTGCATCCAAGGACCGTTCAGATTATGCATGCGTTTTTAAATCAAGCCTTTATAAAATTTTGAAGAACGGAAAACATAATGAAGTACAGAAGCCAAAATACAAACAGCGATCGAAGAAAAATGAAATAATTGATCATAGATACAAAATATTCCATATGACAAACCGTTCACAGATTTTTCTCTAAAAATTAATTGTCAATCTTGGAAAAAGTACCTAATGCAACCTATTGGAAAAAATGAAAAACATGATACTGGAAATTTGCTTACGCTTATACTTTGTAAAAAATCTTTCTACAAGCATCAAACATGCTACGTGTATATTTTGATAGAAAAAAATCTAGATACTTACAGTTCCAGACATGGTCTGACATATTAGCAAAAAAAATCGTAGTGCTCCACTTGCAGTATAAGATCTATGCGACCATAATCTGTGAGCTCCAGCTGCTACTCCCAGGTGGCCCAAAAATGTTAAGAAAATAGCTGAAAAATATAAAATTGTATAGTAAAATTATTATTATATAATTTGAAATTAACCTAAGTATAGATAATTATTTTGAAATAAGTATGTAGGTATATTATTATTCTACCTACGTTAGACAACTACAAATAAATAGTGTTTCATATAAAAATTTCTTCAAAAATGCTTCCATTTCGAGAAGGGTGTTAAACTTACAGTGAGAATAACGTAAAACTTACACAGACAGGGATATGACTTGTGACTTCAATTGATGAAAGAGAAGTGGAGAAGCCTCTGTGTTAGATCATATTAATTCACATTTTTCCTTAAATTTCAAAATTTATATAAAATATGTATCTTTAATTTTTTGATATATGTCCCTAATTCACTACAATTTTTTTATTTCTCATTAAATTTACCTAAACTCAACTCCACTGCATTTATTAATATTTGACTCAATAATTTCATTAAATTTGGACTGAACTCTTGAGTAATACTAATTATATAAATTAATGTATGGTATCATATTCTGGGTAGGCACTGACTTTGATATACAGAATCGGAAATTGCGGATCTTTACAGAGAAAGTAGAAATTGCCGCTTCATCCTAGGGATGGTACGAAGTATAAGAGGCGCGGCGACGTGCATTGGTCTAGCATTCCCCACTACTACGGTAATCGGTTCCGTATCGCCAACGCCAATTCGCCATTGCAAATCTAACTGTCCGGTCAACTGATGCCAGTGTTGTCAAGTCTCATGCTTTTGCATGAGATCTCATGCATTCCGAGGAAATCTCATGCTCTCATGATTACAAAATCTCACGCAAAAGAAATAATAAAATTACTCTTTGAAATCTACCAAAACATAGACCTAACGAGAAATAAAGGCAAAATCGAGGGCAAAATTGAATAGATAGAGGTAGGTATCTACAATATTTGGGTACTTGAAATGTCCTTTATTGTGACAGTCTGCGGATATGCGGTGTGTGTGCTGTATTCACGCTGTATTGCAGTGATTCTTAACTCTATTCCGTAAGGGTACCTACATTTTCTGGAAACAACAGATTTTACGACCCGTGAGTCACCCTGCGTCACGTCAACTGCGCCTCAACATTCGCCCGGCCTAACAATAAAATAAATTAGAAAGGTTACGTGGTTAATGACTTTTAAGTAAGTACCTGTAAGTACCTGCTTACAATGTAATATTATGATAAAATAGCAGAACATAATGCTTTTTAATGAAATAAAAATGGCATTACAAAATTAATTAAAAATTAAGCTGTGTCAAGAGGTCTTTTTTGATAAATTAAGCCATCTCATGCTGTTCTCTCTCCAAACCTCATGCTATTATTCTCATGCACTGAATTTTTCCCACCTGGCAACACTGCCTTATGCGAACAGTGGAAGCACCCTGTGGTGGAAGTATGCGTGTAGCTTGACACAAATACACGCAAGCGGCAAAACACAATCCACCATCAAGATCCTCACTTTCCAAATGTGTATACGCAAGGTGTGCAATGTACAGTACATCTCATCGATATAAGGGAATATTAAAAATTTAAATTACTGTTATCGTTGGCTCATTATAAATTAGTGGGTGTGAGTGTGAGTAGATACATAATTGTTTGAACAGTATTATGAATAATACATTAGTGTTGTGAGTATTCAGTGTTATGTTGTTGTTTGTGAGTGTTTGTTCTAATTTATCTAGTACTTACTACCTTTACAGTATCTATTTATTTTTTCACCTTAAAAATGTCATGGTATTAGATACTGCATATCTAATAACATACGGAGAGAATAATCAGACCTTGGGAGCATTTCTCGGAAGAACTTCAACCTGGTACAACTAGAGATCAAATGAATAGTGATAGAGAAGGTGCGGAGGTTAGGACAAACGGAATAATAAGCTCAATTAATTAGATATAATGTGTATACGGATATAAAACACAATGATGGAGAAGAAGGCATTAGGAAACATGGCTTATTTTATAATAGTATTAGACAACGCCCCACTGTTCGAGACTTTCAGAAAGGATTCCAGATACTGACACAAAAAAAATAATATTCAAGAATTTCTTACAAATCATCCAATTGCTTACTATCCTTGTTTGAAGAAAGAAGAGTTGCTGCCTGTAGTCAAGAGCAATAATTTTGCAAAGAAATACGTTATTGATGAGATGGTTACGGCTCAGGGTACTAGGGTTGCATCCATACTACTTTGTGTTCAATTCCATTGAAAAAATCTGGAGCCAATTGAAAAGAACCATTAAAAAATAGTACATTTCCGAAATTTGACAAAACCTTTATAGATGTTATATGAATAGAGATGAATCAAATTACACCAGCTAATTGGAAAAGATGCATGGAACATGTCATAAAAATGAAGAAAACTATATAAATCTGCACCAATTGATTGGGCTAAATAAAAGTGGTTTCATCATAACTGTCGATGAAAAATCGAATGTAAGTGATGTTAATAGTGACTCTGACGAATGTTAGTGCTACTGTGTTTTTCTTATTATAATGTATAATAAAATACATCCAAAATATAGTTTTGTATAATTGATTTCTGTTATTATTATTTTTTAATTCTGTTTTCGTTCCAAAGAGGTATATTTTAACTTGTTAGTAATGCTTTTCTCCCACCCTTCCGGCAGAGAACATTCCTACCTCCTCGAGATCCTTATTGGGAAATAATAATTTAAAATTAGGTACATAATAACATCCAACATCCAACATTTAATCCAAATATATATTTAACATTTGCTTTTTCCAAACAGTGACATTATTATATAGTTAATTTTATTTCAAATAATTATTGCCGAAATTGAGTGAATACTTGTATCTAATGTCTCGCTACAGACTATGCGTGTATTCGCGGTTCGTTGTGCGCGATTCGTGATATGCGAGGTATTCGCGAATAGTGTGTAGAGTCTTGTTCGTTAAAAATCCATTCATAAATACCCTACACACGATGCACGAATTCCTTACAAACCACGCATCGCGAATCGCGAATTCACGCATAGTCTGCAGCGGGCCTAACGTAAATACGGTATGTTTTTATGGCAGCTTTTATGCTGTTTTTTTTTTAATTCCCTCATATCGATAAGATAAATCATACAAATTAGTCTAAATCACGTTTATCCCAGCAGTCAGTGACCGAATTGCGTCCTAACCTTTCTAAGAGTCTGTAATAGACAGAAAAAACGTGTAATATTTTGAATCGTTACAGTTGTAGGGTTAGTGGCAGTAGTTTAGGAAACAAACAAATTTATAAATTTTGATTTATCTGATTTTTACCACACCCTACCCACAAAACACAAAAATATTTTAAGAATGTGCTTAAGACGTACATGCTTTTGCAATAATAATGACACTCTCAAAACAGTTTTTAAACTTATGGAAGTTCTGAGCAGAAATTTCATTAAATCTCTATTGGTGAGTGAAAGAACTAAGTACTAATATTAGAAGTTGATAGTAAACTTCATTAGAAATACGTCAGCAGTTCAAAAGAAATCGCAAAATTCATTTTAAAGTGTCATTATTATTGCAAACGATTGTACATTAACGGTCATTAGGATGTCCAATGAACGTCCGTTTAGGGATGTTATGTATCCGACGGACGTCTATAAGAGATCCGTTTCCCACCAAATTAGACATCCCTAGGATCCCTTGGTCCTGGAACGTAGCGGCATAAAACGGACTTAAACTGAACGTCCCGTGGATATTGTGATCTATGTGGGTAACTAACAAATTTATTGTATTTTTAACACCCTGTATCACGAATAAGAAGCATTTTGCTTGCTTGTGCTTTTGAGTCCGACGTAAATTTTATTTCCCCGGTATACCTATATGTATGTAATAGTAACTGTATATTATTGTGTAAAAACCTTTCAATTATCCGTAGCTATATTAAATTTAATATAAAGTGGCAGTGACATATAGTTAGATTATTAACTTACTATCAACTCAAGGTGATACAATAACCTGTACACTCTTCCTAGTTAAGGTAAAAATTGTTAGCGTTAAAAGCTCTACTTAGTAATGGCACAAAACATTTCCTTTTTTTAATTTTACTGGAACATTTGTTGCAGTAAACTTTACTTCTAATATTTACAGAAGTTAATTGATATTTAAAAAACGTTCTTTTAAATTTAAAAGTAGATATAAATTTGTTCGCAAAATTTGATGTTCAATTGGTGAGGAAAAAAGGTATACTTGTCATTAATCTTGGAAATTAACCATTTTCGAGATAATAACTATTCAGCAATCATCTGCATAGTTCCTTGTACAATATTTTAGAGTAGTAGTCACCAATAGTTTAAAATCAATTACTTTACAAAATCGAAATTCTGAGACGCAATGACTTTTCATATTCAGATATGAGACATGTGACTGTTATTTATTGGCAATTAAATGTCACAGAATGTGCTGGGCAACGACAATATTTGGGAGAATTTCGAAATAGATTACAACATGATAATCAGCAATTTAAAAAATCTGTTTAGGAATTTAGGGAAAACAAATTGTCACATTTCGGATTACTCGCAAACTAATTCAGGACGACTATATGCAACTGCAAGAAGCGGAATCAGTATGACTACCATTTCAAAACGTTGCATGTTGAAAAATACTATCTGTACCATTTTACACCAGTGCAAATATTACTTGAATATCTACCGTCATCATATTAATAATAATAATAATAATAATAATAATAATAATAATAATAATAATAATAATAATAATAATAATAATAATAATAATAATAATAATAATAATAATAATAATAATAATAATAATAATAATAATAATAATAATAATACATTTATTTTCAACAGGTAAAAAACCCAATTACAGAAAATTTAGGAACAAGAAAAACTACTAACAAATATTGTGTACATGCATAACATATTAACTAAATTGATGTGGAAAAATAATAAAAAAAAAGAAAATTAGGACACAGACAAGGTAATAAACTCTTTATATATTGACAAAATATGAGCAACGCTATTTTGATGAATATCACATGAAAAACAGATCTTATTAAATAGACTGCACATATTAAAAAGCGGTGATCTAAGCAATACATTGCTCCTACATGGTCTATTGAAAAACACTTGTTGCTGACGAGTTTCTAATCTTGGTACAAAATATGAAATCTGCTCCACTAACAAAGGGCAGTCAGCTTCGTCATGCAATAATTTGTATAAAAACTAAGCAGCAGAGTTGCGTCTTACATGCAGTGAGTCTATGTTAAACATAGCGAGGAGAGTGTAATAATCAAAACCTCTCTCAGGGTAGTGACCATTATATTTAAAAAACATATATTTCAAACACTTGCATTGTACTGACTCAATACTACAAATAGCATTCTGATACAATGACGACCATATGATAGCACAATACTTCTGATAAATGTGACATATAATAATTTTAACGTATTTATATTAGTAAAACAATTCCAATTTCTAACAAAAAAACCTAATGTTTTGGATGTAGAAGCGATAACTTGGGTAATGTGGTCAGAAAAAGTAAATTTTGAATCAAAGATCACTCCTAAATCCTTAAATTTCTCTGTTTTGTCCAAAATATTACCATTTAACGAATAATGAAACACTGGTGGGTTTTGTTTCCTATGAAATGAAAGCAGTTTACATTTAGATATATTGATATTTAAAAAAATTTCACTGCACCACTGATTAATTGTGTTTAAAACATTCTGTAGGCAGATGCAGTCGTTTATGCTATTAATTTCTTTATAAATTTTCAGATCGTCAGCAAAGAGTAAGTGGTGCGAGTTTAACGATAGAGATAAATCATTGATAAATATCAAGAATAAGAATGGTCCAAGATTTGACCCTTGCGAGACACCAGATGTGACTAAATATTCATCAGACCTGAATCCACCATATTCCACAAATTGCCGCCTACACATTAAATAAGACTTTATCAAAGATAACATATTAGATGAAAATCCCAAATGATCTAATTTCCTTAACAACAGGAAATGATCAACATGATCAAATGCTTTTTGTATATCCGTATATATGACATCAACCTGCCCCTGTTTGTCAAGAATGTTAGATATATACTGAGTGATACATGTTAAATTAGTAACAGTCGATCTATTTTCCATAAACCCATGTTGGAAGGGGGATATTACTCGTTTTATTGAATTGTAGACATTGTCGTAAATGATCATTTCCAACAATTTACCAAAATTACAAAGAATAGCAATTGGTCTATAATTAACAATTTGTGATGGATCGCCATATTATCCAATTTGCAAGGGAGTTTTGGTGCCTCTACGTTAAAATATTGTACTGATACTATGCGGCTGATTGTTGAAAAGCAATTTTTTCGAAAATAAGCAATTTCTGAGAATAATGACAAGTATACGTTTTTTGCTCGCAAACAATGTAGGTTTAATATTTTTTTAATAAAAAACGTTGTAACGTTAGGGAAAAAAGTTACGCTCACATTTACGACATAAATATGGCGGAGTGGCGCCCTCTAGGAAATACATCGAAATAAACAACAGATTATGATTTCTCATATCCAGAAACATCTATTCCCAAATTTTTAAGTTTATTACAAAGAATCACTTTAAATTCCAACTTTGACACCCTGTATCTTTTTATTATCAAAATTTTATTGGTGATTGGCTTACATCGTAATATTTTGAGGAGAAAAATCTAGTATATTTCCATGAGCCATTACTTATGGACCATCCTGTATTAATTAAAAAGAGTGTATTCAGAAAGTACATATTAGATATTTAGTTACACATTTGGTTTATCTGTCATATTAAAACAATCGTATGTGTCTGTTTTAATTAAATTACAAAACGCAATAATGCTGTTGCCATTAACATAAAAAATAACTTGTAATACTCATTATTTCCATTTTCAGAATGAATTAATAATAACATTATAACGGCTGCCATGATTTTGCATTTTACCTATTCGATTACCGGTACGCTGAAGTAAACAAATATTATTTATCAAAATGCAATTCAATGAGGTTTTATCAAACTGTGACCAACTTCATACACTAAACACATTAGTACATAAATCCATGTTCTATACATCGGCAGGTCACATATCATTGACATATAAAAAACTTATACTATAGCAACTATTACGAAAACGTACATCTACGTAAAATTGTAAAATAAATAGATCTTTATTCAAGCATAAATCGATGTAATAAATATTTTGATAATTTTCTAAAAATATTTATAAACGGTCATTAATTTACGCTCGTGGAATATTTGGTAATAAAATTTCACATGAAACTAATTTGTAAACTTAGGATTTTGTAGTTGAAAATAATTACCTACTTGCAAAATATAATATATACATACCATTAAAACTCAAAAATAAAAAATAATAAAATATCAAGTTTAGTCTAACAAAATGTCAATCACAAAACATGGAAGGATGTTTTGTGATGTTAATTTATTTATAAACGCTAAAAAATGTCCAGTGTAATCACATGCAGATTAATCCAAAAAGGATAAAAATTTCCGAAAATTTTCTGAATTACCATGGTAACAGAACAAAATACTTGGTTAAAAAACGTTTGTGTCTAATGTCTTCTTATAATACGCCTAGTGCTAAATTATTTCCGTAATTTTTTTCGGGGTCATGAATGTATTAAAAATTATAATAATTATAATTTTCTAGAAATATTCGTGAATATGGAAAAATTTCCGGTTATTAATTTAAGCTCGATGGATATTCGGTAAGAAAACTTCACCCCAAACTATCTATTAATTTGAAGATAGAAAAGTGGACATGTGACAAGTATGGTATTGAAAATAATTATATGTAGAATATACCTAATAACATACCTACTGTTTTTGTTTATTTAAATTTACATATAGACCATTAAAATCTAAAAAATAATAAAAGTATCACGTGCTGTCAAACAGAAGGTCAATCTATACATAAAAGTCAAACAATTTCCGGTATAATCATATGCAGATTGGTTAAAAATATTGGTACGAAATTTTCCATAAAATTGTTTCAATTCGTTTAACAGTAAATACATTAAAATAATAATGACAAAAATTGGATAAAATTAAATTCGTATTTCTTTTTATATAGAGTAATCCAGCCTTAAACGGAAATTATTTAATAAAATAGAAACACCATTTCATTTATGTCAGTATGAAAAAATAATGTATCCGTTCAAGTTTATTAAAATTTTCCGTATTACTCCAAAGGAATTTTATTCAATGTGTAATGAATAGGTTTTCAATTCCATAAAAATTTAAAGTTTTAAGATAAGATTATGGATAAAAATACTCACTAAAGAAAACTGTAGACCAGTACGATTCATAAAGAAGAAAATGAAGGGCACATAATGCGGACAACGAGATCTGAATTTGGAACAGTACTTTTAGCCAATTCATTTCGCGGGACAGAGAAAGTGTTTCCTCCATTTCGGTCTTAGTTCCTTCAGATGACATTTTAGAATCAGCAGACGCGTGAAAACTTTCCGACAATCCAACAGCAACACCACCAGATCACTATCTATCACCTAGTGTATGTGACAATTTAAAACTGTCCAGGTTCAGCACAAAGGAAATTATATGGAAATACATGCTAATTTAGAAAAGGTTATAGTCATTCGTAACACTTTGACAAATGCAGTATTTAAGGCCAACCGTGATTATTTCCTATCTGATTGAAGTTAGTGGAGGGACTAATACGCGCCGGGATACGCAATCAGTTTAATGATCCCTTAAATGCTGTGGGCTGCTAATTGAGCAATTTAAGTTTAATGTTTTGTAATTTAGGCCAAGTTGAAATTTATGCAAAATACTAAGTTATTGGGAATGTGATCGAATAAGTAGTGGACGGTGATTATTCACACTTTACGTTTTGTACAATGACATACACAATTTTTACCGAAGACGACACCAAAATTAGAAACCTTATCTCAGAAAATAGAAATAAATAGTCTCAGGATAAGAAAGTATTTGTGGTTTATTTGCATATTATTAAATTTATTTCAATAAAATAGAAATTGGTTTGAAAGTTTAGAAAACTAATAGTAGGATCTTTTCTTTAGTTTTGTTGGGTTTTTGCCACACTTCTGAAAAAATAATAAAGATTAATTAAATAAGCCCTTGCGCCAAACGGAACAGTCAAGGGTTATTTTCGAAACTAAGTTTGCCTAACCAAAAAATCTCACACTGAAAAAAGCAGATAAGTAAAAATAACAAAAATCACATCACTATCGCGCACTTCCGTGTTATTGACGTTTCGAAAAACTCTCTGTTTTCGTTCTCAAAATCGTAGTAAAAATTTTTAGATGTTTTAATTAAAAAACAAGATAATTCTGTAGAAACAAGTGTTTATAGAAAACAAACTCACACCAATCGATATTTAAATTTTAGATCTAACCATCACATCGATATTAAGAAAGGTGTTGTTAAATGTTTATATGATAGGGCAAAATTAATTTCATCAAACAATGATATTTTCAATAACGAACTAAAATTTATTAAAAATGTCTTAATAAATAATGAATACCCTCCAAATTTTGTTGATAGAACATTCAAAAATATTACAGATAAAACGAACACTGTAAGACAAATAAAGGAAATTAATCATACAATTAAAATTCCATACATTCCTATATTATCAGAAAAGTTAAAAAGAATGGGTAATAAATTTAATATTCGAACAGTTTTTCAGACAACTAATACTTTACGATCATTTTTGTCTAAAACACGTCCAAAAAATGATATACAAAATTCAAAAAATTGCATCTACAGTATACCTTGTGAATGCAATAAACATTATGTTGGGGAAACGTCTCGGCCTATGAACATTAGAGTTGAGGAACATAAAAATTACATAAAAAAACGGGAATTTGAAAAATCCAAAATTTGCGAACACGCTTGGGAAAACGGTCATTTGATTCAATGGGGTTGGGCAAAAATTTTAGAAAAGGAAGATAACGCAACAAAAAGAAAATTAAAAGAGACCGCGATTATTTTGTTGAACGGAGATAAAAATGGGTGGAAATTTTCATGTTTTGTCATGCTCTATTCAGATAATATTTACCGGTATTTTTTAATTTACATTATATAGGGTGCTTCATAAGTAGAAGTAAAAAATCCAGGGGCGTATTATACAAAAATGTGGGGTCTTAGAACAGCCGACCAGCTACAGCGTGTCAAAAATTTTAAAAGAAATCAGTTTTTAATTTCTAAACCGCTTGAGATAATTTAACCAAATTCGGTGTGCATATTTAGTATGATAGTAGGTATGAAACAGGAAATTACAAGTTTTTAGAATCTTACCAGTGATGGAGGTGCGGATATCATTGATCATAACTTGCCAAACAAAATATATGACCCTGTATATTATTACAAATAAAATAGGTCATCATATGTATTCCAAACCGATTAACAAAATTGATTTATTAAGTTTTCTTTAATTAGCGGTCTTGCTTAGTTATTCAAGTGGTTTTTTCTTAGCGGGATAAAGACCAAAAATAGAAGGACTTCCTTCTATTTTACTATTTTAACCCCATATTTTAACAATTATTTTCACCTATTTATAAAAACAAGAAGAATCTTAAATGAAAAACTGTGTAAGTTTATGTTGTAACAATATTTACATCTGCAGTTACATTTACATTTAAAAAATACGTAGGTACATATTTTCAAAGATTTCTGTACCAGAAAATGTATTGGTTATACCGCTTTCTGCCATTATATATTTGGTTTACTTCGGTAGGTACCTTTGAATATTCGCAAGTGACATGTTGCTGTTATTTGCTAAGCTCTATATTATTCAGTCCTTAAATGTCTAAAATTATTTGTATTTTTGATTTGATTTAAACCATATGTATTTAACATATTTACGTTGAATATTCTCTAACTTATTGATGCGAATTTCTAATGTGAACAAGAGAAGCATATCAAAATTTAGGAAGAATAAATGCGTAAAATAGTAAACAAAATGATTTAGTATCTGTAAATTGTTGCAGTGTTCTTAAAATGAAACTTAGGTTTATGTATGTTCTGTGTTGAATGTTTAATTAAACATCAAAAAATGTCACTCTATGATCTTTGAAGCTGCTACATTTCCTTACTAAACAATTATTCACTGTATAATTATGTATAATAGGACTAGTTCTCTTAACAAAATACACGAATTACACTTAGATAAGTGTAAAGGCAATATATTTTTAATGCACCAATGATGAATTTTATCTATATTTGACTGACGCAAAATAGTCACCCAAATTTCTAAACATCATCTGCATCAAACTGTAATAGTTTAGAGATATCGTCTATAACAATTAAAAATAACAATGGATCGAGAACTGACCCTTGAGGAACTCCAGAAGTAGCATTAATATATATTGATTGAAGATTTTAATATTAAGTTGTATCCTATGACTTTTATTAACTTAGGTAGAGACAATATCTCAATCTCTCCAATTTATGATTTCGAATTTGCTCTATATGACTATATACGACTTATTTAGTTTGTCATTGTATTCAATACCGATTTGTTGATTATTTTGTACTTACCTTAAATGTTTTCTACTTAGTCCAGGTCAAATTACTGATTTCAATAATATGTAGGTATTGATTTGTCGATACCTATTGTTGCTTTTAAGCAATAACCTGTTTAATTTAAATCTATTATATATTTTTTTTATTTTATTTTACATACAACTACTCTACAGGTAAACTCATTAAATGAGTAGGTAAAACATATATAACACAAAATATAAATTAACACAAAAAACAATAGTAAATTACAAGAATAACAAAAATATACAATAGAAAACAAAAGCATACAAACAAAAAACAAAAATTTATTTACGGTTTGAAACAACAACAACTTTTTATGGAACTGACAGAACAATTATAGACATTGCACATGAAACAGAGAGGTGAAAATTTAAGAACATTTGAATTCGGGATGGAGAGGTAGAAGGTCTGAAGTCTTCGAGCATTAAAGTAAGGTACTCGAAAATTCAATCTGCCTAATAAATGTTGACAATCAATCTTATTGTGAATAAGTCTAAATAAAATTAATTGAGAACAACACTTACGCCTCTGTTCAAGTGCCGCAATTGAGAATCTTGTCAGAAGCACTTCCTGCGGAACACCAACTTGTGGATAAACGGAATATGATTTGTAACATAGTAACTTTTTAAATTTTCTCTGAATCCCCTCAAGACGGTTAATATGGACGTTATATTTAGGATTCCACACAAGAGAAGAATATTCAGTTTTTGACCGGACAAAAGCAAAATATAATATTTTCAAAGTATTTACATTAGAAAAATCTTTACTACATCTAATTAACCAACCCAGCATCTTAAATGAATCAGACGTTACTTGATCAATATGCGCAGCAAAGGACAATTCTTTATCGAAGGTTACTCCAAGATCACAAAAAGTAGATGGTCGCTGAAGAAGTGCAGTAGCCAAAGTATAGTTAAAAATGAGAGGTGTAGTTATGGTGGTATATGTCATTATATTACATTTAGAGATGTTTAACTCAAGTTCGTTACGAAAACACCAGTCATTAACATTACATAGGTTATTTTGCAAAAGTACACTTCATCTTGAGAAGTAATTATTTTAAACAATTTTAAGTCGTCAGCATACAACAAACAGTTAACCTCAAGATCGTTCACAGTATCATTAATAAACATGTTAAATAGCAAGGGTTCAAGTATAGATCCCTGTGGGATATCTGATGTTGCGGAATATTCAATAGATTTAAAACCACTGTAAGCTACATATTGCTTCCTATTCGAGAGTTATGACTTGAAGAATAATAGCATATTATAAGAAAAACCGAAATTAGCAAGTTTGTTAAGTAATACACTATGGTCAAGTCTGTCGAATACTTTAGTAAAATCTATATAGATCACGTCCATTTGCTGCCGTTGGTCAAGCGTTTCAGCTATATTCTGAGTAATACAGAGCAGGTTCGTAATAGTCGACCGTCCTTTCATGAAGCCATGTTGATGTTCGGATATTTGAAAGCTGACGTTGGAGTAGATCGAATCGTGAATTAGTATCTCAAATGCTTTGAGAAAATTGCACAAAATAGTAATTGGCCTAAATTTTTTTATATCATGTTTATTTCCTTTTTTTAAAATTCGGCAAACCTTAGAGTGTTTCCAAATCATAGGCAAACAACAATTCTTAATACATAAATTAAATAAATGGATAAGAGATAGGCAAGAACACGAACACAGCCCTTGATTAAAAATGAGGGAACGCCCAGTGGTCATTTTAGATTTCATTTTTTTTAAGCGTCAAGTACTTGGCTTTCCTTAAAACTGTCAATACTGATAGACAAATTACTCGTTCCTTAATTGATGACAGCATCAGATGATGGTAGGAATGACTCACTAAAAAAATTCGCAAAAGCATTGACTATATCCATAGGATTATCGAGATTTTGTCCATTATAGCACATTTGAGAAGCAATATTAGAAGACTTCGTTTTATTGTTAACGAACGCCCAAAATTTGCTAGGGTCAATTGAAATATTGTTTTCTGTGTCCCTAATGTAGTTCACATAAGCAATCTTGATGTCGTTTTTTATCAAGCCACGTAATCGCTTAAATTCATTAAGATGATTAGTCTCCACATTTTTTATACCTACGCCAACATTTCTTTTTAAGTTTAACATTCTTTATAATGACGTTATCAAACCAAGGCGGGAACGATCTGCTAGTACGTTTAGAGATAAATTTTGGAACTAAAATATCAAATAAGTGGTAAGTTATATCATAAAAGGCTTGACACACCAGTTCGATATATTCAAAGGAGTTAAGGAATATCCAGTTTTCATTAAGTAATGCATCATAAGTTCATAAAAGTTTTCCTTTTTGAAATTATAACAAACACCAGCATTTCTTGGTACCTCCGGTTATCGTTATAGCCAGACCTAAAAAATTTAATAATTAAAGCAGGGTGGTAGACATCCTCTGGCACTAATATATCATGCGCATGTTCCACATAACATTTCTTATCACTTAGTACTATATTATATATTAATTAGGTATGCGCCAATTGAATTCCGCACATGTTATTTTGTCTTTAGAGAATACCAAATTAAAACATTAATTGAAACGTTAAGATGTGGTCATCTCTTTCTCAAATTCTTATAATAAATTTTATTCACCTGCGAAATACAAACATTGTTCTGTTTAAACAGTAAATTTGAATACAATGATAATCAAAGTCCATTAATAGAGTAACCATGACTCCATTTTTGAAAACATGTTTATGTTAATATATGTATACTTACTTAATTTATAAGGAATAATACCTATACTAGAAATGATAATCATCATCATGACAGAAGCATCAACTGATACTTGCAAATAGAAGCAGATGAATACGAATCAAATGCTATTTGTCAAGTATTTTTTTCGTATTAGGAATAAATAAAATTTTCCATGAAACGCATTTAGCGTTGAATATAGAAAAAGTATAACATTAGAAGGAATAAGGTCCAGAGTTCTTGAAATAATGTGTGTCTATAAATACAAATGACTAAAATATTTATTAACTGAACTATCTAGGGCTCAACAAATATCGGAAATAGTATCTCATACCACTTGGCTATTTTGGAAGATACTAAGGAATAGGAACAAATAGAACCAGACAGTGGTCTAACCAATAAAGTTAACTATAAATATTCTTACCAGAAATTTGATCATTTTTAGTCCACAAATACGGCGACGTAAAAGTACAGATTTTTAAATTTTATTTTGTGTTGAAGAGGAAAATGTTAAGTGAATGGCATACAAGTTTTTATACCATGATGATGCTAAAAAGCAAGAATCTATTAAGTGTCTAGAACATAAGATGACAATATTTATTGTTTTGCAGATCCTGGATTTCCAGTAAAGAATTGAAGCAATCGACAGTTTCAGGAACTGTCAGAAATATTATGAGATGTATTCTTCCTACTGCATATGATGTAACTAATAGTACTATTTATGAAATTACATTTAGAATTTAAGATCAGGTCAATTGCAACATTGTATAGGTAATTTGATCCAAATTTTGTTGCCATTTTATGCAGTCTTAGAAATACTGAAACCAAAATGTCATAAACATGAGTGATCGAAAGAATAAGTGTACGCTAAATAAACAAGCAAAATGTGCGACGCCATATATACGTACATTTGTCGCAACATAAAGGTTTCCAGTCCGAATCAATATCATATTTTGTTTAGATTATGATAAACAAACAATAATTATTGAGTGTATCGTCGTGCCTACCAAAATTCCATAAATAGTCCACTGGATCACCCCTAGAACGGAAACTTTTATATTGTGGCCACTGTACATGGCCAACTGCGCACCATGCAGCATCAGTTTTTGTCAATTTAAAGTTTTTTGTCAAAACATAAAGTAGTAGTATCATGATGAAGAAAAAAAATGCAATTGAATGGCATAAAAACATACAGGATATTATATAATCAAAAAAGTATCTTTGTGTCATATTTTAAATGAGACATTTTATAGAGATATTTCAAGTATCCCATGAAAAGTTTATCAGAAACAATTTTCACCGTTCCGATATCACAGCTCTCTGAGATACGACCAATACCTTAAAAGTGTGTTTTTTTTGTCGCCCTGTATCTCAAAAAGGAAGAGGCCTATGAAAATTCTGATTACAGCATCCTAAGTTTCTCGAATAGTCCTTCTATCTACTGTAGATTTCAAAATATCCTGCAATTACAACTAAATTCGGAATGTACTTCTTGCTCGTAAGGAATATGAAATAAATCTATAATAAAATTGTAAGGAAAAAGTGAATATAGTTTTGACAGGCTTAGAGGGTTTCCATTTTTATGATGTGTCATGTTAAACGGGCAAATGTATCTCATACAGGGTTGTTTCCTAAGAAAATCGTCTACAGATAACCATTCTTAAGAAAAATGGTAGTAGGTGACGACGTACATTCATTTAGAACACCTTGTGTCACAAAATTGCGAAATCGCTGTAAAAATCATATTAGCAAAACATGTGTTAAACAAATTTCAATCTCCTACTCCATATCCTTTTGGCATTTAGGTATTTTAAAAAAGCGTTTATATTTCTACCTTTTGTTAAGATATTGTCTGAAGTTATTTATTTGTGGCATAATTTTAGTTTTTCTTTAGTTTTATTGGGTTTTTGCCACACTTCTGAAAAAATAATAAAGATTAATTAAATAAGCCCTTGCGCCAAACGGAACAATCAAGGGTTATTTTTGAAACTAAGTTTGCCTAACCAAGAATCTCACACTGAAAAACGTCAATAATACGGAAGTGCGCGATAGTGATGTGATTTTTGTTATTTTTTACTTATCTGCTTTTTCAGTGTGAGATTTTTGGTTAGGCAAACTTAGTTTCAAAAATAACCCTTGACTGTTCCGTCAACGCAAGGGCTTATTTAATTAATCTTTATTATTTTTTCAGAAGTGTGGCAAAAACCCAATAAAACTAAAGAAAAATTTCTACCTTTTGATTCTGAACATTTGCTATAAACATGACGTGACATAGTTTTTAAGGGATGATGTTTAATTTTGAATTACATATCCTCCATATACTGTTTGCCAAAATAAAAGGAACGATAAATATTGTTTATTTCCGGATTTTTAATAGGTAGCTGAGGTTAATTGACAGTTTCTTTTATAAGTGATCTAAAAAATGTTGAGAAACTTTCTATTATTAATTTATAATTTGTTGCAATTATTAATTCATTTGTTGCAAGGTGATTAGCAAGGCAAAATTAATTTAACACCAGGTCAAATACATTAATAACGCAACTCTGTACTATAATAATTTAATACATATAATTTGAAGTAATATATCTACAGTAAACTATTATAAAATCAAGTACTAAATATCTTGAAATAAATAGTACTCACCAGCGACATACTGCCAAGTAATTTCTAATTCCAATTTCTACACAAACTACGAGAAGCACAAAATAATAAAAGCAGTATAGAAACTTGCGCTCTACTGGAATATTATGAAGTGACTGTAAAAAAAATTGAAGCCAGTTACACATGCCTCAGTCAATTTCTCGGATTTACGAGTATTGTGAAAGTATGAACAACAATTTGTAGTACTTATCACATTTCAAATTATATTGTACACATATTGTAACAACATAGGCACACAAAAAAAAAGTTCTGTGCCCGAGCTCTGACCCTTGGTTCCCCATGTATTTTTGGCTCCCGAAACCAATTCCGGGGTCGGTATAGCCCAGACGTTCCGTATTTGCCCGCTGGGGTAAAAAAATTACCAAAATTGTGTATTGATTTTTTTAGTTATTTTTTTAGTTATTTTTTTATTATTATTTTTTTAATCTGAATCAATTTAGTCTTGGATACGGTAAAATCAAAGAACTATTTCTTTGATATATGAAACGCAGCTGTTAAGGAAAATGAGATGAACCTATGATGGCGGATCACTGCTGAAATTTGAAAAGGGATATGCCCACACCCCCCAAAAATAAAAAATATTGAAAAAAATATAAAAACATGTAAAAAAATTAAAGAAAAATGATAAAAATAATTTTAAAAAACAGTTTTAAAAATTAAAAAAATAAGAAAAATAAAATAAGAAAAAAATTGAAAAAGGAAAGTAAGGAGCTACAATACTTCCTACGTCAACATTACACAACGTTAGCTCTGGGTCACGCCAAAGGAAAGTAATTGTAACCTGATGAGATATGATGAGATAATTAATTATCTCATCATATCTCATCACAATTGTGACATGTTCACAAATTTTTATGGAACTGCAACATTCTTCTCCTAAATCGTGCTTTTTTCGATTTTGGCTGTCATATTGAAATGTCTTTAATGAGGGTTTGTTATATGCTGGACCCATTTTGCCGACCTTTATTCACTATGGAATGCTACATGAAGACAATCCTCTTAAATCAATTCGATCCTGAATACGGTGAAATCATAACATGATTTTTTCTGACAATTTGAACCTTTTTAGGACCAATTCTCTGCCAATTCGTGTCCCTCAAGTGACAATTGGGATGTGCGAGGTTCTATCCAACAACTGATTCATGTTTGGACCCTTCAATGCCACGGAGATAAAGCTTTGCGCTTATTCCCAGGAAATGGCAAAATTTTGGTCATTTTTTTGACCGTAGCGGGCAAATACGTAACGTTTGGGCTATATGGACCCAAGGGTCTGTTTCGGGAGCAAAAAATACATGGGGAACCAAGGATCGGAGCTCGGCCACACAACTCTTTATTTGTGTGTGCCTGTGTAATAATTAGAAACCTTCTAATTCTTGTTTATATTAATATTTATATTTAAATTCGAACAATTGCTAATATTAAAGGGATTCAATTTGTTTTAATTGTTTGGTATATTTAAATGCCTGTTGAAGTTAGAACATGAACGAGAGATTAAATGATCTTGGCAATTTTAATTTTGAGATATTTCCTTCATTATCAGAAATTATCGTCGCCGAAGTTCAACGAAGGTAATGGTCTGTAATGTAATGTATTTTTTAAGTTTGGGTAGCTCTAAAAATTCTGCCATCCTTAACGCCATTTTACAGTGTACAATTCTTTCTGCAAGTTGCAAATCTCTTGTATGTAGTAATTTACATTGAACAGTAGAGTATTGTAAAAGCCGTCGCTGGAAGACTCTTGCATTTTCAAAATATAGGTCTTCCTCGATTTTTATTGCTTTTTTTTGCAATTCTGGGAAATAATTTAGTGATTAGTAAATTCCTAGTCTGAAATGTCAAATTCAGACTGCTTTCTTTCACTTCTACTTAATTATTTTTTGATTGTTGAGCTTGCAAAATAGGTATACTAACTGAAGCCTTTATTTTATATGTTATGCATTTTATTATTGTTACTTGTCAAATTTGGATAAACAGTTTAGTTTTTAGTGTGCATTAAGGTTGAAATATTGATATCACTTCTATTGCGATTTCGAATTGATGACTGTAAAACAAACTGCAAATCAGAATTTTAGAAAAGAATTGCTGATTGTAAAGCGGCTTTTAGTCCTATATTTCTAAAACTGTGAATACGGACAGACTGAATCTAACATTTACAACAAATGTTGTCTCAATGTGTGTTTTGGAATCAGGTATTTTCACCAGTAATATGTCTTCCTTCTTTCACATTATTCTTTACTAAAATGATACCTTTCAGCATAGAGTACATGCTCCACATGGTAGAGGATTTAACAATTTCGGATTTTTGTGCCAAATAAGCCATAATTACGTCCTTTAAAATAGTTTTACATTTCTTTATACCCATCCCTTATGTGAACAAATTATAAACTGCTGCTTTCCAATATTTATTGTACCCTAATAATTGCAACTTAAAACCACGCAAACTTGTAGAACGCAAAATGTCGACTATCTTAAATGTTAATTGGTTAGTCGTTATTTCGTTGCTATGGCAATGATCAACTGCATTTTTCTAAAACATACCTATCTAGATTTTCGTACTATTATTTGGTTAGTTAGTACAATGACAATAACGATTTAATTCTTCATGGCCTATAGTCGACTTCCAAAATTGTAGAGAGTGACTAATGTTATAAACCTGCTCACAATTTATAGCAGTCAACACAGAGAAATGTACATGCAGCACGTATATTTTTCCTACAAAATCGTGTGCGGCATATCTCTGAGAGAATACCCGATTATACTCGCGTCAAGAATTCAGACGTCACAGCTGACGTTACACATTAGTTTTTATTGTCAACGTAATTTTCGATATTTGGTCGTGTTAAAAACAATCATTTTTTACAATTTAGTTCAATATATAATGCAAACTTTTAGTGTAGTATATACGTTTATTACTATCTGTTGCAGTTTCTTAATTATTTTGATGAAAATATAATGAATTATTCATTTGTTCGTATGACGTAAGTCGTCTGAATTCTTGACGCGAGTATATATTAAAATTTATCCTCTGAATATTCTGATGAATTATCTTCGTCTCCTAGATTGATAACGATAGGTTCCACAGTAACGTCATTTAAATTATCGAGTTCCCACATTTTCTCCTCTTCTTTTCGTACATAATGTATACATCTTATCCTTTTGATTGCGGAGTTCGCAAATATCTGCGCGATTTATTTAATGGTGGAAAAATTTCAATTTGTACCAAATTTTGTCAACTACCTATAATATTATCTATCATTTTCATCATGAAACTGCCATGGTAGATTATCAGACGCTCAAAACAAATTTATTAGCAAGAATTAAGTGTGATATCCGCGGAGTGCTCATCAGGTAGGTGTAAGTGGGTGGTGGTTGGCAATCGCCGCCCACAAGGACGGCATTTTAATTTGTAGAGAGGATGATACAGGTGGCACATTTAAAGCAAATTGTTAATGTGCTAGGTTCAGCCGACTTCAACTTATTTTTGATAATTTTGTGTGCTTTACCTCTTCTCAAGTGACACGCTTAGGTAATCATAACACACGTATCTTCCGTACTAATCTCTGTGTTGTGAATAAGTCACACTCTCTATTATTTTCGACCTTGGGTAATTGATAATACAAGAAAAAAACTTTGAAAGCAAATTTTGAAATATTCTTATTATTTTTATTATCTAACTCAAAATTGGTAAAAACTGTTATATCACTGTTTCCACTCTAAAAATAATGGAAGTTGTGTAATGCAATTATTTTTATCATTTTTGTAGATTTTTTATATCTGATCGCATTCAAATTTAGTACGCCTATGAAATGTTGCTCCCCGCATGCTTCACCCGTCGCGTTAGTCTACAAGCTAGCGATTAGTCACTCTACAATTTTGGAAGTCAACTATTGTCTGGGAAATATATTCTATCCGGACTAGGCCGGAAGTGCTACTTTCTAAAAAAAGCGTCTGGGAAATGGATACTTTCCGGACGGTTAAAGTTTAACTTAAACTTTTAGTTTTGTTATATCAAAAATACAAAAGAAATTATAATAATATTCATTTATTTGTAATATCTTTATTTTAAACACCTATCATTTTTTTATGTTTTGTGTGCCAACGTGCGTTGTCCAGCGATTGACCCCGTTTGTAACCCGTAATACAACACACGGACGTATCCACAAAACCTGTAATACGTCAGCAGAAACCATCTTGAGTGTTACTGTGCCATGTAAACAGGTTCAGTACAACAAAACAGATCAATACAAGTGACATACCGAAATGTGTCAGAACAAAAGTATCACCATTGGGTTTATAAGCTTCGTTGTGATACTCAGCACCAGTGGCGTAACCAACGTGACTATCACGATATGTTATTAATTTATAGATAAGCTTGACCCAATTCTGCAAAAACATGTCATATTTAGTTAGATCGTTTCCCCCAACCAACGGTGGCTGTCTAACAGAGACATTTATTGAACGTCTTCTTGATGTTGGTAGTGTCCAGGAGTTTTATAATTATTAAATTCTTGGATAGTGCCGGTGGACATTTTGAACATATCTTCTAATTATGTGTTATGTTACTTTGGTATTAAAAATGTATTGTATTTTATTTTTATTTTTGGTAAGTACTTACTGATTATTTATGTGCGAAGATTGTATTACTTATTTTTCAAATTCCTATTTGATTTAAGTTGTGTCACTGTTTTAAACGTTTACAAATCATCAAAATGTACCATTCTGTTTAAAAATAAAATTGCAAAATACTTGATAACACAAAGTTTATTAATTTTTACAATAGTTTTTTATCTTTAGATTTTTTGTCATCACTAAAAAACGAGCTGGCTCGTGGTAGGCAACCCACAAACCGCTCGCCTGACGCAGCGTGTATTTACACTGTTGCCTCGTTGTGATAAAATTCCTTGATATAGTCGACTTATTTTAAGAACAGCTTGAGTTATGCACATGTAGTATTTAATTTTTTTGTCCATTTATACTTTATCTACCTTACATTAAAGTTATAGCAGTCAAACACCCTGTAGATCCATCCACAGACTGGCTAGCTGAGCTGCTCATGAACCGCTCACCTCGCAAGTGAATACACGGCTTAAAACATGTTTACGCAAATGTAGAATACAAATGACAGCGCCGACTGTCGTTCACTGCGTCGGGTGGAGGGCGGTTTTGTGTTTTTCCTAAGTTTGCATTTTGCAACAATAAATGCAATTAACAATTTAAAACTTTTAACTATGTTATGTGTTACTGTTACCCTGAACCTGAAAATTACTTGCAATGAAAATTTTGTTCATTTGTTAAAATTTGTTTAACTTTTATACTAAGCATTATTCAGTATAATGATGTTGTTGGTAAGCCATAGTTACATTACTGACCTGAATCCGGGTCTGTTAAGAGCCGTATATCTCCGTACTCTAATAGTTATGTATAAATATATGTATATATTTTGTGCTGGTTCAAAATCTCTTGACATCATTTAGATCTTTGGACAATTTTAATAAAACAAACCTGATTTGTGGTAATAATTTTATTACATACATAAGATATGTTACAGTAATGTTACATGTTAATAAATAAACGATTTCATAAATTAATAAAAAATTCAGATGAAGATATTGCGCATCCCTTAAGTTAATTTTTATTGGAATTGAAAAGAATCCGCGAAATCCTAAAACATTTCCTAAAAGTACCACAAAATAACAAGAAATATAATTGTTTAACATTTAACCAACATTTTAACAAATAATATAAATATATGTACACGGTATGTTCATTGAAAGGTATGAATATTTAAAACATTGGCTTGCGGGTAACTTAAAAGATGTTCTACTATGGTTATTGTACTAATTTTTTGACTAGTAGTCTAGATGTAATTATAGTGATTAATACTCAATGAAAATCATCACACAACATATGATTATTGGACAGATTCCTCATATGACTGGAACACCTTTCTCAATATTTCATTTCATTACTTTCATAGTCAAACAGACTAAATGATATAATACAATATCACATAGTTAAGGAGTATTTAACAACTTCAGACTTATTTTACATATACATATATTGCGTTTTTAATTATATTTGGTCATTATATTTGATTGTGCCTAAAACTTAAAGAGCTAACAAATGACTAGAAACAAAAATAAAAAGGTACATCATATTAAACGATAATTCTGAAAACCGTAATTCTGTTTCACTTACCTAGTGAACCTTACAAAATTTTATATTTAGAAATCAAGTGATTCGTCAAAATCAAAATATAACACAAACAATCATTTTCCTAGGGGGAAAATACCCTTAAACTTCGTAACAGTGTCGCCAAAACATTCGCTAAACTTTCAGCTTGAGCAGCCAGATGTTCTTCAATCGCTCTCTGAGAACTTCTGTCTATGTCTGAGGTGATAAGGTGTCGGAATGCAGCAGTAACATCATGAACTTTTAATATCAGGTTCCTGGTTTGTAATGGCGCTGTTGTATGGTTTGTCAGATCCTGGCACAGTTCTGTTAATCTTCTCAGTATTGTCAGACAAATTGCTAAGTTTTCTGGTAGATCGGGAAGACTGGGATCAGACATGGCTATCACCAACATCTTACTAGATGTTACAAGTTGAAGAGACTGAGAAGTTAGCTCATCTTTCGCAGCCTAGAACACAGATACACATTTTAACATAATAATTAAAGGTCTTTTTGACATCCAACCTACTTGAAACTTTTCCTCACTTATGTATCTACCTCCTCCATGGACTTGGGCAGCGCTGCACTGGGCAGCAACCTGATCCAGTCTCACCAACAAACTGGCCATGGCTACGTCAGTTTTCGCCAGCAGATTTTCTCTGTTAGAAGTACATCCGTTTCTAATTTGACAGCTCCCAAACATTTGCTGATCTTGCTCTCGGCGCGAACCCCTAAATCTGTCGTGAATGGGTGACGATTCTGGCAAATTTTGAACATATATGGGTGACCGTGATGTCGGCGATCTCTGCTGATGATTGGGAGTACCTGGAGAATCAATTGCGACTGGTACAGCTGTTAAATGAGCTCCCCTACCTGTAAGTT
This sequence comes from Monochamus saltuarius, assembly GCA_025584915.1. Classification (NCBI taxonomy): domain Eukaryota; kingdom Metazoa; phylum Arthropoda; class Insecta; order Coleoptera; family Cerambycidae; genus Monochamus; species Monochamus saltuarius. Next base: position 9,625,561 of record CM046726.1, read on the forward strand.
ATAATATAAAAGAATGGGAGAGCTTGTTAGCAACCTGCTTCCTTTTTTGAATGGAAAACCAAAACTTTAAAATGTTGACAAATTAGTTTCTAATTGCTCTACAAAGACTTTATTTCTTGAGAAACAAGGTTGATACTCTGATGCTACTGTGAGTATTAAGGAAGATTTATAAATCCTTTAATTGACACTCTCGGTCTCGTTACATTTGTTATTATTCATTGTTCTCGTCAAACCCACTATGAAATAAAAGTCTATAAATCGACCTTATTTGTTCCACCTCTTTCACCAGCGTTTAAGTCTACACTTTGAATTAACTAAAAATTGTTATACGATGATGATGTCACATTTCGAACAGAACCGAAGTTAGTACCAGCTGCAAAAAATGTGATTTTAAATTTACTGCTGAACGTACAAAATCATTTTCGGATTATTGCCACAAAAAAATCTGAACTTTCAATTTGAAAATGATTGCACGTTTTGCTGATTTATTAACGTTGTAGAAAATTAGGTGACAGTTATAAACCTGAGAAGACAAAAATATTATCAAATATGCAACTTGAAGTGTCAAATATCAGATCATATTCAGGGTCGTAAAATCCATGTCTTCCCATTGCTTTTGCGAAAGAGCAACAAAATTAATAATCAATAGATGTGCGAAAGACGTACGTTACATTGGCAATGCCTCACGAAATAATAATGTCCATCCATCCAGCCATCGGTAGACAGGAAGAAAAAAGTCGGCAGAACAGAAACTTTATCTGGGAAGTAGAAAGTGGACTGATCTATTAAGATATCATTGGATGGTGAGTAATAAAATAATAACAAGTAGAGACATTTTTACAGTCGACAATGTTATGTGTATTCTTTTTCTCTGTCTGACTGCCTTAACACAACAGTTTAGTTTTGTCTTTCTTATTATAGACCAGAGGTAGGTATGCTTAGAATGTGAGCATTTTAAAACTACTTTAGAATTTATGTAGTTTTTACTTTTTCGGGTGCTCAATATTTGATGTTGCCAAGTTAAATGACAAAGATTTAGATCTAAGCTTCTGATTAAAAAATACCGGATAATTAAGTGGAAAGCGAGATCATTTGTGATAAATGAAAAATATATGCCACTGGCATATGGAAAAGGTCGCATACAAGGAGCTGAAGTACATCAAATATCTCAAATTTATGTAACATTTAAACTCCCAGTGTCAATGATATCTAACAGTGACTTAGTTTAGGCAAAGTTTACAGAATATAAGTTATTTTACTCGACGCGGCGCATTGAGAGATCTTTAAGAAGCGATCTCCCGATGGGTCTGCTTACCAATATGTACCAGTATGATAGACAGGGAACACTGGAGGTACCGACACGTGGTTAACATGTGATCGAGTGAGGCAACTTATATTTTATTCTGTAAACCTTAGATTAGGTAAACATCTGCTATGATATGCTAACAAGGCGATAAACGGACAAGAAACAAACGGCCAACGTTAATTCTTAAGTCATGTTTTCTGATGATGGCGCCCAGAAAGTAGACATTTTTAAACAATTTCAGAAAAATGTATATTCTCTACATACCTAAGTGAGGCGAAGTTGGTGTACTAACTGCAGTTGCGTGTTTCAGGGACAAACCATTGTCTCCATTTTCTATTACGTTCACGTCCAAATCGTTTGAAACGTTTCGAGTTCTCTGAAGATGGGGCGAACCGATACTAGCCGTTCTCAGATCTGTGCACGGCTTACCCTGCTGTATATTTTTCTTCTGCCTGAGGACCTCTATGGGAGGCACTGGAGGCAAAGGAGGTTTCTTGGGAGGTAAAAATAAATGCGCTGGCGCCTGGTGATTATTTTCACCTCTTGGAGGTAGCTTCGGCGGATATTCAGCACTTGACACAACATGTGCATTTGATGTTAAGGATTGCGATCTCTGTCTCTCTTGAGCTATGTTTTTGGGTGGTCTTTCTGGCGGTTTATCATCAGAACTCCTTCTCGGGAGTGGCTGGATGTTTTCGTCAATTTTCATGGATTTCTCAGTCTTATTTTTCGCACAACAGGAAAAAGCACCTTTACGATCGACAGTGGCGTATTCTATAATATTTGAACTTACGCTACCGTTACTATTTCTCCGTCTAACACCGTTTGAAATTTTATTAATATCACCGTTAATTTCGATATCTGCTGGCAGGCTCTCTGCCCAACGTTCTGCTTCTGACATTACTAAGTTTTCTAAACTACTGCGGCTAGGTGGTGGAGGAATAATATAAGCCATTATTTCTTCTGGCGTCAATTCTACAGCCGGAGTTATTTTTTGAGTCGGTGGAGGTACTGTAACGCTGGCTAGGAATTCTTCAAGATCTTGATCCTCATTTAATATACCTAAAGTGTGAAAGAAAATATAAATTCATGGTTATTAAGTAGATAATGATTTATTACCTAATCTGTTCAATTTATCTACAGAATCGGCAAAAGACCTGGGTGGCACATTTATAGGTGTTGGTAAGGCACAGTCTAATTCATCCGGTGTGCTTGGTGGTGGAATCATTGTTAAATCTATAATATCAGGGTCGAAAACGTAAATATCGTTGATGGAATCCAACTCTGCAGACATGTTTTCACCGTTGTTCTTCACGTCTCGTAAATGTTGAAGGTAAGCTTGAAAGTCTTGCTCTTTATCTGCATGATTATCCGGACTACGTAAACCAAAACTTATCCTATTATTTCTGCTATCATCATTAGTCATTTGTTTGTGTTTTGGAGAATTTTGCGGAGTGTAAATAGAATCATTATCGCTCTCCGAACAAGTGGTTTCTTGACGCAGCAATTCTATGGTTGCGTTGCTGAACGAATGCCGTCTTTCTGAATTATGACCTTTCGTTAATAGCAACAAAGAATCGCTATGTTTCAACTGTCCCGGTTCGTCAGAATCACTCTCTATGTCTACACTGGTTTCTTGCCACTCTGACAAAGCATTTAACCTTTCTAAATTTTCTTGTTCCGTTAAATATTTTTCCGAGTTTTCCACAAGCTGATGCATTTCGTGAACGCGTCTTAAAACCTAAAATATTTAAAGTTGTACCAGTGTTTTCAGTAAAAAATTTGTACATACCTCGTCATTTTTAGCCTCAACAATTCCATTCTCTAAGATCTCCATAGATACGACACTTTGGAAATCGATAGAATTATTATCGAAACTGTTGAACTGATGATTCCTATTGGACAGTGAACTGTTCATGTTACTATCTAAACTGTAGCCAAGCACTAATGGTGGTTTTGATTGTCTCCCCACTGTATTGTATAAACCATTTGTTTTCTTGTTAATTCCTTTATACATCGGTTGCATCGCAAAACAAACGTTCTTCATAGAAATTTGGTTGATGTAACTCCACTTTTCTGGTACCACTTTATGTTGCGACAAGTACGGCGGTGCTAAATCTTCCATTGGAGGCGCCTCTTCTTGATCCACCGGTAAATTTTGGCCAGTCTCGAGTTTAAAGTATCCTCGCAACACCAAAACCAGTTCACTCGCGTCCCGTTCTTCCAAAGATATCGAAACAACCTTATCATTTTGTAGCCTTATTAACACTGTCCTGCTAATTTCGTCTTCAGATCTGACTTCTATCCTACGCATATCCTCGATATTGGCGATTGGTACCGGCTGAAACTAACACATTATTTGGTGCATTTGGTGGAAGATAATTATTTATATTTACCACTGAACTCCTAGTGCCGGTTATTTGGCTAATCCCGAATTTTGGACTAACTAAGATAACCCTTTCCATAGCGTCTCCTCGAGGTCCGGCAGAAAAACATTTAGCTCCATAGCTAGGTAGTTGACTTACTATGTCCAGATAGTGCAGTTTTGCTTGTAGGGCAGTCAATTGTTTACCGGGGCCTGCCATGCTAGCGTGCAATTTTAGAAAGTGTGCAACAAGTTTTCGAATTTCTTTCCTCTTCATGGTTTCCAAAAGAGACGCCGGTACAAACCTCTCCAAACCAAATTCTCGCCTGAAATAAATTACATGTATACTATTCAGTTTGTACATTTTTTAGTGGAAACTGGAAACTTCTTAGGGTTCTGTCAAAGTTGATGTAATTAGTTTACGAAGTAACGGATTACTTACTCCACAGTTTTGACCGTCAGCTTCGCGGATGGGATGTTGTTAACCAGCGCGTGCTGATAAATGTGCAGGGCAGATAGCCGGAGCGCCGTCTCGTATTGAAGTTCAGGGGCGAACCTTTCTTGAATCACGTCATTGCAACACTGGGTGTAAAGATAGTCTAAGGCGTGGAGATCTCTTTGAGCAAGTGCAGCTGCAGATGCGGGCACGAACGCCACCCTGAACAGACACCTCAGTTTGTGAGCGCCCGGTCGAGATGCTATCTGTAAATTAATTTCGTAAATGTTCCATTTCGCTTCGAGACTAGATTTATTTTCGCCGTACATATCCTTGTACAAATTAAAATAGTGGTGCTGCAGTCAGTTGGGTTGGGAATGTCGTTAAGGATTTATCGCGAAGCAAATTTACGTTTTGACGCATGAAATAAGAAACAGAATGACTTGGAGATTACCAACAAAATGCTTGAAATGAATATAAATTCATCCAATCGAACAATTTTTCTATTTGTTACAGATATAGATTTAGAAAAAGCAGTGGAAGATGGATGGGATTTCATTAAAAATGTTACTACATCTAATTCCCTATTTAAGTGACTACATCACTTTCATAATTAACAAATACTTCTGGTAAATTCCTAGATATATGGAAGAATTATAACGTAATTCCTGTAAGTGTATCCTAAAATTTTGGAAAAAATAGTACAATTGCTTTACTCAATGTAACGGATGACATTATACGGTCATGCGATGTAAATATGGATACCTGTTTAATTCTCCTAGATTATAGTAAGGCTTTCGTTACTATTGACCATAAAGCTCTTATTGTTAAACTTAGGTATTTTGGGGTGGACCAGGTTGAACTTACTTTTTTAAAAAAAAAAACTAAATATTGCAGAGACGACAAAGGGCGTTATTATATATATAATGATTTTTTAAAATTTCTCCCTATAAATAGGGGCGTTCCCCAAGGTAGTATCTTGGACCTCCTGTTATTTTCTTTCTATACTTGGGATTTATCGCGGTTTCTTAAATTTTGCTCTTTATATCAATATGCGGATGACACCCACATATATCATCATTTTTTATATAATGATTTGGATGTCGTTATTCATAATTTCAATGTTGAAAGCACGTTTTCAAATTCACTTGGCTTGTCTTGTTTTTAAAGTTAAATTTTTACTACGTCATTCTGCTATGTTTAAACACAGCTTCAGCTACCATTCTGCTAAATTTTTTAATTTTTTGATTAAGGATATCAAAGGTACCATCAGCCTTGCCTGCTTTAAGAAAGAGGTCAAGGCATTTATTGTTAAAACTCGCGATCGTGTTAACTGATGTTTTCCAGTCTTCAATTCATTCTTATTTTTTGTTTTACTTAATTCTTTTCTTTTTTGCCTTTTTTGTTTTATAAAGTGTGTGTACTATTCTTCTTATTTCCTTTGTAATATTAGTTGATAAATATTGTTTTCAGAGGAGTGGGTATATGAGCAACTTAGTTGAATGAAGATATTCAATTTATTCATATTTCCCACATAAAATAAATCAAGATCAGGAGATTGTTAGCCTCTTTACCGTACTCCTGTAACTCCATTTTTGTGATGTGAGGGTAAAGACAATCGGAGTTATTAATTTATTTCCAGAAGGGCAAATATGTAAGCTCCAAAAATAAAACACCAGTTGTCTATATATTTGTGGGTGTACGTTGAAAGCAGTGAAAGCACCACGTATAGCACCCAATTGAGTTTTGAAATTAACTCACCCTCGCCAAGGTGTCCTGGGGATCCAGCAACGTCAGTTTGTTCCTCTTCAAAGACTTGATATGTTCCACCACGAGGCTGAAGTGTTCGGTGGCTTGCAAACAGAGTTTGGTCTCCAGAGAGGTGACGACGTCTTGCACCGTAGTCCACGCGTCATACTTGAAGGACTTCGTTTGGCCGTTCTCTAGGAACACTTTCAGCACGTTGGCCATGGGAGGGACGCACATGTCGCCCAGCGAAAATGCTGATGGCTGTAAGAGAAGCCTTTTGTTTAAAGCAATCGTTTGATCTGAAATATCTTAAAATAAAACGTATCGTTTGTATAGTTTATATACAGGACACATGTCCTGTCCCATGGACACATTTTATATTTTTTACTGATAATAAAAACGATACAGGATACAGGGTGCCACAGTTGGAATTTTAAAAGTGATTGTTTGTAATAATTACACTGTATTGAACTGTATCAACCTAAAAATTTTTGGATATAAGAAATCATAATATGTTGTATCTTTTGACGTATTCACATCCACTATATTTGTGATGGAAATGTAAGCGTAACTTTTTTGGCCCTAACGTTATCACGTTTCTTAAACCTACATCCCAAGTAACACAAGATATTTCATAACAGTGGTTAAGAATGTTTCTATAACTAATTTTTGGAGAGTTTAAGTTGCAAGGTTTAGTCGTATAAACATCTTATTGACATCAGTACAGCAGCTAATAGCTTGAAATTGGCATATTTTTATGCCACATAGTTACTGTATAAAAATTATATAATTGTGTTTTGAGAGTTCTATATAAACACAAGTTATGTTTTAGCAATGAGCTTATAGCAACAACCTATACGATTCCAATAAAGCATGTCATTATAATGTCTTATAAAAACGTTATACAATTGTTCTGCTTTATTTACAAGCCCATGATAACTATAAAGTTAATATTCGACTTTCTTTCAATTTTACGACATATGTCTATTATAAGTATCTTTATATTAGATGTTATAGTTATAAACTGAAAAATATCTATTTCAAAGTTGAATTTCAGGTATGAATAAAATTTGAAACGAATAAAGTAGTTCGAAAAGTCATATCGCACCTGCATAGTACTAAAATATAAAGATACAGTTTTCGTTCACAAAAAAAAACTGAAAATTTAAATACATGCACATTTGCTGCTAAAAAATACTCTCAGTTCGAATTCTAAATTCTATATAATAAAAACTATTATTTTTAATGAGCAACGAAACTAATTTTCAAAAAACAATTCACGTAAAAGTTGTTGTTTGAATATTTTTCAAGATGGCCGTGGAAAAGCAATTGGAATTAAGTGAATAAACATGGCGCTAAAATAATAAAACAGTTTGGTCACTTCAGAAGCATTTAAAATATTTTAATGTTATATAAAAGCGAAACATAAGCGCATTATATTTTGTAGAAAATCGTTTGCTCGTGTTAACTACCTTTAAGAAGCAGTTTTGCTTTATTGTCGCGCAAAAATATTTTAATACAGCATTTATAAAACAAATACTGTACTTATACAGTTAAACAGGTTTCTGAAACTAAAGTGCTGCATAAATAGCGTAACAACTTTCTTAATGCCGCCGTATTTCTCGCCGTAAAATGATCAAATTTGTGGTGTGTTTTAGGTACTGAAATCTCGAAAAATAAAACACGTAGAGCAAAAATATTATCAAAAATAAAATTACTGATGTTTTGTTTATCCACTTTTACTATTTAAACTCTCCTCAAATAATATAATAAACTTTTAAAATGCATTTGTATGACACACATTATTTCGTTATTCTAACCCCACATTTTAACAATTATTTTCAAATACTTATAAACAAAAGGGAACAATCTTATATGCAGAACTATGTAAGTTTATGTTATATCAATGTTTACATCTACAGTTGAATTTAAAGAAATACGTATTTTGAAAGATTTCAGTACCTAAAAATTTGCTGGATAGATCGCTTTCTGACCTTATATATTGATTTTACTTCGGTACCTTTGAATATTTGCAGGTGAGATAAGATAACATTCTTGTTATTTGCTAACCTCTATATTATTCAGTTCTTAAATGTCTAAAATTATTTGTATTTGTAGAAAACACGCATTTCAAGAATACGGCGCCCTTAAAGCAATAACTTCTACAAAATACTTTAATTTTTTCTGTAAAAATGTTCTCAAATATTTCTCTTGCTACCACTACAGAATTGATTTATAACGCTTTATAATCAGTCGTGTAGATTGCTACTACAGACATACATTAAAATGACATCCTGAAGCAAAAATACTGTATAAGTGCAGAGACAAGAACGTCCTGAAAAAAGTCTTAAGTGGAACAATAATGCGATGAAATTGCTGTCATGTAACCGCTACATATATTTTATATAAATTTCTGGTCTTATAATTTTGAATTAAGTTCATGAACACCCTGTATTAATCGATTTCTTTATTACGATGGAATTTGTTATATTTTGATGGTAACGTTGCTTCGGTTATAACTTTTTTAGGAAAAAAATATAAACCAAAACATACTAAAGTTAACATTCTAAAGGTATGTTTCTGAAATTTTCTATATGGTCCAAACTTATGCTTTTTAAAAATGAAATATTTTGCGTTTTAATATTTTAAATCTACCAATTTTTCAAATGCCCGCAATATACAAAGTATTTAAATCAAAGAGCTAAAATATAGTAAACATAAGATGTGGAAATGTCTTTCCTTATTAAGATATCAATAAAAAAAGCATACTATGTATCGTTTATACTTTATTCTTTACTCTACAGCATATTCTCTTAACGCTGCAGGAGCATAAATATTACATTTCCATTGAAAATAGCTTCGCGGTAAACTTGCCTTTCAAATAACCCCTGAAGAAACCTGTCCAGTGGATTGAGATCTGGCGATCTAAAAGGCCATGACACGGATCCATCTGTTCCTATCCAGCTCACATAGTTCTCATAAAAATATAAGTTGCATTCATAATGTCCTGGTGCACCATCATATACATAAACCACTAAATTTGTAATGTATCTAAATACATAGTTTAGAAGAATAATCAAAACTGCGATTTCATTTCTTAACCTTGGAGATAACGAGGGCCGGTGGGTAAAAAATTATATGAACTGCTGAGGCTACCTTGACCTGATCTACTCACTTCCAACTTTCTAAGGCACTTTGTATGGCTAGATCATTTTATTTTAACATCAGGATTCAATTAATTTGTGACTAATTCTTAATAAAATAATTAATTTGAGGAAAGCAAATAGTCTGTCGAGGTTTGAGAATTCTATCACACTCGAGATACGTTTAGACTAGTAAATTGTGGATTTCGTGGAATAACTTTATCTGTTTCTAGACATTCGACGACGTATTTAACCACATTAATTTAATCGTCGAATGGATTACTAAGCATTGAATGCGATTGAATAATGTAGACATCATTTAATCTGTTTGTAGACGAAAACGTAAATTTACGCACAGGACATAATACATCACTGTAAAATAACAATTTATGTGCGTAATCTTAACTAAGCCGTATTTTTGACAAAAACTGATCGACCCGTGTTAATTCTGGGTCGCCAGTCTGGTTTTCTGTAAATATGTTGCTTTAAAGTCGCGTATTCTGTCACGGCCAAGTAAATTATTAATGATCCCACCTACGGAGGGATTTAGGGTTGTTATCTACGTTGTTTTTCCATCTGGCACATTTGTACATGACAATTAAAATATTCCACTCAGAGGATAAACTTATTGTTGGCTTCCTCGCGAACCGCTCACTTGATCTTGATGATCTTTTTTTTAAATTGTACATTGATTTCTCAGGAACGGATGCTGTCGGAAATTTTTATTCGAAATTTAATTTGAGCATATACGGGGCGCAATAAAAAGTCGAAGTTTCTTTCCCGAAATTTGTAACATCCTGTGGGGTGCAGCAGCTACAGTCGCTTTTGCTAACTGTAGTCACACTGTAGCCTCATTTTTTGTGAACATTTTGCTTTTTTAATCACGACATTATCTCTGGTTTTATGGGAGATACACTGTTTTAAAACGAACGCCTCGGAAAAAGGCTTCGCAGACAGAAATTTCTACGTGTAAATAATCAAGGCGGCATAGGTGGAAACGGATTGATTGTTTGAAATATGACAATTAAGAGTTTGTCAACGGTTGTCTGCAAATTGCACTTCAGGAGAAATTTGATGCAATTTCACAAGGATTTGTTACAAACTTGATTGATTCGATGCCAGGTCGATTGTGTTAAGCCATTTTGAAGTGAGGAGACCACACTAGATATTAGTTCCTTAAAATTTGTTTATCTTTTTTTTTAAATTTCAATTGTTTGCATATTAATCTACGCGTAAAAATATTTCTTTTTTTAATAGTTAAAGTCGTTGGTGACAGATCATTGCAATATTAGAAAAGTGTTCTGCTTTTTAACTCTTTTCTACCCTGAGATGTTCTAAGTATGAAAATATCGGAGATAAATAATGCAATGATTCTGCAAAAGGAAAATTAATTTTCCGACGTTGTTAAAAGCTAAAGTAGTATATCGTTATATTAGAATTAAAAGAGTCGGCAAACTAATTTTGTCAAACAAATTCGAAATAAAACATGCTATTTTTTCTATAACCCAAATCCCCTATTTAATTATTAATTTATGCTTTGAAATTATTCAAACAAAATTTAAATAATAAAATAGAGTAGGTAAGTAGGATATATCGATGTAGTCATGGATACTCTGTTAAACATTAGTCGCCATATTGCTAATTCAGTTCATTTGTCATTGTTTGTGGTTCAATTTGCTGAAAAACCTGTAAAAATGGAATCTTAAGTGTACCTGAGGAGTGTATGAAAGAGGTTACTTTGAATCTTTTCCCAAAGAAATCTCGACAAATTTATGTGTCTACAAACGTTTTATGGATTGGTGCAAAGAAAAATTCAAATATGTCAACGCCACAATATTCAATGTTGCGGTCTACGTTGGATATTAAGAAGAGGATTGATATAAGCAAATATTCGTTATAGTTATGTGCTTTTTTCAAGAGACAAAATGAGGGATATGGACCGAAAAAATCGCGAATATGTACAAAGAATTAAATGCTTTTTGAATAGTGCATCTGATAACTTATATTTAATGATGAAGGTAAACACTTTAAAAATAAAAAGATACAATTTTTAAAAAGCTTCTTTATAGGTCATCCTAATACTGGAGGTTACAAGCGCATGCCGTGCTGATGAATTAGTCAATTTAACAATTGATAATGTTCAAGATGTGAAATCCGCTTTAATTATATTATATTCCCAGATGTCAATATATTGCTTTGCGTCCAACGGGATTTGTAGAATGTCGATTAATTCTCAGATATGTCATCGAATGGTGGTCGGTAATCATAAAATCAGTGCGGGTCACCATTCATCACTTGTTTTTGGCAGCCTATGAAGTTGGCTTGCCAGGGTACTAGACGTGTTTATACTAAACACATATATGTACTATTTATTTTTAGGTTATTTTATACAAAATGCAAAATAAATACATTATTTTAAAATATTTAAGCAAGATAGTAAATACTTATTATACGGCATTATTTAGTAAAACACGCTGGGGAGTATCTGTCCCTTACTCATAAATTAAGTATTTTTTAGTGCAACATCTCTACAAACTTTGGTTTTCGTAATACTTTTAGTTTTCTGGGAAAATACGAAAAACTGAATTTTATTACCACTCTTTTGGAAGGTATAGCTCAGCAGATAAAGACGAGATGAAAAAGATGTATATGAAGTACCCTCTCAACTTATTGAGGGTACTTTATTGAATTTTGTTGCTTTTTAAATTAAAATTACTTATTCACTATGAAAATAGACAAACGACATTTATGTAAAAATTAGCTATCTATTTCATTTAAAAAAAATGACTTAGTGGTTATTTTCAGTATAAAAGTGATAAAAAGTAATCTGTGATCTCACTGAAAGCATTGTAATTTGGCTCGGGAAATTTCTGTTGAAACCTATGTCGTATTTTTATAAAATCAAGATATATCTTTCCGTTATCGAATTATGTATGTTATGGTTAATACAGTATCATTCCTTCTCCCATTCTATTCAAGTTTGGAAGTTTGTTTTCAGATAAATATGCCGAAATAATTCCAAACTCGTTTGGAACCTCGAGCCGGAGGCCACTGTAAAGCTTTGTATAATTCATTCATTATGATACCGATTCTTCCCTCCATTTCAAACATCAGTTATTTCTAATAAAGTCTATTTAAATTACTGGATGTACTTCTACTTTTCTATCATGATGGAAAATATCGCATTTAATAATATGTATTTGGCCTCAAATCTGGTATTTAACATTAATTTTCTAGAATAGCTTCGAAGTATAATTAATCTCATGAAAACATTTTATATTTTTCACAATGATAGTCAAATTATACAGACTGTCCCGAAATATTGCTGACGACAAAATAATGCAATTTAGCCAAACTTACTTTAGTCAGAAGTTGATGGTTAAAAAGATACAGGGTGCCAAAGTTAAAATTTTATTTGCAATATTTGTAAACAACTTTTTAAAAAACTATAATTTGCACAGATTTTTGAGATTGGGGGTTTTTGGGGTCGAGAAATTCAAATTTGTTTCTAATTTTGACATTACTAGTATTATGACACATAATGCTTCTTTTCAATGGCAGAATATTTTTAATGTTAGAAAGATACCTTGTGAGTAACCGTTTTCGAAATACTCTTATATTTGAAATATTCAACGGTGCCTTTTCCGCTGAAATGATATCAAAATATTACTTAAAAATGTTACTCAAAATGGTAAATTATGTGTCAATTTCAAGAAGATGCGCAAGGTTTGATAAAACAATTATTAAATGGCAATCTAAAGAGATTTTCAAAAATAGTTTCATCAAAGCAGGCCGATCTTGATATTTTACACATAACCATTATTTAGCCTTCTGAATAATTTTTTCATGTAAGATTTTGCTATTATTTTCAGCGGAAAAGGCACTTGAAACCAAACCAGTTTTTCCTAGGTGCATATTATGAATATTCAAATAGGATTATTTTGAAGGTGGTTGCTTCTAACGATCTCAAGAACATTTTCACATAAAAAAGGTAGCAGAATAGTCAGATATAGACACCAAGCTGCAAAGAAGTTATGGCTTTTTTCCGATTTTATTACAGTTAGTAATGTCGTTCTTATAAAACAGCATAAAACACAACACAGAGATATGACAGAAACAGAAAAATGAAAGAAAGACATTTGAAAAATGACAAAGTAAAAAAAATATCACTTAAACCTAAACACAATAGCATAAACAAAATCTTAATTTTGAAATCCGTCAGATAACAAGATACTATAGTTGACTTCGAAAATTATAGAGAGTGACTCATGTTATAAACCTGCTCACAATTTATAGCAGTCAATACAAAGAAATATTCATGTAGCCTGTATATTTTTCCTACAAAATCGTGTGCCGCATATCTCCGAGAGCATACCCGATTACACAGCATCTGCTACGCGTGCGCTGCAGTAAGTACGCATGCGCTGCTGCTTTTGATTGGCTGCGACGAATTGTCGATCCAACTGTTTCATTTCCAGCGCTATTATGGGCGGGTATATCGTTCGGGCGGGAAAAATTTCGGGTATATCTTTTCGCTAATTTAATCATGAATGTAATTAATTTTATTAGTGATTTGATCGAAGTGAGGAATATCGGGTGATGACATGTACGAAGAATTTAAAGCGCGAGGTCAAAATATGAGTGTAAGTGACGTTGAAATATGTATTTCATTAACAAAATTGTACGTGAATAGTATATGTGTGCAAATAAAAAAGTGGTAAAGAGGTACAACTGTGAAATGGAAAGTGATGGCAACTCGCTGAAGGAAGATTGTATTTTTAAAATGAGTTTTCGACAAAAAAAATCTATTGCTATATCTAACAAGATAAAACTCAGTCCGTATAAATGAAATCGAAAAGAGTATACTGATAGAAAGGACGAAATAGTGATATGGCGAAGGAACTATTTAAAATAAATATTAAAAAATAAGAATCTGGATCGAAAAATATATTAAATTTTGACGAAACATGGACGTATGAAGGTCATACGGAAAGCGGTACGATATGATATAATAAGTGTTAATGTGACAGTGCTAGTAATCAATAGTAATAGTGTACAAAGGCATCAAAATGACCATTTTGTTATTGTTGGTGATTATAATGTCCCTAATATTGTTTGGGAGAAAAGTGATAATGTAAATTCTTATAAGGCTGTACGCACCACAGATGGCCTGGGAGAGTGCCTTGTTGATTCGTATAACTTATTAGAGCTGCTACAGTATAATGGCATCTTTAATAATAATGATGTGTTACTTGATTTAGCATTTAGTTCTCTTAGTTCTACTTTATAACTCGTTGTTGCATTCCTATGGTTCCTGAAGATATGGCTCATAAAACCATCGAAATTCATTTATCTGTTCCTAATATTAATTTAAATATGAAACATAAAAACTCTTTCTTTAAGTATAATTTTGCTAGAGCAAATTATGATGTTGTTAATTTAGAAATTAGTCAAATTGATTGGACATCAGAATTATCTAACTGCAAGACTGATGAAGCGGTGCAAAAATTTTATAGAATATTATTTGATATTATAAATAGAAATATTAATAAAAAGAAAATATGTAATAATTATCCGAAGTGGTTTTCCCGTTACACAATAAATTCAATTAAAGAAAAATATAAGCTGCACTGCCGGTGGAAAAATTGTAAGAATCCCTTAGATTATCAAGAATTTTCTAATGTTAGAAAGTTGGTTAAACAAGCTATTAAAAGAGATTATCAAAATTATGTTTATAAAGTCGAAAGTAATGTAAAAAATAATAAAAAGTATTTCTGGAGTTATGTATCAAATAGGCGTCATTTTAAATCTATACCAAAATATGTTAAATTAGATAATAGAACTGCTTCATCAGATCAAGAAGTTTGTGAGCTTTTTTCTGAATTTTTTGCCTCAGTTTTTGAACCATCTGATATCCCCTCAGTAGTAAGTTCCACTGAATCGTATACAACTATAACGTTAGAAAAATTACTCTTGCTGAGGTTGAATGCTTTATAAAATCTTTGGATATTAATAAAGGTGCGGGTCCTGATGGAATACCTCCGACATTTTTAAATACTGCGTGGAATCCATATCATATCCATTATATATTATATATAATAAATCACTATCTGAGAATTTTTCCATCTTATTGGAAACAAGCTCAAATTACTCCAGTTTTTAAATCCAGTCATAAAAATTTAGTTAATAACTATCGTCCTATTTCTATGCTCTCTATCCCTGGGAAAATACTTGAAGCAATCGTTTGTAAAGAATTGTTTTCAAAACTAAGTATTTAATAAGTGAACATCAACATGGATTTTTTAAGGGTCCATCTGTGGTGACGAACTTGGTTCCATTGATTCAAAATGTAATAGTTTCTATGTATAATCATAAGCAAGTGGATGCTGTGTATACTGATTTCTCAAAAGCGTTTGATAAAGTTCACCACAACACTCTGTTTGTAAAGCTTGAGAATATCGGTATACATGGTACTTTGTTAAAATGGATAATGTCGTATGTACGTAACAGAACACAATGTGTCAAAATTAACAATTGTTCTTCATCTTATGCTAATGTTACTTCTGGTGTTCCTCAGGAGTCGCACCTTGGACCTCTTCTTTTCTCTTTATTTTTATATGATATTGGTGACTGTTTTTCACATTCTGAATTCTCTCTATATGCTGATGATTTAAAGATTTATAGTGAAATCACAAATTTAATCGATTGTCATAATTTGCAGGTGGATCTCTCTAGATTTCAGGAATATTGTCAAAGGAATAAATTATTGTTAAATATAGATAAATGCTGTTCTATAACATTTTCACGACTTCCTGCTAATTATGACTGTGATTATTTCATTGACAACTGTAAACTTAAGAAGACCAATTCGGTGAAAGACTTGGGAATTATACTTGACTCAAAATTGACGTTTGATTTACATATTGAATCCATTGTCAGAAAAGCTTATCGTAATTTAGGTTGTATTATGAGGACGACTAGAGCATTTACCAATCCCAAATCTATAACTTTGCTATATAATTCCCTTTGTCGAAGTGTTCTTGAATATGCTAGTATAGTTTGGAATCCTACTTATAATAAATATATTGATCGTATAGAGAGAGTTCAGATTAAGTTTGTTAATATTTTAAATTATAGATTTAATAGACATCTTCATTTTGAATCGTATGACATCAGATTGAGACATTATAATTTACTTAAACTATCATCTCGTAGACTGATTAATTACGTACTTTTTATTTATAAATTATTTAATCACAATATTGATTGCAACTATATCATAGAAAATTTTGACTATAACATTAAACAGCGGTTAACTAGATCAACTAATCTATTTCACTTGAAGTTCGGTTCTACAAATTATTTACTTAATTCTCCAATTTATTTAATGCAAAAATATACAATGAATATTTTAATGACATAGATTTATTTTATAGATCCTTAAATCAAGTGAGAAATGATGC
Source organism: Monochamus saltuarius (assembly GCA_025584915.1). Lineage (NCBI taxonomy): Eukaryota > Metazoa > Arthropoda > Insecta > Coleoptera > Cerambycidae > Monochamus > Monochamus saltuarius. The sequence goes on from CM046726.1 coordinate 9,642,023, forward strand.
CATATCAATTTTATGTAGTTATTTTTTTATTTAAACTTATTTCTTGTCTCTTGTTTGCTGTCTAATGTAATCTAGTGCTAGAATTAATTAATTTAGTTTATTAAATTCTAAATTTAAGTATGAGCAGTGTCTACACACAGTTTTATGTGTAACCCTATTATTGGAATTTTGTAAGAATTCTGTTGGGTTTCCTTAACTGTATAAATAAAATAAATAAATAAATAAAATAAATTCGCAAATACTTGCGCGATTTATTTAATGGTGGAAAAATCTCTATTTGTAACAAATTTTGTCAACTACCTATAACATTTTCTATCATTTTCATCATGAAACTGCCATGGTAGATTATCAGAAGCTCAAAACAAATTTATTAACACCACATTAATAATGAACAGGGCAATAATATTTGTAGTGTTTGACAGTTTCGCAAATTGTAATTGTCAAAAGTTGAGATTATCGCGCCATAAATAATTAAAACAGAAGTTGCAAAATTCGTGCAAAAATCGGTGAATTTCGCGTCCATGAGGACAAGGCTTAAGTGTGATATACGCGGAGTGCGCATAAGGTAGGTGTAAGTGGGTGGTGGTGGGCAATCGCTGTCCAAAAGGACGGTATTCTAGTTTATAGAGAGGATGACACAGGTGGCACATTTAAAGTAAATTGTTAATGTGCTAGGTTCAGCCGCCGTCAACTTATTTTTGTGTGCTTCAACTCTTCTCAAGTGGCACGCTTAGGTAATCATATCCGTATCTTCCGTACTCATCTCTGTGTTGTGAATTAGTCACTCTATTATTTTCGACCTTGGGTAATTGATAATACAAAATAAAAACTTTAAATTTTGAAAAATTCTTATTATTTTTATTATCTAACTGTTATATCACTGTTTCTACACTAAAAATAATGGATGTTATGTAATGCAATCATTTTTGTAATTTTTGTATATTTTTATATCTGATCGCATTCAAATTTAGTACGCCTATGGAATGTTGCTCCGTGCCCGTCGCGCTAGTCTACAAGCTAGCGATTAGTCACTTTCTACAATTTCGGCCGCTGACTATAGACAAATTAATTTTGGTTACAGAAGCATAATTAATCATTCATAATCACAAGTGAATAATGATTTCACTTCTGTAGTGCATTATGTGCAGATGATCCTTGCAAAAAATCAATCATGGTTGAAATTACTTTTTTACAATATAGGCCGATATGTCCTTTCAAAATCAATTTCCCTTTCTACGTGAACTACAGATTCCTGCAGTAGAATATCGGAATAAAATAGAATAGGCCTATAAAGTAAAAAAAAAAATATTTTTTTAATTTTGTTTAATTTATGTAATTGTTTTTTTGTTACAATGATTATTAAGTCAATAATTACATTTAGGTATAGTGTTCTACGGTACCGCACTTGTTTTTATTAATGCTACTTTATAATAAAAAGGGGATTAAAATAAAACAAAATTAAAACATTACCCACAATTTTTGCAACGCCCATCTGATCGATATTGACGACTAATGTGATAAACGAAAAATAGACAGTACTTGGTCTGATAAGTTATGGATAGTATTCTACTTGCATATGATGGCTATAATTCACTTGGGTCATTTACGACACTCGCCTACGACTCGTGCCGTAACCTTCATCCTCGTGAATGATAGCTGTATCATTATATATTCGTTGAGTAGTATTATCACCAGTTTTTTGTATCTATTTTAAGACATTTATAAGAACGTTATAGAATTAATGGTCGTTTTTCATTTAACAATGAGAATTGAGCTACTCGCCTCCCTTTTTTTGGAAAGACAATTTGTAAAACAGAATTGCCCACCGACTAAATACACAACTTAAATTTATATCACGTTCGTTTCGTCGAATTTCCATCTCTATGTAATTAAACGCTAATGGACCACATTAGACGTGCAAATTGGCGCTACAAAATCCCCATTACATTTAATAGGTTGTTTGTTGTGCCAAGGGGCGGGAATTTAAAAATATGTCTTCAAACAGGGGCTCGTATAAGTTACATTATTCCATTATTCATTTTGCGAAGGACTGAAAGAATCGCGGTTGCGGAGGAAATAAAGTATTATAGAAGTTGACACAAGCGCTCGCTGCTGCATAGTTTGGAAAGTCGATAATTCCTTCTAAGCCCGTCGTAGAAAAATATTTGAATAGTCTGAATGCAATTTGAGCTTTGATTAATCACAGTTAAATCATAAAATTCGTAAAACGAGAATTTAAACGCATTTGTCGAGAGTCGAGGTAGTTCCACATTTATAAAGGCTGTCTCATTTTTCCGAGAAAATAAACAAAAAGTAGTTAAGATTTATATACAAGGCGTTCTTCAATGATGCTCATGATACGCATTAGGAAATAATATACAGGGTGTAACAAAAAAGGCATCTCATTAACTGCGTATTTTTGACGACAAAATATGATGATTTAATCCTATGCCTATATACAAAAATGACTCAATTAAAAGATACAGGCTGTTGAAATTTAATATTATTTTTTCGGATACCTAAAAAAACGAACGTAGAATGTGCTTTGCCTCTCTCATTTTTTTGACCACAAGTTTTTCCAATATCTAGTGTAACATTTTATTTAGAATATTTTATTACTCTTTATAATTTTTACCAAACCTTTTTTTTCTAAATAAATTCTATTTTTAAAAGTAATGTAGGTAACGTTAGTGATAGCCGCAGAGAAATAATTTTACATTTTAATTTCCCAAGGAAAGCTTAAAGGAACAATTTGTAGAATACAGTTTATCTAATGACATATTTATACCCACAGTTAAATTTAAAAAAAAACTGTATTACTTCTGTTTAAAAGTTATAAGCAATATCGTCCTAGAGTCTCAAAGAGAAATACCACCTAAAAATCACATTGACGGTGGAAGGATCAAGTAGTTATTGGAAAATAATTGAATGTTTACAGTTTACAGATTTCACTTTTAACGACAAATTTTGATGTTGTAGGCCGTCGAAATTCAGATCTGACACATTAAGCATTTGTAAAGTAGCAAATGCTTTTTCATCTTGCCGAAGTTCTTGGATCTGAAGGTGTCACTCTCAATGTCCCCTGGTAGTATTTAGCTGTTTTATAAGCACTGTTGTCTTATACCGTAGCGAATAGAATACATTCCCTTTTTAGCAATATTGATTGCTCTCAACATTTATAGCGAACGTAGCGAACATATATAGCTAGCATAGCTATGTTCGTAATATTACCATAAGTGTGCAGCTGGGGCATAGCACTATGTGGCTCTTGTACTTGTATTGAAACAATAACTACTTTTTTTCTCTAACAACATATACCACTCTTTTTTTAGCTGAACTAATAAGCCAAACAGTCAACTATGATCCGTCTGGAACGAAGTTGAAATATACAGGTTCAGATGTTCATGGCTTTGTCTGCGACTGTTTACCAGCTTGCAGTTCATTGACGTATAACGCTGAATTCAGTCAGGCACACTTCAACTGGCGTGAAGTATTTATTGCATTTAGAGAAAATATGAGCGAACTTCCTGGGTACGTAAATGATAATAGCTTTATTTGAAGAACAAATTTACAATGATTTGAATTTGGTACACAATGCATGGATTTAAAATATTCTACAAACGAAATTTAAAAGTTCATGATGATAATTTGCCAGTTGTTATAAGTTATATTTTTGTGAGATACACAAACTCTATGATAAACTTTGGCAGAGCATTTAAAAAATATAAAGTAGCCTGATAAATAAAAATGATGGATGCTATAACAATAATATTATTTGTGTCACTGGGTTTATTCATTTGACATTTAGTGTTACAGCAACCATCATTTTCATTTATCAGGCTACTTTGATTGAAATATGAAACGAATTGGACCTATGTTCGTATAAGAAAACATTTTTGACATTGACCCAGCTACCATCTGCTAAAGTTTATCATAGAGCACCCTGTATAATTTTACAACCAAATTTATTGTCAGTATTGGTGACTTGGTGCTCTTCGAACGTTATTTTTATAAGGCTCATGCATCTGATGGTTTCTGATGGTTTCTAACTGTTCTTCGAACAAAGCTGTTAAAACCAGTTTCTAGTTTATTTATCGGAATATAATTTTTTGTATAAAAAAATAAAAAATGTTAACATAAAACAGTCCATAAATGTCAAAAAATAGTTGGCATTACTCAATAGAGTTATTTATTAATTTAAACAGTACACTGCCCCACCGATCAAGGTCCAATTACAGGGCAGGAAGAAAAGAATTAAAAATAACGTTTTACAACAAAAATAAGTCACAATATAACAGTGATGAACAAACAAATTACAAACATACATATAACCTACTTACTAACAAATATTTATGTGTATTTTTACATCTAGTTACCGAGAGTAAGTTTTTTAATTACTGATAATTTACAGTTATAAATAGATATCAAAATTATTATAAAAAGAATTATAGTTGTCACTAATTCTAAACATCTGAATATTTGTCCGTGGAGTTGGCAAATAAAATGGTAAGTTAGTACGAGATGGAAATCTAGGTATACGAAAATTTAGTAACAACAATATAGAAGGACAATCAATTGTGCTGTGCAAGAACTTGTACAAAAAAAAGCCAACTGTGCAATAGTTCTACGCGATTCCAGACTTTGAAATGAGAATCTATTTAATAATTCATTCTGTGGGACACCAACCTCTGAATAAATACCATCCTCTTTGTACGCCGCAGCCTTCAGGAAACGTCTCTGAATTATCTCCATACTTTTATATAAAGAAGAGTATCCAGAGCGCCTCATTCCTGATGATAGAACCTTTACAAAATTGGAGGTGACCTTGTGACAAATTGAAGATGCGTTTTCTATTCGGAAGAATCAAATAATTGACCGAATGGTAAGAAACAATGTTAATACAACTAGACTATTACAATGTTTCGAACAAAATCCACGAAATTCTATACGGCAGGCTAGCCGTGAATTGAGTTTGGATAAATCAACCAATCAACGAATTTTAACGTCACGTTGAAAACAGACTTAATTTTATAGCTCAAATTGTAGTAAATGTAGAAACTGTTGATCGGAATCTTTTTCGGTATGTTCTTTGGACGAAAGTTGGTTTGTCAGCAATGGTTTGGCAAACAGGCGCAACGAACACTACTGATCCATTGAACATCCCCACATTGTAAATCCAGTCCAAAACCAAGCCATTTTGGAGTAAATGTACGGTGCGGCATCATCGGTAGGTATTTAATTGAGCCTTATTTTTTATGAATATACATTGAACAGCGTGAGTTACCTAAATTACCTACAAGAACTTCCTGCACTTCTGGAGAATATGCCTTTGCACCTAAAGACAAACCTATGATTTCACCACGGCTCCGCCCCACAAAGCCAGGATTATGCAGCAATATTTAGATAACACTTTCCCAGAAAAATGGATTGGGATCAATGGACCTATCCAGTGAACCGGAAAGTCATCAGATCTAACACTCCTCAATATTTATGGGGGTGTTAAAAAATAAGAATTACAAATCACGTTCGCGAGATATTAATCACTTGAAAGAAAATATTATAAACGCTTGTAATGAGTTAAACGACGAAATGTTAATAAACGCAGCCCACAAAGAAGTCAGGCGAAGATTGGATATGTGTCTTGAAATGAAAGGTCATAGAGAGAGATTGCAATATGTATGTAGTATGAGAGCGTTTGCCCCATTTTTTCAGTTTAGTTGTTATCATCATTTTTGTTTAAACTGTATTAAAAATTATTGAGTTTAATCTTTGATTTAATCTCAATAACATTTATACACCTTAAACAACGAACATTCAATTATGTTACAACGACTACTTAATCCTTCCACTGCTAATGTGATTTTTAAGTGGTGTTTTTTTTTAGACTCTTTATGATGATATTTTTATAACATTTCAACGGCAAGTAATACAGAAAAATTCTCTAATAAAGTAGAGAAATGTATTAGAGGAAAACATTTCGGTATGTTTCTGTCAAATCCCAAAGAATACTTTTGATTGAAAATTAAGCTTACCTCATCTCATTTAACACCACGTGTACCAAATTTTATTTACATTTTTTGTATTCTCACAGTAGGCCCATAATATAGAGTTTGAGTTTGATAGTACAAGATGGTTGTTTACTTTTTTTTAATTATATGAAAATAGTTATTAAAATATAACGTAAGTATAGCAATAAAGGCGTGTCCTGCAAACGTTATTGTTTTATTTGAGCAAAATTTAAATATGAACAATGAATAAACAGAACAATAAAATTGTATTTTTGTGTTTACCTTGTTCAACAAAATTTTTCAAATTTCCCACGGAATCTGAATGAATTGCCACGACGTAATCGCATAAAACACATACAAATTACCCTCCATTAAATTAGGACGAACAGCGTCGACAGAATAAAATAAAAAACATGCATAAATCCCGAAAAATACACAAAAAGCTGCGACCGGCTCGACTAGCTTTTAATAAATACATCGCAGCGCTAATCTACTTACTGGAAAAAGGGGCGCCCCATTCACGCAAACACTTTCGGCGAATCTGACCCTAGACGGTTTGCTTTTGAGTCTCGCCCTCTTGCTGGCTGATAGCAGGGTAGATTTTCTCGCGCCCTGCTGTTCTGCCGGCTGACACACCACCAGATTCACTGTCTTCGAGCAGGCCCGGACCAAAGATATCACGTGCTCCCTGGGCGCCGTCTTGACGTCTTCACCGTTCACGGAAAGGATCTGGTCGCCGGGTAACAACTGCAAATAGAAAAAATTGCAATATACATATTACTGATTCCTCAGGGGTGCCAACTCGGCCCACTATTTATCTTGATATACATTAATGATTTTGAAAGCTCGTTGCAACTTTGCAAATATCATTTTTATACTAATGACATTAAAATTTTCGCTAAAACCAATTACTATCGAGATATTGTTACAAAACGACTTTGACAACTTTTTCTAAATACTGTATTGTAGTTGCGGCAAGAATTCTGACGACTTAAGTTAGACTGGCGTTACGCAATTGTTTTCACTGTCAACATAATTTTCGTTGATTCGCCGTGTTAAAACAACATTTTTTTTTGTAATTTAGCACAATATATAGTGCAAACATCTAGTGTAGTATACAGTTTCATTATTCTCAGTTGCAGTTTCTTAAATATTTTAATGAAAATATAATTAATTATTCATTTGTTCGAATGGCGCAACTCGTCTGAATTCTTGAGGCAACTATAATAAATAAGCTACATCATAATTTTAATAAATGTCAGTGTTTCTTAAAATCTGCAAATATTTTAGGTCTGTTGGATCTATTAAAATAATTTATTTTACATACAGTGTCGAAGAAAAGTATGGAATAAATTCATTATTTCTAAAACAACGAAGTTTCATGAAATTTCCTCGGACACGTCGATTTTGCTTTTTAAAAAGACTCTTTTTTCTATACCAACGCATTTCCGACGTTGTAAATCATATTTTTGAAAATCGCTGGATAGGCAGAAGTAATCCACGTCGCTGGCCGGCCCTTACACCTGAGTTAAATCCACTGGACTTTTATTTATGGGGACGTATAAAGACCTTAGTTTCTGCCAAGGAAGTGGAAAAGGAACATGACTTGCAAAAACAAATTTTTACTGCTGTCCATGAAATAAGGAAAAATCCGGCTATTTTCCAGCTAGTATGCAAAAATTGGATAAGAAGGTGTCGTTCATACGTGGAAACTAACGGTAGATAATTTGAAAATAATTGTAATTATGTGTCTTATATTAGGTAGGCATTTAAATATGACACTATATTTTATTTTATTTTGTTTTATTCACAAATTACGATTATTTCTGCGAGGCGAACCCTCTTAGTTTTCATTATTTATTTTTAAAATTCTTATTTAATTTTTTATATTACTGTTGTAAACATTACCAAAACTTAAACACAAAGCAGTAATTTTAATTATAAAAAAATCATTAATTCTACCATTCTCTGTTCATAAATAAAATTCCAAAACAGTTCTGTTGTCAAAACTAAATTCATTAATATTTATAATAGCTCACAATACCTTTGGATTTTTTGTCGTCTCTAAAAAAGAGTTGGCGCGTAGTAGGCAACCTGCACTCAGCTGGTGCAGCGAACTAGTTTGTGTATTCGCACTGTTGCCACGTGATACAATTCCTTAATATAATAACTAGACTTATTTAAAGAACGGCTTGAGTTATGCCCTTGCATCATTTAACTTTGTTGTTCATTTATATCTTATCTATCTTATACAGAAGTTGTGGCTGTCAAACTTTCGATATCCTGTATATATAGTCCGCCCGAAATGAATTCAAAATAAGTTTATTTGATTTCTAAATTACAAAATTCATGGAATATACAATAGTCTTGATATCTCGTCTACTAAGTTATTGTATGACTTAATATCTTTAAAATTTCGTAATAGGCGAATAGAGTATTTTGTATAAGCTATTTCTTTACTGCTATCGGGACAAACCTCATAATACATACAATGCAGTTTTGAAGAGATCTTCGAACCGATGCATCTGAATAAATTACGATTGTTTGATCGATACGCGAGAATATACATGTACTTATTTTGTAATATTCCTGTTTATTCGACGCTTCCTAATACTCGTAAAATTAAAAGTTCTTAACTGATATCTAATAAAAATAAATTCCAATTCATTCGATATGGCTACGAGATATTTGTTTTCAGAAGGTTTTTTCCTCTTTTTCTGTGGCCTGACTGATGATATTCCAAATATTTATTTGAAACAAAATATCGTGTGTTTAAGAGATTCTATGTATTCGTATAAATTTTCATTGTTAAAAAAATATATAAGGGAAATATATTATCTGTATTTGTCATTACGTTGCCTGAAGAATAATATGAATGATGAAATAATAACAAAAATAATATAGTATTTGACTTTCTTGTAGCATGGGCGAAGTTAGATCATCAAATCTAAAGCCCCGCGTGGACTGTGAAAATGTGTTTTAATTTCTGTTCTGAAATGTGTATGCGATAATGTTGGCTAATTCAATTTTTGCCCCATTAACATTGCCCGTAGCTTGCTAAAAAAGATGCCAATTTTCGAATTCGCATATTAATAGTAGATCACTCTTGAAATCAGAACTTGATGTATACCCTGAAAGGCATAATATAGCACTTTTTTCCTACTCCTTTGTTATTGTTAATTGTGAAATAAATTATTTAATAGTTTCTTACCGTAGATGAACTTAAAAGTAAACGCTAGAGACTTCAAATTCATTATCTAATGGTAGAAACTTATACCAACAGTGAATCCACAGATATGCTGTCAACTTAGAGGAATATTTAGAGTGTACAGCTGCAGTTAGATGATCCGTAAAAGTTCTTGCACTTTTCTCTTATGCAATTGTTCTTTTGGTATTTTCCACACGCTAGAAGATATCGCATTTATTTGTGAAGAAATTTCTCCTACATTAATGGTTGGATCTTCGCCCTTTTAAGCAATGCTAGTCGATCTAGATCTACAAGAATATCGTTTTTTAGGTTTAACATTGTCATTTTCTCCTGCCACTCAGGTTTTTTTTTAAATATCATCTAATGACTACTGCGGTACTTTCAGAATGTTCTCCTAAAGTCTGCATGTGCAAATCTCAGCTGCTGGTATAAGTTTCCATTATTATTATGTAGTAATACGACACCATGACATAGCAGAATGAACTAAAAGAACAAATTACTATTCAAACCAGACAATAAACAATATACCTACTGGAATTTCGTGTATACAAAATATAGCATATCAGTGAAAGAGTTCGAGATTTGTCACATACACACGTGATATATGTATAAGTACTACTACAGATACCGCCTGTTTGACATTACCACGGTTTTTTGCATTTTCCTCGAAAACAGTGCATTATTAATACACCCCATAGCATACCCAATTGTTTTGCAAGTATTTCTAAATCGCTCTGTACGGTGTGATTTAAGAGAATTGCCTACATCTAAAATTTGATTTTCTAAAATTATCTTACATGCTCTGTATCTCAAAAATGGGTGACTATGACGTACGTTTATTAAGCAAACCCCAATAGTTTTTCAGCTCTAAGAATATTGCCATGTCTTTTTGAAACATTATGTAGTATGTATTCTCATGTTTTGAAGTTTAATTTTCAAGCTATTTAATTTCTCAATATAACAGGTAGACATCTGTACCTTGAAGTGAGCAAGAACTTTGTCGCCACAAGTAAATAGTGTTCTACCAGTTCAGGATTATAAGGTTTGCATACTTGTTGGCAAATTCTAACTAATTAAGAACGTCACAAAGTAATTACCGCTGTTGGGAGTTTCTCTAGTTTATCTTTTAGCTACTAGGAAGATCACCTCAAATTGAAGTCAAAATTGATAGAAATGGAAACAGGGAAAAAATAAGAATAATATATAATACATATTACATTTCGTTTTATACATTCACCAATTATTTGGTGGAGAAGAACCTTTTTATGAAGGTACGAAAAAATACGTAAAATAAAGCTGGTGATTGTCGGGTAGAAGGTTAATGTCACATAATTAATCTATTTTCCAAAATTGAAATCTGTCAGAAATGGATAATTAGTATCATTTAAAGAGGAAGTTTTTGAAATAATGCAGTTTCTTAAAAACACGCAATTATTGCAGAGGTAAATTATCAAAAAATGTGTAAATAGTCTTTGGTTACAATATTCTGGCACAGATCTATGTGCACTACTTGCAACATAGAGATTTCCAGCTTTAATTATACAGTGTGGAAGAAAAGTATGGAATAAATTCATTACTTCTAAAACAACGAAGTTTCCTGAAATTTCCTTGGATACATCGCTTTCGCTTTTTAAAAACACTATTTTTTCCATACCAACGCATTTCAGACGTTTGTTTTCGCGTGATGATGTCCTCGGATATTTTTTTAAATATAACCCCTATATTTTTTCATCGGATTCTTGTAGAGATTAACTTGCTGAATTCAAAAATATATAATTTCAACACTTTATTTCTTCAACTTTCCGAGAAAAAAAAATAACCGATCCAATAAACGCTGCATTTGACAGATGTCAATTCAGATTAGATTTTGTTTAGCTGCCAGAAACAGTTTCTGTCGTCTTAATCATTGCTGCTTCCCACAATTTATATTAATGGTTTACCAGCTCATTCCTTTAGAAGTAGAATGCCTTTTAGGTTGGAAACATTTATATTGCGGCGACTGTACAGGGTGTCTCAATTTCGTTGTAATTTCGAAAAACTTAAGATGCTGTAATAGGAGTTTTCATAGATGCAGGGCAAAATTTAAAATGCTTTTAAGAGACTCTTCATATCGCAGAGCATAGCTGAGATATCGGAAGGGTGAAAATTGTCTCTGATAGACTTTTTTACGTAGAGTTCAGTGGCGTACTTAAAATTTCCCTACAAGTCTCATTTAGACCAGACCAGTTCCATAATAAAATTAAATAATGAAAAAACCTTAAAATTATTGAAAGTTACAAGAGTTCAAACTTTTATGCAGCGTATAATAGTACTAATAAATGTTATACTGCTGCCACAGTACCTTTTAAAACAACTGTATAAAACAGATTATATGAAACTAACCGGAGTGTAAGTGATAGACAACAATTTTATGAAAACAATTTACCTTTCTAAGACGACGACGTTATGTTAAAGTGTCAATATCAATGACCTTTGATACTAGCCTAATTTAGGTGCCAGCAGTTGGGCAAGCAGAAAAAAATAAAAGGTCGATAAAAATTTTAAAAAATTGACCGTATATGCCACAGCTTTATTTTATTGTATATATTTTAGTTTTCGGTTTACGAGTATGTATTTTTATTGAAATCAAAATAGAATTTGTATAGCGCAGTGCTGGGTGTATACTAATTTAAATTTTATAAATCGCAACGTAATTTGAGAAAACAAATTTATTATTTTCTCGCGTCTTGACATGGCATGGCATGCAGTATTCATAATAAAAGGTTAATATTTTGACGTGAATGACTTCTTACAACTAAAGCCAATGGTGCAGGTATGGGATTTTGTTCTCCCTTGAACCCCTTAAACCTGTACGCCAATGGTGAGAAGTACCAATATTAAAATTTTATTCTATTTTCTGAAAAAAGTATTCTTGGGGAAATTCACTAAGAAGCTTTGTTTTTCAGATAATACAATTTTGATATTTATACTGGAAATATTCTTTTCTCTACTGGCGTAGAAGTTTAGTGGAATCAAGGGTCAATAAAACCCCATACCTACGTCACTGGCTTTAACTGAAAAAAAATATATTCACGTCAAACTATTAACTTTTCATTCTGATTACTTCATACCAAGTTAAACGAAAAATATTTATTGGTTTAGTAGATAAAGACACGTATTATTTATTCATGTTCTCTTTTCCCAAAGTTCAGAACGAAAAAACAGGGACTCGCTGAGTTGAAAATATGGAAGTATCACTTTCAAATTTTTTATTTGCAGTCACATTTTTTATGTATTTTTTGCAACAGCAACACAATTGTCTGACTGACTACAACAAAATACAAATCACTTACATAGCTTGAATCTGCTTATTTCAATTTCATGTTACAGAGTATAATTTGTACAAATTTTCCAATAAACGAATTTTCTAATTTATGGACCGTGATATTGCGCCTCATAAATTTAATTTATCAATAAATAAATGCCTAAAATAATGGGCAATTTAATATTAATTGAATAACGAACGATAAAATAATCTGATCCTGGTATAAAACAAAATAAATCAAACACTCTTGTATCGATTACTTACAAACATACGATAGAAATACAAACCACGTTCAAGCTAGTTCATTATTCAGAACTCGATGATGTTGGAAAGATACCTATAATTCTCTCACCGTCTGGTTACATAAATTATTAATTCCATTTATATTTAGAACCTTTGCAGGGGCATTTCACAAACAAATCGATTCATAATTAATTAAAAATCATCTCCAACGCATTCTACGTTATTTTTACAGTTTTAACAGTGCAACAATACGGTATTTTTCTTTTGCACAAAGCTCAAATGTTTTGTCTTGTTTGCCCATTTTTTATGAAGTATTTGTGATGTATGGTCAACCCAGAAAATTTGAGGTTGATCTGGTAAGGAATTTTCGTAAGGTTTTTCATATAATGTAGATAGGCAAATAAGTAACTAAAAAATATGTATTTCTTATGTCACAAAATTAATAATGGAATGATTTTGTTTCTGAAAAAAGAGTTTTATGTAGGTATCTACAATAAAACAAATATTTGTTTTGTTATATAATAATAATAATACATTTATTGCAAAAAAAACTTTTTTTACAAATGACAGTGTATCAGCAAAGTAAGCCTGAGGCAAATATAGCAGAATAAAAACAAATAAATACAGTAAACAGAACAATCAATGAGACAAAATGTAAACAGAAAAAATATAATTAAACTTCATCAGAAAGTATATTATTTTTTATCATACCTATTGACACTGACAAATTGTGATACTGGAGTTGTAAATTATTAATAACATAAGAAGCCAAATATGAAAAAGAATTTTTAATTTTTTCATGCAAATGAGAGAACTATAGATTCAGAAAGTAAAATTTAGATGCTTTTTAAAGCATTGCAACTATTTTAAGGATAAAAATGCTTTCTTAAATATGTCAGTTCCATGATCCGAAAACCTTAACGATGAATCAAAAGTTAACAACTTTAGTTGAAGAAATATTTTCATTATTAATTAAAACGGAAACATTATTTAAACCTTGCAAATGCGAGTCTGCTGTGGAAATATTAAATAAAAGTGGGCCTAATATAAGTCCCTGCGGAACACCAGAACCAACTGATCTATATGGTGAAGTAAGTATCGAGGAAATAGTATTTAACTTCGTATATTGTTCTCTACCATGTGAAGAATTGCAAAACCAGCCGAATATATTACTAGAAATATCGTAATAATGAAGTTTAGCTATACGGCAATTGTCAATTGAGTCAATTGCCTTATTCATATCTAGAAAAGTAAGAGATAAAATCTGGAAATTGTCAATAGCAATCAAAATGTCATAAGTTATACTAGCCAATAATGTTGAAGAACTAACTTCTCTCTGAAAACTGATTTACTGGAATTATAGAATTTTTAACACAATACGAGTACTCAAACAATTGTTCAGAGATAGCAGATTCAGTAGTTTTCAGAGATACAGATATACCTGTTAGCTTTTTTAATTTTAACTAACTAATTTAAAGTTTGGTTACTAATTATACATGTACGTAGATATTATTTAATTTTACGTAGGTATACATACCTAAGAATTTAAACTTTAAATCAAAATTAAATCTACACAAGTAGAAATTATTATCAAACTAATTTTATATAAATCTTATTATACAACAAAAATGTATTTGATTGGGCCCACAAATATGTTGCGCTTCATTGCTTTTTGCTACAAGATTCGCGTACTGAGTTTCCGGAATTAACTAATATAAATTTATCTGGGCATTTTATCGTTAGAAAATCATTCAAAAAATGTAACAAAAAGAATGTTGAACGAACCCATTATTATAAGTAAGATATAGCTACTTGGTAATGATTTTTAAACCTTTCGTTAAAGTGAATATCAAAACCACAGTAATCTGAATGGCTAGATATCATTATCGTTATTTATTTATTGCATTTTAATACATTTTACACCAAAAAAAGTACAAGTGGGTACCACGTATTCTCAATTTAATAAAATGACAAGAGTTAAAGAAAAAAGTTGGGTTCTTCGACAGTTAAGTTTACAGAAAAAATTCAAATGTAATACTAACCTTGTCAACACTGGGTCCACCTTCGGTTACGAATCTGACTATAACAGGTTTTTCGGAACCTGCTACAAATCCGAAGCCTAAAACTGGTGACCTCTCCAGAGTGACCGCCCTAGGCTCTGGCTTAGGAGCGGGTTCAAAGTTTTTTACTACTGGAGTCTCGTAGGTTGTTGTTTTGTTGACGTGGCTGAAACAATTTATAGACATGTGATTTTTTTGTAATTTATTAGAAAAACAAGAAATGAACGTCGTACAATAATTCAATATTTCGCAACAAGCAGCATACCTCTTCTTCGAAAGTCAAGAATATTGTTTAAAGTCTAAGAATCGTACAATACGGGGTACTTAATTTAATTTTATGTTATCTAGTAGTAGAAAAAGTAGTACTGCTTATTAATGAGAAAATACAAAGAATCCTTTGTAGCATACGTAACTATCAAATCATTGGTAATGTAAACTTTTGAAAATAATGTTCAGTTTATCATTAAATAGCTCTCAATTTAGTAAATGAATGGTGTAGGCAGCAAAAGCTGTCGATCAATTCTAACAGGGCAGTTGTGGTACCTTCCACTAACAGAAGAAACATATATGATATGAAGAGAGGCTCATAATGGATGCGAAACTTCAGGTCTACCAATGAGGTGAACAGCTGGGCTAATATACAAGACTGAATGTGAATCTGAAAAATGAGATGAGCATTGTATGTGAGTTGGTAACTGCTCATAATAGGAAAAATCTAGGAATTGAAAACAAAGATACAATATTGAATGTATATATCAATAGTGATACCTAGGCTTTCCTTATAGTGCAGTGGTATTAAATTCAAGGGAAAAACTATACATTTCAGAGCTTGCATGAATATAATAGAGGTTAATAGCGTTAAAAGTCTTGTTAAATCTACCACTACTATATATTGTTACGGAATGGCAGTTACTGTATCAGGAATATCAGCAAATGTAGGATGATCAGTCTGATTACAAAATAATTTGTCCAAACATGGAATCAAGGAGAATGAGAGCTAATATAGAATGCATCGAAAAGTTCAGTATGATTTACGGATAATTCTAAAACAAACAGTGGAACAAGAGCTAGTGTGTGGTGGGATTGATGCTCAACTGGAAATGAAGTATACCTCGAAGCATTTCCTTCAGTGTTTCAGATAGAACTTCGCTATAAGCACTTGTTTGATGGTGAAAATTTACGAAAAACTACAAAGGTAAGGTTGTTTAGATATGTTCATAGTTGAATTAGAATAAAGGTCTTAGAGACAAGCTGTGCTCAAAGCTTGTTTGAAAGCGTTTACAATTATAGTTGCAGCAAGAATTCAGATGACTTACGTAACTTGACGCTGACGTTACGCAATTGTTTTTATTCTCAACATAATTTTAGATGGTTTGTCTTGTTAACAACAATAATTTTTTGTAATTTAGTGTCATATACAGTGCAGAAATTTCAGATGCAGATTCAGTTTCCTTGGTAAACCATTCTAAGATGCGAAGGAATTAAAGAAAATATCAACAGCAGACTTTTGAAATTTATGCAAATCTTATCTAATCATAAATGAAAGAATAAATGTGCAGTAGGAAGCATAATAGAAGGAAATTTCATCATATGTATACGAAATTGTGTATAACATTATGAAACCAATTACAAATAGCTGTGTTTAATTACCTATGTGTTACATTCTCATTCGGATAATGTGCATGTAGACAGATTTTGCAACGATTACCGTAATCCTCAGTAAACATCAAAGAGCTTAGGCATTAAACATGAGTTTGAGATTAGTATAAATTCCGGATCAATTTACTTGGTTTAGAAGATGCAAGATATAACCATGCAATTACACCAAGTCAAAAAAGTACGTAGAATTTACTTTAGTTAATAAAAGGACAAAGTAAAGAAAATATCAAGTAAATATTATAAATAATAATAAACATCAAACAATCATTTGAAAAATATATCATTGTATTTTCAATGAAAATATATTTCTTTTATTATTGGTACAACATTATTTGCATAAATAGTGTAAAACATTATAAAAAAGATACATTTTAATAAATCATAAATAATAAAAAAGTTTGTTTACAAACACAATTATTATACATTAATTATGTAAGTAGAAACTTGTAATAAGTAGCGACGCATGCAAACATATACAGTGTGGTAAATACATACGTTTTCCAAAGCATTATTGATTTTTTATAATGCAGAGATACGTCGAATTTGTTTTTGAAGTGGTATATTGTTACAAAATTATTTTATAACCCACTTCACTCCTTTAATAATGACAAAAGACAAAAGCACACAATTTTTAAATTATGTATACCTCACTTTAAGCTGATTTTTATTATGCATTCACCAGCACATTTTTAAATTTTGTTCATTTAGTTACCAAGAAAACGAATTACAAAGAGCCTCTAAAATAATAAACATTTCAACTGGGTGTCCGCAAATTTGATGATTTACAAAAAAAAGCTAAATATATTTTTTTTTGGTTTTTGAGTTACATGCCTGATTTAATTACTGATCCTTTACCGATCGTGGAGTAGTGTGGCATATTATATCTTAAAACTTTAGTGAAATCGATATACTGGATAGTAGTTTTCTGCCGTTACTACCTCTTTTTTGCAGTTGAAAATTTGGAATGGAAATTTTGACTAATATAGTTTTATTAAACATGAATCAAATTACAAAAATAGCATTAACCTGATAGCAACAGCAAATAACATTTTGTTTTTATCTTCTACTGAACTCACATCTTTAAATCTGTAAAACTCGCTACGCAAACCGAAACATACAGATCTACAAATAATGCTATTTTTCTCTAGTGGTTATCTGTAGGCGATTTTCTCAAGAGACATTTTTTAGAGCAATCCGACCTTTTCAATGCTGTTGCCCGTTAAAAAAAATACAACCACTGTAAGTCTGGACCGCTAAATGGAAGGTACCCGGAAAAAACTATCACTCAGGATATTGCTTTCACTAAAGTTTTAAGTGACAATAGACCATAATGGTCTATATAATGTTCCAAATATCAACTAGATTAGTTAAGGAGATATTAATTAAATTATAACTCAAACACCAACAAATTTGTATTTCAGATATAATTTTTATTTCGTAGATTGTACATAGCAAGAAATTATCTATACACGCTACTATTATTGATGTAGTAAAATAATGTGTGTAAATTGTTACACGTTTTATTTCTAAAAGTGTCGAAGGTGTAAAAATATTTACAAATATCATAAAGGGTAAAATCTAGAATTTTAACTATTTGATCAAATATCATCACCATCAGATGTGAAGTACTAGTAGATCTGCAGTCAGCTCTGTCAGCAGTCACCAATTCCTGTCATCTCTACCGCCAAGATCTATAATGCGAAATAAATATGTGAATTTTAATTTTGTTAATATCTTTATTTAACTGCTCCTTTCCCAACCAATAGGGAACCGGGGTACTGAAGTTTCTTGTTGCATTATATAGATTGACGCTTAAACTAAAATATTAATTTGTTCATCTCCCTCAATGCGTTTCAAGTACTTGATTCTTCCAATTGCTTAAATCACAAACCGTCGACCGCAGTCTAAAGCCTTCGACATACCAGCTGCCGTTCGCCTACTTACCTAGTTACCTAACATTAAATGATAAAGGTAATACATATTTCAAGTAAATTCCACTAATATTTGTGAAAATTCATTACTAAAGCGTCTTTGTAAAATTTTCCAAATGGCGATGAGGTATATTTTACTCTTTTTCCGTGCGGACTTCCCTGTACCAAAAATGTATAAATTTCGTATAAAATTTTATCAGACATTTTTAGGGGTGCATTTATTTATAGTCGGGAATATATAGCCACACGTTGTCGGTGACATTTGCGAACACCTTGTATATTGGTAATCCGCTACCTCATTTAGTTACATCAAAACCTGCCTCATTTCTCTGTAAAACTCTTAATCTCTTTAAACAAGTACCTATTGGCCGTGACGCGAACCCACTGTCAAATAAAGCACGTAGGCCTTTTATTAAACTCTCTCCATTTTTCTAACTCCATTCACGCCGCTCTATTGTATTCTCCCTATATAAATGCTAGGTAATTCCAATGCAACAACCACCCGCAACGGATCGCTTTTAACCGAAAAATATAGACCTGAACCCTAATATGCTCTTTTGCCTTTGCTCTAAATGAAAAGCGCTCTATTTTTGTCTCCGCGGCCGAAACAAAAACGGACCTGGGTTTAGTTGCGTTATAAATTGTCCAACCCTTTCCGTAAACACGACTGTAAATCACTGGTGTTTATCTTCTTGATCAAATTCGCAGATTAATAACTGGGAACGGTTCGCTCGGAGTGATTGTTATACCGCATTGTAAAATGGGTCATTCGGTATCCTAAATTTACTTGGTAAATTAGATTGTTTTCAGCTTTGCCAAATATGTCGATCCTGTAGAATAACATGTCGGATTAAACTTTACCAGCAGTTCCTATTCAGTTAATAAATAGTCATGATCCGATAATCCGACATACCGGGTGCATCCTAAATGATGTCATTAATTTCAGGTGTTGATTCCTCATCATATTTTATGAAAAGAAGTATAAACGTATGCCCTAACTTGTTTTGTCTCCAATTAACGGGGGGTTAAAGGCTTAATAAAAAATCGGTTTTTCATGAATTACTCATAAGTCTTTCCGCCGATTTTGATTGAACTTAATATGTTTGTTAGCAGTAACAAAGGGCTTCTTTTCATAAAATTAGATTTTGAATTGTAATTCCAATGGCGTCAAAGAAGGTGTCCACGAGGTCCAAGTCTGGAGATCTTGGTGGCCACGGTTGAGGTTCCCGACGGTCTAACCACTGGTGAGCAAAAGTATCATTAATATATTTACGACCGGTCAGACTGGAATGGGCAGGTATCGTGCATAAATGACATATTTCGTCTTACTAGCAATGTATCTTCTAGAAATTGTCTATACGTCACACCACTGAGTCGACGAGGAGTAAAATGAGGCCCAAAGAGATGCTCACCAACAATTTATACCCAGATGTTCTCCGAAAACTCCTGCTGAAATCCGCTTTCTACAGTAGCATGGGGATTCTCGTAGTCTCAACAATAATTGTTATGAAAGTTTATGATGGCATCCCTTGAAAAACTTTCCACATCTGTGAATAAAACTTCAGGCATACAATTGAGATTATTTACAATTTTTTTAAGGAACCACTGACAAAATTCCAATCGGCTAGGAAAATATTTCGGTAACAGTGCCTCCACCCGTTGCTTGTGGTATAGTACAAAATTTTTTTATGGAAAACCTTACATAAACACTTTGATGACTGACATTGAACTGTGAAGCTAATTTTCGGGTACTTGTTGAACAATTGCCAACAACTTCTTGAAGAATTGTATTATTGTCCTCGGTCTACCAGGACGCTCAGTCTGTTTAGTTAAAGATCCAGTCTCATACAGTCTAGCAAGTAATCTGGTGAAAGTTCTTTCGGCTGGAATATCTTTGTTAGGATATCGTTTACTTGATAGTATACGATAATATTTGCACGCTCAACCAATTTCAGACACTAGTACTGTAGTTTTACGTATTGATCTGAAATTTGGTGTCGATGGGTTTTTAGAGGGTGCCAACAATTTCAGTAAAAAATGTCATAGCGTATGGATACCTTTAACCGTTTTCGAAATCTTTACATTTAAAAAATATAACACTACTAGCATGGTAAGAGGGTTTTTACTGACGGACATAATGATATGACTGGCCAGCCGTAGACGAGTCTGTCACCTTCTGAAGCCAGTGAAAAGGGTAAATACAGATATCAGTAATTTGTCGTAAGCTTTGGAAGAGCTAGCGTGACTACATATATTGTGTATTTCACTGTTCATTTTGATGAAAATTATTGTACCTGAAGCAATTATTAAGAAAGCCACCAGCGTAGTTTTAAGCTTCAAGTTTCAAGTTTATTGCCAACAAAATCATCTTCAAGGTACGAAAGTGAATATAGCGACATCAATTTTATTCAGCTACCATAAGTGTAAGGTAGTGGTAGCGACAGTAACAATATTAGGCATTTTTGGTTGTTCCATGTGACAAACTTCTTTCTCTGACTGTGAATGACGTAGAAGATAAGGGCCAACATGTAATTGTAACACTGCGACAAATAAAAAAATTAACAAAAAGATTAATCATCACCGATGATGACTGCAGTTTCGAACCCGGCATGCTGTACAGAAAATAGGTAAATCCTCGGCTTCCTAGAACAGAAAGCCTACAATTTTTTTTTAACATATCGAATTGGAAAGTGCATATCCCTTAATGCTGGTCAGCACACTATTGGTGCTGTTCTAAAGCAAACCAGAGTTATATCACCGATACATTTTTAGCTTATTTATCTGTGGTTATATACCGTTCATTCTCTTCGCCGATCTGGAGCAACTATGGTTGTGAATGCTGGTGGAAATATTTTATCACTAAAACGTTCAGGAGGATGGAAATCCATTGTCAAAAAATTATTTCTTAGTAAAGAGTCTATAAATGCTATGCCGTTGTCTTCTACTTCAGCCTCTGCACCAGTAGATGGGTCAATTTCAATATTTAAGCGTCCAAATGTTGTATTATTAGAAATAACAGTTGTATCATGATTTTTAACATATATGATACAAATAAAACATAATTCTCTAATGAAAATAATGCTACTAATTTGTAAAATTGACAGTTAACCTGCAAAAGTTTTACAAGTTAGTAGCTTGTAAAAATAAATTTTCTTGATTAATACGATGTTTTGATAAATTGACGTTTACAAATGAGTAACGAAAAAACAATATTAATGAAATAAAATCTATCACTGTGTGTAAAATTATTGTAGTTTTACAAATAATTGTATATTAATATGTCTCGCAACATTTTCTTCTTTCTCTCGAAAATAAGAGACAGCCAAATTATAAAATATTTAAAAACAGACATGGCAGTCTAAGCCAAACAGGAATTTCTATGGCCTACAAACTTCACATGCGTACGGTAATAATGTCCGTTCCACTTATTGCATAAATAGCTATTAATGTCATCTGATATGACCATATCCAAAACGATGTGGTTAATACTAATGCCAAACGGCTAAAGAAGTAGCCTTATGCTCTGTTTCACCTGGATACCAGAAATTCTCAAAGATCACAAACTATTTTGTAAATTAAAAATGTTTAAGACATGTTTAAGACATGTTAGCACCCACAGTCCCACAAAAATCTTAGGTACCTGTTCACTAGTAATTCTTTATAGTATTATGGTTTGGTAGTAGCATTGGAAGCGACATGACATATGGCACTAAAGACCGTTTCTGAGGACCATTGTTTTTAGAAAACCAGTTCCAATCGTAGTAACCTTAGAACCAACAATACTAATCGAAATCAACATATCGGTATTACATTTTGTACAGGATATTGTTTTTTCTACTTTCAGTGACTATTTTAGTACTCGTATTAAAATAATAAATAATACCTACATGTTTTTCAGAAGACACATAGTATAAAAAATAAATTATATAAAACAGTCTTGAACGTAGAATAAATTGAATTTAAAACGTTTGCAGTGGCCTTAATTTTATGTTCAAAATTTTATTTCAAGTTAAAGTAATTAATAAAACTAGTACTAGAATATTTTTTATTTTTAAAGAGCACCTTCTGATGATTGATATTCTGATCCTCAGTTCTGAAAGGGTTCCGAAATCTACTCCTTTTGATTCACTCATTATTATGTTTTAAGTATTAAAAACAATGATAGCCTATTTATTCGCCCTGTTTACATCACAAAATATTGATTCACATTAGTATCGTATTATAATTGGAGACAATTTATTCTATGTCCCCACATTCGCTTTGACTGAGAATACTATGGTTTAAACTTAAACAATGTTGCATGGACATAAATTAAAACGGTCCTTTCGGTTATACAAAACTACTAATCGCATCTGTATTTAAAATATATTGACGTATAGGCTTGTGACATAGAATAGCGATTCCATATAAAAATGTCGATTTCAGATAAATACGGACATAGAATGGTTTGACTGTTAGACGAAGAAGTTGCTAGATCTCAGTGTAACGAGTTGCTACATGCTCATAATTCAAAGGATGGGTAAAATGATTTTAACTTTTATGAAATCTATTACTCTTACAAGATTGATTTGGTTTATACTTCTCGGGAAATTTGCAATTTGTGTACAAGATTAATGCATCGCCTTGAGAAATCGCGAGATGCATTTTAAAAGTGGATTAAAGCCGAGCGATATTTGTAAAAGTCTGACACATTGTAGAGGCGGAATGGGAAGTTGGCAGTTTTAAAGTTGTTTTTATTGCCGTCTTCCAAATTACTGAAGTAAATGCTATTAAATCTTTGAGTTGCGCTGGCAAACTCTCACGGATGATTCATTAAGTTTATGGCATAATTTGGATTAAAGGGGCATTCTTTAGAGAAAGTTAAATCCGACCTAATCTGTTGCTGTTTCGCAAACAAATAAGTTTGAAGAATTTAAATTCCTTTAGATAGTCAGATAATTCAGAAACATGGACATTTCCTATTTTATTTCACTAAATAACAATCAATATTTTATGTAAGGTGAAGTGGGATAACTGTATATTTGGGGTAAATGTGTAGTCATATAATAATATCTAAACTTTGTGTAAAAAAACAAAATTTTTCGAGTAAATGGCATAACATGACATAAATTAATATTAAGGGGAGAACTATTGTCTATACACAAGCATTTATGTTATCCAGCGAAAATTGAAGTTTAAAGACATCGCGATATGAATAACTTTTATTGACAACTCATCACCGTACAATTTATATCAATTGATTGAAGTACTTATATTATTAATGAAAATAATAAAGAGTAAAGGTCCTAAATAAGATCCTTGGGGAACTCATAATGATGACAAATGAGAGAGAGAGAGAGATCTGAGACGACGAATTTCCAAAAACTGTGTGAAAATCAAATGCACTTTCGCCAAATATACAGGGTGATCCAGAATGATGGTCAAATATTTTACCAGTGTATTCCACAAGCCATTTCAGGGGGGGGGATCTTCATATGAAATTTTTCAATTTGGGTTATTCCTGTTGAGATATTCGAGCCTCAAAATGGCGGAAAAAATAGTTTTTATTTTTCCTTAAAAACGGTTGTACTTAGAAATTCCAATTTCAGTACACGTTATCAGCTAGTCAAAGGCTAATTTGGGGTGGTGTCTATTCCTTAGCTTATGTTTCTGGAGGGCGGGAATAAGCAACCCCTAGATTTATTTTTTTCAGAACTTTTCCTGCAGTAGCCGATTTCAACAAAAGCGATCCCATTCCAACACATGCGATACACTTTTGCAAGCGTCGGACATTCGATTTCATCTTCTTGTAGATAGACAGATTAAATGTTATCCTGTTTTTGCTTAACTAGAAACTACGATTTTATTGTAACTGTCATAATAAAAATTCCCATTGGGTTAACCTAAGATCCCCTTATAAACATATTTATAAACATGATTTATCAACCTTTAATTTTAAAAATTCAAATTTTCATAAACTGTACAATGATATGTGCAATATTGATTGGCGAATCTATAAAGTCAGTGTTTCTTGAATAAATTTTGAATTATTGCGCTCTAAGTTAAAATTAGATATTGATATTGCACACAAAACATATATACACAACTGTGAATCTCAAGTAAAATCAAAGCCGCGTTCTATTCCAAAATCAAAAATCAATGATCTTCTATAATGTTAGTTGATGATCATCAAACTATTGTTAACGCATTTGTCAGTTTTTTCAATATTCTTCAATCAATTCAATTCAATCTTCATTTGATGCAGTTGACTTAGAATTAATTGTAATATTTTTATGTTGAATATTCCTGTGGTTACTAATCATGATGTTTTAAGTGCTCTAAACAAAAATAAGAATAAGATAACTACATGTCCTGATGGGATTTCATCTTTTTTGTTGAAAAAGATCTGCCCTATTTTCAAAAAAGGCGATAAAAATTTGGTTAAGAACTAGAGGCCTATTTCAATCATGCGCAATTTTAGCAATTTGACTGAAGTTATTATTCATAATATACTTCACTCTCATATTAAATCACAAATTTCAAGCCACCAACATGGATTCTTGGCCTATAGATCTACTTTTTTTGTATTACTGGCTTTTGATAGGCTGGATCACGGTATTCTCCTTCATAAGATGTATAATTTCGATGTGTCTAAAAACTTCTTAAAATTCATTGAATTTTACCTTTCTAATAGATTGCTAAGTGTACCATACCATGGTTTTACTTCATTTGAAATCATTACTACACCTGGGGTACTTCATGGTTCAGTTCCTGGCTCTCTACTGTTTAATGTTAATGGTATTTGTGACAGTCTTCGAGTCAATGTTCTTTTATATGGGGATGGTTACAAACTGTATACATCTGTTTCATGTACATACAGATGATTGTATTATTTATACTTATTTCAAAATGATATAACTGTAATTAATGGATGGTGCGTTCGTAATAGGTTGGCTTTGAATATTTCTAAATGTTTCATTATGACTTGCACAAGGAAAATTTATTATATTACATACTGTACAACATAGGTTCTTAAACTGTCACTCATTGCATTGAATTTAAGAACTTTGGATTTACTTTTGACGTTAAATTAACCTTTGTTCCTCACATTAATAATATTAAACATTAAGCAAACAAAATACAATAAAAATATTGTAATTATTGGTACAGGTTGCACGGAAATCGCCTGCTACTTGCCGATAGACTTGTCTTCGCGGAAGTCATTACGTTCTGACATTGTGACTACCCTCAGATGCGAGATGTCAACGTACTAGCCAAACCACAAGCACGTGGTATCGTAAGAGGACTTCCTACCATTGGTATTTAAATTGATATACCTGCTTTACAATTTAACACAATTAGAGGTTTAGATGATAGACACTAGCCAACCACTGCCTATCACTAGCCTGTTTTATTGATTCTGCATAGTCAATATTTCGATTTTCGTTGATATTTTACATATTTAACTTTAAACTATATCCGAAACAAAAAGTTTCAGCCCCTGTATTTTTTTAATACATGCGATAAGTCCCTTAAAAGTCTATAAACTTTTAGTTAAACAAAATTCAAATTCTCCTCTTGAATATCGATTCTGAGTCAAAGTTGAAGAACAGAATATTTTATCAAATATAGATGAGCTTTTTAAGAGTGAATATAGGGGATGTTTAAATACACATTCAAACTCTCGAAACATTCATACAAATAACTTTGTAAATTGTGTGTTATTGAGTGTGAACTAGCATTATACAAGATGATTCACAACTTATCCGGTGGTAGTATTAACGTTTTTACGATAGTGCATTAGTTTCCTAAGCTACTTTTATCGTAGTACAACGCGGGCAGGATACGGGAAATTTGCAATCGAATCGTGGAAGAAATGAAGATCCAGAGGCGTCCACGGCGTATTGCAGCAGCTGAGGAACACATTCCAAACAAATCACTCGACAAGTACGATGAATGTCCCAATCAACAGTGTGGCCTATCATATAAATATACGAAGCTCAGTTATATCTCTACTAGGTACAGCGAGTTCAAGCATTAGTACTAAGGATTTACTACTTACGAATTAAATTTTGTGAATAGTTGCTGGAACAAAATGCTCTAAATTCCAGATTTACGGCTGATGTGTTAGTTACAGCTATTTTTACATAAAATGGGATTAATAATAGTCATGTTTAAGATTTTGAAAATCCGCACGTGATTCAACAGGATCAGTTCCAATAACGCTTTTCTTTAAATGTGGTTCTTGCACGATGGTGCTTCTCTCATTTTCGCCAAAGTGTTTAGGAGTACCTTAATGAAGTTCAAAGATTACGATGGATTACACGAGGAGTACCGATACCATGGCCGCTACGATCGCCTGACGTAAATCCTTTGGACTTCATTTTGCGGGCATATTTAAAAAGTGAAGTGTATCGCACGAACTGGACACTAATGATGATTTACGTAAACGTATCATAGCTGCTGCTAATACCTTAGAAGTTGGACAAGAACCAAAAACAATTGTGTTTTGTAGTAATTGGGTAAGACGGGCCCAATGTGTTTAACGTCGGACAACATTTGGAACAGATATCATCAGATATGTCAAATATTTCGTTATAATTAAATCAGATTGTTATCCAAAATACATTGGCAATGAGTAATAAAATAATTAGTCGTACGAAAAACTTTACAGATACGAACAAGCATTTTTTAAAGAAACTTAATTTCTATGATAAAACATCGTCAGCAAAAAAAATATGAGCATATTTGAAGTCGTGATACCTCGCTTTGTAAATACAAAACTTATTATTAACTGTTTACGGTACACACAAGTTGAAAACGTGCTTAAGTATTTAAGTTTTTGTTTTTACAGAAAAAATAAAACACTACAATTTTTCAAGTGTAAACTCATAAAGCATGTAGTAAGACTTAATGGATTTTACCTAGTGCAGCTCTCTAGTCCATTTGGATAGAAAGAAAAACAAAGATTCGAGGAGTTTCTCTTATAAACTTAAATGGGTTTTGAGAGCTCACGCTTTTAATCCATCTAATTCAGTTAATATTTTATTAGCTATGTACACTTTAAAACTTGGTATAGCGATTAAATTTCATGGCACAGACTCAATTCGGCTTCAAACTTAGTTTCGCTTTGTTATTCTCGTAACGACAGACTAATTATTGCTTAATAATAAAAAGGATAGTATCTAGTTGGAGGAATTTTCATCTTTTTTATGGAAATGCATTTTCTTATTTAAGTAGGCTTTTGCATATTTAAGTAAACTATCTAATAATTTGAAAAATCAGTATTATACAATATGTTGCCGTCTTGGCTGATTTATCATTTCGCAGATTTTAATAACTTTTTTTAAAACAAAAACTAGCAGCAATTGGCAATACAGTTGCAATTTTAAAAAATGTTATCATTAGATTCCAAATTTTCAGAAAAGAGTAGTACGCTTCAATTTTTCTAATAGGTTATTGAAAACTTGTCACATATTTAACCGCAGTAAATTTCTACTGAAAGATTCATCCCGAAAACTATATGAAATTTTAGATATAGATAGAAAAATTATTGTTTTGTTGTTTATACATAGGTATACTTACATATACCCAAATTTACATTAATAAAGTCAAGAAATAACCCAATATTAATTTTTAAATACGTTAACATGTTTGAAGACTAATTTGAACAATATTGTTCAAATCACACATGCTACCCTAGCGATTGTTTTCATCACTACTATTCCTTCCTCTTTTCATCGCGATTATTATTAACTTTCAATGATAATGTATACTTGCATAATACTCACAATTTTAATTCCGTTTTTTTTTAGTAGAAAGGAATTTAAAATAGCTACAAATATTTAACTTATCTTTTTTTAGTTTAGATAAACAAGGAATCTACCTCGTATATGTTTAAGATTTATTTTTATTTTTTTGGTGTTTCTACTAAAACTTTATCTGTTGAGCATTTCAACTTGAAACATCTCCAGATGCCTTAGTCACTACAATGTAGTTGTTTGTAATGTCCTCCAGTCTGCTGTTGAAAACATTTATGTTTTGTTTGTTTGTCTTCTCCAGTGCATTAACACAAATAGGAAAGTTAGAAAAAGTTGGAACTACAAGTTTAAATGCTCAAACTACTGGTCGTCAAAGTTTGATAAATACGTATGAGAAAAATAACTAGAAATGTAATTTATTTAATAAATGATAGAAGCAAAAAATATATCTTATAACCGAGATAATATTTTGATTTGAAATATAGAGGGTGCTTCGCGAGAAAAGGAAAACATTCTAATATTTTTTACTGTATTGGAAAGGTATTTTAAGCTAATACAAAAAAAATCTGCTACAATTCCTATCAATGAAGTCATATGTTAGTATGATTATATTATACAGAGCTTTCGAAAAGTAACGAATAAATTCATTATTTTTGAGAATGAGAAGTTTTCGAAAAAATCCCCTGGCACGTCGATTTTGTTTTTAAAAAAGGCACTTTTTGACATACGACCCACATTTGTGACGTCATCGCTGTTCATGACATCATCGACAATCTTTTTTATTATTATATAGTTACAACGCAGAGTAGTTAGTTTCACACAATATTGTTAATACCTAAAAATATATAAGTCAAAATAAATAAGTTCATAACATTTTGGTCCTCCTTTTTTCCCTTAAAGACACTTTTTACGATGACGCAGGCCAATTATGCAATATTTGCTAGAAAATAGTTATTTTCGGGTAGAAAATAATGTACCTTTTACTATCTCATCAAAGGTTTGTTTTCGAGATATTAGAGAGTTATTGGAAATCCCTTTAATACTGCCGAACAGTATTTAGTACGACTTTATTTAAATACTGCTTACTCTTATTTTGCCCACAAAAACATAGTTATTGGTCAACAATTTGTCGGATGGGATTCCCTTATATTTTTGTTTATTTCTCTCAATTTTGACAATTTAATGGTGAATCACAAAAGGAGTACAAGTCAACATTTTAAGAAAATGAGGATAAATTTCCTTCTCCTTATTTCATTTTTCTTCAAACCGCAACGGAAAGTAATTAGAAAAGCGAAAACTTCTCGGATAACTTACTTGATATAATAGGTCCTTCCTGAGTCATCCAATGCCCTCTCCCAACCATAAGGTAAAGCATCTTCTCCAGTTTTCCAAGCCTCCACTGGAGGTAGCCACCCTGCTGTTCGTGTAACATGGCTGTAAAAAAATAAATAGTAATTAGCATAAATTAAAAAAGTTGATCTATATTTACAATATCAAAATCATTATTTACTCAACAATAAATATTTTTTCTTATTTTCATATTCTTTATGTTTTTTATTAGGTATTAACTTACAATGTTTTACACATAATTTTTTGCAACTAGCTTTTACAGTTTTTTTTTTCAAATCAGTTTTCCTACAACTAATATGAATAAAATCAGCTAATAAAATTAGTTCATCAACATAACTAGATGTTTGGTCGTGAAAAGCATATTTCATTGATAGGAAATGCAGGAAGATTAGCTTCCTACCTTTACAATAAAGTAAAAAGTAAAAAAATGTATACTCATGTTATTATTATACTGCTTTAAACTGTTGCCTTTTACAACTGATGTTTGCTTTTAAAAACATTTATTATTTTAATGGTTTTTCCATTAAAACAATTCAAGGACTCATTGAAATTAACTGTTTGATAAATCGATACTTCTATAACTAGCACAGACAGTATTCTTCATAAATAAATATATCAAAAAATCAATATAAAGAATAACTTATTCAAGATGTCCAAAAAAAATCTCGAGTTCAAGGATTCATGCTTGATTTATTTTTACGTTTGTCTGTTGTTAGAAGAAAAAAATTAAGTTAATGCAGAGATATCCTCAAATATTGATTCATTTAATATAGAAATGGGAAATATGTTCATATAGAGGCCCAATTTAAGGAGAAATATTTTAAACATGTTTCGAGATACTAAAATATTAAATAAATAAGTTAGTATGTAAAAATTTACTCAATCATGGGAGAGGTAGAAAATAGTCAATTTTCATATGTTTCTATTTTATTACCAAAATATTCTTCACATTATTTTATGTGTACTGTGTAAATTTTACATCATTCTTTGCAAAAATAAAGTGATAATAAATTTATATATTCTCTCCATTTTCGAACCATAAAAACGAGAAAAATACAGATGGCGGCCAAGTGACGTCACAGTACATGAAAAACATATTTGACGAGTGACCTTTGCTACCTTCCCTTTTGCTTAAGGAGCGGTCAGGAACCACTCCGATGTTAGTTGTTGGTCCTTGGTGGTCAGGAACACTGAAACGCTGGGCGACCCAGAGTCGGAGCTGGTCGTGTGGTAAAATTAATTGGACTAGTAATTTATGGGACCCAGCAACCATTTACCTTACGTTTTAAAACGAGTTAGAATCCGGTTACTAAATTCTAATTATTGTAAACGAGAATCAACAAAAAAATATCCAGAATAGCAGAATATACTAGCGGGACCAAAAACTGAGTTTTCAATTTACTATAGTAAATAGGTATACAAAAAAAAGTATAGTTACACATATATTTGGCCAATGGTCGCGCGGTTTGAGGCGTCAGTACTTGAATCAAGGTGACTAGATCGCTGTGGGTTCGACCTCCGCAGCCGATAGACCGTATATAAGCTATATTCGTGGAGAGGATTGGCACCCTCTCTGCGGGTATGGTAGGGTGGAAGAATATTGGCTTGGATCAATGTGAGACATTGATATCGGTTGACATTTCACTACCCCCCTAATTAATGAGGTTTTCTAGGTTTCCCTCATTCCTGCACTGAATGGTGGTTAGGACCTACCAACGTAAGTCGTTTCTGGGCGCAAATGAGGCCTGCTTAATAATAATATGCCGCCCCCTCTCCCTCACAAGTCTTCGATTTCTGGGCTAATCCTTGTGATTAGAATGAGGGGTAGAGATATTATTATTATTACTATATATTCCTTTCAAATTCCACCCGGTATAGTGTGGGACTATCAGTACGAAATGAAATATTTTTAACGAGATAACTATTTAATATAAAAAAGCATTAGACAATAACAATAATAATTGATGGAATTTTGATCAATTTGATTCCTTCCGGTACACGTATCTGGATATGCTAATATCTATTTTTATTCTAAGTTATTCTAAAAGAGATAAACTCTTCTAACAAAAAAAATAGTTATAGGTTAAAAGTAGGTTGACTTAGTCATTACCTTACATTCCAAATACGTCGTGGTATTATTATATTTATATTTTCTAAAATAATTTAAATATTAGTTCAATCAATATAATTATTTTTAATTAAATATTGGTCTTTGTCTTTTTCTATATAAATTTTAAATAACCTGGTCCAGTAAATCCCTTTCATACATATAAAATTAATGATATTTCATTACAACTAATTATGAAACCATTTTAAATAGATGAAATCTGCAACATAATATGTGCAACATTCAGCAACCAAATTCTGTTTGCAATACATATTTACTCATTATATCATTATATGCAGCGTGTTTTAATAGCTACAACATATTTTAGTTTTGCTATATTTAAACAAAAATATTAAAAAATAAATATGATATTAAACATAAATATTTTATCTCTACATTAAAAATACCAAACTAGGCAGTTTTTATTTAAAAATACTAAAATTTAGTTGGAATTTTTAGTATTTTAGAAGTTTGACTACATGTCTAATATTAATAAATAGTGAAATTATTCAGATACATTTTTGTCTTTTCATAATATGTTTTTTATATTCTTTGTCATTATTAATAATGTAATGTATATTTGTTTCTTACTGCACTAAAAGAATATGTAGAAAAGCTCTAAATTGATAGAATCTGACTTGTTGATAATATTAAACAAATTAATAACAATTGTTCCTTAGCTTAATAATTAGAAAATATTACTCTCAAGTATGGAATTATGTTCTTATCCGTCTTCAACAATTAGTCGTTCAACCAGTAATGCTATATGCCTTGTATTATTCGCTGCATTGTAGAAGAGGCATCCTTTGCTTAGTATTAAAAGAACTTCATTTCTAACTTTAAATTATACGCAAAAAGATAAAAACTGTCAGATGAAAAATGAATAACCACCGTAACTGCTTCGTCGCGAAATAGTCTGGCTCATTTTAGTTGTGAAACAATTGTTTTTTATCTGCAGGATATAATGGATACTTTCCAGACATAGAACTGATTGAGTCATTAAAGCGAACGCACAGAAAATATTAATGGAGTTAGGTCTTGTAATACAATATACAATCCAATTTTTAATTTTAATTAAGATGGATGTATACAAGGTGTTCTACAAGGTCTATGACAAACTTTAGCAGATAATAGTTGGGTTAATGTCAAACATTATTCCTTGTATGAACATAGGTCAAATTGCTTTTTGTTTAGAAGTTACAAGCACTTTAATAAATATAATTTCATGTTTCAAAGTAGCCTGATAAATAAAAATGATGGTTGCTATAACAATAATTATTGTTTGTGTCATTTTGTTTAGTCTTTTGTTACTTAGCGTTAAAATGCTAAATAAAATATGAATTTATTTACAACTTAAGAGTATGCAGAGCATTGTCTGTGAGTATTCCAATAGAAATGCCAGATAAGCAGCCAGAATACCGACGAACATACCCAAATAGACATCAACCTGCCCACAGTCTTTAGTGCATCATTTCGTAGACTTCAAGAAGAAGGTAACCCATCCATCATTCGTCCTACTGAAGTGAATGTACACATTGAAGAAGATATAATAGATGCATTGACAAGTCTTCAATTAGTGTTCGGCAGTTAGCAAGTAATCTTTATTTATCAATGAACAGAGAAATGTTACATCCGTTTCATCGCCAAAATGTACAACGACTAGAATTTTGTCGCTGGTAACTTCAACAAGACGATTTTAGCAACGTTGCAGTGTCAACGTTTGGGGTAGCATATTCAACAATAATTTACTGCCTGTACCTACATGTTTTAAATGGTCGTTTAAATGCACATCTGTATAGAACTTTCTTGGAAAACAACCATTTTCATTTCATTGATGATGTAGGGTTTAATATTGTTCAAAATATGTGATAACAGCACGATGGTGCATCACCATTGATGAAGGCAAGTAACACTTTGGTTAAAGATAGGAATGACATGATATATTTTTGAAATCAGAAAAAAAATCATTAAAAAATTCAAAAATACACAGGGCGGTCCATTAAAAAATACACAAGGATGACAATGCGTCATCAAAAATGAAAGTGATCAAAAATGAAGTCAATATCGCAAAAAAAATTGTAAAATCTTTATAGGTTCCGAATAAACAATTATTGAAGTTGTAGTATTTTGAACCTTTACATCAATGGGCTACTGTAGTGTCTAGCCAGAAAGTCCGATTACTTTTTGAAGGTATTAAATATTTTTGTGATGACAGTCTTTGCATTAGCTTTTTAAGTGTCAAAAATGTGTATAGCAACTCGGATTTGATGGATATTGTTTTAATTTATGAAGAAGTGAAAATGCTTTAGCAGAATGATTTCCCGGTAAACACGCGCCAAATGCAGCTACTTTCACCGCGGTGTGCAATGTAGTTCAATGCGAGGAAAATTTGAAACTGAATCGTGGAATACATGGAGGTCTATGGCGTCCACGGCGTAATGCAGCAGTGTAGTTGCATCATACACGAAGCTCAATTATATCCATGTACAGCCTCTCCAAGCATTAATACTAAGGGATAGGACGAGGAGGGCCGGTACCATGGCCGCTATCATCTCCTGACTTTAAATTATTTGAACTTTTTTTTGTGGGATATTTAAAAAATGTGTATCGCATTTAAGAAGACACCTACTATTGATGATTTACGTATCATAGTTGCTGCCAATAACTTACGAGTTTAATACGGACAAGATTGATTGATTGATTGAAAATTTATTGAAAAAAAAATCAGAAACATTTGTTATTTTGTAGAAACTGGATAAGACGGACCCAAAATTTAGTTGTTGTAACATCAGGCAAGTCAAACTATTTTATTAATTAAAACGGCAAATTAATTTTATTAATAATTAATAACAATAGCGATATAAATAGTTTAATTTTCTGTATAAAATAGGTGTTATAAAATGTTATTTATTTCATTCCTTGGGAATTTCTTTCCATTTTTCGTCCGGTCGCCGATTTCGTGTTTTGCCGCCACAATGGACCAATGGACCAGTTTCGAGTGCCGTGCAGGAGGGTATTTTTAAATGTTTTTCGAACTGCCCTTTTGATTTGTTTACAAAATTGTATTTGGAAGGGTCCCTGTAAATTCCAATTTTTAGATAAGTTCTGAATCACCCTGTATTATTGTTTCTTGTACCCCTCAACTTCTGCACGACACTGTGCTTCCATTAACTTATTAAAGGGGTTCAGTTACAGCCCTACAACTTCTATTCGAAACTTTATTTTGTAGCTCTAATTATAACGGTAATAAAGGGTGGCCTCAATATAGTGAATAAGCCTGTACATATTAGCTCCGTATCAAATTAAGTTAGTCGTTTGCTTTTTTTCCAGGAAATTGGTCGAATCTAAAGAAAATTTCATTTTGTACAAAGCCGAACCCTAAAACCAATGAATTATTGCCCAATAACACAGAAAATCGTGAAAACATATTTTCAGTGGTCGATGAGTTTATAACACGATAAAATAAACTGATATTTCGAGAAGCCGACTTTTTATATCCAGCTTTATACCACCTAATCTGCAATAAAGAACTCTGAGAATATTGAGGAAGCCGCACTGCTTTGAGAGCATAGCAGAACGTCTGAAAGGAAATTTGCCAAGTAACTTTGTCTCGAGATGAAGAAAGAAAACCCAAATGCGGCTGCTATCACTTGATGCATGATACACAACTTTACAGCCAGTGTTTGTCACATTGCATCCAGGAGGAACCATAAGCTGCAGCAGTTAAGTATTTATCGCGGGAGTTTAAATAATTTATTGTTGGATACATGGAATTGAAGGAAAATGTGTGATAATACAGGGTGTAAGAACAGTAGGAGGTCTGATATTGCTCTCCTCTCGACGAAACAAACAAAAAATAGTATTTTTCTATAACCATACCTAAAAGCTCAAGATTTTTAAATCAAATAAATATATATTTCAAATGCAAATATTATTTCTTATGACATGATATTATGTTTTTTGCGAACGTTCATATGAATGTAAAATAAATGTAAATTCATAAAGAATAAAATTAGAATAAATTAAAATAGTAACTAATAGCAAAAAATATTAATGATGCTGTAAAATTAATATAATGTTAGAACGGACAATCAGTCGAACACCCTAGTAGAAGTGAATATTCAGGATCACACTAAAAGATTTATGTAACAAAATATAGATTGGACATACTATAATCCATAAAAAATACTTATCTTTGCGTTCGTTATTAAATTAATATATACAGAGTGTATGGAATATGTGGCAATACTAAAGGGGCTTATATATCTGACCGACAAAACAATAACAAATTCATATTATAGAAATGCCTAACACCAATAGTTTTGCCATAAATACATTTCAAAAATAAAAATACAACTGCAAGAAAATACATAACTGTACTATGAATTTGCAAACTAAGGTACAACTAAGGTTAAGTAAACGCTTTTGTAACGTAACTTCTCTTTCTTTTTTGTATCAGTATTATCGATGTAAACAATAGAAGTTTCCCAAAAAATCTTTAAAACTGCAACGTATGTAATCTATCACTTGCTGCTGTCAACTTAGAAGTATTATTAGTCGTAGTAGTACTGTGGATAGTGCGTTTCGTGTTTTTGTACCTAGTCCTTGCTTGCTATTTGTAAATGTACATAAACAAAATGGAGCAGTTTATAGTAACCATTACGAATCTGGGCAAAGCATTCTGTCTACGAGACATTTGTTATATTTTTCGTTTGGTACAATTTAACATACAGAAAAATAAAGGCACCCATGTTCTGGACACCCTATATAAGATTATAGCTGTCAAGGTCATAATTTTAGTTTTATGTGTTTTCATGTGGATTTGATGTGATATCACACGAAATGTACAGTAAATTTAAAATATTATAACTTACTATTTGAACTTAAATTGTAGCTTAAACAATACGTTTTATTTGAGATAAAAAATTATTGCACAAGAAGTGAATAGCAACTGTTGCGAATTTTATTCTCTGTAGCATCTTGCATATGATCGATTTTAGTTTATCTAACTTCTGAAATTGATGAAGACATTTTAAACTTTTTAGTTGTTATTATTCTACAATTAACCTGTCTAGAATTTCATAGATGTAAAATAATCTTTACAAATTTCTGCTATAGAGATAAATCCGCAGAATTTTCAGAAAGTCTCTAATAATTATCATGAGATGTTTTACATTTCCGTAGACACTTTCTGAAGCTTAATGCATTTATGCATAGGTATTATGTTAGCAAGTTGCATGATACTGTCGAATCTGCATATACTTCTAGATAACATGCAGTATGTATTTCAAGAAAATCCACTGTAGAATGCCCTTAGGCATACGCCTATAACTAAATTCAAAAGCAGAAGGGATAGCACGTTTTGTGGACGGACAATCCCTTGCTATCTGATCTGTCAGCGGCAAACATTGTTGTGCAGGTAATTCAGCTACTAATAACATGATGTAG
Organism: Monochamus saltuarius; assembly: GCA_025584915.1. Classification (NCBI taxonomy): domain Eukaryota; kingdom Metazoa; phylum Arthropoda; class Insecta; order Coleoptera; family Cerambycidae; genus Monochamus; species Monochamus saltuarius. The sequence goes on from CM046726.1 coordinate 9,679,081, forward strand.
CTTACTTCATCCTGTCAGTAAATTTGATAACAAAGAGTATCGCCTTCATATTAAACAAAATTGCAGGACTATGTAGTGTTCATTTCATATTGAGAGACAATTCCGAATAATTTTGAAACTGCACACTTGTAGCAACTATCGTGTAGTGACTGTAGTGTAAAAAGAAAGATACCATCGTGTATATATTTTCACTGTTCACTCCCAAAATCATACAAATCAACTGAAAATACTACAACCACAGCAATCTTATCAATATATCTATAACTCTCTACTAGTCATCGTTATAAATGTTTTCTTTTTTTGCCTGTGAAAATCCTGAATTGATTCTATGTGGCTTAGCCTTATACAAATAGCCAAAATGTTCTCCATTTTCCTACTTTTTGTCACCCTCTTAACCTACACAATGACACCAAAATTACCTCGATAGAATAACCCCTGCCCCATTATTCTACATGTTATTTATGTCTCTGAGAAAATATTGATTCGAACATTTGGCAAAGTCTCTCGAACAAATCTAAAATATCTAAATCTATCCAGCATTTCCGGTCGACGTCATTTTGTTATTTTAAATGTTATTTATTGCCTTTTTGGATTCTACGGAAAATGTTGCTTTGTATAACATTGAAAAAAGATTTGAAGTTGATTTTTGGTATTCGTAAAGAACTTAGACGACGCTAAATTATAGTAAATCCATAAATTTAAAAATATTATATCAAGCGTTTTATTTTCGCTGTTTCATTTTGATAACAACTATAGTCTTGTGCACAGATTATTATTCTGAAAAACTTAAAAGCATTTAAATGTGGATAGGATATAACATCATAAGTTTGTTAAAAATCTTGCACGCTTGGTGCAACTTTTTTTCAACTTATTTTTTAAATAAATAAAGATATAACCTTTGGAGACAAATGATATCAGAATGGTAGCAGTACTAAAAAGATTTTTACCTTAAAAATATCTAAGGATTCACAATAAAATAATTCTTTTCAGTGACATAACACTTCAGGGTGAAACCAGTTATTAATCTGTGAAACCTAAACCACTGAATTATTTTTTAATCGTAAACTTTCATCTAATGTTGTAGTTTAATAGCCTTACTACATAAATAAAACATAGAAAGAAGTATTTATTCGTTTTTTAGTTGTCAATTATAATTTTATTTTTTGTTTGTTTACAAAGTCAACTTGCAATATTTTTAATAATATTATCTAGTAAGGTATATTACACACACTGTGAATGGGATAATCTGGTATAATGAAATGTTATCTCAATTTGTCAATATCACTCCACATCTAATCAACTTAAGCATACCTATGTTGGAAAAATAAGATTAGTTGACCTAAAAACAAAGGAGATATTAATGATTAAAGTTCGCTCCGCCCTCAATCAGTGCAGCGGGAGATGTGACGTCACATAGTCTTATCGTTCTCGCCATCCCGCCAGCGACCGTTAATCATCGTTGACGTTTTGTGTGTTCTATAAATTTGTGTATATACACAATGGTTTCTTTGGGCTTTAATTTTGTAAAAAAGACTTTTTATGCAGCACATTTTTTTTCTATAGCTAATGTTAAAGTTGCCTTACTGCTACTAAAAAATCATAATCTATTTGTGAATACAAATATTAATATTAACATTTCCAGAAATATGCATGGGAAGGGATTATATTGGCTTGATGGTTACTCTTAAAGTCAAATACATTTTTTGTCTATATCATCTGGCTGTTAATGACAACGTTTATTAATTATACTACAAACTATTTGAGATATTAAATTTAAATACTTGAAATGATAAAACTAGAATGTACGATTTTTTTAAGTGCAGATGAAGGCAAAAGAATCAGGTAGGCTTTTCTGATAAGGAACTTTCGATTAGAGAAATAAGAAAAAAAACGAAAATGACCCGATTCCCTTAGTCTAAAACCCGTTGTAAATATGCCTTTTAAAACAAAAAAATGTTTTAAGCAGTAACTCAAATATCCTAAGGATTATTTAAAACGATTTGTTAAAATTCCCCGGAGAAGTTTCACTAACCTGATGACTATAATCTGTCACCTGTCTAGCAAGAAAGCACATAACTTACAAGACTATATAAAGCACTTAACTTCGTAATTAAGGTTCATATTACAAGCGTAATTATGATTTATTTTCTGCCAGTTTGTACAATAACTCACACCTTAAGGTACTTAATTAAATTGTGAGCTCTCCATTTTAAACTACCAGGAACGCGTCTAGCGCTCGACGTAACATCTTTTGTGTACATCAGCTATCAATTGCAGGTACAATCTACCGGAAAATCGGAAAATTCCGAAGCGCACTGTATTTCAGGCGGAATTGCGGGAGTGTCTCGACTTTGCAGTCTTTAGGCTTGATTTGTTAAGGCTGCAGCAGAAATCACTGTTTCTGTGGGATCGATTTATTGCGGATTTACTTTCAAGTCTTTACAAGATAATATGGTTGCCAGCAACTCAAAAACGAAGAGGTCTACGAAAGTTCTGATTACGGCATCTAAGTCCAGTGTGAAAACCGTATTTTTTATCTTTTGTAGTTTCTGAGATATCCTGCAATTACGAGTACAACGAAACTGGGAAAGGTGTCCCAATGTATACAGAGTGGTACACATTTGTCATACTCGGAAGTATAGAATTTCTATATTTTTAAACAAATTGTAAATTTTTTGTTCAAGTTTATATACATTTTTGTATATAATTTTTATCGGGTTTTAATAACATTTTGTAAAAGTAACTACATACTCAACAAACATTTTCAAAAATTCAACATTTTGATAGATTTGCTAATTTTCTTTTTATTGTTGGAAGCCTTACTTCTCAGAAGTATTTAAATATCGTAAGCATGAAAATGGAGAATGTACTGATAATTAATCTTCCATTAAATAAGTAGGCAGTAGATATTTAGAAATGGTTCAACAAAATGGCGCATGGCCACATGATTCTGCGAAGGTGTTCCAATATTTAAATCGACGCCTTTCAAATGTATAATTGAGCTCATGGGTTTGGTGCTTGGCCTCCAGGGTGTCCATATCTCAATCGATTTTTTTTTTAAGGCAGTCTGAATGTTAACATTTATTTCAATCCCTATGAAAATGTAGAAGACCTACGCGACAGAATTTCTGCTGGTTTTAGGTTTATTCTACAAAGTGTTCAAAACATCGTGGACAACATTAGATTAAGAACTGAGATTTGTGTGCGCGAAAATGGTAGTATTTACAAAATATTTGTGTATGTTGTTTGGATATGTATTGAATTTAATTTTACGTCAAGAACAACTAGATTTGTTATTGAAATTATTGTATTTCTAAATTTTGTGGGTTATTTTTCAAATAAAATCAGTTTCAATCTGTTTGGTTTATATTAATGGCCAAAAAAAGGCGCAAGTTTTTTCTAACACCCTGTATACTCACAATATTTTATCAATATGGCATTATTTTCGTTTCTTTTATTTTTCTTTGAAGGATTTAAGGTAATTCAAATCACTTTAAATTACGAGTAGCTTTTGTACAACTGTCAAGAAAGACGATTTTTAATAGCTATAGATGCGCAAAATTATACCCATTTTTTAAAGGCGATAACCAAAAGCACGATATCGTGAAAATATGGAAACAAAATCACGTAATTGTTAAAAATAGTATATTGTTATATTAGGACATCCTGCAGTAGCCGAGCGGATGCAAAATTGCGAATGAAACATGCTATTTTTCTCCAACCAAAATTCCCATTTAATTATTAATTTGTGCTTTGAAATTATTCAAACCAAATTTAGATAATAAAGCAAAGTAGGTAAGTAGGATCATCGCATGCTGAATCGCGTCGCCTTTGTAATACTTGTCGGTCGAATCACCTGAATTTCAATATAGAATTCTGCAATGTGCTGCAGTGTGTCGACATCTATGTTAGTATTTGGAAACATACGCGTCAGGCCATAAATGTCAAAATCTGACATTTGATATAGAGACTATAATAACTTATCTTTTAATAGATTACTTATAACTTATTTAATTTGATTTGTAAAAATGTATGTATTTTATATTTACTACTTTAAAATATGCAATATTAATACCATTTATGTACTCCACACAACGTAATTGTGAACTAATACTGTAGATTGTTATACCATACCTACACAATAAGGGACTGCTACTTCATTTTTACTATGAAAAACACACTACTTCATTATTGTATGTTGTATGAATTTATAAATTCAAAAATAACATGTGAACAGAAATGTATACTCAACAGATATTTGAAATCTGTCATAATCAATCATAATTTTTAAGCAACGTCAAATTACTGATATAAACAGTTGGCAACTATGACATATGTGCTGCAGAGTGCTGCCACGCGCGGTGAGTCACTGCAAACAGGCAAAAGAACAGATCACAAACTTAGAAAAATATAGACGTCGTCAGTTCATGATATAGGTCACGTGACAGGTCCCGCGTTGCCTAGGGTCGTACGGTCCAGAAAATGGATATTTTATTTGCTTTATGGTGGCGGTTGTGCAAATATGATGGCTGCATTGCAATATAAAATTAACTAACTTGCTGTCATTAAAAATGTGACCAATCACAGCAAACAAATGAGCTTCATGCTACAATAAAACCAACGAAAATTGGCATAAAACCCAAGTTTCAGCTATTCTGGACTTTTAGGGCAGCCATGAATCAGCGGGTCGCTGGCAATATGACACTGGCACAGTCTATATTTTTCTAGGTTTGTGGAACAGATTTAGCAGACGATGGTAGGATATAACGATGTAGTCATGGACACTTTGCTAAACATTAATAGCCATGTTGCTAATTGAGTTCATTTGTGATTCAATTTACTGAAACACTTTTAATCTAAGGATTGAAAGAAGGATTAACAGTGAATACTTTTGCTGCTAAGATACCTTTTTTTTCACAGTAAGGAAAATATCAACATTAGAGACTCCTGATAGTCAAAAAACGTCATAGTTTTTTCGCAGCTCGGGGACTTCTTTCACGATCATGTCACTTTTGGCATTGAAATTAACTTCAGATAAAAACATATTGAAAAATAATAAACTTACAGTGGCAAATACTTTGGAGAGTTGGACAAAAAAAATTGTTTATATTTCGTTCGCGAATAAGTCTCGACCTTCGGTCTCGACCAAAAATTCACATTCTCATACGCCATTAAAAAAACACTGATTTTGTATATTTACAATAAAGTAAAACAAAACAGCTACGTATTAATAGACACTTAACACAAACAATTTCAAATGTAAAGGCCATATCCTGAAAACTCGAACCAAGTGGCATATTTATCACCAGCTACTGCAGTTATTTTGTATCTATGCATTGAAATATTGTCGATTCTCTTAGAAGCACTGTATTAAGAAAATACTATTGTATATCCTTATGCGGATATTGGATGTGTTCTCATAAAGAATCCAATAGCAGGCATCATCATCAATGGCGAATAAGCAACCATATTTTTTGTTTCATGCAACATAAAAGATCGGAAATTGCCGGCTATCCATTTACCCCACAATATATTGTGGCGATGTAGGCATCTCAAAATTATAACGCTCCATCACTTGGAACGTCGTAGCAACGATATAAAGGGGATTGGGTAGGGTTGGACGCAACAAAACAAGAAAGACATTTATTAAGCTCGGTAAATATTAGTTTTTGTAACTTCCGCCACAGAATTAGTGTCATAAAGAGAGATTTTGTTACGTGTATTAGCGTCCAAAAAACTGCCTTTGTTGACAGGACTAGTAATATTTCTCATTTAATTGTCCATTCTGTGGCACATAACAGTACTTAACTTGATGACAAACGTCCATTTTAACAAACGAAAACAGTGTAAGTATATATTTTTGGGTCATATTTCCTAATACTTATTAAATTTTATAATCGATTAAATATTTTTCAGTAGTACTTACATTTATTTTATGACCCAAATTATCTAAAGAACGTTGGCAGCTTAAATTTTTCTGTAAAAATATTATTTGGCGCCTAGAGAGAAATCCTTGTTTTAAAAAAAATATATTGTAGACAGATTGTGCCACTTTTACCGCAGCTTTATCTTTAATAGGCAAATCACCAGGTTTTGAACACTGGACAACCCAATAAGGATTAAAGAAATTAAGGACAAGGAAATATATCGTTACATGTTTGGTGTGGTATATACGCTAATAATGTAATTAGGCCAACATTTATATAAACTTTGTTCGAATATAGTTAGTAATAAAATTTTAATTATGCGCGTATTTATGATGAATATCTGGCAAACAGTATAAGATAACTCATTACGTGTTTATAACGTGTAGTACGATGCTCGATGTGTTTTTTATAGAAAAATGAAAAATTAATTAGTTAAAGAATGCTAAAATAGTACAGTAGAATCTAAGGTTACACGTAATCACCCTGTACCGGACTTCGGAAGATGATAGCACTGATCAAAATAAGAAAAGAAGTAATTTTTAACATATGCTTTAAAAAACTAAGAGTGTATTCTTTACAGGGTGGACAAAACGAATAGTTTTTATTTTGAATATTGATATTGTTACAACTTTTTATGTCTAAGTCGACGATAACACCGAAGATAGGTCACCATCGCCGATACCTTTTCATAGAGGCAGTTTTTGTTTAAATGAAAGAAAAGAGTTTTGTAAAAATTAACTCCCTATCTATACAAAACCTATCCCTTATGAATTAATACTGATTTTTTAATATAACTATCAACTTTGTCACCAAAATTTATGACAGTTGGTATAAAAAAACTTTATACCACTTAAAAAAAAAATAATAATAAATTATTCTTTTTATCCACCCTTCAATGAAGAAGTACAATACCTTAAAGGGTTGCTACAGACTATGCGTGAATTCACAATTCGCAATGCGCGATGCATGGTTTGTGAGGCATTCGTGAATAGTGTGTAGGGTCTTGTTCGCTAAAAATCCATTCATAAAAACCCTACATACTATGCACGAATTTCATACAAATCACGCATCGCGCATAACGAATCGCGAATTCAAGCATAGTCTGTAGCAAGGATAACGATTTACAGCAACTGTGAATAGACGGACTAATTAATTACGTAAATATGACAGAAAACTCGGAATATTATAATAGTAAATATTTATTTACAATTTAAAGTAATATGTGCACAAATTTAAATGCTGTTTACGCGAAATACATAATATGAAATCACAAGAATCTATTAAACTATAAAATATATTTTACACAACATTAAAAACTATACAAATTACAATTCATATGCCTTATTTTTCATATGACAAATATAAGTGTTACTTAACATGTAGAAATTTATCATTTCTTTTGAAAAATCCCTATTATATAATAATTTATTATTTTAACAAAACATATTTGTTGAGGAATCTAATTATTAAGATTTTATGACCGATAGTATAAATTTTTATTTCTATTCATACTCCACCTGGACGACATTTGAGATATTACATTATATTAATATAAAGCAGTACAACACGGAAATCGTTAGAGACCAAGTACTCCATTGGGTACCTATCCTATAACTTATAAATATAAAAGCAGAGAAAATGATTATGATGATATATTTGTCTTAAGTGTCATCTTAAATCTTGCTTCAGGTTCATATTATCATCGACTATGGAATAACCACTAAACAAGTCAAAGCAATCTAAATGTATTTCAACATCGTTTCTTATTGAACCCCCTCCTGAAATATAATATTAAAAAATGAATGTGTTGAAGCTTCTATTATGGATTATAATTTTGTTATAATAAAGATACTAGTACTTCTTCTGCGGAATGTAATTTTTCTTCTTTCCTTTTCGAACTTTCGAAAAGTTATTTGTTCAATTAACCACTTGGGTAATTATAAACAGATATGATACAAAGGGAACAAAAATAAAAATAATTTAAAAGCATCTTAAATGCTGAATATAACGTAGAGAAAATATACTTGTACTTGTTAATAATAACTTTCATTTCTTTCATTTCGCTTGTCGTCAACCAGAAGCTAAGCAATTGTTTGTAGTAATCTTCATTTTATTTCTATATCCTCGAATCCAAAGTAGAATTATATCTCACCTGCACTCAGTTTATATGTGAACATACATATGAAGGAACAGCCAGTTCAATTGTCGGTCATCTCACCTATGGCATACTGATGAGGGCTAACAAGCCCGAAACCGGTCTATGTCTGGTGGTGTGTCCGACAAGGGTTCTTGGCTATTCACACAGATACTGCGGGAGTAATTCATTGCCGGTCGGGGAATTAGTCCGCGGAGTAGTTGTTGAAATGACTTTATATATTTTACGAACGAAAATATGTATATTGAAAATATTAAAAATAGCTTCGATTCTCTATAAGAAACATACTTCAGATTTTACTGCGGTAAAGTCGAGCATTCCAAGGTCATAATTTATTATTTTTTAATTGCTAAAAATGAAAAAAAATCACTACAAACGACAACGTATAAGAACCACAAAGAAAAAGATGGATTTTTTACTTTTAACCCTTACAAGTTCAGTAAGAATTAACAACCAAATCTGTATTCTGTATTTACAATCTCGTAAATACGTTAGTCTTTAATTAATTATTACCCACAATAACAACGTAGACGGATCCTGCACATGAGCATCGCGACAACATTCAGTGATTTTCAATAGCGCCATTTAGACCTTCTGACGAACAATAAAGCCGCCTACTTATCGTATCTCTGGCTGCCACTCTCAGGTGACGGTTTCCCGCCCCCGGGAGATCGTCACGGAGGACGTTCTTCAATAGTTCCCCACAATTCATTATGATAAGAAAATGACAATGACGGCACAGTGTAACGGATTGATGTTCTCGTATGTCAGTTGCAAGAAGGTTTTTTTGTTCAAAAATAGTAATTGTCTTTATACATTGCATTTCAAATTAAGTTGCACTGTTGCTAACTTTGTTATTATTAAAGGTGGATATAGCTTCGGGGAAATGGCTAACGACATAGTAATTTGTTTGCTAAATGTAATGTCTTAGCAGAAGACTGAGCATACAGGGTGTAATTCTATAACAAACTGTAGCAAATGTTCTAAAGACTGTGTGGGCAGGTTGATGTATATTTGGGTATTTTTGTCGGTATTCTTGAGTTACTTGTCTGGCGTATTCATTGGAATACCCATATTATTATATGAAGACAATATCTGCATGTTCAGTTCACTCATATATAAACGCACTGCTCAATCACGATAATGCTTTCCTAGAATCATCACAGAAGATACCAACAGTTAAAAATGATAAAACGTTTATGCAATTAGTTATAGTGGCAACTATAGAAAGTCTCAAAGTACCACTGTTGTCGGAAAAGCTGTAGCAGCCTTGCAATCGCAGTATCAACCGAAATCAGTATGCAAGGTGATTCAGAAATACTAGAAAAAAATTGAGTACCTAGGTACATTAGCACTTTGAGAAATTATTTGATCGAATTCTTCAAACTTCAAATTTTGGAGACTCTTGAAAATGGGCCCAAAATGTTTTTATTTGCAAATAGCTAATGAACAGCCAATTTTGATAGATTTATTTTTCATTTTTTCTAAAATTTTTTCGTAGATTCGAAGCTCGGTTTCACAATAAGAACTGTCAATTTTTTTGTCTTTAAAGGATTAGTTTATTAGAAAACGTCGTTAAAGTTGTAGTACTACCATAGGCAACCTCGAAAATTCAAGTAATAGGAAAAGTGTCTTCGAAAATAATTCAGATAGATTGAATTGGATGGCAGATGTAAAGTAATGCTATGCATTTGAAACTACTGTAAGCTCTAAATTGGGTTAGCGTGGAAACACGTCATGCAGAGAAACAAACTTTGTTGTCACTCTTGATTAGACAAGAAATATCCTTTAACAAATTCACAACTGTCAGACTCTTTACTATCATTCGCGTTTGACTGCTCAATATAAACTAAACTTAAGCGGCAATACCGACCCGCTTATATATCTTTTTCGGATTCTCAAAGTTTCTGTGACATCGAGAACGTGTCGAGAATTAAATATAATATAGACTATTCCAGAAAACGTCAAAATAAAGGCATCACAAGAATTATAAATTATAACGTAAACAGGAACATAATTAACAAACTAAAAGATAGGTGAGCTTCCGTAACACTACATTATTGTTTACAAGGATTTTAAAAAATTGTCGAATTTTTAAAATTTCCAGTTAAGCTCCGTTTCTTAGCTAAATATAGTACCATGAACTTTTGTATAATATTAAGTTGGAAATGAGGAATATATTATGGCAAATATTTGTCTTATGGCATGCTCATGCAATTTGTTTACGGGTTTTAAGGTGCCCGTATTCCTCGCCGTAAAACTGATCAAATTTGTGGTTTTTTAGGTACTGAAATCTCGAAAAATAAAACACGTAGAGCAAAAGTAATATGAAAAATTGAATTATTGAAGTTTTGTTTATCCACTTTTACTATTTAAACTTTCCTCAAATAATGTAATAACTTTTAAAACGCATTTATATGACACACATAATTTCGCTATTCTAACCCCACATTTTAACAATTATTTTCACATACCTACTTATAAACAAAAGTGAACAATCTTATATGCAGAACTATGTAAGTTTATGTTATAACAATGTTTACATCTATAGTTGAATTTAAAAAATACGTATTTTGAAAGATTTCAGTACTTAAAAATTCATTGGATAGATCGCTTTCTGATGTTATATATTGATTATACTTCGTACCTTTGAATATTCGTAGGTGACATGAGATAATATTCTTGTTATTTGCTAAGCTCTATATTATTCAGTTTTAAATGTCTAAAATTATTTGTATTTGTAGAAAACACTATTTCAAGAACACGGCGCCCTTAACTGCATTTGCTAATGCCAATAATACTACTTCAGCACCTTTTAATAGAAAATTAGGTTTTAATTAAAAAGTATCGTGCGGAATGAATGTGCTGCGAATACAATGGAACAAAAAATTGAAAAACAAATGGTTTCTTATAAAAGTAATTAGTATTACGCATTCTGCTCTCTGTGACACTTGATAAAGCTACCATATTAACCATGGTCAGATACACGCACACCAAATTCTGTTAAAATCAGTTTAACAGTACAGAGGAAAAACATAATTTTGGAGTCATCAATTTTTTCGTAAAATAATTTCATGTTTTCAAAAAACGGTTTTATTTTTCAAATCAAAATGACCCTGTCTGATACAAAAATAAATAATTTTGTCTATCAAATTGTTCCAAAAAAATATGTAATATTTAGTAAATTCGACATTTTTTAATATTAACCACGCCGAGAGGTACGGCCACCTTGCTGTAGATTTTGACTACAATGTTTTTCAAAAAATATGCACAACTGTGTGGTGAGCTATGCAACAGATAACAAAATAGCATAAGGTACAAGAAAATTTAACGCGGATTCAGTCAGCTGATGTAGAGCACTCTTAAGTGGCAATAACTTCCATAGGAAGATTTTTAGACCCATGTTTATATGAAGAAAATTTGTTTGTTTTTTTTTTTTGTTAGACAAATACCCTGGATATATATTTCTCCCTAATTTCAGGACACCCTGTATGTTACCTTTGTTTCGATTAACCTATGACAAAATCCTTACTATCGCGCACATGAGTGTGTTAAAATAGTTTTTGATGCAATAAGTTGTGACCTTCCTGTTATGGAAGCACAAGTTTTTTTTTAATTATTTTAGGGTCGTGGTTAAGTTATTAGTGTCTCTCAAATATATATTTTTTTATTGACAAAGTTGTCTTGTAAGCCAATGGGCGTCAGTCGATATAATCAAGATAAGCAATATTGTAATAATAATATTAACTAGAGATTTAATTAAATAAATGGTAAAAATGTACAATTATCACAATTAAATAAAATATAAAGTTACCAAAATTTGTTAAATTATTAGGTATAACATTACATAATATGAATTTAATAGAAAATAATAATATTTGGATTTTTACTTGTTTCAGTAATTATATAGCATATTTTTATTTAATTATATTAAATAAATTATGTATAAAAATTTTTAGAAAAAAAGCAATGCTTAGGTAAGTATTAGTTTTATACTAATTATTATTTTGTTTATACCAATTAACAGCTGTTATCTGGTTCACATTAATAACTATATTAAAAATGTATAAAGACGTAAGTAATGAAAATAATTAAACAAATTAGTAAAATATTAACATGTAAAATTTACAATAGTAGTTTATAAAAATAGGAGAGGGTAGGTAAGTAACACAAATTTTTCTTTATTTGATGAACTGTGAAAATATTTGTTCTCTCTTTTCAGATATGCTGCTTGTTACGCAAGATCGTACTTACAGTAACTCCCAGGTGATTGGTACTTAGAAACAGAAGCCATGGAGTTGATAACAGCAAAAAAAACCGAAGCCACAGCTTACATCATGGAACTCTCTCCATATATGGAAATTCAGTTGCTCAGTTATTAACCAGCATATAATGAGAATTGTGGAAATATTACAGCTTATACCATTATTATTACGTATACACTATACAGCATGGTAGATACAGTGGGCATTTGTTTGTGCGTGAAATATCTTTCTGGTTGCAATACAAAAGGACCTTAGTTGTTATAACTCATACGCACTTCAAACAAATTTTCTCTGACTACTAGCTGTGTCTATCTTTTCGAACCTCGCGTTTTTGCCTGTTAAAAACTTATCGCTAATACTCTGCCTCTTCATTATAGAAATATACAATGTGATACATTCTAAAGTGTTACAATAAGTAAAAAAATTAAGTGTTTATTGCACGCGACGTGAAATTATCCAACGAGGCCCTCAAGCCGAGTAGGACAACACGTCGAGTGCAATAAACACTTTTTGTACGAGTTGCATACAATACGTTTATGCAAAAACCAAACAATGTTTTATTTAGATGACACTAAGTCTAGGAAAATATGACATTGACTTAAACGTTTATGTTTGTCATGATGGCAAAACGCTGTAGTAGAATGACAGATGAATTCAATAAACATTTTATTGCACTAGTGCAATAAAGAATCACTTCTTCCACTAAATATAGTTCAATAAAGTTTTGTTTTTTGCATGAACGTAGAAAAAAATATTTTTGATGTAAATTCTTCTGTGATAAATTGGATATCTTAATAAATTTAATACTTTACAGCAGTAAAACAAAATAAATTGAAAATAAAGCACTCAAACTACCCCAGTTATTCATACCGAGATCCCTGTACGACTGAAATGAATCTCTGCCTTCGTTTAATAGGCGAGTTAATTTTCCTCTTAGATATATAGCTATTCAAGTACCTAAAGATTACCGTGGAAGCCGGTTCTACGTACCGTTTATAATAAAACGGGATTTAAATTGCTTCCCTCATTGAAAAGTAACCATCTTTCTCTCCCCTAGCGAGAAATAGGGACGCGTGCGGCATAAGAATTAGTACAACTCGTGCCCCACTTTTCATCTGTTTATTATTCTCAAATTCCACCGGGGCAAAGAAATTTTTCGGTATTAAAATTTCGGTCAGTTCCGTAACTTCAAAAAGATACGTGGAGCATAAATTTAATGTGCCTTCTCGACTGGTAAAAAAAATCTCAGATAATCCCTTTTGGAAATGTTAACATTTAAAAAATTAACCTTGCTTAATATCTGTAAATTATAAACATTTAAAGGAATTAAGGAACCAAGTACGCTATTGAATACCACGTAAAAATATACGGAGTAAGTTTTAATTTTTGTGTTCTAATACTAACAATGTTGTGCCTATGTGTATTGATATTGTTATGGAATAGTTCTTCAGTTGCGTATCCTAGAATTTCTATTTGTTTGTTCAATTCAGCGCCGGATACAGCCAATATCTACCGAAAGTTTCAAACTCAAAGTGGCCATTAGGATCTGGGCAATTATAAATCATACAAAATAGTTTAAATTGTTGCGAAATTGTGAAATTTCATGCTCAATCAAATACTATTTAAAATTGAAGAAATTCCGAATATTTTCGAAGATATCTTGAAAAAATGTATATTCTGAAAATTGGTTATTTTTCCTTATTTTATTCGAAGAGATTTTTTACTAATTGCACTTTCTAATTGCCATTTTTTATATAAACTCGCATTATCATTATTAATTAATATCACAACATTAACGAGAATGAATAAAGCCTCGTTTATTCTTGTAGAACTGTTTTGATTTTTGCACTCAAATGTCACTGTTTGCCACGCCAAAGGTTGCGGAATAAACCATCGTTGACAATGTACTACATTGGGTTGCTATTAAGAGTGCAATTTATAGATGACACTTAAGGTTAAGTGTGTACTTGTCTGTATTTAACATAATGTTGTATTCGACTACTTTTGGTGTAAATAAAAATGTACCTAACAATTATTGATTAAATTTTAAAGACCAGTGGGTATCATGACTACAAAACTCACAATTTCGAGTGTTTGCCCCTTGATTTTTTATGCGGATTTAAAAAAATAAAGTTTACAAAACACTTTCGCGAGATATTAATCATTTGATAAAAAATCGCAAGCGCTTGTAATGAGCTACACGGCAAAATGTTAATAAACGCAGCCCTCAAAGAAGTCAGGCGAAGATTGGATATGGGTTTTGAAATGAGAGGAGACCATATAGAGAATAGATTGTATGTAGTATGAGGTCATTTGTTTTAACTGTATCAAAGAATTATCGAGTTTAATCATTGTATATATTCTTAATGGCATTAATGCACTTTAAACAATGAACATTCAATTATTTTCCAACGACTTCTTGATCCTTCCACCGCTAATGTGATTTTAGGTGGTATTTCTTTTGAGACTCTTTAGGACGATATTGCTTATAACTTTTAAACGGGAAGTAATACAGAAAAAAATTCTCTAATAAAAGTTTATTAGAAAAAAGAGAGTTTATTGTATTATTATTATTATTATTACATCATTATTCATTGCTGTCAAATCCAAAAGATTAGATTTTCGATTGAAAATGGACGTTACCGCATCCCATTTACCACTACATCCCAAATTTTATTAAAGTATTTTATATCCTCACAGTAGATCCATACTATCGAGTTTGAGATACCCTGTATATACATGGTGTCCCGAATGTAATGGGACCCAGCTTAAACATAGCTTCCTATGATTAAATAGAATCGATTTAGGCAAACTTAGCTTAGTCCAAAAGTGCCTCGTTTAGAAGTTACAGGGCTTCAAAAGAAAAAAAAAGATTTCTTGTTAAGGGCAAAATTAAGAAACGAAACGAACGTCCAATCATCTTGAAATTTGGTATAGTTATGTTTTAGATAAGCATTGCGAAGGAGTAAGTAGTGCCGCATACCGTAGAGGGCGCCCTTGGCAGTTTTTTTGTAACTCATTTTTAGTGTATTTTTTTGTTGGTCCTATTCTGATACGTTTGACTGAAAATTATGATAGTGAAATTAATTTTGCGTAGAAAGAGTATACCTGTTCCATGTTGATACAATGCACCGTTTTCGGTAAAAAAGCGTTTGAAAATTTCTGCACATTGAAATACTTAGAAATAAATTTTCTAATTCGATCAATTTATCACTTGTCAAATTGACGTTAATACGCTTAAATTAAATAAAATTTGATCAAAAGCCTGTCAGGTTAATATTAATTATTGTACTGAGTTAATTATCGTTGTGTAGTTGCCTAAAGTGTCTAAATGTAATGTGTAATTCTTGCTTTAAATATGTTCAAACAGCACAATTATGAGTATATATAGATTAATATTATATTATACAAATAAATTATTCAAATATATATACATACTATTTACCCACTAAAATTCTAACTTATTAAAATCACTTAGATGACAAATTGCTTCATAAAACATTAAATCAATTTCGAAAAATAACATAAAATTTTATATGCCAATAAATCTAGCAGGTCTATTTAATAAACCCAGTTTTCCCACCGCAGCCGACCTCGGCAGTCGTAATTTTGATTCTATAACGTCTCTCGTGGTTCGAACATATCCCCAGCATTTGTTTGATCTAAAATAGCCACACTTTTGAATTACAGCGTTGTTGGACAATTTTGTTAAATTATACGTTCTTGCCAACAAACAGTGCAGCGGCTGTCAAATAATTTAAAATTATTTGCAAAGAGATTGCCAATGGGAGATTCATTTAATAATTATGCATAATTCTGCAAATAGAAAAGCGAATATTGCCAGACCAATAATTTAGAGTCGCAATATTTTATACATGATAATTGCATACACTAGTTCTACCTTATTAATGCTCTATTTTTCTAATTATATTTTGATAAAAATAAAACATGTAAAAATAAAATGAGTTAATTTTTCATAGGTCTATTTTTGTCTATTGCATAGATTTATTAATTGTTTATGTTTTGAAGCAATCAGAGATCTTCATTCTACTTATTAATCTGGGCGACTGGATGGTTTCATACGTTTCAGCAGTTGCCATAACCTCTTTTATACAGTAATTTGTATATTTTATGATTTAATGATACAATCTTTCAAGTGACCACCATTTTCTGCAATGCAAGTTTAAGGATGTTGAGGAAAATTGCATATTCTCTGCATTTCTGATACAACTTCTGCTATCAATTCCTTTTCTTATCTGAGTCTTGGTCTTGCCATGTTTTGATCCATCTGCGAATGGTTAGTCGAGGTGGTGCATCCTTCCTCTCTGAACAAAATATGTATCACATGAAAACTTACTTATTAAATATACTACTGACAGCAAAGTCTATACAATAATACCAGATGCTAACATGTCTAACGAATTGCTTGAATAGGTGGAAATATTTTGAGCATTAACAACATTTTTAGATGGTGAAATAACTTTGAATGTTGAGGAATACTTAGATGTTGATGACATAACTTTGGATGTTGAAGGCTTTCAAAAGAATATTCTTACTTTCTCTCTCGAGTTAGTCTTCCAACCACTATATACTCTCGAAAGATCTGCTCCACAATCGACTAAAGGGAAGGTTGAAAATCACCAAAAACTATGCTCAGTATACACATTTAGATTAGCCAGTTTATGCAGAAATTGTGTAAATAGTTTTGGCACATTTCCAATTGTATTTAGTAGTAATAGTAGTAGTAGCCGTAATGGTCTTTATTTAATAATAATCTTTAACAAAAATAAGATGCACAAAGAGTAATAATGTAATGAGTTACAATTACATATAAGCAACAATACTAAAAAGCTATTATTAAAAAGGTGGAGCTCAACTACTCAAACAATGAGAGCGTTGTTCCTCCACTCATCTCCAACAACAATTTATTGGTATAAATTTATACCAATAGGTTGTTCGATACATGACCCAATTTTCAGTTCGTATCCGTTCTACTAAATTCAAGCCATCAATGTTTGATGATATTACAAAAAAACTCTATAGACACTTTTGTTTCCCTACTGGCATAGCAGAAAGCATAGTCCTTCACCTTTCTCATGTTTTATAAACAGATTTGTGAGGTTCCTATAATCAAAATAACCTAAAATAAATATTGGTTATAAAATTTTTTTTACTAAAAAAACGTATTTGTATAAAATTCGGATATTTCCTTCTTTGACCTTAGATTTCTTAGGTTTGTACTATTTGTGACTTTCACTTCAAGAATGCAAACAAATTTAAGTATTTTTTGATAACGATATTCTTCTTGAGTGAAATTTCTGTTCTTATTATTGAGTAACAACATCAAAGAGATTAAGACTTCTGTGTTTTGCTTAGTTCGTTGAAATATAGGTACTAATAATACTTTCTCATTAGTTATGTTAATTTTTTTTTCCTATACTATTTTTCATAGCGGTCAAATGGGTGTTCATATTTGTTCCGTGATTTCTCTGGCACGATATTGGAAACAACACTGGATTCAGCCTCAATATCTGATGGTAAATCATCGCTTGGGCTCATATTTACACTCACAACAATTACAAGTAATAATTCAATGACAGCTATGTTCATACCCGTTGATACGATAACTTCTTAATAGATTTTTGCATTATGTTCTACTAGAATACGATGTATATACGTTATTCGTGCGATAATAATAATAATAAACTTTATTTCTCATATGTATAGTTACACAGAAAAATACGTCAAAATAGTACAAACTAAAATAAATACCACAATAATACACATATAAACACACAAGTACAAAATACAAAATACTGGATGGAAAAAAAATCTATTAGAAGACAAACATCATTATAAACTACTGAACAACATTGTTCTGAAAATATTCATCAATATTATACGGGCAAATTTCAATAAGATATTTTTTAACTCTTTTCTTAAATGTATAAATATACTTTAAATTTCTAAACTCGATTGGTAAAGAGTTGTATATACGGCAACCATGATAAGCCTCTTTTTGATATAAGGATGAATAATGTCGTTCAGTACATAGGATATGTTTATTTCGAGTATAATATAAATGATTGAGATTATTTTTGTGAATAATTCTAAATGACGAAAAACAAAACACTATCTCCAATATATACACACTAGTTACGGTAAAATTTTACAATTTTAAATGTTTCCCAACAAGATCCTCTAAACCCTAAATTGCCAATAATACGAACGGCATATTTCAAGAATTCAGACGTCTTACGTCACGGCTGACGTTACACATTTGTTTTTATTGTCAACGTATTTTTCTATATTTGGTCGCGTTAAAAACATTTTTTTTCAATTTAGTGCAATATATAATGCAAACTTTTAGTGTAGTATATGGTTTTGACGACAATTTAATGAATTATTCATTTGTTCGTATGACGTAAGTCGTTTGAATTCTTGTCGCGAGTATATCTCTGCACAACCCCAGTGAATAATCCCGTACCGCAGATGCGAATACAAACTTGCATAATACAGAGATAAGAGAACATATTGACTACACTGTGTTTATAAACATTTAAGGCCATGGCAAGATGTTAATTTATGACATAAATGATTAATATGACAAGACCAGTCGAGTTTATACATGCCAAAGAGTTTCGCTGATCGAGAGTATTGTAAATAATTACTCGCTACTATAAGTCCCTCATCACAAGTTATTTTATAGTGTAGTAATTTAAAAAGCATGATAGTGGTTTTATCTGCATTTAAAATAAGTTTTTTTTCTAGCCCCAATGCTAGGTTTTTAGAGTTGGCAATCACCTCAACATCCATAATATTACTTGATCTAAAAACCACATTTGCATCATCAGCGTAAGTCACTAATAAGTTAGGACAATCATCAATTGCTTTATTCAAATCGTTGGCAAATAACAAAAATAATTGTGGCCCCAGAACTGATCCTTGAGGCACACCGATCGTCATTAGTGATTCCTCCGACCGAACAACAGAGTTATTAGATTGAATTACTACTATTTGACTTCGCCGATAAAGATATGATCGAAACCATCTATGTATATTTCTACGTATACCATATCTAAATAATTTTTCTAATAAAATCTGATGATTTACTCAATCGAAGGCCTTACATAGGTCAACATATAGTCCACAAGCCAACGATTTCTTGTCGATGGAGTCAATTATTTCATTGACAAAAGAAAATAACGCCGTTTCTACACTCCTACCCATAAGAAAACCATGTTGACATCCACATATAATATTTTCTGCGTGTAAAAATTATACTACATTATTATCGCACTTATGCGATTATACATCAGCCTATGGCTTCATTGTACTACACATGTCTATAATATCCCACTGATTCCATAAATAATACCTATTATATGGCAGACTGTCTCTTAATTTTTGGGGTGCAACTTTTAAATTACTCACGTTATATTATACCAAGTGCTCCATTTTTTCGATTATACAGGATGATTCACCCATAATGTCATTAATTTTAAACCACGTATTCGGAAAGCCTAATAAAGAGAAAAAATCGAAATTACTCCCGGTAACATAACGTTTCTGATACGTTCGAGCGTTGAGGCATGCTGACATCACGTGATTTGGAAGATGTGAAAGGATGGAGGCGGTATGAAAAGAGGTTTAAAGATTTTTCTTTTTTAGTCGCGTATTCGTATTACAGTTATCCTGTATACAGTTTGCCAAATTTTAGAACCCGAAAATATACACAACATAAGAGCTATAGTGACGAATTTATGAAATATTTGCGATTTCAAATGTTTTGTAATCTATATTTAATTAACACATATTTAATTGCAAAGTTCAAACTCGTAATTTTAACAGATTTTCCACGCTCTACCACTGACCGCAATGTAAACAGATTCGAAGAATTCTAGAATGGAACGATGCCATCAGAGCCGACTTGTACAAAAACTGACGGTAATTTATTACACTTTCCACAATGAAAATATTGTGTGCGCCATATTAAAAAATGGGACGTTGGAGTCTCACTATTGTCAATATTTGGGGTTGAATTGTACACAAAGCACAACGCCCCCGTGCATAATATTTCATAATACGCTCCATCCTCGGTAAAGGTAAAATTTATCAAACTGTCAATAATATTTTCATTCTGATAAGCCTGGAAAGGATAGATAGCTTACTTGAATGGTTTGTTATGACCGTAACGCGTATCGAAAGTAGTAGATACATGTTAAGAATACAGGATGAGTCAGTCATAAGGTCATTAATTTTAAGAGGAGATAGGGAATAATGCGTATAATGCAAATACGCGATTAAAAAAATCTAAATGCATATTTACGCCGAAAAAAAATATTTTTAAATCATTATTTAAACCTCCTTTTCAGACAGTCACTGACCGCTCACAGCCTTGGTCGTTTACAGCTCGCAGTTCAACTCGATGCCGACCTGATGCAATGTTGCCAAGTTGAAATATTTTTCTAGTACCTACCTACCTAGGTTTTAGACATCACAAATAAATGGATGTACCGACTATTTTAGAATATCATTTTTTTCTTGCTCAGTTCAACTTCAGCCAATAATAATTTAAAATGTAATAACCAATGAAATCAAATAATAATAATCAAACAATTCTATTAAAAATTGCAAGTAACGCGATCCACTCTGGTTTTCCGGTAGAAAATACGGTCCAATCAAACGATACCCGTACACTTTTGCACATACATTGACAACAAATCGCCTCTGAAAGCTAAACCGAAGTAGCGTGTGGATTTTCATCTGAGCAAATGTAGCTGTTATGACTGAAATTAGCTTAGCTACATTAAAATCACAAAACTCCAACGTATCTAATAATAAACCGAGTAATAAACCATTTACGTACATTACATAAAAAACCTATACCCAGTGGGTAAATTATTAAGATAAGCTGAAAAGTGTTTCGCGTTTCAATACTAAGTAATAAAACCATCGTGTTGTCGACAGAAAACTGGCCAAGACCGAAATGGCACGCCTCTGATCTGATGCTCAAAAGTTATTGAGAGTGAATCTTGACCTACCGTATTATTAGGTCAATAACGTAGTTACCTAGTTATTGTACTGTTATTTAACGACAATGAGTAAAACTAACTTTTTTATCTAGATACATGACTGTTAGGTTATTACAGTTTAATAATTTTGATACGTTTTCACTACGTTTTTCTATTGAATATGAATTTTTAGTATTACTCGTAAGTACAATTAATTATTCAGGTTGTAGTTACGTACTTCTACCCTAGAAATTTATTGTTTTTTAAGTAGTATGGTACTAATCTGTTTAAAATGTCAATTCGAGTAAAACTGCACTCATCCAACTATAGCACTTTATTAATAAAATTAGGGTCACCCGACGCAGTTTTACAGAACCCGTATCGCGAAGGCACTTACACAAAGTTGGCGCACATTCTCCGTATAACACTACCATTTCCGCATATTCGGAATTTGTAAAATTATGCATTGTGAATTTACGACGAATACGCGAGACCGAAATAAACAAACTACTGCTTACTGCTTGAATTCTCTTTATCCCACCTCCAAATGTGTGGCGTGATCTACAAATTTGGGGGGAAAGAAATGCGGGAAATGCAGAAAGTGCTAAATTGGGTAAATTTGAATAACACGCTTAAGTGTTAGACGATATTATGTATGTAAACATGATGTGGCAACGATGTTTAATCAGGCATTCGATTGTCGTATGGGTGCATCATCAGAAAGTTCGTAGCGCACCAGGAGCGTTGTGTTACCGATTTTTATACGGTGATTTGTTAATTTTTTTAAAGGTCGAGTAAAATAATTTTTTTTCGATTTTATGCCTTTATTAGGCCTACCGAATACGTGGTTAAAATTAATGACATGACTGACTCACTCTGTATATACAATGTTTTCAGAAACTCAATATTTATTTAATACCTGTTTAGATCTTCATAAAAAACGTAAAAACAATGCATGGAGGGAGTCCCAAAATGAATTGTACAATTGTTTGCATAAATAATGACACTCTAAAATGAATTTCTTTTGAACTGCTGACGTCTTTGTAATGAAATCTACTATCAACTTTTAACGCTAGTTCTTAGTTGTTTCACTCACCAATAGAGATTTCATGAAATTTCTACTCAGAACTTCCAGAAGTACAAAAACTGTGTTGAGGGTGTCATTATTATTGCAAAATTGTGTACATAAAGTAACAGGTAAAACCAACCAGGCAAAATTGTGAACTATAAAAGTTCAAGAAGAAATTTGAATTTCTCATGTCAAAAAACTCAAGTATACCTACCAACCT
Organism: Monochamus saltuarius; assembly: GCA_025584915.1. NCBI lineage: Eukaryota > Metazoa > Arthropoda > Insecta > Coleoptera > Cerambycidae > Monochamus > Monochamus saltuarius. The sequence goes on from CM046726.1 coordinate 9,701,731, forward strand.
TTGTTTCATTAGAGAAATGTTAATTTTTTCGTAAAATGTGTTTCTACTTATACCTCTTATGAACGAAGTTTAAGTTTTAAAGTACCGTTAAAGTAATACTATAACATCTATCATTCAATTGTTTTCAAAATACACTTTGCTTAACATCGTAAAAGAAATGCGATTCACACCAGTATGCCCAAAAATATTAAACGTAACTATCACGTTTTCAGATTAAGCATTAGGGAACACTGTTTTTCTTCCTTGTGAAAAATGAAACTACTACAAAAGTACAAAATAATATATGTAATAGCTTTAATATAGTCTATGACAATCTATATAAGAAAGAGGGCATACAAATATAATTAAACAATTCTGGTGTTTTATTAAAATTTTCCCTGCAGGCTCCAAATAATTCAATATTATCAGTCATCAGAATTTCTTTGCCTTTAGGGCGCTCCTATTTTAGAAATATTTTACCTGAAACTTCATCTCTATAAAAGTAACAAGTAAGCCAAATTAAAAAAAAAATCTTTCTAGTAAAGTTATCAAAAAACAAATTAAAAAAATTTACTCCGTTAATATTAACTTTTCGAAAAAATGATACATAAACTTGACACATTATTTTTTCTAGTATTATCCCTCCTAAATTCCCTGCGTGGAGTTTCCGGACACCCTGTAGTCTAGGGTAATACCTATTAAAACTATTTGACGAACGGAATCTTGCCGCCACATTTCATCATTACATGCAGGAACTGCGTCGAAAGAAACGATCTTTTAACGTCAAATTAATTCAGAATTATGCAAAACGTATTAAAATATAATATAGACGGCTTTGTAAACACTATTACTATTAGTTCAATGACAAAAAACCCGTAGGAGTCCATAAGCCAATTATTAAATATAATTTCCTGTCTTGTCACCATATGTTTACGTATTTTTTAATGCAGACCACACATAAACGCTATTTAATTAGGTAATTTTATAACAGGTCCATACTATTCGTAGGTAGATATATTTTTCATAGCCATTTTACTTTCTCATTTAATGAGCTGCGAAACTAATTAATATCTTATATACTTCATTATAAATTTTTAAAGACTAGGTGTCGAATACAAAAAAGTTAAAAGTAGCATAAAATGATTTCAAGTATACTCTATAAGTAGCTAGGTACTTACAAATTTAAACTTGATTCAAATGTAGATAATGTTCATCCATCTATTTCTTATAAATATTGACATATTATACAGTGCCTTCATAAATGATTACAAGCCACGTGACCAGGACTGTGATTTCTTGTCTCTCTCAATTATCGTAGTGAGGAAAAGGATATTCGCAAATGAATTGCTCTGCAATTGATTTGAGAATCTCGACCCGGACCACGTTGTTTGTAATCATTTATGAAGGCACTGTACACGGTTAACTATGACTAAGTATAAATATTTTAAGAGAGGACAGAGAAAATGTAGAATTAACGGAATAACTTCAAACAAATTCCAAACTGTTTTAGCAAAATCAATTTTTTCAGTATTATATTAAATCCTTATTTGTTTAACGCCGCCTATGCGACCCGTGCGCCGCACCTTTAACGTTTACGGAGTCAGAGTAGGCAACCAGCAAGACAACTGTACAATTCGCTGTCAACTCATAATTCAATTCCTTAATAATTTGTTTCTCTTTAAAAATACAATTTTACACATTGTAAAATGAAATCAAATGATTCTTAATATCTGAATCTATAACCAGCGAAGAGGTAAATACAATAATATGCGGGGATAACTATGCCTAAGTACTACAATGTTAACCATATGCCAAAAAGACAATAAAAACATTATTCCAGAATTTTAGCTCTATATTTAAAAAATGGGGCAAAAGCATCGACTGAGATGGCTTAGATCCATAGATATAGCTTACATCTGTCAACAAAATCAACAGCCATGCTCTGGTTTGTTTTCAGCGTTTCTAAATGCAGAAATGACAAAAATTAACATTCTTATTAGTAATAATACCTAATAAGTAGGTAACAGTTAATCCAATTAGCTGTAGTATTTTGCATTTGTTTTTCATTATTTCGTTACAAACCGGCAAAACTACATTGTCACTCACTACCGATAAAACACATTTCCCGTAAGTACAGTTAGATAAATAGCCTATTTATTATAAGAAGATCGAACGAAAAGAATAGGTAGGTACTAATAGATAATAAAAAACTTTTATTACATCCACGGCGACCTTAACATAATATCGAAAAAAATTGTATTTGTCATTAGTCATAGTTAACCCTGTATAGGGGTTTAATCACGTGCTGAGGAATGCCTAAAAGACAATAAAAAAATTATTCCAGAATATTAGCTCCATATTTAAAAATGGCAAAATCCTTTTTTCCTACGGAGATGGCTTAGATCCATAGATAAAGTGTACATCTGTCAACAAAAATTAACATTCTTATTAGTAATAATACCTGACAGATAGGTATGTAACAGTTAATCCAGTTAGCTCCACTATTTGGCATTCGTTTTTCATTATTTCATTACAAACTTTCAAAACTACATTTTAATTCATTATAACCACTCACTACCGATAAAACACACTTCCTGTATGTACAGCTAGATAAAATATCTATTTATTACAAAATCGAACGAAAGGAATAGATAATAGAAAACGTTTAATGTACCCGCGTCAGTCAGTCTTGTCCCATAACCTAGAAAACCAAACCGACGAACAATATTGTGGGAAAGTAGGTATTTGCACCTAACACAAATTTCTTTTTTTAATAACTATAAAACGTTTAAAAACTGAAGAAGAACACAAAACTACAACGTAAACACATGGTAAACACAGGAATTAAGTTATGACTTGACTGGAAATTTTACGGCCGTGTTGCAAGTTGCCTACGTTACCTACTCTGATTCTGTAAAAGTGTGGCGGACAAGTCAAAAGATTTAATATAATTTCGAAAAAAAAACGCTTTATAAATAAGTTTGGAATATATTTGAAGGGTGATTCCGTTAATTCTTAATTTTCTCTATCCCCTCTTAAAACATTTGTACTTTGTCATAGTTAATCCTATATACTTAATAGTAAATAACCAACCAAGAGACGTTGTATTATATTCTATATAGGATCTCATTTTATGGAAATTTATGGATACCGGGAATGACTAACTAGTGGAAAGTTAGCCAGAAACCAATATTTATAAAGCACCAACTACACATCAATTTTATAAAGTAATCCATACGCTTCTGCATTTTGCCAAATATAATTACTTACTTCAATAGCGTTTGTTAGCACAATTCAGTTTAATCACCATCAATCAATCAATGACTGCTCTGCTCTTAGCACTTTGCATTTTAGATTTTATCGATAATATTAATATGAAGGAAATAACGAGGCGGTTTGATGTATTTTTGAAGCTATCATTGAGACGAATAAATAAAATATCTATACAGGGTTAGCGAAATATGTAGGAATACCTGTGAACAGAATAAACTATAAGTTTGATTAAAGAATACCCTTAACAAAAGTTCTTGTAGTATTATTATTCTTTTGAATGCCGTATTTTGATTTCCAATATCTGTTTTATTTTTAGACACATGATGTCATTTTAAATGAATGAACATTTTCAGATTGATTACAATAATATAGGGTTTGATGGATGTACGACTGGTAGTTTTTAAATATTAAATAAAGAATATCAAATAATTATTAATGAGAATGACATTTGTTTTTGCAAAATATTGTGCACTTGAATATTAAAAATATAATTAATGTTCACACTGAAGTCCTTCAGCAGCCTGACAATATCCTAATCGATCAACGAAGATTCTTAAGGAGTCTTGAATGATATCCAGTGACATTTTAAATGACATCAAATAAAAGAGTCTAAGGGACTTAAATCTGGCTATCGTGGTGGCCAGTCATTAAATCCTTTTTAACCATCTCTGTGGAAATACATCTATTATTTACATACTGACGCACGTCAACATATTTTCTTAATTTTGTAACCTTGTTACAGTAGAACGTTCTCGGATATTATTGAAAAAATTTCCTGAATCTCGAGTCAGTCTTTCAATATTAGAAAATGTTTGTCTATGAGAAATCACTCGATTTGGAAATCTCTTGTTACGCACAAGTAACATGTCAACTTGTTTGCTGAATGTAAATTTTCCAGCCATGTTTAACAACAAACAGTAACAGAAATAAAATAGTTTTATTACTAACTGTCAAATTTTAGAGACAAAACCTACTGCTGACCTTTTTATTTCTTCTATTAAAATCTTATTCTAATTAATACTTTTTTTCTTGAAAACCTTAAAGTTTTTAAAAATTTGACAAGACTAAAAAGGGTTTTAAATTAAATTCTGCGCGGTATATTACACAGGTTTACAAAAAAAAAAAGTCCGGATTATTTGACCGGACCATGGTATTCCTAGGTATTTTGGCGTCCTGAATCCGATTCCGGGATCAGTTTTGCCCCATCACGTCAAAAAACGAGATTTCAAGGTCATTTAGAGGTCAAAATGGTGATTTTTTGGAACCGGATCCGGGACAATTTCTCAAGCGATCTGTTAACTTGAGGGGTAACTGTGTAGGTCTTGAATACCTTCCAAACATTGGGATGGGTTCCTAAATCTCGACCAGGGCCAGCGCAGGGCCAGCCCAGTGGATACAATGTTGCCATGATCGTTCTAACTCGCGAATTTCGATCTAATAACAGACTCTAATTACTTCTTGGAATTTGACGTCTTATCAGAGGGACTGAATTCCAATGGCCTGCAACCTTAGTTTTCCCCGGGCAGTATACTCAGCTTCACCCCAATTTTTGGACGAGGTTCTAGAAGCACTTGGATCAGTGCTGGCTCGACCGCCATTAACTGACGATAACTCCATCGCCAAAATTCAACGTCTTGGCAAGGAAAGCGAAATTTGCGAGCTCGAATACCTCGGGTCACTTTCTTCCCTCTGGGCTGGCACACGCAGCATAACTCCAATGTTCTGGCATTAACTCACAGCAAATAATTCGCCGAAATTGAACGCCTTGGCAGAGAGATCGAAATTCGCGAGTTGCAACGATCATGGCAACATTTTATACACTGGGCTGGCTTCTGTGCTGGTCCTGGTCGAGATTTAAGGCCCCTTTCCAGTGTTTGGAAGGTATTCAAGACCTACACAATTACCCCTCAAGTTAACAGATCGCTTGAGAAATTGTCCCGGGTCCGGTTCCAAAAAATCACCATTTTGACCACCAAATGACCTTGAAATCTCATTTCCCTGACGTGATGGGGCAAAACTGATCCTGGAATCGGATTCAGGACGCCAACATACCTAGGAATAACATGGTCTGGTCAAATAGTCCGAACTTTTTTTTCTTTTGTAAACCTGTGTTATCATTCTCTTTAACCTCTATCAATGCGAAAAAAATTGGTATAATTTTAGAGCTGACTCACTCTCAATGAACACCTTGTAGTGTTTCAAAATCACTTCAACTCATAGTCAAAAAGGACCAATAATGAACCTAAATCATGTACCAAATTTGGTTATTCCAAGTTAAAGTAATGAAGAGATATTAATTTATATCTAAATATTTGGTTCCACTTTGAAGGCGGAGTTACAGCCGCCTGTGTGCAACTTTGTATATCCTATATGCATCTGTTCTGTGTCGGCTCTTATGCGGAATACCCTGTATAAACCAAGGTCTATCCTGTTTAACTCTCAAGTTTTTAGATCTCTTTGTCGATGATTCCCCTATGAAAGTCTTCGAATGCATCGATTTGGAAATGTAAAACAGATTTTAGTAGTCTTTAGCGAGAAGATACGTATGTCGAGGATTTGCCGAAGGCGCCAGTAACAAAATTAAATTTTCAGTAATTTGGTGAAGACATCACAAAATGATCAAGTGACATGATGATGCTCTTGCAAAATGTTGCTTCAAAATTTCCAGGTATGGCATAATTATTAAAAATCAAGAAAACTACTATACTTAATATGAGATAAAGTTATGTTTTTTTTTAACTTGAAAGAATTACTGCAAATATTAAATAATTTTGAGTAAAGTAAATAATAGCATTGCATTAAGAAAAAATATAACTGAATTATAGTTAGTATTTCAGTATTCTTTCTATATTGTATTCCTTTCTAGAGCAGTTACTACTCTACCCACCTTATAAGAATTAACTTATAGCAAAGCAAGCAAAGACTTAGAGCAAAATGTCAGTCAGTATTCAGGAGCGGCAGACCCGACGTATACCGCATTTGAGCTTGTTAGCGCTCAGTACGCCATTAGAGGAACGTAAACCTTAAATTTAGTGTCATTTTAAGAAATTAAAGTGTTGAATTAAGTATAAGACTGTTTAGATATTAGACATATGTAAATGTTTATATAAAATGTACTTTTCCTACGTTCATGCAAAAAACAAAACTTTATTCAACTATATTTAGTGGGAGAAGTGGTTCTTTATTGCACTAGTGCAATAAAATGTTTAGCGCATTCATCTGTCATTCTACTACAGCGTTTTGTCATCATGACAAACATAAACGTTCAAATCGACGTCATATTTCCCCAGACTTGTGTCATCTAAATAAAACATTTTTTTGTTTTTGCATGAACGTAGAAAAAATATTGTATGCAACTTGTACAAAAAGTGCTTATTGCACTCGACGTGTTCGCCTACTCGGCCTGACGGCCTCGTTGGACAATTTCATGTCGCGTGCAATAAACACTTACTTTTTGTACTTGTTGCATAAATAACTATTCTTACTTAATATATATGAAGAATGAATTGAATGAAGAATGATGTTTAAATTTTTAAGTCTTCTTATACTTAAAAACAGATCAGACTTTTTCCATGTAGTTGATAAATTGTAAATTGCACAAAATCGCAAAGAAACGTCAAAACAAATATCTCAACTATAAATTGACAAACGATGAGAATGAATTGTTTATATGTATCGAAATCATAGAATTCATTTTATTTCAATAATATCTTTATAATATTATTTTCTTCTTTTTTTATTCTAAATATTCCTAAATCCACATTGCACTAAATAAGTAAACATGAAGAGGAATAACAAATTATATTTTTATTATATGTACTTATTTACATTGTCACATATAGACACTTCTGGTTAATTTCAGGTACTGTTTATCGTTGCTTTCTATCAACTATAAATTTAATATTTTTCCCTACAGTGCATTAGGTATAACAGATCATATCTGGCAACAATCAATATCACTTCAAGCATGTGTTCTGTTTCCTTTCTATCAAATTATTAATAAGTTTTGTAAATGAAGCAATAATTAACCCACGCCAGAACGATTTGTTAGTACGTATGATATCCATGATGATATTTCATTTGTAGGAACATCGTTTAAAAACATTGTTAAATGCAAAATAATAAAACAAAAATGCATTACCATCTGTCATTCACTTTATCTCATTGACAGGAAGATTTATTTTACGCATATCATATTGTTCTAATAAAACACGTAGCTATAATACTTAATAACTGAATAACTTAATATTACTCAATAACTATAATTCTGTCATCTTTTCCACACACGTGAAAATAGACCCACGTTACATGTGGAAACACTTATTTGCATGTAAACTTTATAAATAAACACGTACCAGCGGCGTAGCTTTAAAAACAACACAGGTACAAATGCTAGTCTGCTAAAATGTAACCCGCCAAATATATCTCAAAGTTAACTGAGTTTTCTAAGAGCGGATTTTCAACACTATTTCGTTTTGAATAAATTACAACAGTTAGAAATGGATGTGTAACATTTTTGTTATAAAATGAGTAATTATAAAGTTATTTTCGACTTATTCAACTGTGTGATTGATTATTTTAAAATGAAAAGCCATGCATAACTATTAAAACCAAAGTGACATTTTTTCTGAAAAATGACAACCAATAATTTATTTTTTATATTACTGTGACGCCAAAATTTTTACATATTTTATTTTTTTAAATAAATATCACAGAAATTTGCTCACTTAAATCAAACACATTATATGTAGGGTACAGGCAATTGCAGAGAATAGGCATTTCAGAAGGAGACCTGGAATGAAGTACTTGATGAATACGGAATGAAATTGAACAAAAGAAAGATAAAAGTAATGATACTAGGTAATGAGCAAAAAAACATAAATATACAGATTGACGGTGTGAGAATCGAACAGGTTAAAAGCTTTAAATACCTAGGAATAGAAATAGAAGATAATCGAAGACAAAATGTAGAAATTAGCAACAGGATAGAAAAGACGCTAAAGCAAATGAGCTGGTGGGGCCACTTACAAAGAATGAATAATGCAAGGCAAGTCAAACGGTTATGGGAGGCAAAAATAGAGAAACGGAAGAAATGAGGTAGACCTAGACAAAACCGTGGGAGAAATATTACAGAGAAAAGGAATAACATAGAGTGACGCAAACATTTTAGCAAGAAATAAGAAGGAGTGTGCGAAATTTATACATGTGTAATAGTTATAGTAAATTAAGTTAGTAAATTGTATTATCCTTCACCATAAAATGATAAATGGGTTTCTTTTATTATATAAATAGTTATCCAGTAATTGTTCTTATTTATTTTCGTTATTGACAATAAATAGGCCATAATCCACCATTACAAATAATTGCGAACCACTCTGTACAATTCTTACATGTCACGTTGATAATTTACATACCTTTTGTATGTAAAATATGCCCCGAAAACGACTAATCCAGTTATGATGACATGTCGTACGTACCTGCGCCCTCTGTTATTTAAAACGCAGTGCGCCTCTACACGATTTGTCGCCGCCGTAGCTACGAAATGGGAATGCGTGTGGGAAGCTCCTTGCCTGTATTCCGATGCCAAGGTTATTATTATCTTCCCTCATCTGGGCGTAATAATTATAAAATGCAGTTGGCGGAAACGAGTGGCGGCGGCCGCGGAAGTTGTCCGTTAATTGCATCAGAACGGCAAGCGCTGAACAGGCGGCCGGACTCAAAGCCTAATAATCTTATTTATTGTAATGGTAAGTGAATAATTTATCGACGCTAACTGGAGTAATCAGCTCCGCGGAGAGGACGGATCCAGCGAAATTAATTTAGTGGCTTATTAAGCCTATTTGGTAAGTTGTTTCGGAGATAATTGAGCACTACCGAGTCCCCTTATCGCCGAACGTTGAACGTTGCAGATGTCTCTAGCGGCTTAGAACAAAAGTCGTTAATTGCGGGGAAATTGGGTTCTTTATTATTTCTTTCAGAGGTGTTATAAGGTCATATAAGTTAATTAAATTGCCCTCAATTCGTGTCGAACGAATTTGTGTATTCTTCTTGGTACCTAACGTTTTGTATTGACGAGAACAGCAAAGGTAGTGCATCTATCATATTAATTTAAAATTACTCGTATAGGAAAACCTTCCAGCTCTGTGTATGATTATTCTTAGGGGCGCCGTATTCTTGAAATAGTGTTTTCTACAAATGTAAATAATTTTAGACATTTAAGAACTGAATAATATAGAGTTTAGCAAATAACAGGAATGTTAAATCTATAAATGATACTGCAGGAAACAACTACTCCGCGGACTAATGCCCCGACCGGCATTGAATTATACCTGCAGTATCTGTGTGAAACAGTTAAGAACACTTGTAGGAATGTTGTCTCATGTCACCTACTACTACTACTATGGATATAAAAATTGTTGTAACATAAACTTACATAGTTCTGCATATAAGACTGTTCACTTTTGATTATAAATATGTGAAAATAATTGTTAAAATGTGGGATTAGAACAGGAAAATAATGTGTGTTTTACAACAAAACATCAATAATTTTATTACTTTTGCTCTACGTGTTTTATTTTTCGAGATTTCTGTACCTAAAAAACATCACACATCATTCTGAGACGAGAAATACAGCGACCTTTAGTATCTTGGCAATATTCTTTAATACCGCTGTGAAATAATTACGTATATATTTAGACTTTAATTCTTTTCCTCTGCCAAGAAGGAAAAATTATTCTTTAAGTAAATCTTAAATTTAGTGTTATTTTAAGAAAGAAAAGTGTTGAATTAAGTATAAGAATGCTTGGATGTCAAGAATATGTAAATATTTATATCAAATATACTTTAACTGTAAAATTTTAAGTATATTATTATACTTATATACAGTTTCGATTTTTTCCGTGTAGCTGAGAAATTTTCATCTGCTCTTTTATTGATGAGATGGATTATTCTTAAATATTTATTGCAAACTAGTTATTTCTATAGTTAACGTTAATTTATTTCAAATGAGTTCCCGTTTCAAAATTTCTAAATAAAGACGGAACAATATCGGCTATTACAATTAAGTATTTTAGAAGATAAACTGCGACTATTTGAAGTTGACTGAATCAAGCAATTCTCGATCTTTATGCACAAGCGTCGTAAAATCATTTATACATTAATTGCTCAAATGACGACAGGCATGATGAATAATTATCCGTGTTGGAATGCGTCTTAAACTTGTAACAATGCTTCACTAAACTTCACCGATCAATCGACGCGATCTGCTGATAATACAAACGAGTCTTAATTACTGAACTTACCATGTGCCAAAGAACATTCTATTAGGCAATAACAGTAGATATGCGTTTTGTGTCACAACACAGAACTCAGATGTTTTGAGAAAATGTTTAAAGCTTTATTTAAATTTTAAAGAACTTTTACCATTCAATTTAATAACCATAAAAATCAATACTCATTAAAATTAAATGATGATGTAAAAAAATAGTGAAATAAATTATCGAATTAACAGATCGATTTAAAAAAATAGGTTTACTCCTTGTCGTTAAATAACAAAACAAAAACTAGGTAACTAGGTTATTGACCTAATAATACGGGAGGTCTAGATTCACTCTCGATAACTTTTATGAGCATCAGAGCAGAGGCGTGCTGTTTCGGCCTTGGACAGTTTTTTGACGACAACACGATGGTTTTTCATTACTTAGTATTTAAACACAAAACACTTTTCAGCTTCTCTTAATAATTTACCCATTGTGTATAGGTTTTTTATGTAATGTACGTAAATGGCTTATTACTCGGTTTATTATTAGATACGTTGAGTAAGAGTTTTGTGATTTCAATATTAAATATAACTGTAACTAAGCTAATTTCTTTGCAGTCATAACAGCCAAATTTGATCAGACGAAAATCCACATGCTACTCGTCGGTTTAGCTTTCAGAGGCGATTTGTTGTCAAGGTATGGGCAGGAGTGTACGGGGATCGTTTGATTGGACCGTATTTTCTATCGGAAAACCTGAATGGGCCGCGTTGATTTAATTGGATATTAACATTTTAAATTATTATTGGCTGAAGTTGAACTGAGCGAAAAAAAATGAGATTCTAAAGTAGTCAGCACAACAGTTTATTGGTGATGTCTAAAACCTAGGTAGGTACTAGAAAAATATTTCAACGTGGCAACATTGCATCAGGTCGACATCGAGTTGAACTGTGAGCTGTAAACGGTCAAAACTGTGAACAGTCAGTGAAATATTTAGATTTTTTTAATCACATATTCCTATTATACTCATCATTCCCTATCTCCCCTTAAAATTAATGACATTATGACTGGATCACCCTGTATATGCTGTAAAAAAAATTAACGCAGCTTCACAGAAATGATAACCTACAGGCATAAATTTTGTCGTACTTCATTTTAGCTATTGTTTATCTTAAACTCTGTGAAGACCATTCTACCAAATACTACTACCAATACATAGGCTCTATATAACACCAAGCGCAAAAAGATAGTAAATGAACTTTCGGAGTCGAAAGCCACAATAAGACAATTATACATAGTATGGTCACCAAAAATTCCAGTTACAAATATAATTATATAATCAAATAAGTTAAATGTAGACAAAAATCGTGCAGATAAGATAGTACCTAGTAATTTAGTATGAACAGTAAATGTACCACTTGTTTGTGACAGTTAGTATATCAATTTTAATATTGCATTTTTTTGTGCTTTTGCTTATGCAAATAAATAATAATTGTCAAAAATATTGCTTCAAATTGGTGCAACTTCGCTTCTTTATCTGATCCGATATAAGTAGAGATGAGATCTATGATAAAGATGTAAAGTTATGGAGTAAATTTACATTTAAATACGTTCGAACTTTAATTTTCAAAACCAAGCATACTATAGATGTATAAATTTGTTATGACGTCATCAAAATTTCTATCTAGATGAAATTGGCAGAAGAGTACTACTAGAATTTTTTTGGTATGGTAGAGGGTAAAAATATATGGTTTTGTAGTATATCTGCTTATATACCATATTTCAGGTATACATACTTTTATTAATGCCAATTGTGCTGCTGCACATACATTCTATGAATCTGTATTTTTTTAGGGGCTTGCTTCTCGTACCTACATAGTGCTCGCCTAGTAAGAATAACTAGTTCATGCTGGAAGTAAGTCACAATGTTATGATTTGTAAGGTAAACGCATCTGAACCGAAATCTTGAGTCATATTTTATAGCTGCATCGAAAACACTTGGCATACTTAACTACCATATTATTTTGACGAACCACTGAAAGGTCAAATTTAATTGGATTTCTTACAAAACCACTTCAATAATCTTCTGAATCATTTTTATATCAAAACTTGGTTTGTATACATATAATGTGATGTAAACATGATGTCCCCTTGTTCGCCTGTATAAAATTACTTGAATAAATATCCACTAATCTTACACCAGTGGACTTGGTTTGTTTGCGAATATATTACATTCTAACCCACCTACATCGCAAGAGTATATGAGACAGCATAGAGAAATGCTTGTAGGATATGCGGCAGGACACCTTATTACAAACAATCCAGCTCTTACTTCAAAAACATCAAACTTAATGTAATTAAATTAAAGTATAAATTGGACAGTACACTCAGAGCAATAATAAATAGAGGAACATATGCAAATATAAACAAAGCCACCATTTCCGCCTACGTTGACAGATGGGTTCATATTTATTAAGGTATACAGTTACTCCCGTAAGAATGAAGAACATTTAAAAATAGTGCACATGTATGGCATTACACACAAATATTTGATAGCATAAAAACTAAACTTAGGTAATTTGTGCTTATCAATTTTGGAAGTCAAATAATATATTATTACATTTTCTTAATTAACTTCGCTTCGAAGTACAGGTCTACATGGCAATGATGCAAACGCTATTTGTTTGGAAGCTCGCCGATTGTCAAATATTGTTGATTATTATTTATGATTTGCTTTCTTATTTTTGAAGTGAATTTAATATAGTCCTTATATTTTTCAGTTTTTTATTTTGTTAATTACCTTATAGATTGCGATTGAACGGAAAAAGTATGTAGTTTGTGTAAAAGTGGTTATCTAACCCATAATAGGTTTGTTTTGGCAGCCATAAACACCCATTGTGCAAACCACAATAACCTTTTAATACTATAAGTAATAGAAGAAGCATTACCATTTACTTTGTTATTTTAAAAGAATACTTCTCTAAAATACGAAACAAAAACAAACATGTATTTATATCACTCAGTGTATAAATTATTAAATAAGGCGAGCATAAATATCACAAATACATGTTTAATTAGTAGTTGTAAACAAGTTACGTCATTGTTGACTAAATCAATTTTATTTAAACATCAATAAAATTTATGATAAGGTTAGTAGTTATAGTTTTTTTTTAGTTTTAACTGCTATTTCTTTGATATTAATAACTTTTTTTGGTAATATATAATTTTGGTGACATGCAACTAATAAATATATTTCTTGAATTAAGACAAATGTACCAACATTTCCCATTGTCTTTTATTACCTTCTACTTAACCAATCTGTACTTTATGCATTAGCAAAAATTTCAACTATGTATACATATTAATCTGTTTAATTGGGAAGGTAATTAATTTATCTATATAAAAAACTATTTATATAAATTAATATTTCATAAAATATTGGAATCACATGCTAATTCAATTTCATAACATTAAATTTTATTACTTCTTAAATTATATAAGGTTTTAAATAAAATTGTATGCTAATAGTTATTTTCGGATTATATTGATAATAATTAATTTAATTTTAAAAATTACTATAAACAGCTTTATAAAATATCAGTTATTTTAATATTACTCCACATTTCTAACAAAATCTGTTCCTCCACTAGTAGTTGTTTTCAATCCACATATTACCTGTTTGTTTGATAAATTGATTAGATGTGGATGACTACAATTGTATACAAACGTCATTTTTAATTTTTAATAACTGCATAAGTCGAAATTAAAAAAAGCTATAAACAAAAAATTACTTGAAATCGTTCACTCATTTATGATAAAAACTATAAAATATAATTTAAAAAATCAAAGTTGTTTGTCTCTGAAGAGTTAAGATTTCTAGAAAAAATAATAAATAAAAAAATAATGTAATCGTGGCAAGAATTCAGACGACTTACGTGACACGAGCAAATGAATAATTCATTATATTGTAATCAAAATATTTAAGAAACTCTAATTGAGAGTAAATCTATATACTACACTCACAGTTTGCGTTATACATATATTGCACTAAATTGCAAAAATGTTTTTAAAGTGACCAAATATCGAAAATTACGTTGACAATAAAAACAATTGCGTAACGTCAGCCATGACGTAAGACGTCTGAATTCTTGCCACGACTATAACAAAAATAATAATAAAACAATATAACATTAAATAAAGAATTGTAAGTGGAAACACTTTTCTTCTTCCCTTTGAAGTTTTAATACAACATTAATTATTCCTCCGAGATATTTTTTACACATTCTTAAAACTTGTTTAACAGGAAATATCTCCATCTCATTTACTTTTTGCATTTTGTATGAATGACAGGTATAGATCTATAAATTAGAACACCCTGTAGACCTCAATAGCATTACATGAAAAAATGAAAGCCTTTTTTAAATACATCTTACAGCAAAAAAAAACTCACCACCAGTAGTGCATCCAATAGTGAAAACACATTAAGCACGCCAGTAGATATGTAAACACTAATAATAGACTAGAACATTTTTATATATCACTCTGGAATCACAGACAGTACTTATCGTGTGTGGCGCAGCATTAGCGAAACCATAGCGGAAGTAAACATGCTTATCGTCGGTGGAAACCAGAAAATCTCTCGAAGTGAATATTGTACACCCCGGGATATACCAGGATTTACTAGGGCTCTACCGTTTACATGATTAACGTGCCTTAATCTGTTTAATCCGTATAAAATGACGTCTCTTTGTAAACCTTTTTACGACAGCTTATTCTCGATGAACATGCACTGCGCTGTGACATGACAATGACATTTCGCATATTTCTCTCATGGAATGTATTTCGAGACCAAACAAATTTATGAAATTAAAATAAGCTCTAATATCACGAGATGTGTATAACAATAAAGCCGTAATTGAACACGGTTTGAAGATTTAAATTTAATCTACTCATATAAAGGGTATAAGTAGACCGCTTGGCAATATTTTTGACGGATTTCATGTAAAAAAAAATCCTTAAATAAACAGAATTGCACACATCAACTTAATGAGATATTGCGGTGGTTTGAAATGAACAACTTACCTGAATCAAATTTTGCTCCTTGTCAATATACAGGGTGATTCAGAATTTATCTAAAAACATTTGGATAGAGATGCATGGAGTCAATATCGAAAAAAAATATATTTGTAAAATCCTTATAGTTTCCGGTAAAAAAATTATTGAAGATCTAGTCGTCTCAACCTTTACATCGTTGGGCTACTGTAGCCTCTAGGCAGGCGATCTCAAATATCCGATTACTTATCGTATTAACATGTTTGTGATGCAATTATTTACACTAGTTTTTCAAATAACAAAAATGGTTTACAGGTTACTCGCAGTTGATGAATATCGTTTTAATTTATGGTGAAGTGAAAATACTTTTTCAACGGTGTGCAGTGAGTGCAAATGTAGGCAAATGTTGGCGTGACACGGGAAATTTGCAACCGAATCGTGTGAAAGGGATGGAGGTCCAGGGCGTCCACGGCGTATTGCAATGTCATACACGAAGCTCAATTATATCCGTACCATGTACAGCATGTCCAAGTATTAATACCAAGGGATTGGACGAGGAGGACCGGTACCGGCAGCCACGATCTCCTGACTTTAAATCATTGTAGACTTATTTTTGTGGGAATATTTAAAAAAATAAGTATATTGCACCGAAGAAAACACTATTGATAATTACAAACATATCATAGCTCCTGCCAATAACTTACAAGTTCAAGACCAGAAGCAGAAACATTTTTGTTGCAACATCAGGTATGTCAAACGGTTTTAATAATTAAAACCACAAATTAATTATATAAATAATTAATAACAATAGCGGTAAAAGCAGTTAAATTTTCTGTATAAAAATAGGTGTTGTAAGATGTACTTTATTTCTTTCCTTGAGAATTTCTTTCAATTTTTTGGTCGGTCGCCAATTATACGCCTTATCAGGTTTTACAGTGGATCAGTTTCTAGCGACGTGCGGAAGAGTATTTTGAAATCATTTTGGAATTGGCATTTTGATTTTATTTTTACAAAACTGTATATGTAAGAGTCCCCTGTATATTTAAAACTTTATTTTAGATAAGTTCTGAATCATCCTGTATATAGATGAAAGTTAAAAGAAAGAAGAATAATGTTTGGAAAATTATTTTTGGGAATTCGCATCTGTTTAACATTCACTGATATAGAATATTATATATTAAATGCATATTTATAAATGGTTACAATCACTGAGTTTATTTTGCTTCAATCTAATTTTTATCAAAAATTAATCAAGCTTTTTATTCTTTTTCATCCAATTTACCTTAAAGAAAAGTGAAGTATTAACACCATGTATTCCACTACTATGATGTGACTAGCGGTAAAGAAAATAATTATTGTTTCAAAATAATGTCCTAAGATATGATTTTCAAAACATTGACCAAATGATCGTGTCCCATTCTTGACGAAACTCGTTCTATATTTGGAAACCATTCAGACCATACAAAAAGTTGTAATTCAGTTGTAAATATATCAGACAGATATTCAAATTTCGATTACAAATAAATCCTCAATAATTTGTCGTAAGCTTTGTTAATTTCATTGTTTATTATTTTGCTGACCTAAACAATTATTAAGAGAGCCATCCTCAAGATACGAGCGTCAATATAGCGACTTCAAAAACTGATAGAAAAAATTGGTGGTATAGGGATAACAGTAGATGTTCTGTTGGTTTACATCTGTTAGATTCAGTCCTAATACATTATGGGCAAAATGGTCTATGCTAAAATGTTGTGTAGAAATCAACGAGTCTGTACCTAAAAACACCATAAATGTGATCAGTTTACGGCGAGAAATACGGCGACTGACTTTTACAAATGAATAACAAATAAAAAAATTATTTTATTCATGGGTAACATTGAATTATTATCTCGATTTAAAAAATGGTTTTATGTTATGACACCTTAAGCAAAATTTGCCTAGCTATAAGTATTTTTCGCGGAAGCAATCATCATCTGATAATAGTTAGCAGTAAAATTAGTAGTTAGGTTCATTATGAAATATTTTTAAAAGAAACCAGTAAAAATTACTCGATCTCCGAAGCTACGCCTCATTTTTTAATCTGCCACATGCCCATATAATTGTAAACAACTAATAATTAAAAATGCGTACCAACTTTTAACATAATTGCTTCAATCTTTTTCGTACAATTAAAAAATATTATTTGTTAAAACCTTTGTTTCCTACATCGCGAACCGAACATTTTTATTAAAAAATGTAATTATTAAATACACTGTTAATGGATTTATTTTTCTATTTACACTAGCAGTGCTAACAACATCGATATATTCTTCAAACTATTTATTCACACCCCAACTACGATCGCACAAGCTATACTTAGTTTTTCCATATATCTGATAACGAGGTATAGTTAAACTTAAAATCACAAGCCAGGGCCTTCCAATCTAATCTACCACACCATGAAAGGGTAAATTAGTGTAGGGTTACGTAGGGTCCAATTCCACATAATAGGGATTCTAATAAGGGCTAATGCGGTAGACAGAGTTTCCAGTTATACAAATGCATACATTAATGACAATATGGATAGATTTCAACATTGATCCTCTACGTATGGGAAATCCTTGTATTCGTACCTGCACGGATTACCCTTTGTTAGTGATTAAGGACTATGACATACGCGGAATACGTGTCTATAAACACGACATGGTAACCAAAAAAAAATAGTACAATAAACTTTGTCGAAATAAGAAAGTTATTTTGACCGTCTTCCACAACTATGTGCATTATTTTTTTAAACCCTGTATATTAAATAGTTCCACACAACTAATTAAGGAATTGTTAGTGAAGTTTAGGTATTTATTATCTCTAGAAAATACTAATTACAGATTATAGAATTTCATAAAGCATTTTCTATAAAATGGCGAATGCGCTGATGTCACAACAAGATTTTTTTCAGAAGCAGTGTAATTTTAATTATCCTATATCATTACATTTTTAACATTAGATAACACAAAATATGAATAACTACGAATAAAATTACTCCGGACACCTGTATCGTTAATACCCCAACCAGCATTCAAACACCAATACTGCCGTAGTTAGTAAAAGGCGGCAACTGACAAAATACAGTTACTCAGTAAAATGGCCAAAACTTTAGCGACTTAGACTGCATAGAGTTTAAATATATTTCTATTAAATTTTGTTGTAGATATAAAAGGTTGCTATTCAAAATATTTTTCAGTATAATTAAATGTAAATTTGTTTTCTTACAAAAGAAATATATCAGTTATTGCTTTTACGCTTTCTGTTTCATTCTTTAGAGAAACGTCTGCACGAAATAAAAGACGGTAACTAACATATTTTCTGCACTTGCCGCTTTTTCAGTACTTAGCGTTTGGGTTTGCCGCTATTGAGTACTAGTAGTAGACGCTTGTATAATGACTGACTATAAAACAGAATTTAGTTTAAAGTAGTACTTGAAGTGTTAAAAAACGTTATAGTGAAAGATCAGTAAGTCAAAATATGAGTTGAATTGTATAATAAATTCGTCATTATCATACAATCATTTATTTTATACAGGGTTATTTACATAGCATTCTACATCGTTATCTTTTCGTCCTCTATATCTAAAGAAAGTTCTGATGAACAAAAATTAGGAAATTTTCTTGGGATGTCAAAAAAATGCATAAGAAAATAATGCAATGTTGCATAAATATTCATTAGTTTTGTGGTAATTTTAACTTAATCTATTGTGCTGTGCCAGTAAATAAATTAAAATGTTATGCAAATTTTCAAGCAAATCTTATATTATCTATGTATCGCTGTAATTAGAAAAAGGTGTTTCAAAAATTTATGAGAATGCAGGACGGTCCATTATAATAAAACCGCAATTTAGGAAAATTTTGAAAACTAAAGAAATATAATGTTATATCAATATACGTACATGTACACATCTTGAACGTTTAAATAGTAACATGGTATTATTTTTAAATGATATACAAATATACTAAATGTGCCCGCTTTTATTTATTTTCTTTCTATTTTAAGCGTAACCTAATTGAGTTTACAATATAATTAAAAAAACAAAAAGAAGAAATAACTTTATAATATTTATTATAATAATATTAACATAAATTGAAGGTTCGGTAGATACATCATCATCATTTAAATGTTCCCATAATTCTCTTCTCCTGTTAGGCATTAAAGGGCAAAGATTTCTTATAATAGACATCTTTTTTGAAGTTGCTATTCCCCTCGGTTTTTGCCTTGGAGAAGGTACGTCTTTTATTTAATTCTATTCCTGGTTATTTTCTTCGACAGTAATATTTGATGGCGTAATAATAATATTTTGAATTATAATAGCTTTTTCTCCTTGTGTATTTTGTGCTACTACATTTTGGTTGATTGACATTTCAGAATTTAGATCACATTTAATTTCTGTACTATTTAAATTTAAATCTAAATCACATAGATATATTATTAAGTTGATCAGAGTTTTACAAATAGATAAAATCGCTCATGTTACTTATATCAAAATTCCCATATAAATTTTCTTTATTCATATTAATTTCGTTTATAATATTCACAGATTTTTTATTCTAAAAAGAAATTTAAATTATAATAGTAATTTGTAATTATTAATTAATATCTAACTACCTTTACTTTCAAAAGAAACATTCTCAGGTAACTTGTCGCAGTCTTGTTGTCTTATATTGTCTTAAATGTTTTCTGAAGTTATTTCAATTACATTGTTACCATCATTTACCTGGCTCGAATTTATATTAAGGGCGGTCATTAAAATTCTCCTGCTTCTGCAAACACGGAATTCCAGGAAACAACTACTCTGCGGGCTAATGCCCCGACCAGCATTGAATTACACCTGGAAAACCTATAGCAACAGCTAGAGTCATTCGTCCGACGCCCACCAGACATATACCGGTTTCGAGCTTATTAGCTCTCATCAGTATGCCATAGGTGAGGTATCCGACAAATAATCCTAGCTGCTTTCGTCTGTCTAACCCGACAGAAGGGACCATGAGTACGCGGTGTAGAACTAACTACATCTATCGGCCGTTCGCTACTCCATGCCGGACTGAAAATGTCACAGGCACGAAGCGTTCTACATGCAGTAGACACCATTGAACGCTGTCGACCTTTATCGCGATCGGCGAGAAACGATATTTTGCAAACACGGAATTCCAGGAAACAACTACTCTGCGGGCTAATGCCCCGACCAGCATTGAATTACACCTGGAAAACCTATAGCAACAGCTAGAGTCATTCGTCAGACGTCCCACGAGACATATACCGGTGAGAGCTAATAAGCTCGAAACCGCGTTCTCCTGTTCCTGCTTGACATATAAAAATTTAAATTTTATAAATAATCGTATTTAAGTACCTACTACGATAAAATCTCACCTTTGGTTGAGTGGCACAATTTGAATTTTATTAAGTTGATTGGAAGCACTAAAATAATAAACTGCCGATTCTCTATGGTCTCTCTCTATAGACTGACCGAAAGTAGCGTACTATGAAGTTGTAAAATTTAACCTGTTTGCAAGTTTACTTCTTATTGTATTATTAAACTGTGACGTGATACATATTTAATACGAACTAAAAAGCCCTCAAGTCCTTACAAAATGTCACTCGCGGCTGTCTTTTCTCATGATTTGTATTTACTGCTTTTTTGATTCGTATAATGTGAAGTTGATTTGTATATGTATTAATACAAATTGTCGCAACTATTAAGATACTTGTACAATCCGCCTTCTTTCTTAGCAATTGTACTTACCCCCTTTTTACCAATTAAAATGATGACGTAGTGTACTTACCGCTATTTATGTTTTTTAAATAAAATAAAATTTCATTTTTCTTTGTCATGCAAGTGAAAATATGCTATTTTTCTTATTCTAAATGAATTATCAGCTTGCAAACTTTTGATACATGGTGATTTTCCGGGTTGTTATGCCGTGACCTCGGTAACTGGTAGCTGCCAGAAACAGAGTTAAAATGCACATCCCTAGCATTAGCTGGGATACTTTTACCTGCCCTGGTTGTTCTCGGGCTAGGCTCTGAGGGGACAGACCCGCTATCGGTGTCTCTTGTATACCTTGTGTAATTGGCACAGTGAAGAGATATTGTTTCTAACTTGCTTTAGACTGCCTCCAAAATCAGGTACAAATTTGTCTAAAATATAAACGGGGCCCTTAAAGCCATTTTTAAAATTATACCGAATAAAATATTTTATTATTCATAGATATATTTTAATTTTATTACAATATAAATTTTAACCCATTTTCTGCATAATAACTCCCTCATCGAGTAGTTTAAATGTAAATTACTCCTGAAATGTACATAATAAATGTAACAGATTGCGTAACACACTACAAAAAAATTCACGCGGTACCGTTCACACAACATCACCAGCAGTGAAAGTTTCGCAGGCAACTTAAAACGGGCTCCCCAACGCCCAAATCCACTGCGAGAAGTATCAGCTTGGAACTAATCCAAGATTACGTAAAAATAAGATTCACTTTTGTTGTATAATTCGTACACAAGCCTTTTCATTGTTGTGTGGATTTATTTTATTTCGACACGCGCTCACGGTCTAGTTTATTTTTGTCCGAGGAATCATTTCTCATTTTTAAGGCAGTGAAAGTTCGTGCACAAATAATGGTAGCCGTCGCAGATGTCATGACTAAGAAAATGTGCTATATTTGGAGATCGATTAATATTTCACGGTTATTGCATATATTATTAAATACATCATAACAAACGTTGGTTGATGGAAAAAGTATGGGTCATGGACAAAGCTATTAAGCCTACGTACACAGTAAAAAATAACATTGAGTAAGTTCAAACTCATTTATGAGTGGATTAATTTGGTGTTGAATTTTGAGTAAATTTAACATTTTAACAAAGAAATTAGCTTATTTCCACAATATTTGGTTAGATAAATCAAAATATGTGTGAGTGGAAAATAACACCAACCGTTCTAGATATTACACATTGTTTAGTAAGTGGAAGGGGGGAAACAAAGTTGGGTATGAACAGGTACCGATAAAAAGTTGTAGTTTTGCTATGTATGATACAAGGCACTGCTGTCTGTGGACGATAATCATAAGTGTGTTGTTCTAACCCGATCATGGACCAAGGACCGCAGTTGTAAATAAATTTTCAAATTACAATTTGCATAACGATATATGGTGTAAATAGTAAAGTGAGAATTTGTGTCATAAAGTTGTAGTAGTAGTGTAGCAGTAATAGGTAACAATTGCCGTCTTCATCCAATACAAAAAAAATTGTTGATTTGCTTCATATTTCAGAAAAGCCATTTTGTGTGTGTCATTACATGATTACCATTTCATTTGATTCTCAACTACTTATCTATAAAATTTTTGAAAATTAATCAAACCTAGAAACGATTGATTTAAACAGTTTATTCAATAAAGAGCTTCAGTCATACAACACCACTGAGTATTTTGTAACACCAAAGAACATATTTTGTTAAATTTAGAAAGAATGTATTGTTTAATGATATAATAAAATAACACATCTTTACATACTGCGTCATGTTATTATTTTGTTTCGAATAGTGTCTAGCTAGTAGTAGTATTAAATATTATATTATAATAAAAACAATAATTATTATTATTCTTTTTGTTATGGTTACTTATGCAATTCCATTAAACATATATTGTGTACCAATTAAACACATTTTCTTTTTATAGACTATAATTTTTATGACATAATTATTTGTAATAATTTTATTATTTTATTAATTTATTAATTTTATTATAATTAAATGATAAAGTAACTTATTACTGATCTAAATTGTATACATTGTATACATATTGTGAAGATGTTGTGTTTGGCATAACACATAGTTTTAAAAATTGTTCAGTGTCACCCTTAAAAGATTTATTTAGCTAACAAATAACTGAGCGAACATTACTCAATGTATTGTGTTATTATTTGAACACAATCGGATGCGGACTCGGTTTGACAACTATTTATGTTGATTTTGAGTAAGATTTTACTCAATTTTTTTTACTGTGTAAGTCTAATAATACATAGGCACGTTAACACAATTTTACAGAAATAAATATGGATCTTAATAGTACGACCTAAGCTTTTTATGGTGCAATGTTCTAGTGACCTAAGGTCAAACAGATTGAGACAAGGAAAAAACTGAATAATTAGCAATCTTGCCTGTATATGCACAAGAACGATGATGGCCTCAACTGCAACTATTGTCTTGGAAGTTCTGTTAAATCTGCCCCCATTAAATGAATGACAAATATCAGGATCAAGAGTTGGTGTACAGTACACAGGAAAGATTGTAATATTTATACCCAACCGCCAAAAATTTAGAAAGTGACTCATTTTATAAACCTGTTCACAATTCATAGCAGTCGACACAAAGAAACATACTGCAGCCCGTATATTTTTCTTTTGCTTCTGCTACAGGAAATACGCATGCGCCATATAGAAGAAGTTAGCCTTCTATTGGTTGTGACGAATTGACGGATCTACCTGTTTCATTTCCAGCGCTATCATGGGCAGATATATCTTTCGGGCAGGCAAAATTTTGGGTATATCTTTCCACTTATTTAATTACGAATGTAATTTATTTATTAGTGATTTTGTGTTCTTAAGAATGGAGAACATTTCAGGTTCTACAGCGTATTATCAACATCGTAAACGCCCTAATTTAACAAGTGAAGAATATCGGATGATTACATGTATGAAGGGTTTAGGGCGCGAGGTCAAAATGTGAGTGTAAGTGATGTTGAAATATGTAATATATTAACAAGAATGTACGTAAGTAGCATATATGTATAGTTCAACAAAGAGTGGTAAAGAAGTACAACTGCGAAACAGAAATAGTAGAAACTCACAGAAGGATGATGGTTTTTCAAAAATGAGTTTACGACAAAAAAAAAGGGGTTACTATATCTTGCAAGATGAAACTTTGCCTAGAATATATACAAAGGAGTTTTTGCGAATTATGCGTGACATATGAATTATGGTATGTGAAACGAGTATACTGAAAAATACGAAATAATACCGCACAGATTATTATCAAAAAAACACATTGTCATCTAACACAAATTAAATTATTGTTGCTGATAACTTATTTGTAAACTGTCTATCTCCCGTTTACTTTGAAATCCAAAAAGAAAATTCTATTATATACTTATAGTCTAAGAGCCAGTGGCCGGCAACCTATAAGTAAATGATTATACCTGAAATTTTGCACAGTGGGTCTCTTATACCTACCACTCATGATGTGGGGACTCGCTAAGCCCGGCGAGGCCGACTCAAGAGTTACTCAGGTGCGAGAAGTATGAAAATATAACCAACTTCGTTATTAAATTAACAAAGCTGCCGTTTGAAAATTTTAAAATATTCAATTATTACTATATAAAAATAACAAAGGCAGACGATTACCGTGCTTCTAAGGGCATGGCAGACACTTGTGAAATTGGAAAAAATTATAAATTTAAAAAGTATTTGATTAAATCTGATTTTTGACGTTAAAAAACTGTCAGAAATGTCAAGCATTGTAATCAACATCACCAAATCTCAGAACCTGTGCCAGAAATAGAGGTTATTTGTTACTTATATTATTTTAATAAAAAAGGTGCTAAATATAATAAATAATAAAAATAAATGCCTAATTTGTTATATCTGAAATTTTAAAATTTTCAAACGGCAGCTTTGTTAATTTAATAACGAAGTTGGTTAAATTTTCATACCTCTCGCACCTGAGTAACAGTTGGGTCGGCCTCGCCGGGCTTAGCGAGTCATCACCTCATGAGTGATAGGTATAAGAGACTCACTGTGCAAAATTTCAGGTATAATCATTTACTTATAGGTTGCCGGCCACTGGCTCTTAGACTATTATTAATTTTTCAAATGAATGGATTACTTGTCTGCCTAAATTTAATTGTTGACATAATATGTTAATTTAGACTAATTAAAGACAAAATATTTCGGTAAGTACTTCCTGTTTTTTAATAATATATGTGGTATTATGGTACTTTTTAATTTGTTTGTAATCTTGTAGCATCCTGATGATGACATCATACATGTGGAAACGTTGATGATGTAAAATAAAAAGTCTTTTAGTAAATTTATGACCTAATTTCAACTACATTTACTTTAAAATTAATTGAATAAGTTCACTATCCTGGAACTATAAAATAATAAATATACTGTTTTGCAAAATTTGTCAAAAGTTGAGATTTTCCCGCCATAAATAACTAAAACAAAAGTTTCAAAACTCGTGCAAAAATCCATCAATTTCACGTCCATGATGACAAAGTGTCACAGTGTAATATCTGTGGAGTGCCCATGAGTAGGTGGTAGGTGTATGTGGGTGGTGGCATTCTAATTTGTGAAGAGGTTGGCACGGGAAATGGGGCATTTAAAGTAAACTGTTAATGTGCTAGGTTCACTCGACGTTAACTTATTTTTGATAATTTTGTGTGTTTTGAACCCTTCTCAAGTGGCACGCTTAGGTAATCATGCAACCCTCATCTTTCGTATTCATCTCCGTGCCGTCAATTAGTCACTCTCTATTATTTTCGACCTTTGGTAATTGATAATACAAGATAGAAACTTTAAATTTGGAAATAACTCATTATGTTTATAATCTAACGCCTTGAAATTGTCAAAAACTGTCATAATGTCATTAATTTTAAGAGGAGATAGGGAATAATGAGTATAATGCGAATACGTGATTAAAAAAAATCTAAATGCATATTTACGCCGCAAAAAAATATTTTCAAATCATTATTTAAACCCCCTTTTCAGACTGTCACTGACCGGTCACAGCCTTGGTCGGTTACAGCTCACAGTTCAACTCGATATCGACCTGATGCAATGTTGTCAAGTTGTAATATTTTTCTATATAGTACCTACCCATCTAGGTTTTAGACATCACAAATAAACGGTTGTACTGACTATTTTAGAATATCATTTTTTCTTGCTCAGTTCAACTTCAGTCAATAATAATTTAAAATGTTAATACCCAATAAAATCAAATAATAATAATCAAATAATTCTATTAAAAATTGCAAGTAACGCGGTCCACTCAGGTTTTCCCGTAGAAAATACAGCCCAATCAAACGATACCCGTACACTCGCGTGTCGATTTTTCTCTGAGCAAATGTAGCTGTTATGACTGCAACAAAACTCCAACGTGTCTAATAATAAACTGAGTAATAAACCATTTACGTACATTACATACAAAACCTATACCCAATGGGTAAATTATTGAGAAGCTGAAAAGTGTTTCGTGTTTAAATACTAAGTATTTAATAAAAAACCGTCGTGTTGTCGACAGAAAACTGTCCAAGACCGAAATGGCACGCCGCTAATCTAATCTATCGAGAGTTAATCTTGACCTTGACCTACCGTATTATTAGGTCAATAACCTAGTTACCTAGTTTTTGTACTGTTATTTAACGACAAGGAGTAAAACTACTTTTTTTAATCTACTTAAATACATGAATGAATTTTCCTTAAATATTGATTTATTTGTTAATAAAAACAAATGTAGATGATAAATAAATGTTTTCGAATGTTAGGTTATTACAGTTTAATAATTTTGATATTACGTTTTCACTACGTTTTACAAATAAATATGAATTTTTAGTATTACTCGTAAGTACAATTAACCGCACACATAACCAGATGTATAATTTGTAGTTACATACATCTAGCCTAGAAATGTATTGTTTTTTAAGTAGTATGATACTAACCTGTTTACAGGCCCACATTTCAAGTAAAACTGCATTTATCCGTCCATAGCACTTTATTAATAAAATTCAGTCGCATTTCGTAAACATTCTCCGTATAACACTACCATTTCCACATATTCGGAATTTGTAAAATTATGCGTTGTGAATTTACGCCAAATACGTGAGGTTAAACCGAAATAAACAAACTACTGCTTACTGCTTGTATTCTCTCCATCCCCCCTCCAAATGTGTGGCATGATCTACAAATTGGAGGGGGAAGAAATGCGGGAAATGCAGAGTGCTAAATGGAGGTAAATTTGAATAACACGCTGATGTGTTAGACGATATTATGTATGTAAATGTGGCATCCATGGTTAATACGGCAAGTCTGTGGCAATAGATTTTCGTCGGGTGCGTCATCAAAAAGTTCGTAGCGTACCAGGAGCATCGTGTTACTGATTTTTATAGGGTGATTTGTTTATTTTTTTAAAGGTCGAGTAAGAATTTTTGTTTTCGATTTTCTGCCTTTATTAGGCCTCCCAAATACGTGGTTAAAATTAATGACATTATGACTGACTCACCCTGTATAAGCTAGCGATCCATGAGTCTCTCTCTAGATTTTTGGCGGTTGGGTGTGTATAGGCGAGAAACGTCTTCGTCATATATATTTTTTTAAATGTCAGTACTGTTTGTACTGTCCGTACACTGTAAAACGTTTTGAATACATGTTCACTCAAAATCAATACAGTTGTTAAAACGAGTCCACATCCGATTGTGTTAAGGTAATGGCATAATTTGTTAATTAAAGTTCACACATTTGTTAGTTAAATAAATCTTATATGGGCAACACAAAATTGTGTTATATTATCAAAATATTTCAATGTTTTTCTCACAAACCAACTGTCTAACAAAGAATTGTGTTGATAAGCTCATTTTGATGTTAAAATGTTACGTTACTCAAAATGAGTCGTGTCTTGATTTTCATTTATGGATAAAAGTTAAGGACAGAAATTTCTACAAACCATTCTAATTCGTCTGTTGAAAATATTATATTATAGTATGTTCAAAGCAAAATACAGTGTGTCCAGAATATTTTCCTGAATGATAAATTGCACTAAACAGATCATGTTTGATTTGTTTCTTCCTGACCAATGGTAATAGATTTTTGACAGCAAACAGGTCTTGAATATGCGACAACGCCGCACACCTGCCATATCAGGTATTTTTACATAATAATCTCAAATACACCTTAACTGTGAATGGTTTTCTTGTGAAAAGCGTTTACTATACATGCGTCGTAGCCAGATAATTTTGCCCAGATTCGTCATTAATTACATGTCTTGCGGCTGATCATGGTTACTATAAATGGTTCCATTTTTACTTATGTACACTTACAAATATCAAACAATCACTGTGTACAGAAAATTGAAATGCACTAGCCATACTACTACTAATAATGGTTTCAGGTTAACAGCAGCAGGTAATGCATTGTAATGTTGTCGTACGTAAGAGTTTTGAAGATTTTTTGTTGTTGTTTGAAAACAACAAATTGCGAATTGTAATTTCGTAAGGAGTTGTATTCTTATCTTAGAAATGTATTTGTAGAAAAACTATTTATTTATTTTACTATCCCTTTTACTATCGGTATTTAAATTCCGGACACCCTGTATTTTTGTGCATGTTATATTCACAAATTTAGACAGCTCCTAAAATTTTTACAACTTTAGGCAACCAAACAACCAACGTGTTTTAAGTAATGCTGATAGCTAAGCTTTTAATAAAAAAGTCCTAAAGTAATTTTTCGAATCGTTTCCATTGGGCAACACTGTAGGTATATATCAGTGCCCTGATAGTTGTAGAATATTTTATTTTATTGATTCTGCAAAATGTAGATATAAAGTCAAGATTGCCAATGGAATCAATTCATATTTATACAATTGTTTTTATATGTATTTCTTTGGGATCACAAGAAAATTTCCTAAAGCTTTAGGTTTACCATTATTACCATATTTTCGCAGATGGAATAGGGGAAAAGATAAAAGCTGTTTGTTTCGTGGAATGTAAAATCACATGTAGTACTTAGTATAATCCTAGAAGATTCTCGGGTATAATCATATTCATTGTTATAAATTTGTACAATCGCTAACATAAGTTGCTTTATTTTTTGTTTGACTTTGTACAGGATTACAGAAGCTGAATAATAATTTCATAAACAGTTTTCAAACTTTAAAATAATTTTCCGAGAAGTCAGCGATTTTAATAGAAATAAAGTTAACAGAAAATGTTGCACTAATTGCCGTAAACCGTCAGCAACAGTCCATTATGAATTTAATGGAGCATGAAGACGTGCAGAGAATTACAAGGAGAAGTCGTTTAGACCTTAAACTTTCAACAAAACAATGGAGTAAATATAATAATCCTAAAACGGTGTCTGTTATAAAGATTAACTTTAAATACAAAGGAGATGATGTACTGAAGCAACACTGTACAAAAAGGTTTAACGCCTACACGGAAAAAAAATAGTAATCGCTTTTACAATAATTGTCGATCTGTATACTAAATTTTGTTGTGACTATAGCTCCAAACACAATTGCTATGCTTATGATTTTGTAGTAATACTACTACTCGTATATTACTACAACAGAAATGTTACCAAATTCTACATTGTTGTACCGTTTATTAAAAGTTTATGCGTTTATTGACACACTGCAAAAGTTTACTAAAGTTTTTGTAACTTCCACTACAACATTTTATAAATATGTCTGTTAAATATATTAAAAATTACCAGTGAATTATGCAGGGTGTTTCTTAAGTACTGGTCAAAAGTCCAAGGGCGTATTTTTTTGGCAAAAATTAGGGTTTTATATAATAATATTACAAATAAAATAGGTCATCATATACGCCATTGCATTATCTCCACTGTGTGTTCCTTTACACTTTTTTGTATTCCAGAGCGATTAACAACAAAACTGATTTATTTGATCAAATGCATTTTTACTATACTCATTATATTACTTAAATTATAATAAAATAATTAACATTACTATTATTTATAAAAAATGTTGGAAATGGCCACTTTCAGCCAAAAGAAACCTTGTGTAAACTAATGTCGAGAGATGCTCATAAACAAAACAGTCAATAAGGTTCATATCGGATGATTTGGGTAGACAAGGTTGCCCTGATTATCGAGTGCCTTGATTAATCAGGTTATTACTTAATTTTTAACTCTTTTTTTGGCCATATAATACACCTCTACATTTTTATCTCTACTTAAGACACACCCTGTGTAAAAAATTACTAATTGGTAATAGTTTTTACTACTCCACTGTAACTATTTGGGCATAAAAAAAGTATTTTTGCTACATTCGCCATTTTAACTTGCTATAAAATGACATTTATTACAACAGTCCAGTGACTATAATACTTTTACATTTACTACAAGAACGAACTTATATGGTTTACTACATATTATTTGAAAAGTTGTAAGCACAAATTTGTAGTGACTGTTTCAGTAGCATTTCTTTCAGTGTAAGCACAATGTTGGACACAAAACAATCATTCAAATGTAATGCACATAAATTAGTTTTATTATTAACAGAAAAATGCTTATAAGAGCTACAAAAAACTTGTGCTGAAGCAGTTTCACAAGTTTTCTTTTGAAGTTTCCGCATGCTTTGTATTCATCGAGATTTATTATTTCGGGCCATGCCTATGGATTTCACAAAACCTTGGATTTATATTTCCGTTTACAAACAAATCTTGAAAAATTTATGAACTCTTCGAGTAATTGATATGCAGGAAAACAAAAAATATAAACTGAAAGACAAATTCGTTTCATATATTCATTATTCACATCAAATAAATCTTTCTAAACATGTTTTCTGTTATCAAGAAAAAGATTGTCACATAAATTATTTAAAAGAAAGCATTCGACCACAAATTTATCAAATATCAGCAAGGACGATAATTCGAGAGTTCAAGTTGGCAAAAGATCAAGATAAACATATTAAATTATAATATATTTATAAATTTAAAAGCGTTGGATTCGAACAAAATGTTGAAAGGTATATAATTCTTATTCCTTTATAATTTAAACCTGACAACTTAATGCAACATATTTTACTTTCATAAAGCAACCAGTACCTGTTACAATTCCGTTTTACAAAACAGGAAAGTGAACTTGATTTAAAAAAATAGTAATATATTAGGAGCACTGTAAGGAAACATAAATGATATTTTTAATCTTTATTAATTATTTACTTCCTTCATTAAATCGCAAGGTAACATTATTTATTACAACAGGTTCACAACAAGGGTAATCTTTTGTTAAAAATTTCTTACATTCTTCACAAGCAACCATCCACAAAATTAAAACATCGAGTTTTTACACGTCATAAAAGCTTAGTCATGCTGAATTTGACGAAATTAAACAAAAGGAACAGCTGCAAATCATTAAACCATCAATATTAAGTAAACAACTATGCATTTGTTTTTATCTTCATTCACATCCAAAAGTCAGTAAGTATATTTATATTTATTATTAGATAGGTAACAGATCCGGCAATCTTGGTGGCCAGGCTAAACGGTGGATCTGATGTTGATTCATAAGAGCTAATGTTTGTCTGTCAGTACGAGGTCTAGCATCGTCTTGTTCACATGTTTATCAAACAACTGATTTGCAATAATCCGGCTGCTGCTAAATCGGTCTCTGAGAAATAAAGGTTGTAGTCAACTCTGTAGTCACGGCCTTCCTGAGTCCAAGCCTGATAACACCGTAGTATGGTACGTAAGGATCTGTTAGTCCTTACGTGTGAGCAGCCATTTTAAAAACAGAATGCTACGTTGTTATTAAAGTATGATCTATATAAACTCCACAAAAACTTAACAGATAAATCTGGAAATAATTTTTTGTTTTCGCCGAGGGAAGTAAACATGCAAAAAATTATCAAAATAAAATGATATTTAATGGGTGTTTATTTTTCTTTGTCACGTAGTATATTGCGCCAAACTACTTTGCGAACTAATGCTCTAGCTACCGTTGAATATATCCAGGAAATTTACCCATATATTCTTTTTTATTTGAAAATTTAATTCAGTTCCAAATTAAAAACTAAACAATTATGATGTACGATTACTAATTATCGCTGATCACATACATGGCACTAAAAAATACCATGTTTTGTGACGCTATTTGTTATAATGCAGACTATTGTGGTCAATGCTTCCAGAATGTTCTGAAAGTCTTCTAGATTTATTTACTTTTCTCCGTCCTGCTTCCTGCAGTTTGACGCACGAACGACATAAAAGCCCCTAACTAATATAAGCACCAAGCCTTTGAGGAAATTCTTTCAATTAATCGTGCGACTTAGGCTGGCGACCGCATTTGTTCTTGCGGGGCGGCGAAAAGAAAGCCACTAAATAAAGAAAAGTACGGCGCGGCGTTTCGTTTCTTAATCTTATATGGGGAGAAAATGTCCATTATTTCTGCACCGTAATGAATACATTTTAATTACAAACAAAGGCGGGGAAGTAAGCGCAATGGATTGCTGAAATTAAGCGAAGCGGATTCTGAGGATCTTTTTTGGTCTTATGCTCAGGAGTTTGTTTAAGGAGATTTGCCTAAACAAATTCCCCTAAAACTTTCCCGGGTTTCAAATAAAATACCGCTGACTATTTAAATAAATCATGGCATACGTTTTCGAAAAGAATTTAAATATATTCCACCTTTTGTAACATCATCTTTACCTTGAACATTTCAGCCTTTGAAGATAGAGCCTGATTTTACTAAACAATAATTCGTATACCAGGTGTATGGAAATACATGCAACATAGAGCAAGGGTAGATGCCTGACGACAAAATAATGCCATGTTGCCAAACTTACCTTAGTCAAAAGTTGAGAATTAAAAAGATACGGGGTGTCAAAGATAAAATTTTATTTTCGATATTTGTAACTTTTTAAAATATTTGCGTACATTTTGGAGATCGGAGGTTTTTGGGGCGAGAAATTATAACTTTGACGTTCCTAAAGGGCGCCACTTATGGCACATCATGCTTCTTTTAAATGACAGAACTGTTTTGCGGCTTTGAAGCAGTCGATTCTCCTACCTTTTTTTATCTAGATTGGGTATACCTTGTTAAAGTAGTTAGGAGTAAGAGTTTTTGAAATAATTCTATTTGAAATATTCAGTGCTTCGAGTAGAAACTGTTCTGGTTTCAGATAAAGAGCCTTTTCCTCTGAAAACACAGCAAAATGTTACTTGAAAAAGTTATTCAGAATAGTACATTATGACGATATGTAAAATAACAAGAAGATTGGCAAGGTTCAATAAAACCGGATTTTTATCAATGATTTCAACTAATCAGACTGATCTTAATGACTTCAACAAGGTATACCTTTTCCAGAAAAAAATGGTAGGAGAATCGAATATTTCAATAGTCAGACTAACCATTAATTTTTGAGGTAAGTTTAACATAATCGCATTATTTTCTCGTCAGAAATACTTTTGCTCTATGTTGCATTTATTTCAGGACACCCTGTACAGGGTGTTTCAAACCAGAGTTGATATAACATTGAAAAATAATTGGGGTTTGCTTAATAAACCCATGTCTTAGAGCCACTCATTTTTGAAATACAGAAATTTTAGAAAATCAAATTTTGGATGCATTTAAAAAAAAATTAAATTGTTTGATCCAAATTTGAAACATCTTCGATTTTGGTAGTGCCGAAGACGCTGTTATTAGTTTTTCTTTCTTACAAAGTAGACGCGCTAGTTGCTAGCATTTCTGCTGACATTGTATTCTTCAACTTTTTCAAAATTGGTTTTTTCGCCTTCTAATTCCCGTGGTATGTAAAAAATGATCCAAATTGTACTATACCGAATCTTACGTTGTTATTCGATGCCTTTTGGAATAATTGATCAAGAACTGTGTTTCACATCAAATATGAAGCATAAATATATAGCCAAATATTTAGTCTAATTAATAAAATTTGAAAATGAACACTTACCAATATACAATGGATTATAATGAAGTAAAGGCCACTTACCTGAAACACAAGAATAATATAATGAATAAAAAATAGTATTAATAATGTCATATAAATTACAAATTATAATTAAACATTAAAGAAGCATGTTATTAATAAAATTCTATTATGCAATTGCATACGTTTACAGGGTGCACCAGTTTCTAAAGCTGAAAATTCATAAAAAGATAGAACATAACATGAAGCGTCTTTGAGTAAATTGAAACGTAATAGTTATTTACAATAAGTGTTGTAAAGATTCACATTACAACACGAGATGTTAAAGTTATCGAGTGTAGTAATATGAATTTACAACAAGAATACTGTACAAAATTACATCTATTATTATCTGAAAAATATATTATTGATAAAAAGTGCCAAATGACGCCACAAGAAGCTAATGTATTTTCTATGAACAGAAAGAAGTAGGTACCTGCTATTAAGTTTACATATCAGGTTTTCTTTTGTTACCTTTCGCATGGTTACTGTCAACACTTTGTCAAATAAACCCATAAATATAAGTGATTTAAAATGAGTGAGTCTGATGGAAATTTACCCTCTGATATAGAAGCAGTCGCAAACGGAGCGTTCTAAGTTCTAAGTGAGTGGGCCAAAAACTAGCCTTCCACTGCGGTCTATTGTGGCTTACATACTTATTACACTTCACCCAACAGGTTAAGTAACTTTATGAAGTCAATAACCTTATTGGGTGAGATTCTGTCCAGATCTCTGCAAGAGATGCATTTTGCCGAATATAGAAAATCTGGTCCGTTCTCCAGCTGGACAGTAACATAATGTGTTCTGCCGATTTGTCACTCTCCAAACATAACCGGCACTCGGCCTCCTCAGCCAGACCCAACTTGTACATGTGACTCCTTAACCGGCAATGCCCAGTATATAGGCTAGTCATAGTCTTTAGGTCAAGCCTATTTAACTCAAGCAAATTTTTAGCTCTCTTTGTCGATGCCCCCTATGAACGCCTTCGAGTGAGCTACTCTTGGTAGATCTTGCCAGTACTCCCATACTTTTTCCTCCGCCCAGATCGAGATGACTGCTTTGGCAGTAGCCGAAGCTAAGCCAAGAGCCGGTTCTGGACCTATAAAGCTGGAAGAGGCACCCCGCCTTGCTATCCGCTGCCTCGTTTCCCTGCATACCTGCATGACCAGGTGTTTGGGTTGCAACTATACACTCCAGCCCCAATGCCCTCTGGAGTCTTGGAGCCATCGGTGTACCAGCAACTATCCGCCTTCAGGAGGTCAGTTTTAGCTCGCTCCCATTCCTCCCTTCGAAGAAAAAGTGTTTCAAAAGGCAATCTATAGTTGATTGAAAGGCATAACGTCCGAGGCCATCGATAGAGTGCCGTGACCTATGTCCTCCAGCACTTCACTATGCTCTATCATGTTAGCCTTCGACATACAAATAACCGCTTGCTTCAATCTGTAAACAGGCCCCCTGACTTCTCTCTCCAAAAGTATATAGATAGGTGGTAGATCCAGGAGGACTTCCAGAGCAGCTGACGGTGTGGTACTCATTGCATCAGTTATCGCCAGACTAGCTTGTCTCTGCAAACCTGAGAGTTTTAATTTGGCTATACTTTGAAGACCATTGGACCGCCAAACTATTGAGCCGTAAGTGATCATGGGTCTGATAACCATCACATACAGCCAGTATAGTTGTTTAGAACCTACGCCCCAGGACTTTCTACAAATGTGTCGACACGTCCATAAGGACATTCTGGCCTTGTGGATGGCATTTTCCATATGAGAGTTCCAATTGAGCGTTTTATCTATAACAACTCCCAGATATTTCGCTTCCTCTGCAAATGGTATTGTCTCTCCCCGTAAAATGGAGGGTCTTAGGTTGGCCCGTTTGCGTTTCTTTGTGAATCACTGTTTTGTAGGGGTTCACATACATCTGCTCCCTCTCACACCAGTCTAGGACCCCACTTAAAACTTCCTGAAGGATAGATGAGATACTATCTTCAGTTATGCCTCTTACCAATATGGCCAGATCATCAAACAGAGCGTTCTCAAGTCTAGTAAAAAAAAGAACAATACGCAGTATGAGTTGGAGTACCAAAATTTTAAATATTGGTGCAAAGCTAACAAAGTAAAGAAGGTATCTGAGAAACATCTTTTGGTTTATTTTCCGCAAAGCAACGCTGCTAGAAACCATCTACACTATGGACTCACTACTCAATGTTGAAAACTATGATTTCAGTTAAGAAAAATAAAAATATATTTTCTTAACTAACCGAATTTTTTGTAAATAAAGTGTTACAAGGCCAAAAAGACTAGAATGTTTACAAAGGAAGAATTATAAGCATCTAAGTACTGCAGATCATGAAGGTTACTATGATAATCAGCATTTTTGGGGCCTGTCGTCGCGATGAATTAACTAAGCTAATATTGAATCTTATTCAATACAATGACCACTATGTAAAAATTGTGATTCCCTGCACGAAAACAAATATTGCCCGAGAACTTGTTATAATAACAGAAGGATATGTGATAGGTATAAACTTTTTGAAAATATGCTGAACTTCGGCGTCCTAATGCAACTCACAGGCGGTTTTTTGTATTCGACAGACAAGGAAAATGTACATCCTAACTTGTCGGGGTTAATACTTTTGGAAGAATTCCGAAAATGATTGCAACAAAGCTTGGATTGAAGAAACCGAATATTACACTGGACATTGTTTTAGAAGATCCTCAACTACCATTCTGGTTGATGGTGGTGCAGATATGTAGATGTTAAAGCGTCATGGGGGCTGGAAATCTTCTACGGCAGAAGACGATGTTGAGAATTCTTTAGATAATAAGAAACATATAGCAAAAAATATCAAGAAGTCAAACATGGATTTAATGATTGGAAATTCAAACTTCAATAGGTCCATTACATCTACTTCTATTATACAAATTTCTAATTGTAAAAAGTGTATTATTAATGTTTATAATAAACCGCTGCTTCTGTTATCGCCCTAAGAGTATATCCTACTAAAAAATACATGTTGTGTAAAAAGTAGTTAGGGACTAGGAAAAGATGTCAATATTTCCTCTGACTGACGCAACGGAATTAGATTAACTTATTGATATTATAAGAGTGTTAAATATTTTTATAAAAACAATTTGTTCCAAAAAGCTGTATTAATAAGTTGGTATCCTATATGTTCACCCTACATACAACTCCTAATGATAAATTTTCCTTCTTTTCAATAAACAGTTGTTTTAACAATATAACAGTTTCAAATTAGGTTTGTATGTATGTAATCTCGTGAAAGATACATGGTATTTTCCAGTTCTCACTTAAAGAAATGAAAACAAAGGAAACCGTAAAGAATAGTAGTAATTTGGTGTGCATTTTTTGCCCCTTTTCAAGCAGATCTGTCCGCCTACGTAGAAACCAATTCAGAGCGCTGGGAAATAATGCCACATCTCAAAGATACATTCTAGCGCCGCGCTGGTTCGGACTAAAATTTTAAATACAGTTATTATTCCGGCTTCTTATTTATAACGTGATCTTACTTTAAAATGAGTTCAGTTCTCTAGAGGACTTGGGTACTCCTGTTACATTTTACATAATCCTCAAATTCGAGTAATGAGATGATGTTATTTTTTATTCATTAATCTCATTATTTCTGGCATTTTCTGGATAAACTTTCTGGTGAAATATTGCGACAGTTACAAACAAGTACAGAAACAAATACAGAGTAAAATTCTGCCTGAGTAGTATCTTTAGAAAAATAAAATATTAAAAAATAAATTAAGTCTTACAACGGGAAATAAATAATATGAAATCGTGTAGCTATTTGTTTTCATGGCCAGTACTTTCAGATATGTATTGTTCCCATATTACCACTTTCGCTTCCTTCAACATCTAATAAATCAAATTTATTCAAGATATTCAACTCTATAGCGTCCTTATTTGCCATTGACTCCCATTCTTCATATTAACTTTCTAACTGGTGCTTTACACTTTATTGAAATTTTGAGAAGGTTAAATTAGGTGGTATCAGTGATTGACACCATAAGTGATAATCTCAATTTCATTGATAAGTAAGTAGTAATTCATTATGCAAAATACGATGTATTCTGGTTTGTGAAATGCCACATTGCTGCGAACGTCTTGGACAATTGGCAGACACTTGCAGACAATACAGCAATATTTTCTTTTGATCTGACTGAATACGACTTGATTTATTAAAATGCGCTTTATAGCACTATAATTGTAAATTAAGTAACTATTTTTAAACGGACGATTCCTGCGGCCGGTAGACCGTAGATCAGCTGTATATGTATGTGGAGAGGGTTGGCACCAGCTCTGCGGATATGGTAGAGTAGAAGAACGTTGACTTGGATCAATGTGAGATATTGATACCGGTTGGTGTTTGACTATCCTCATCATCAATTAAGTTTTCCAGGGTTCCCTTATTCCTGCACTGAATCGTGGTTAGGGACTACCAACGTAAGTCGTTCTTGGGCGCAAATGCGGCCTGATTAATAATAATATGCCGTCCCCTCTCACAAGTCTTCCGACTTCTGGACTAATCCTCGTGATTAGAATGAGGAGTAGAGATATTATTCTTATAATTAAAGACCAGACAAGGCACTTATGATATTCTATATCCAAGAAGGTATAATACGTCTGTTTCCTGTGGATTAAAGGCCTATTAACACACTAGTGGTAATTTGCAAGAAACCAACAACATAGATAAAATATTTTGACTACTACTACCTATTTTAACGGAAGTAAAACGACAAGGCACAGTCCTTTCGAAAATAGAACTCGAATCCATTAAAATCGGAAAAATAAAATCTATTTAAATCCTCTGAACTGGATAAATTACGTGTTAATAAACGGGATCTATTTTATGCCAATTTCCACACATCAGGTAACGGAAATCGGAGATATAATTGTCCCCTGAAAAATAATATACGAATATTCTGAAAAATAAATTCTATTTAAAAACGAAACCAGAAATAAATTGTTACAAGGTGAAGCTGTTAATCACTACATAATCCAAACAATTCTGTTTTTGTTTTCAGAAGCGGAAATAAAACGATATTTTTTGCTACCAAGCTTGCTACCACTTCAAATTTATATTGTTCCATGTAAAAAGTATTAATTTAAAATCAAAATCGGTGGCCTTAAAGGTTATTTTGATGGTTATTTTTAAATTGGTGTACAATTTGAACAAATTTATAATTTACAGAGTGAGTCATTAATAATGATACATGGCTTAAGGGCAGATTGTTAATGTCAAAATAAAGCGATTGAGTCCAACATCGCCCCTTATTCAATTGTTGCTCTTTTTTTCATTCTACAGGGTGTTAAAATTTTAGATTTTTTGCTGTTTTTGATGTGGCAATTACGAATATGCAAACAGTGTTCAGTTAGACTAGGAGGCTCTAATTATACTGTACTGTCGATATAAAAATTTGTATAACTTTTATAACATTAACCGATTCTGGAAATTTTTCCAACAGTTGTTTTTAATAATATCTTTGTAAACTAAAGATTTTATAGCTCCAAAAGTAAAAATCCAGCGGATTTAAATCTGGGCTACATGCAGACATAAGTAATGTGCAGGTGCACCACGATGCAAAAACCAGAAGTACTGCCGTAAATTTAAGGGAATATCTTCAAGAAGCAGTGGCAAGTCATTTGTTAGAAAATTTAAATAATTTTTTCCGTTAAGTGGACGTGGTAGTACAAACGACATCACAATATTATCGAAGAGAATTCCACACCAAATATTGATAGGGAACTTTTGCTGGAAATGTACTTCTCTTGGCAGATGAGGATTTTCTAGTTCCCAAGAAAGACTATTTCTCCAACTAAAAATACCTCGCCGGGTAAATGGGGCTTCGTTGGTAAATAATATTTTATTATAAAATGTTTCATCATTTTGTTCTTGGCGAAGAAAATGTGCAAACCGTAATTGCCACCTCAGAAAACATAAGACTACAAATTTTCGAAACAGTTGCTCCATACGTTCTTAAATTATAGCAAAAATTAGAAAACATTTTTTTTGTACATTAATTGATATTATTTTTATAAATTTTTATAACGAAGGAACTTGTTGTGTTTTTGATAATGTTCTCTCCCATCATAGAACCGTATTATTGGAATTAGACTGATATATTTCAATTTCTTGCAAAAACAGTTACGTCGAAAGAAACTTTAATAAAAATAATTGGGCCCACTTTGAACGATCGTTAGACAAAGAAGACTGGTCCTACCTGTACTGTTTTTCTCACACAAATGAAGTATTTCATTACTTTAATATCAAAGAAATTATACTACCAAAATAAAATTAACAGTTCTGAAAATCCAAGACGGGCAGCTTGGAAAGTTATAATTAAAATTTCTAATAAAAAGTTAGATACAAGTAACATTTCATTAAAAAATAATGAACTAATAATTAAATATCCTCATGAGGTTGCTTCAACTTTCAATAGTTTTTTATTAATACGCCAAAAAGTATTGTCAACAAACCATCTGCTACAAACGTTAATAATACAGCATATGCTAACAAATGCATAAATCAATCTCTATTTCTAAACCCTTTTTTTAAATGAGCTATTAACTTTATTAAATAATAAAGTAAAAAATAAAATATCGCAGATGGCGTTCCCATGTTTTTAATCAAACGCGTTTTATAATTTATTGTAGAACCTATAGCTACCTTATTAATTTATCTTTTGAATCTGGCATATTTCCTGACGTATTAAAAATTAACAAACTGTTACCCATCTTTAAAAAAAATGATCGCATGTCTTTGAATTGTTACAGACAAGTAACTGTTCCTATTAGCTTTTCAAAAATATCTGAATATGTTTACTTAAGCAGTCGATGAATTTCTTAAATAAGAAACAAATTTTATCACACAACCAACATGGATTTCAGTCTGAATTGTCTACAATTTCTACTACTAACTATCCATTATTTATATGATGAAGTCATTAAATGCATTGATCCGGGCGAATGCCCAATCGGGATTTTTTGTGATATAAATCGTACATTTGATTGTAATCATGATATTTAATTAACAAACTTTAAGATTATGGCACAAAAGGTGGTTCATTAGATTGGTTAACTAATTCTATGAAATTTCGGAAACAATATGTTTCTATACAATATACTACATCAAATGCTGTGAATGTAATCAATTCCGATTCTTGTTTAGATGAAATGGGAGTACCACAAGGGCCAGTTTTGGGTCCTGTACTATTTATTGTTTATATAAATTCTATAGAAGATGCATTGGTTAAAAGAAACAGATTTTACTATATACGTCCATGATTTATCTCTAATTATTCCAAGTAACTATGCAAATTAGCTGTGCTTAGTTTAATCAAAACTGTTTATACTTAAATTCCGATAAAATACAAATAATTAGATTTCACAATAGACAAAAAATATGTGATGATATAAGGGTAAACATTAATTAACATTGACAGCGTTAGTGG
Organism: Monochamus saltuarius; assembly: GCA_025584915.1. Lineage (NCBI taxonomy): Eukaryota > Metazoa > Arthropoda > Insecta > Coleoptera > Cerambycidae > Monochamus > Monochamus saltuarius. The sequence goes on from CM046726.1 coordinate 9,743,517, forward strand.
CGTAATATTTTTTGGGATTTATTTTGATAAAACCCTTAATTGGAAAGATCATTGTAATTACCTACTTTCTACTATGATTTCTATCAATTTCTTAGTAAGAAATATGAAAACTATTTTAACTAGAAATGAATTAATACATTTTTACATAGGTACATGTTTAATCTTGTCTTCGTTATGGTGTCTTTTTCTGAGGTGATTCCATCCTTTCGCATAATGTTTTTTTGTACAGAAACGTATTCTGCGTACTGTGACTGGTGTACCCAGTAGACACACATGTAGAAACATTTATGAGAATTAGGGGCAGATGTGAAAGTCATTAACTGATTCTTATTAGAGTGTTTTAAAACTCTATAAATTAAAAATTGGCATAAGTCTTACCTAATAACTATACCATCCTCAAATATTATTATTTTCTGTTAAAAGTTAACAGGTCAAAATATATGAATTATTTTTAAAAACATGTCGGGTGTCTACGCTTACCCCGGTTTTTGGGGTAAATATAGACAAGACGAAATTTCGTACTTGAATCAGTAATAAAATTAGATGGGGTTATTGAAGACAAAGGTAATGGGCTATAGAAAAGCGTAGAATTTTTTTGATTTTATTAAAAATATTTTTCTGTGTAGGAACAAGGTATTAAAAAAACATTTTTTTGTCACTAAACTTCTTTAAAGTAATGTAACGCAAAACAAAATTAAAAAACATCTCGTATTTATAAAAATATATTGAAGAGCTTAGAAGCTACAGAACGGTAACTGATGCACAAAATAAACATTGTTACATTTTAAAATTACAGATAAACTAATTTTGATTAATATTTGTTGACTTAGGTATCACACAAAAGTAACTAAAACATAAAATACAGATTTCTTAAAGATATAATATCAAATAAACCTATATGTACCCCTAGTATTATCCCACTTAGGTATCACAAAACGGTAACAAGAACATGAAATAAATATCTCATAAATATAAAATAACCAAGAATGTGTAACAAAGGTATATAGGTATGGGTATCTATGTCATCCCACTTGAATGTGAAATAAACAAAATTTGGTAACTTATGTTCGTATTTTTTTTTAAATAAAAAAAACATGTTACGAGATCTATCTCGTAGGTAACTTCTATACCTAATAGTCATGATTAACTAAATTACTTTTCTAAATGTTTGCCACATTACTACAACAATTACCCCAACATGTCTACAATTACCCAAATGTGTTGTCTACATTTGCCCCAATAGAACTACAAATTGGAGTAAATATATACAACCAATTTTTTTTAACCAAATAAAACAGCAAAACAGAAAAAACACTAAATAAGCAATAAAAGCTGAGCGATTTTCTCACAAAAAAAGTATTAGCTTACAAAACAAAATTAATAATAAAATAAAAGTTAAACAGGTGCAGAAACTGTCGCAAAAATTATATTACTCTGTTGCAAGTTTTGGCCGTAATATTGCCACACGAAGTCGTGGTCGTCGTATTAAGCCTGAAATTAAAATATAGATTACATTACTATTATATAGTTGATATGTAGTAGAACTTACCTTGATCCATCATCACCATGAAATATTATATGATGTGTATACAATTACACCAGTTTACACTTACCCCACCCTCCCCTATCACATTTTAACTTAGACGTTGTTGTTTATATTTGACATTTGTGTTTTTATTTTTAAGAATAGGCATAAGTATATTTTCCTGTTTGACTACTTCTTTTATTTTCAAATAAATCACTTGAAATACATATTAAACTAGCACAGAGTACGATGTCGTCATATTCATGGAAGCAGTTGCGACAATTGACTCTCCTACGACTGATAAGGGAAATGTATAAGAGGAACTTGTGCCTTTCATGTAAATATAATAACGCAGTTTGTTAGGGTAGAAATTTAGAACAAACTCGAGCCGAACAAAGTAAACTATTTTAATAGTTTTCGTCGCCGAATACAAAGAAAACATAGTACGTACGTTGTTATGACAATATAATAAAGCTGCCTGAACAAAAGCTATCTCAATGTTTAAAGTTCACTTAAGTGAATTCCAAATACGCTCAAGTGTGTGATAATGGAATACAAATAAACTTGAAATCATCTTACAAGAGTAACTGTAAATATACGTATTATAGACCGTTTTGCAGTAAAATTTGCAAGGGAAAACGAAAGTTACATTGGTTACGTTACTATATCGCATGGTTCAAATCAGTGTATACTCGAGACAAGAATTCAGACGACTTACGTCATACGAACAAATGAATAATTCATTATATTTTCATCAAAATATGTAAGAAACTGCAACTGATAGTAATAAAACTATATACTACACTAAAAGTTTGCATTATATTTTGCACTAAATTGCAAAAAATTATTGTTTTTAACGCGACCAAATATCGAAAATTACGTTGACAATCAAAACAAATGTGTAACGTCAGCCGTGACGTAAGACGTCTGAATTCTTGACGCGAGTATATTAAGATTATTAGAGAGTGAAAAAAACTTATTAGAAATTAATAGCTATTATCATTTTTTATTTATTTGTAGTTAGGTACATACTACAGCAATAATAATGACACTCTTTAACATGCATTTAGTGGCTTGTTTTAAATTGCTGACTTATTCGTCAAAATATTTTCCCAATTATTGCGAAATAAATATTGTTCATTCAATTAAACATATTTTGATAATAATAATAATATCTCTACCCCTCATTCTAATCACGAGAATTAGCCCAGAAGTCGAAGACTTGTGCGGGAGAGGGGGCGCAGGTCGCATTTGCGCCCAGGAACGACTTACGTTGGTAGGCCCTAACCACCATTCAGTGCAGGAATGAGGGAAACCTGGAAAACCTCATTAATTAGGGGTAGTAGGGGTGATACGAATACATATTGAATTCAAAAGATGTAAAAATTCTTGATTTAAGTTAAAATGCTATCAGTTAAAGTAAATATGTGGTTTAAATAAATAAAGAGACTATCATGGATGCTTTATCTCTTATACTCACTGTAATATCAACTATTATTACGAGACAAAAATTAATAATAATAATATCTCTACCCCGCACTCTAATCAGAGTATTAGTCCAGAAGTCGCGGACTTGGGCGGGAGAGGGGACGGCATATTGTTATTAAGCCAGCTGCATTTGCGCTCAGGAACGACTTACATTTATGAAAAGCTGGAACACCTCATTAATTAGGGAGTTAGTCAAACGTCGACCGGTATCAATTTCTCACTTTGACCCAAGCTAACATTCTTCCATTCTGATCAATGCTATACATATTTTCAACATATTATGCAATCATTTTTGTGTATAAAGTTTACACAATTATGTAATATTATTTAAAAAGGGTACCTATTTTTAAACTTTGCAGTGAATTGTCACTATGATGACATTATTGAAAGCTTACTTTTGATATTATAGATACTTGCGTTTGTGCAATTTTGAAAAAAAAAATATTTACATATGATTTTTTAATTTTATGCACAAATAAATTGCTTTAAAAGCACAATTGTGCAATGTTTACATCTATTACTGACCAGTTGATGTAGAGACTTATATCTAGTGCATTCTTGTTCATCCATCAGTTATGACACAGGTGAACATCAGCCAACAGCTTACAAGCACGAAGCCAATAAATGTTTGGTGGCATCATTGATGAGAATTAACTGTGGCTGTTTGCTGTAGGTTTTACAGGATGTTGAACACAACCCAGTATTTGCATAGTGCATAATTAAACAACGATAAAATTTTGTAATCAGTTTTTAAAATAACAAAATATTGCTTTGCTGTGAGTAACAAATAGTCTTGATTTGAACGAAACATATTTTTATGTTAACAGCATTTGTATTATCTTAACTAAATAAAATGGTCAGATTGACTTACTGCTTCTAAAATAGAACCAAATATTTTGTTAGTTTGAATAAACACTCCAATCAAAAAGAACCATGATTGCCTTAACTAAAGATGTATTTAGAAATCAAGAGAAATAATCAATTGGCTGGAACATATAATTTTGTTGTGTATGTATGACCGTTGAGTGATAAGTTTATATCACTCAACGGTATGACCAAATAATTTGGTTAATGGAATCAAACTTTCTTTCACTTGATCAACTAGTTCTCTCTGTGTAAGTATCGAAATCTATAAAAAAAACATATATTTTTTTAATTTTACTAGGATATATTTTAGAGATGATACACCCTATGTAAGATAAAAAAAAATAATAGTAGTAGTAAAAATTGAATTCCTTATAAAATTCGTGAATAGAATCTGAATCCAACATTTTTCCGTGATGATCCTATAAAACTTCAAAGAGTCTCTATTAACTTATTCTCCAAGTCAGATCCTGTCAAATATTCCTTCGATTGAAAACTTGTTTTCCTTATTAAACTCTAAAATTCCTGTGGTTTCCATCGGGGAAAAAAGCAATTTAAAAGGATTTCCAACTTGACCGATAGACGGTTTCCTCAGAACAATCTAAAGTTGAATACTAAATGAAAGACAAATTCTCTCACAAACTCATTAAGTTATTTTCCTTTGTTCCATTTATATAGCCAGCTGGAACTCATAGCGTGTTAAGAATAATTAATTAAGATATTATGTTGGTAGCTAAATCTTCATAATCAATGTCTAATAATTGTAATTTTACATTCAGTGGAACTCAATATTAGATGAAAGATCTTTCAAAGCTCGGAACAATATAAAAAAATATTTTAACCAATATTCGAAAGAATTTTAGTTGAATATTTCATAAGAATTTAAAATAATTTAAATAACATAAGAAGTATGGTCTGAAGCTATTTATTTGTGGCATAATTTTAGTTTTTCTTTAGTTTTATTGGGGTTTTGCTACACTTCTGAAAAAAATAAAGATTAATAAATAAATTAAACCCTTGCGCCAAACGGATCAGTCACAAGGGTTATTTTTGAAACTAAGTTTGCCTAACCAAAAAATGTCACACTAAAAAAAGCAGATAAGTAAAAATAACAAAAATCACATTACTATCGCGCACTTCCGTATTTTTGACGTTTCTAAAATCTCTCTGTTTTCGTCCTCAAAATAGTAGTAAAAATATTAAACGTATGTCAAGTCTGACAGTTTAAAATTTGTTTATCTGCTTCCATAGAGATGTTAAATGGTTTTTATTTTATTGTTGGCTACAGTTGTATGAAGAAGAAGTAAGTATTTTAATTTTCCACTGCTAACAGAGTTTCGGGTATACGGGAAATTTATGCAGTTAAATATCAGAAGTAGGTACAGTAAGAAGAGCACTGGGGAACAGCACTGAGATTTTGTGCAAATATTTTTGCGTATGTTTTGCATTTTTGTACGTTTTTTATAACTAAATATAGTACGATCTCATTAGTTTGCAAAATTGCTAAAATATATAGAAAACGCCTACATATATACACCCGATTTGTTGGATTGTTGTTTACTCTCACACCTGACTCATTAATAATAAAGTACTTTATTTTCTTAGGAAAAATGCCGAAGATCAGATGATCATGTACACATGATCCCTGTTATTAATCTTAAGCATGATTACAATTAAAATTTTACTATATGGCACAGTAAAAGTTAAATTTTACTACATTCACTAGAGTATAACATTAAGTACATAAGTATACATACAGAGAGAGGAGAGCAAACAAAAATGAGAGAGAGAAGAACAATATGTTATTTAGCGTCATGTAATAATTTGTTTTTTAGATTTTTTTGAAAGCAGGTACAGTTTTGGATTTTATAGATTTAGGAAGGTTATTATATATGTTTGTTATCTGATAAGTGAAAGAGCGTTTAAATAACTCAGTACAAAAAGTATTACAAAATATCTTATGCAGATTTCATCATTTAAGATAAAATTATGCTATAAACTGTTCTGGTACTATTTATGCAGACAAAATTATTTCGTCTTTTTCTATCACTATAGTACTAATTCGATTTCGTTTTATAAAGAAATTCAATGTCACGGATAATTCACAAAAGTACCCTTTTACTTATTCTAACAACCCAAATTTGTTTATTGTCGGAATCTCGTTTTTAAAATATCCATCCACAAAATTTAATTTAATCCCATCCGGATCACGCTGTTCTACAGACTGATCTAACGGCAATTAATACTTGGTGTACTATATGGTCCTCACCACTGAATATAGATAAATGTACTCCATATCGGTCATAACAATCTGCATGTCTCTTATCGTCTGTCATCTGGCTTAATAAAAGCAGTGGAAAAGCAATGTGATTTGGGTATTGTAATTAATTCCAAGTTGAGTTGGCCAGAGCAAACTTAATGTGTGGTTAAAAGAGCTAACACACAAATGAACTTGCTAAGGAACTGTTTTCAAAATCCTAACCCTGCTTTGTTCCTTCGCCTTTACAAAATATATATTCGGCCTCGTTTAGAGTATGGTATATCGGTTTGGTGTCCATATCTAGTTAAAGACATTATGGCATTGGAAAAAGTTCAAAGAAATGCCACAAAGATGATTCCAGCGTATCGAAATTTATCATATGAAAACTGTCTATGTCTGTTGACACGTCCCTCCCTCTCCGAGAGACGAAACAGAGGTGACCTCATTCAGTTATATCGTTCTACCCACAATCTTTCCTCCGTCGACATGTCTTGCTTATTTGTTTTAAATGAGGATATATGCCTGAGAGGGCATTCTATGAAACTTCTGCACGAAAAATGCAATACAACGGTTAGACAGCAGTTTTTACCACCAGAACGTTTCATCATTGGAATTCCTTGCCTGATGACATAGTAAGTGCCCCATCTCTTATTTCCTTCAAGAACAAGTACGATCGTTTTGTGTCTAGTGTGTTAACTTAGTAGTTTTTTTGTTATTGTTTCATTATTCCTTTACTTATGTACTATTACGTACTTGTGTACTCTACTGTTTCTCTTTGCTATGCACTGTACAGTCTTCATAAATGATTTCAAGCCACGTGACCAGGACTGGGATTCTCGAAGAACCACTCGTATGCGAATAGATTTCTTGTATCTCTCAATTGCCGTAGCGAGGAAAAGGATATTCGCATATGAATTGCTCTGCGATTGATTTGAAAATCTCGACCCTGATTACGTGACTTGTAATCATTTATGAAGGCACTGTATTTCTTAGAATAAGTTTTCTACATTTGGGCATAATAGATTTTTCTCTGCCCTTCTTATATTGTAATAATAATAACAAAGTGTTCTACAAATCGTGTATTTTGTGTCCTCTTTAACTGTGTCTGTATCTTCTTCCTATGGCTAGTTTCCACTATTTTCCGTTTCGCAGCTGATCTTTTTGCAATGCTTTATTGCACAATATACACTACGCACGGACACTCTTAACAAAATAAAAATTATGCGCAGTATGGATATTAGCGTAACATTCTAATCCTACTTTCAAACTTAGCAAAGACGTGTTAGGACTTCAGTTCAACTCTACCAGTACTTGATGTGCTGATTTCTGAAAAGGATTAAGTAGACTACTACTTATTTTGTAAATCCATGTTTACAAAGCCGACACGGTTACGTCTGTCGCATTAATGAGTACATTCGAAGTACATACATCTGTCGACAAAGTGCTATTAGCAAATGTTTACACCTGCTCCTGCTACTTTCTTTTCCACAGTCTGGCTGGAACGGGACACAGAACAGTCTTCAGTCGTTATAATGAAAACAACGTGCAGTGGGAAGCTTATAATAATATTTTCATAATTTAAAATGTATTTTTAAACAGTCTATTAGCTTGTTTGATTTACGTTTGTCTGGAGATATTTATAGAAATTCGTTCAGTTCGTTAGTAAATGTCTGTATCACTGAAAATATTTTAAGATCAAGTGCAAAGCTGTAAAATACCAAAAAAAATTATAGCTTACTGAGTAAATACCGCGTAATTGGCAATAAATATGTATATATTACTGTAAATGTTTACATGCAAAAAAACTTAGGCTGTTTATAAGTAATATAAACAAGTCTCATAATAAAAGTTTCTCCGACAATCATAAAATACTTATGTATTTTTTATAAAACATACTCACTTGAATTATACAGGGTGACTCAGAAATACTAGGAAAAAATAGGGTATATCAACTTCATTAGAAATTATTTTATCAGTATTTTATTGTTTTCCCAAATATGAAATGGGATGGGCCTAAAATTTTGTTTTTTGCTAATGTCTCCAGAAGCCCTAAGCTGATTTTAATGGAATTTAATATGGTGTTAATGTAGATAATCTAAACATTATTAAGAAATTAGTTACGCGTAATAATAATAATAATAATAATAGGTAATATTTATTTATAGTATACAAAAGATACATTAGTAAGTATGAAAAACATCTCACAAATAAATAAACAACAAAACTCACATAAGCAAAGCTTGTGCGTGAGAAAATTACAAACAATAACAGGTAATAATATATATAAATAAGTCTAGAATCTAGTTACAACATAAATACAAGTTTGTAACCATGTAAACACAAAAAGATGAATAACGTAATCTACCTATCATATATAAAAGACGAATAAAAATTTTAAATATTTTTTATATCAATCATTTTATGTAATTCCAATCTATCGCGTTCTATCAAAAAAAAATTATTTTGCTTTTAAATACATTGTAATGCCACTTAATTTTTTTCAAGAACTTGTATTTCCATTTTTTTATTCTAAAATATTTGCCAGTGCATTAGAAGCACCTTTTGATTCTGTACACAAAGTACTTTCTATTTTTTTTTTCATTTGAAGCTTTGTTTTCCAGAAAAAGTTGCTAAAGCTGCGGTACTACCACTGACAAACTTGAAATTTTGTAAGGTAAACCCTTTTCGCAGGCAACATAAGTCATTTTGAAGGCTTCAGAGTAAAGTAAGTAAAATATGTTTTGTTTAGTACAGTTTGCATAGGTGCAGCAAAATAAAGGCACTCATATTCCGGACACCCTGTATTTATGACATAATCAGCAACACTGCTGGACAGATATACTACAACTGTACTACGTTGTTAGTGTATTGTAGAATATTTAATTACGTAAATTATCGTTTATGTCACATAAAGTTCAAATATTACGAAAACAGCAAGGTTTAGACATGAGGTAGCTTCGATAGTGATAGTTAAAATTGTACGTTCTTCTAAAAAAACGCAATGATAATAAGGTGTTTCATTGTTTTCATTGGATAGATCACTGCAAGAAACTGACTTACTAATGTACGTATTTCAATTTCAATTGGTTTTTGTGATCAGTTTAACGTCATGACACACTCTATATATATATAGGTAACATAAAAACTTTGACTTTCCAAGTTGGAATTTATACTTAAATAAAATATACTCATTGCTAAATTAATGAAAATTAGTATGCACGGAAGTCTACTTCGTTGGTTTTCATCCTATCTGTTCAACAGGTCACAAATTGTATCGTTAAATATATTTCTTTCAGCTCCTTATGTAACTACTTCTGGAGTGCCCCAGGGTTCACACTTGTGGCCACTGTTTTTTATTATCTACCTTAATGATGTACATTTATGTTTTCATCATAGTAAGTTTTTAATGTACGCTGATGACAAAGATATTTTCTGAAATGAATAGTTCAGATGATTGTTTACTTGTCCAATCTGATCTTAATAGATTTTTTGCATATTGCAATGTGAATAAACTGCATCTTAATATAGAAAAATGGTTGTTTATTACTTTTACTAGAAACATTAATAAATACTCATATGACTATCATCTTAATCAAATTAATTTGAAACAAGTTTCTGTAACCAAAGATTTAGGTATAATGTTTGATAGTAAAATGTTATTTAACACACACATTGAATATGTTGTTGCAAAAGGCAGTAGGATGTTAGGTATTTATTATAAGAAATAGCAGATCTTTTAAGTCACCTGAGGCATTGAAAACTTTGTGGTGCCCACAGTATAACATTTACATTTCTAGAATTGAACCAGTTCAAACCAAGTTTCTTAAATTCTTGGATTATAAAGTCAATGGGGCATATAACATTAATCCTATAGCAATCATCAAAAAGAAATTAATATCGTTTGTTTACAGAATCGACGTGTACATCACGTACCTATATAAAATACTCCATAGCTATGTAGATTCACCCTTACTTTTATCTAATATTAATTTTTATGTTCCTCCCTGTAATTTTAGAGTACGTCACCCTTTTTCAATAAATTTTTGTAAAACTCAATCTGGACAGAATTCTCCAATTAATAGAATGTGTAAGTTTTTTAATACGAATTTTTCTAATGTGGAAGTATTTTCAAAAGCATATTATGAATTTTTTTCTTACAAATTTGTAAATTATTTTTTCTAATTATAATGTAGTTTTTTCTCTTTTTTACTTGATAAGTGTATTTATGTTACATTTTTGTAGTGTTATTTTTCTCTTTCCAACATTGTACACCAATTTCTTTAATTTTTTTGTTACTTACCTACTTTTTGGAACACTTTTTTAGGCTACTTTGCCTGTTGTGTTTCCCTTATTGGTATATAAATTTAATAAATAAATAAATTCATTTCATTCAAATTCATTGGAAAAGAAAAGTCAACTTGACACTATATACACAGACTTTAGTAAAGCTTTCGATAAAGTTGATCATGATTTGTTATTACAAAAGTTGAATAAATTTGGATTATCTAAAAAAATGATGACATTCCTAAAAAGTTATTTGCAAAATCGATGTTTTGTAGTTAGGCATAATGGGAATACTTCTGGGAAATATCTTGCAAATTCTGGAGTTCCACAAGGATCAAACTTGGGTCCCTTATTATTTATATTATTTATTAATGACTTGCCCTCGGTTGTAAAATTTTCAAAATGTTAACTTTTTCTGATGATTTTAAAATGTTTAAAAAAATTTAAACGGCTAATGATTGTGTGGAGCTTCAGAGGATATAGATAATATTCACAAATGGAGTTGTGATTACAAATTGAAATTTAATATAAAAAGTGTTTTGTAATAACAATTACCCGAAAGAGAGATCCCATTGTGTATGACTACAAGATGAATGATGAATTTTTAAAGAGGACTAATAATGTTAAGGACTTAGGAGTTGCGTATGATTCTCGTTTCTCTTTTTCAGAACATATAAATAATATTGCAGCATCAGCTAATCGTATGTTAGGGTTTATAATAAGACAACTATCTGATTTTACCAACATTAAGACAATTACCACTTTGTACTATGCATTTGTTAGATCTAAACTTGAATTTGCGTCGATCATCTGGCACTCACAACCACAAATTTATTTGAACACCCTTGAAAAGATTCAGAATAAATTTCTTAGATATTTGTATTACAAGAAATATCATATTAGTCCTAATTATCAATATGTTAGATCAGCACACCTAAGATCTGAATTTAATATTATATCTTTGGACATAAGACGCCAAATAGCAATACTTATGTTTTTGTATAAGATTCTGAATAGTCTAATTAACACGCCATCTATTTTAGCACTTGTACCATTTAATATACCTGCACGACAAACTAGGTGCCCATTAAAATTTAAGGTGCCAATAACATTAAACACCGCCCAATCCCCTCTCGTAACCATGTTTCGTCTAGCTAACAGTGTTGATTCCTTAATTGATTTGGAGTGGACCTTACCACTCAATAAATTTAATAGAATTGTCTCTACACATTTATTGTCCCTGACTAATTAATACCTTTTAGTTACTACCAATTTCTTTCTATTGTTTTGTTATTTAGTAGCTTACTTCTATTGGGAATACTCTTTCTTATATTTTAGTAATAATTAAATATATTGTATTTTTATATCCTTGTAATTAGGTCGTCAGACCTGTTAGGATGTACCAATAAATAAATAAATAATCACATTTAATGAAAATTTCACCTAGAGACAAATTGAAAAAGTGTATTGGCTTAGCAATAAAATACAATCTTAACGTTCTGCCTTCTACGTAGTTAATTATCCAAATATAATTAATTACGATCTGGGCAAATTACGTTCTCACAACATACTAAAACTTTATAACTGCGTTGTGTGATGCGATTGTGAACAATTTATTAACTAGTTTAACTAGTTTTACTAACTTTTCGATGGATGAAAGATGAATACTAATTACTACGTCGTTAAAAGGAAGCCTCTTAAGAGAACATTAACGTATTTACGTTTAAAGCAGTTTACGTAAAGAGAGGCTTTAGGATTTAGCTCATGACAACAACATTGATTGGCAATTCAAAGGGTATTAAGATGTTTAAATTTGCATATACAGAGTGTAATGATTTTTTGTACAACCGTTAATTGTTTCAGTTTCCGAAACTTTTCGAGTTTCATTATTAAAAAAGTGTAACAAGTAAAATTCACTATACAGTGTGCAATTCTTTCTACAATTTGCAAGTCTCTTGCATGTAGGCATGCGCTCTGAACAAACAAATTCAAAAAGCCTTCTTTCGGTTTTACTTGATTATTATTTGATTGTTGAACTTGCAAAATAAATTAAATGAAATCTTTATTTTATATTATGTTATGCTATTTGTTATTGTAAGTTGTTTATTTTTAGTGGGCGGGTTGAAGCATTGGTATCACTTCTGTTGCAATTGCGAATTGACGACTATTTTATAGTTTGCAAGTCAGAATTTTAGGAATTTTAGGTGCAAGGGCTTGCTGCAGTTCATTGCAAAACAATTGCGGACTGTAATATGGGTTTAATACTTATCCCAGAGAGATAGATGCAAAATTTCATTCACTGTTAATTGGTACATAAAAAAATATAAAATTGTAAGTAGTCTTCCACACTGACGACACTGACTTTTTCTATTACACTCAGTGTTGTAATTAAAATTCACTATAAAATTTTGATGCAAACATATATTTTCAAATATATGACTATATAAAACACTAATAATATTAAAATATAGTTTATATAGGTAATAGGAAATGTCGTCAACAGTTACTTTTGTTTACAAAAGCTACAGGGTACAAAAAAACTGTTGTCTTGCTCGCTATATGGTTTACCTTTTTTTTATATAATTTTGCGGAATTTTTGTTTAATAATTAAGTTACAGAATATTTATTTTAGGGAAGTTGTTTTTAAATTATGTTTCTTCACACTTTCTCAGCAACTGTTTCAAATTTTCTCTACGGTTGTTTCATTATCATTTTACAAATTCACTCATTAAAACTTGGCGGAATACTTAGTATCGTTTAGTTAGTTGCTAGTACCTACTCAAAATAGTAGGGAAGCCTATAATAAGTGTAAAAAAACTGAGATACATAGGGTATAGTTTGGCAATATCTTGTTTTAGGTATAAAAATTAAGCGTGGAAATGTTATCCATACTGTAGAAACATGAAACTCCACAATAGTGTTTTCGAATATTTGGAATATTTAGAAGTAGAGTGGTTGGTCCTGTTTTGTTTTTTACCCAAATAATTTGATGTTTCATTTTTACAACGTTTGATCCTACAGCAATACGATTTATTTTGATCTCTGTCACAAACTTTTTTCTTTTTGTTACTATATTTTCTGCTGTCTTTTTCGCAGCTCTTTTAAATAAGTAATTCTTGTATTCCACTTATATTATTTTCATATTTAAAAATATTTTTTTCCAAATACAAAATCGGTATTTTAAAATAAGTCCTCAAACAAATTTTTTTTATTATATATTTCTATATATATTTATTTTATATTGTCAATTTCTTTACCTCATACATATTTTAATTAGCCTAAATAAAAAAATCTACAAGCAGAACTGAACTTGAATTGGCATCTTTTACTCACATTTTAAAAACATACAATGTAATGCCAAAATCATATTACGAATCCAAATGTACTGTCAGCAAATAATAACTCAGCCAACATCACAATTGTTATGAAATTTATCATTATGTCCATCAGTTTGATCTCGCAGCCAATTATATATGTAAAATGGGATTTCACAGTTCTTGGCACGAAATTTGGTGACCCATGTTTATTTTGGCTTGTTATGAATAAATAACAGGTAGGTATATTTAATAATTTAACAAGTAGGTATTTATAATGAAAATTAATCAAAACACATTTATTTAAATAATTTATACCTAACCTTCATACCGTTTTTTTAGAATGAATGTATACTTTTATGAGTTCAATTCCATTATATTTCAGTGACAGCCTGGATATTAGTTGGCATATTTCATGTCGCATACCTTCCAAACAGATTTGTCAGAGTTGGATAATAAGTCAAAGGTGACGTGATAAGAAAATTATAAATGAGGAGGATTCGACTGAAACACGTTCGACGTCAGAACTTTCAGTGTCTGAGTTGATTTTTCAAAGTAAATCCTACCCTAACGGAGATTGAATGAAAGGTATCCGCAGGATGGAATGAGGATCATAAGGACGTGACAAAGAGGAAGAAGGGTATACCTGTCCCTTGATGAAGTACGAATATTGTTTTCTATACTTAAATCAAACCAATTTAGTACGAAAACTGAAAGGCCTTAAAAACGTTGAGATACTCAATTATTGATTTAGAATTATGCATACAATAATATACAGGGTGTTTCTTAAGTAGAGGTCAAAAATCGAGAGGCGTATTCTGTGATCAAAAATAATTTTGTTAATACAGGGTGCTCTCAAAGTCCACCAGGAAACTCCGAGAGGTGATTCTATGGATTAAAATAATATCAGTAAGCTCTATTGGATCATTCAAACAAAATTGTTTTATTACGCGCCACTAGAGGGCACTTTATCTAAAACTCAGAAGTAGTTTTATTCATAACTTCTTTTTCTTACTAGATATAACTGAAACATTATTGAAAAGAGGAACAATATAAGAAAAAATTATGTACTCTTTATTCACCCGATAAATGTAACCATTTAGTAGGAAATCGCTATTAAAGTTTTATTAAACAGCAAATTTTTAATAATTCTTTCTGTAATTAATCAAGTTGACATGCTTCAAATAAATGCCATTTAGTAATTTTGGTGTTACAAATTGTTACAAAATTGTTTAAAGCAAATATAGTAGTTTGATTTTTCACCACAATATTTTTGTTCGGTTTTGTAATATCATGTATATCATGCATAATATCATGTCTTGTAAAACCAGCTTTGTCAATAAATAAAATATTATTAATAAATGCATTATCTTCATCATATTTTCCACAATGCTATTACAGAGTCGTAAACGGCACATTGGATCTTCATGATAAAGTGCTTGAACCTTTTGCACATGAAATGGATGAAGAAGTGGCTCGTGGATAACTTTCCAAACTAATGGAATGGGCAATACCCTCCTGAGCAGCAATTCTTCTTGTAGGTACTTATAGCCGAATTAATTTCTACTGCATCTAGCACTCTTTCTGCAGTTCTCGTAGTTCTTGGTCTTCCTGTACCATAATTATCTGAAATGGGAATCTTTTACATTTAACTACGACCAGTTACAAAGACTATTACGGAATCTCTGATAGTTCTCTAAGAAGGTGGTTGAAATAGTAGCTCCCTTGGAGCTCACAACAAAAAGAAGAAATTGATACAACAGACCCTAACCCGAGTAAAATAAAGGTAAGTTGATCATCTAGGTCATAGATAACGACCAGAAAAACTATATAATTAAATATTTGTTTTTTTAAATTTGATATCAACCTATGAATGAGATAGAATCCGAACAAATATTCCCAAATTTTTGGCACACAAAATATTATTAAGTGATTTTTTCTGACTAGATACTTTAGGAAATTATTTAAAAGTAGTGCATAGAGAATATTTAACTTTTTAACTTTAGTGGTAAATATAAAGCTTTCCGTAAATGAAAATACTAATTTATTTTGTTAATATATATTCCCCAAAAAGTAGAAGTTTCTTTCATTTTTAAAAATAGTTTAATATGCAATATTGTGTCATAACCATCAAACTATTTTTTCACAAGGTTTTCTCTGCAATAATTTGAGGAGAGGTGTGGTTATAGTCCAAACTGTCTAGCCAAAAATATAGAAATCATTGTTTTTGGACAGCGTTGAAGTTTAAAAAAAGTATACAAAATTAAGATGTTTCACAGAGAGATGAAACACAAAAATTAACTGAATGTAAAGCAGTCAATCTGAATCAGAATTTCTATAGGACTATAAATTTCATGCTCGAATTACTATCTTTAAAATTTAAATTAAGTTGTACAAATATAAAATAATTGTATAAAACTTAACGCCTTGGGACTTTTACAGGAAAGCAAAAAAACAAAAATGCAAAACTCAATTTTTTGCTGTTAATTACTCTGCTTATGTTTAATGGTCACTTGAATTAAATTCAGAACATTATTTGGTTTGATTATTATCAGGCAGAATACATGATTATCTATCCGATTTTCAGTTTTTGATAAAACAAATTTAAAAGTTTAATCATTTTTTTAAAAAAATTGGTAAGATATAATTAATATTAAACAAAAATAATAATAAATGTTAATAAATATTTGGTGTATATAAAATATAATATTAAGCATTAAATTATAAATAAATAATATGTCATTCAGTTATTTATTTATAATTAATGTAATATTTAAGTGACATATACGTTGGTATTGATAGCTTGACAACTCTTTATTTATTAAAATGTAAGTATTTATTATTTTGTTTAATATTAATTATATATTACCAATTTTTAAAAATTTTTAAACTTAAATTTGTATTTGTAAGTCATATAATAGGTGTTTGTTTATATTGTAGTCCTTGTAGACCTGAAGATATAGTCTTACACATGAAACCGATTGTCAAAGTAAATTAAATGAGTTTATGAGATTTAGACTTTTGTTTATAACACCTCATATTCATCTACTACTCATATTGGGTTAACCATCTTCAATATGTACAATTTAGTCTAGGGCATAATAATAGAAAACCTAAGATTACATAGAACGTTTGGTCTTGATAGAATATAACATTTCAAATATTTTCGGTATGAACTTACAATACCCTGTCGTTAAATGTCTACAAAATAAAGAATATGAAAATATATGATGCTTCTATTATTTTCCTCAATGTTTTTGTACTCAGTTCGCGATTTTATATGTTGTCCACACAGTTTATATTTGTCGATGTTATATGTTCAACACACCAACAACCTGTGAAACTTTGAAATATGTGGCTACTACGTGTAGCGTCATATATTAATACATTTTCATGGATATTGTAACAGGAAAATCCAGTATGTGCACTTCATATCCTGGATATAAATTTAGTTTACAATATGGGTAGTTTCCTAGCGGGTGCTTTTATTTACAAAAAAAAAAACTTTACACTACTAAATATTTAGCAGTTTGTTGCCAAAATGAGCAAAATAATATGCGACTGAGACCAAGAATATTAATTAAAATATCGGCATATTATTATTATTTTCATAGGGTTATATGTTACATATTTTAGGGTCGTCTCTACTTATACATGGCGTGAAGCATCAGACGTAACTGATTGTATTTTGTTGTCTTGCAGACATCACTATACTCGCGGCAAGAATTCAGACGTCTTACGTCACGGCTGACGTTACACATTTGTTTTTATTGTCAACAAAATTTTCGATATTTGGTCGCGTTAAAGACAATCATTTTTGCAATTTAGTGCAATATATAATGCAAACTTTTAGTGTAGTATATAGTTTTATTACTATCAGTAGCAGTTTTTTTTAATATTTTGATCAAAATATAATAAATTATTCATTTGTTCGTATGACGTAAGTCGTCTGAATTCTTGTCGCTAGTATATATACACAATAACAAAATCACTTACTGAACTTAGATCAGAATATAGTTGCCGTCGGGTCGGATGCCTTTCTTATTCAACACTTTTGGTTCTTTATGCAAATTAAGCCTACAACCTTTTCGGTCAGTCCTATTATTTTTCAATAATATCATTAGTTTCAATGACTTCTTTAAATTTCACAAAGTGATCTTCAATAATAAAATTTAACTTTTGCTTTCATGCAGGGTTAACGTTTTGGAATTTTCTAATGGAAACAATAGGGTTGGTCTTCAAAATGACTTTTGCAATTTGTTTCAACTATGAAAGCTAAAACACAACAAACTTAGATAAAATAGAAAAATATCTTAGACGGAGGTATACTTAATATGATCTATCTAGGCCATATTGAGCATCCAATATCTAGACCTATCTAGGCCAAATTGGATGCTCCCGATTTAAAAAACAATTTTCTCTAAAACTGATATAAGTTTAGTAGGAAAATTAAATATAGCCAAGGTACTGAAATATTCACGAAATACGTGTACCATGTACACGTGTCCAATCATTAATACCAAGGGATTGGACGAGGAGGACCGATACCATGGCCGCCACGATCTCCTGACTTTTAATCATTTATACTTTTACGTGGAAATATTTAAAAAATGAAGTGTATCGCACCGAAGGGAATACCTACTATTGATGATTTACGCAAACGCATCATTGCTGCTACCAATAACTTACGAGTTCAAAACGGACAAGGAGCAGAAACATTATTTCTGTTAGTTTGTAGAAATTGGGTAAAATTTTATTGTTAACATCAGGTATGTCAAACTATTTTATAAACTAAAACCTCAAATTTATTCTATTAATAATTAATAACAACAGCGGCAAAAACAGTTGAATTTGCTATATAAAATAGGTGTTATAAAATATTAGTTATTTCTTTCCTTGTGAATTTCTTACACTGTTCGTGCTCTACCTTGTTAGGTTATAACGTGTCGAAATCTCAGGGAGTTAGCAAACAAATAAAATTCAATTTAATATTTATTTAACAATAGAGTAGGCTATAATGTGGCACGCCATAAGCCGCGGCTAGCTATATTCAATTCTAGAAATAAAAAAAGGAATATACAAAAAGGAAAAAAAGGCAGTGCCTTTTCAAGATTTTAAGGCTAATTAATTTAAGATATTATGAGATAGGGCGCCATGTGATTTGATTTAACTGCCCCATCTCCTTGTCTGAGAACTCGAAAACCACAAAAGAGTTTCAAACAAAAACAAAAAAAGAACTACGGTTGGGAAATACTTGCATTTTATCAACTTTTCTTATTTCTGGTTTGTTCTTTTGGTATCAGAGTTAGAAGGAAATATTTAAATAAATGTTGTTTGTGAGGAAAGTATATTACTAAAAAACAAAATAATTATAGTAATAAACTAGCGATCATATACGCCAATAGATTGAGAATACAGGAGATTTTGTCCTTGAATTACAAACAGTAGTAATTAGGAATATTAATTATATAATTACGTTTATACCAATTAATGGATATCCACAATCTGATTTACATAGAATATTAGTTGTATAATGTATGATTTAATTTGGATTTTTGTTTGGTAATAATTTATTATTTAATTTTTGTTTAGTAATTAAAGGAAAAAAAGATTAAATTTGCTTAATCTATGTAAAATGTAAATTTAAGTGATTTTTAAATATGTTTGTTGTATTCCTCACAATTAAAGGAGTAACTTATATAATACTTTAAAAAGGTATAGCTTATACCGAAAATGGTAGTTGAAAATGCTAATTAATAGTAAAAAAGAAATAACAGTAAATTGACATCCACTTATCTGGCAAAAGTCAAGAGTGTAGTTTCCAGCTGACTAAGGGTGGATGAAATTCAGCGTAATCGGTGAAAGTTAAGTATTCTTCCACGTGGTGGAAAACAGCAGATAAAAATGGCTGATTCATATTGCCAAGCGTTGGTACGATCCTCAAGGGAAGTTACGCAATCCTATTCTGATACGTAGCGTAGGAGTAACTTTTCCGGGGAAAGCACAGCCCCATAAAAAAAACCTGGAGACACAAATGGCATTAAATAACGCCCAGACGAATGAAAGATAAATACAAATATTATTATAAGGTACATACCTCATTCATAGAGGGTTTTCTTATATAAGGAGATGGTAAGACGGGGTGGATGGTAACACATGCTGGACAAGTAGTGTTGACTACACAAAATTCCAAAACGGCTATACTTTTAATAACACTATGACCAATAAATGTATAAATATTTGACCAAAAGCACTTTAAATCCCAAATTAGGGTGGTTCCAATTTTCCACAAAAGGCTTTGGCCACGTGGTCGTGCACACCTTGAAAAGCAGAGAGCTGACTCTTTTTTTCCAACTATATCGAAAAACTATTTTAAAGAAATATCTTGGAGGGAGAGAATAGAGATACCAACAGAAAAGAAAATAATTATCTATAATTTCGGAGATACCAATCCACTAACAAAAACATTATCGGTACTCAAGGGAGGGAAATAGGTAAATAATAGTTATTATTATTGAATTATAAGAATATGTAAATATATTGACGATTAGAAAATATAATTATAAAAACGGGACGAGCAATTTTAAAACTTAAAGAAACCTGCTGTATTTAGAATATCTGTACTCTTTAGAATAATCAAACGACGGCTATGAACAGTAAACTACGCGCGAGGAGGACAAAGAGATTTGGTGATTTCTTTCACTTTCCGGGTCAGGATTATATTCAAATAGGCAACTCAAAATACATAGGTACCAATATTTCGCATATATGTTGAAGGTTAAAACCGTCACAAGGTTTTACAGTGAACCAATTTCCAGTGCCGTGCAGAAGTGTATTTTTATATCATTTTTGAACTGCTCTTTTAGATTTTTTTCTTTACAAAATTATATTTGTAAGAGTCCACTGTACATTCTATTTTTTTAGATAAGTTCTGAATCACCCTTATTTTATTGTTACATTAAAAAAGAATATTTGTTTAACAACGTACACATTACGAAGCAGATAATTTTGATCCAAATTGTAATAAAACAAAATACAAATCTTCAAAACAATTATTTATAGCTGAAGATCTGAGGAAATATTGTTCTGATGTAATTTGCCTATAATAATAGGCTCATTTGTAGCGGCGTTCCTGGATAGATAGATAATTTGGAATATATTCCAGCTACCAACCCAAGGCAGGGTTATCAGAATGCCGGGCAGATTGCGACCAGATTTTATGTATGCATTAGGGAAACCGAAATCAGTCATTCCGTCCCTAGACCTTATATCAGGCCGTCAACGGCTGTATAACGACGTCACTTGTTACACCAACCGAGAAATGTCAAACTGTGGCAAGAGTCGCAAGTGGTGGCAGACTGCAGGATGCACGGTGCTCCGAGAATGGGGTGGTGGGCATAACATTTATATTTTCATTTATATCCCTCGGTTTTAAGTTCGTCCCGTCTGATTATATTTTGCTTATAAGAATAGATTGAATTAAACAACTTTAATAGAATAGGATTTAGAGGTTTGAGAGAAATTATTTTTTTACACATATCCCTATACTTTGTCATTTTGGTAAAATTTTCGAGGCGGAGAAAGTATAACTATGATAAAAATCTTATACCGCTTTTCCAGCATGAATTTTATAAAAAGAGATCTGTTCCAGTATAAAGGGGGAGTCAAAATAATGGCAGTACTTCATATACATTTTTGTCCTATCTAACTTTCTTGCAGATATACAGGGCTATCAAAAAGTTAAGTGAAATTCGGTGATAATTTTTAAACTATTAAACCAAATAATGGGGAATAATAAGGAATATGAGCACCTCGATTTTCTATACATTTTCAAAAAGTGTCTAAACACGTCCGTTGCATACGTAACAATATGTTAGTAATTTTAATTCTTAAAAATGCTAATTTCATTATTAATAAATTATTATTATATACATCATTATCGGCGGTTATCTTGAAAATGGTAAAATATATCGAATAAAACAAAGTTTTTTGTAGCAAATTGATAGGGGAATTGAATGTAAACTGTCATATTTAGCAACAGTATCAAAATTGTATAAATTCTAAAGGCGGGTATCCATTTGTTGCAAAATCACGTATCGTATCAACGTATCGTATCAGCGTATCGTTTCATTTTGGTACGATACGCTGCAACGAGTCAGTTTTTTTTTCAGCCCAGATTCACTGCGTATCTGTGTATCAATTGCCGAACGAGAGGGATACGGGTTGGGTTGTGCGGACGCGGACGTTAGTTCTTTCCGCATCTCTGCGATGAATGGACCTCAGCAAGCGGCAGCCGCGTATGTTTTTATTTACTATTCTCTGCAGCAAGAGAAAAAAAGACGGAAACCACTGCGTTGGTGAATGTCAAAGTTGTACGCCAGCAGGGAGCAATATAGTGGAACAAGTTTAATGGTTGACCTGATGTTCCAAGCTGTTAGCGGCATGTACAAGAACTTCACTAGAATGCATCCTACTGATTTTGAATTTTTGTTGTAATCGACTAAGCCAATAATTGCTAAACAAGATACTACATTTCGAAAATCAATTCCCGCTCAAGAAAGATTGGCTCTAACTTTACGCTTTTTGGCCACTAGCGATTCCTACTCCAGCCTTCAGTATCTATTTAGAATCGCAAAACAAACCATCAGTAGGATTGTTTCACAGGTGTGAGCGGCTATCGTGGAAGTATGAAAAGACTGCAACGACCAGTTGTGTTAACAAACAAAAAACGTCCGTCCACACTGTGCCTGTCTCGTATCGTATCATTTCTTTGATGTGTCGGCGAAAAACCGACAATTGAGCGATCAAGTCCGCAATCAATAAATTTGAGAATAACACCATTTCTGGCGATATTATACCAATAACTAATTTTTGAGATTCGTATTGACCTTACTGCCTAAAAATAACTTGGAACGTTTGGTTTTATTCTTAAAGCAACAAAAGATTTCAACATTATACCTCAGAAATTACAATCTACGAAGAAACCTATTTTATTATCAATTCTTATGTACGGAATCCATTGTATGATAAGTAAGTAAGTAAAATAGAATTTGTCAAAAAAAATCAGATCGTTAATAGATTTAATATTTAGGCATTACTTTTCATATGACAAAAAAATATTTCTTCTTATAAACTAAAATATATGAGTTTTGAGAGAGGTTTCTTCGATGTCTATTTTGTCTGTAAAATATTTAATAATGTATTAATCATATTGTACATATTACTTTAAAATAAACTGTAGACCATATAAAATTAGTATAGAACTAATTTACCATAAATGTATGCTATGAACTGAATTCAGTTTCAAAAGTTTAAAAAATACATCTTCAAAACGACAATGGTCATGTACTACATGTATTTTACATGTAGAATTGAAATGCATGTTGTCTAATTAAATAATGCATGTTGTAGATTTAAATCTTCGAGGTAAAAATGTACTAAAATTACCTATCCTATCAATAAAGGGTATTAAAAATTCTAATTTAAGTAATAAATGACTTATAAATATCTGAAATTTCAATCACTTAAATACCTTGATTGAAGAACTTTTTTGGCAAAATTTGCCCACTACTGATTGATTGATTTTTTTATAATCCTCTTTCTGAATACTGAAAACACTGAAGAAAATACGTCTATTGCTATTTAGGCTTAGTTTACTTAAACAGTTTCCTTGCAATGAATGACGAAACGTGAAGTTTTTCAAAATTTAATCGTAAAAACTTGCGTAAGATTTTTCTATCATTTTGCATTAAATTTAAGACAGGCCACTTTTAGGATATTTTTAAATTCAACATTTTTTCTAAAGACAGACAAGAAATACAACATAAACGAATGGATTCTCTCTGTCATTTTATGTTTAATTTATATATTACACACACAAAATTTAACACACAATTTGAAAGATTATAAAAAAGCGGTGACTTTAAATCATGTACGTAATGCAGACAAGACAATACTTCGCTCGTCTACTACGGTAGATAAATGAACAATTGTCTTTTCCATGGATATAATCTATAGCCTCATTCGAGTTACGTGAATGGAAACTCCTTAGTTATAATTCATAAATAGGTATAGCAATGTATTCAAAATTTGATTACATTTATAAGATTAATTTAAACTAATAAAAAATTGGCAAAGCAGACTACGTACGCACCTGAAATGTCCCTGAAATATCCTGAAATATGACTATCGTTATTACCTAAGTTTCGAATTAACTTTTTGTAACATTGGGGTGCTAAATGAAATTATGTAAGGAAGTGAATAATTAACGTTATGGCAGCCACAACTTTAATCCACAGGGTAATTTAAACTGTATAGAAAATTTTTACTTTTCGAAACTACGACCAACTAAGTAGAACTAGTAGATTTCAGTATCTCACTGGGAAAATATTATCAGAGAAGTTAGAAGGGCTTTAGGTCGTAAACTTGAAATGAACATAAGGTAAAATAACAAACAGAAGTCGGCAGTGGGTACTTGGTAATGGTTTTAAATTCCTTAGACAATCTAAAAATATAATAAATTCATTCAAATGATTTCCAAAAGCAATATTCAGAATCATTGTGTAAAATATTTAAATTTTAATCTATCAACTTCTTAATCGAATAAAAATAAATTAAATTATAACAGTTGCTTCTGAAATACATTTCTCGTCGATTGTATATCCATTGATTCACGTTGTTCTACACGACAATTTTTATTAAAATCAAGAATTTGCAAAGACGGTATCAATGTATGGTTAGATTAAATATAGTTTAAATATGACTTGTTATTTATATGCGAATTGTTACCCCAAAAGACAATAACCGAGTCCTAGAACGGTTCAAAATGTTGTTCAAAAACTGCGGGATGATAGGTAAACCCAATGTACAAAAATCATATTGTTGACGCCGCTTAGAAGCATGCTTATCAAAATAATTTCGAGCCATTTTTACAGAATTACTTTATATCAATTTATATCAAGTTATTTTTAATTATGTTTTAATTATGTCATGAATGTAAAAGAAGTTTAAAAGTCCAAAACATTTCATGGCGACTTTCTTTAAATTGCTACATGTACTCTACAACAAGGCCAATGTACCTTACTGTAGATAATAAACTATAGTCTTGGAATTAAAATGGGCTAATGATTTTTCTGCAGTTTAATTAATACATTAGATACAGGGTATCCCAACGAAAATTTGACCCCCTATAATTGGAAAACCGAATAATATTTCAAAATTCGCCGAGACCCGTCGATTTTACAGTCAAGCCAAGTCGATATGTTCTTCCCCTAATGCCTAGCAACCCCAACTTAAAAATTTCAAATGCAACTACCCCACTTGTGGCACATCATATTAAAGCCCTTTTCATTGCGAATACAGTGACGTACCGTTTTTAGAAATCGGTTGAGATTTGACAGAATTATTGGTTACAAACGAAAAGATGACAAACCAACTTACGCGTAGTAATTTCTACACAAATGCCCACCACTAATAAGTTTTTCATTTACTACACATGACCGCATTACCTAATTGTTATTGATGTGTCTATCAGTTTACAAAAAAGTCAGAAATGAAATAAAAAAGCTGAAGCAAATAAAACTAGATACTAAAATAGTTATTAGTAGAAGATACTTAAGTTTATAGGAATTCAGACCTTTTCAAAATAACAAAAATCAGTACTACAAAAAAAGTCGGTGTTTTTTGCTTGTGACCAAGAAATCGTTAGTTTCAGCCGTTATTGAAAGTATTAACGTGTGTTCGAAATGGTTTATTCTATCGCGGAAAGAGTAGAAATTGTTGCAATTTATTATCGAAATCACGATTGCGCTAAAGCTACAGCACGAATTTTTAATGCCAATCATCCTGAAAAAAATGTAAACCACCAGTACGTTAAACACCTGATTGACAAATTTGTTGCAACAGGTTCGCTTTTAAACAAGAAACGTGAAGTAATTGGGCCAGTTCGAAATGAAGCAGTTGAAGTGGCAGTTTTGGGTCATGTACAGATGGATAATAAGCAATCGATTACAACTGTGTCTCAAGCTTCTGGCGTATCCCGTTCCAGTGTTCATCGAATTTTGAAAAACACAAGTTTCATCCATTTAAGATGACGCTGGTTCAAGAGTTACATGAAGATGACTTTGATCGCCGTAACCAATTTTGCGAATACTTTAGTGAACAACTTCTACTGAATCCAAATCTTCTCAACAATACATGTTTCTCCGACGAATGCACATTTATGTTGAATGGCGAAATGAATAGACACAATTGTCGTTATTGGAGTGATACTAATCCGCATTTAATCAGGGAATTTCATACTCAGACACCTCAAAAATTGAATGTTTGGGCGGGCATTTTGGGCGACCATCTTGTTGACCATTTTTCATCCAAGGTAATCTCGATGGAAACACCTATCTAGAATTATTGGAAAGTACAATTGATCCTAGGATAACAGAGATTTTAGAAAGTGACGACAATTTACTAGAAAATGAAATAACCTTCCAACAAGATGGTGCGTCCCCGCACTATGCTGTTGCTGTGCGACAATTTTTGGATGACCATTTCCCGGGGCATTGGATTGGCAGAAGAGGTCCCGTCGAATGGCCACCAAGATCTCCGGATCTGTCCCCTTTGACTTTTTTCTGTGGGGTCATTTAAAATCACGAGTGTACGCCACTCAGCCGGAAACATTGCAAGTGCTACGTCAGAGAATTGTAGAAGAATGCCGATTAATAACTGCAGATGTCTTTAATAATGTTCGAACAGAATTTGAAAACAGACTGTATTATTGTTTGGAAGTTAACGGGGGTCATTTTGAGCAATTCATCAAATAAATCTGATTTATTATTTGCTTCAGCTTTTTTATTTCATTTCTGACTTTTTTGTAAACTGATAGACACATCAATAACAATTAGGTAATGCGGTCATGTGTAGTAAATGAAAAACTTATTAGTGGTGGGCATTTGTGTAGAAATTACTACGCGTAAGTTGGTTTGTCATCTTTTCGTTTGAAACCAATAATTCTGTCAAATCTCAACCGATTTTTAAAAACGGTACGTCACTGTATTCGCAATGAAAAGGGCTTTAAAATGATGTGCCACAAGTGGGGGAGTTACATTTGAAATTTTTAAGTTGGGGTTGCTAGGCATTAGGGGGATGAACATATCGAGTTGGCTTGACTGTCAAAAAAGCTCCCCTCAAGAACAAAAATCGACGGGTCTCGGCGAATTTTGAAATATTAGTCGGTTTTCCAATTATAGGAGGGGTCAAATTTTCATTGGGATACCCTGTAGGTATATTTAATTATTCGAGAAAAAATTCTTATATTTTTTATGAATGAATAGTTCAGAATATAATTGTTTTTAGATAGATTTATTTCCTAGTCCAAATGAATAAATAACATAAATCGATTTTGATTTAAGTGTTATTATTTTTATTATAAAGGATTAACTATCATTAAGTACAAAAATTTGAACCAGGTGCTCAGGAAGGCCTAAAGGACATTAAAAAATGTACACATCAACTTGTAAAATTTTCATCCAACCTTATTATAGGTTAAGATGAAACCATACTATGTCTTTGTAAAACTGAATTTCACACACAACACAAACAACTAATGTAGATTTATTTTAAAGTTTTGCCACATAAAATAAACATATTGAGGTAATTTGACAAGTGCCAAACTCTTGGATTTCACAAGTACGACCTTCTTGTGAGATACATTATACTTCAATAAACTTCATATCATAATACCCTAAATGATTACCAACCTAAGATCGAAAAGCCAATCACAATGTTTTTATTTTCTTTATTGAAAAAATAATAAAACCAGAAGGGAGCTGGGAAACATCCCTTTCCTACTTTGTTTCTGGTAGAAGTCAGTATGTACTCAATTTCGATTTAAAGAGTACACTTATTTTAAATGAAATCGATTTAAACTAAATATTTCATTTTATGCGATCTTCTTATTATACACAATTACTATTTAAAATATTATCTAAAACTGACATTAGATCATAAAATTAAAATGTGCTCATCACTAAACATAATAAATCCATTTCTGCCGATGTTTTCACAATTTTGACAGCGCGATAAACAAAAATATCTCATTACTATTACAAGGGGCAAAACATAGATATGACATTGTTGTGTTGATGGTTGCATAGCTAAGATAACGATATTTAACTATCTAACTGTTTCTGCTTTATAAATCATTTTGTAAATTTTTTGAAGGACGACTCAACATAAAAGAAACAAAATATGCTAACTAAACAAATATCGGGGTAACAAATCTTTCAAATCTATCCATTTTTTATCTCTTGTGTCTTCAAATGTATTTTGAAACAAACATTATCTGCATTATTATTAATATTTATGTATCCGAAGTTAATTTCTTATACCAACGTTATCCCCACATTTTTCTCTCGCATTTCAAATTACTTCCCTGAAATTTATTCAGATATTAAATCCCTTAAACTTGTAAAGATGCCGAGCAAATTGCCGTGGATCAATCCAAACTGAATCCGCCAAAGGATCTTCCGCGTCCCAACGTCACGTCAAATACGAATTTCAACTTAGGGATTAGATTCAGCAAGTCGGCGTACTTCAGAAATAAAAATAGAGTCCTGACTTTAGCAGGATTTATCGCATACTTGATAAATTGGTGCCGACATGCGAACTAGAATTATTTATATATTTTTTTTATATTACATGAAAGGAACCGTATCTAACACAGGTTGGAAGTTAGAGTAAGTGAAAGGAGTAACTCTGTATATTTGTGATTAAAAAAGATGATTTAATTAATTTTTTACTCTAAATCCGGAAACCAATAAGTATAATTATTTCCAAAAAATTTTATCCATCTAAAATTCTCTCAAATGAATGTAAAAGAAATAAGTGACGAAATACAATAACTGATATTATTTGAAAATTAGCGCGTAAGTAACTACAAGCTAATTCAGTTATTCTAGGAATAAAATTTAGTACAAAATCTAGGTAAATCATTTGATCTGTACTTTTGCTTTGTTTTTCCTAATTCTGTTTTTGCGCCCTGGAATCCTCAATCAATTTTAAAGTAATTTGGCATGAGATTGTACATATTCTGTCTGAACATTATTTTATTTTTTATTTATTTGTTGGTGTAATTTCAATAAATGAAGAAATTATGGCTACAAAACAATTCTACATAAATTGGTCCAAATACATCAGTTTCTTTAGTGATAAATACATAAGCTACTTGATTTAGCTCATAAATACATAAGCTACATGATGTAGCTTATGTATTTATAACAATAAACAATAGAAACGACAATGATACATTTTTTGCAGGTCTGTGTTATTTAATTTTAATTAAAAAAAGCCGGTATATATACTTATATATATTATTAAAAGGGCACAAAAGATAAACATTAGTTTGTTAGTGACCTTAATTTACTTTATATGTACACATATTTGCTAACAAGAACGCAACCTTTAGAAAATATTGAAATTATTAAAATACCGGAGTATTGAAAAAGCTAAATATTTATTTCAATTGTTCACATCTTAAAAGCTAATTTAAAGTTGCGGCGTTAAAAGGAAAAGTTATGTTTCTATTAAATAGCTTGGAATACCATGAGATAACGATTGTCCTTAGTTTCCATAGCAACCGTAAATGTAGATCAACTGTCAAACTATAGGTTCAATATCAGTTAAAGTATAAAGTAAAGTGCAAATGTCTTCATTTCTTAAACCATTTTTATTGCATACTGAACGGCTGTCCTGTTTTGGCGAATGCGCTCCCTGCATAATATGCAAACGTGTTATGATTAATTTCTCTAATTTTTAGAATGTTTATCAAGAACTGAAAGAGCATTGCTTAGGTAAGTTTTTAATAATATCTGAATAAACCTACTCTTCACTTTTACAAAGTAGAAAAACCATGCTATGTTAAGTTCTAGGTAAGTAACGGTGGTTAAATAATTTAAATAATCTATTAATTCCAAATTTTAAAAAGATAGAAATGTGTTATAAAAGAGTTTGTGTTTTTTTCTACACTTCAATAATTGTAGAAAAGCACGGTTAGATTAAAAAATATTAAAAAATTAATCACAAATATTGTAACCCTTGGTATGTTTATTTCAATCGACTAAAAATGACGTATTCTGTCACCTCCTAAAATTATTGTAACGACTTGCAAGACACGTGTACTTTTATTATTCTCAGTTGCCTTATTTCTTTATTAATAATGTTTACACAGCCTTAACAATTTCCATTAAAAATGTCTTAGGGTCTGAGGTTGCAAAGATAAAAATCTTAGACCAAATTTCAAGGTGCCTCGGCAGTTGAAAACATAGGTAAATAAAACGATTGAAAATTGTAAAGTAGGCATACAGAAAACATCTTATATTATAATAATATCGTACTGAATGTATCTATAGTGACTGGTTAAAATTTGTATTACACGCTGTTAAATATTTTTGTTCAACCTATAATTATTAGAAACCCAGCGTTAAACTTATTGTAATTTTATTAAACTAGAACTTAAATAATTTTCAAAATAATTTTTGAGTGCTGTAGCCGAAGTTATAGGTAAATATTTAACAAAGCATTCAAGTACGGTGTCTTCATAAATGATTACAAGCCACGTGACCAGGACTGTGATTCTCGAAGAACAACTCGTATGCCAATATATTTCTTGTCTCTCTCAATTGCCGTAGTGAAGAAAAGGATATTCGCATATGAATTGCTCTGCGATTGATTTGAGAATATCGACCCTGATCACGTGGCTTCTAATCATTTATGAAGGCACTGTATGTGCAAGTACAGATGTTATTATATCACATAATTTAAATTGTTTGACCTTTTGATCTGAAAATAATTTTAATTTATAATTTTTTTCATCCCCTATTATTTACTTATAAATACTTTATAAATTTGTATATACTTATTTTTTAATAATATCTAAATTCTTATACACTGCCATCCACCTTTATAATTTTTCAGTTTCTTCCTTTATTTATCAATATTTTCAAAAGTTTCTTAACGATTTTTGAAAAACATATTATGAATATTTTAAATATCTCTCCCTTAAAAATACATATGAAATTCAAGACAATATTCTATAATAAAGAGACACACAATAATTATTTTTTGTTCAAAATTATAACATTTCACAAAACAAAGGTTAAAAGCAATACGAAATGTTATTATTCATATTCTACTCGAAATGTATTTCTGTACAGCTTTCAAAATAATTATAATGCAAGTGAATGTTAATATTTCGTGTTTACACATTTTCAGAAAACCTGTCCAACGTCTTGGTTACTTCATCTTGGCACTGAATCAACATTTACAAAGTTAGAAGTAACAGGCAATTTATTTCCAACTTCGTGGTTTACCGCTCATTAATTATCAAGTGTTCCTTATCTATGACACGAGAAGGGGAGATTTTTTCGCCAAAAACTCATTTATCTAGTTCAGCTTTGACTAAATAACATTCCAGGACTTTCCCAATATTAAAATATAAATTATAATGAAGGGTATGCCTAGGTCAATAAGGTAAATTTAGAAAACAGGGGATTTTATGACATTTTATAACAAAAGAACATTGTAAAATTTCAGTAGACTGACATATTTGTTTGTTTGTCAACATTGACAACTGTGTCTAATATACAATTGTCAATGGTGAAAAACAATATCAATTGGAAAATAGAAACTACATGAATACCATTGGTTACATCACACCAATAATTAAACAAAGTTTTTTTCATAAAAAACAATTCATTTTTGGTTTATTAGGCTGTTATACGTTTAACAAATGACTTTCATACATTTAACAAAGGTACAGTTTGGTTACAAAAAAGGTAATTTGTGCTAACGAAGAAGAAGAAGAAATAACATTAAAATTAATTCTTCTGAAGAACTTCCAGAGGCAATAGGCTGTTGGTAAGGCTATTTGAATTTGATACCCGATAAATAAAAAAAATATATATGAAAAACAGTATGCACATTTCTTAAGTTTACTTAAAAGTTTCAAAGAAAACGTATCTTTAGCCAATTTTGCCGACCTCTTAAAGGTTTTTAAATCCAACGCCATATGGTCGCATTACTCCATGATAAAAAGTGTAGAAAAATAATGCAATACATTGAAATAAGTAAATTCTATAGTGACAGCTTTCTTAAAAAAGAAAAATATTGGTTGTTGGCCACAAAAAGCTGGAGTCTTTACAAAAGAAGAGAATATATCCAAATTTATAATAGCTTCATAATAGTTAAAATAACGGACTAAAAATCATTCTGCAAGATCGTTTGTAAACAATGAAGCATTGCCACGATAATTGTACAGAAAATATGGAAACTTACGACCTCCAATCACTTCACATCGTGGTTTTTTAAGTATACAAAGGCAAAATGCAATGCTCAATACGTCAAGATTAACAATTTTGAAAAAGTGCCTTCTGAAAGCAGCTTACTTGCATCTTCGAAATCCTGGAGGATGCACAGGCCATAGTTGCTGACTCTGGGAAAGAAATTTCGAACATAAAACACTCAGAATGTTGGATATCGACTTTGATAGCTGACAGATACCTGGAAGAATCATCAGAATCTTCAACCGAACATTCAGAGCAAACCGTCTTGCAGAACTAAAGTAGATAAATACAAATAGTACAACGAAAAATTAATATCTAGCAGCATTTAAATTTGCCAAATATTTGCCTTAATTAATGGTTTGACAAACCCCTCTACGATGCAACACCTCATTTAACAATAAGTATATTAAATAAGTGGAATTTGTAGCGGAATAATTTAATATCTTGGTAACCAAGCATTTTTGTATTATTATAACGAGATAAATACTGCCTATAGGACAAATTGGATAATTTCCATTCCATATATGTGTTTTTATAAAAGTATAGGTGCATAACTGATGTTATAAACTATGATATACATGCACAGCAAGTCAATATAGCTAGGTTTTACATTATAATGGACGTCATCCAAAATTACTGAATGGTAAGTATACATATTTGCAAAGACAGGAGTTTGATTCTCACTTACCAATATTGGGTTGTAAAGTCAGTAGAAAAGTTGACAAACTTACCTTAAAATAAATAGAAATATTTTAATTAATTTCATAAGTATTACAGAATCAAAATAAAATATGCAATATTGCTGAGATTTGTCTAATGTTCATATGTAAGTCAACTTAAAACTTAAATAATATACCGTAAAATCAGAGAAATTATGGGATGCTCTTCTGAACTTTTATAGGTAAAATTTTATAGGTTT
The DNA here is from genome assembly GCA_025584915.1 of Monochamus saltuarius. Taxonomy (NCBI): domain Eukaryota; kingdom Metazoa; phylum Arthropoda; class Insecta; order Coleoptera; family Cerambycidae; genus Monochamus; species Monochamus saltuarius. The sequence goes on from CM046726.1 coordinate 9,776,503, forward strand.
ATCGGTCAGTGGTCGAGTGGTTTAAGACCGACCGAGATCGAACCCCGCAACTGGTAGATCGTAGATCAGCTGTATTCGTGGAGAGGATTTGCACCCTCTCTGCGGGCATAGTAGGGCGGAAGAATGTTGGCTTGGGTCAACAAACATTTGACTCTACCAACGTAAGTTGCAAATGCGGCCTGCTTAATAATAATGTGCCGCCCCCTCTCCCGCACAAGTCTCCGACTTCTGGGCTAATTCTCGTGATTAGAATGAGGGATAGAGGTATTATTATTTTTATTATTAAGGTAAATCAGGATAAATGGCCATAAAGATATATTTTTGAGGGTAGTTCAAGTTTAAATATCATAACGAGAAACATTTTTAGGTTATATTTTGCCTATAAAATGCACTGAATATAATGAGTGTGCAAGTAAGTAATACGAAAATTTTGCAAAATTTCAAAATATGTATCACTCTGGTATAGTTGGCCATAGTAAGAAATATGTTTTTGTTGACTACCTTGACGTCTGACATCGTTATCTTTCTCAGAAGTAACTTTGAAACTTTACTTTAAATTTGTCATATGTCTCTAGAAACGTAAGGAAGCTAAATTTCTAGACCAGTCTGGAAATTGTTCTACCAAGATTAAAATAATATACATAGAATAGTTAAATGTCTATTTCCTTATAAAAGGTTGCGTTGATATGAATGAAGCATATAAGATTTGAAATTACTGCTAAAGCAATATGACAGTTTCATTCAATTGTTTTCAAAGTATACTTTGCTTAATCGCAGAAATGAAATTCATCAGTATATCCAAAAAAATCAAATTTTGATTTTCTCGCAAACGATTGTTTTTTTTTACTTCAAACAAGCGTGGGTATTAAATGTTTAGATAAGCTTTCATTCTTTAAAGGAATGCCATCAAAATCTTAATAAAATTAAAGACAAACAAGTTATGATCATTTTCTCACCAAGCACGTGCCCTTTAGGATGCTGCCATTTTAGAAATATTTTACCTGAAACTACGTCTTAGTAAAAGTAACAAGTGTGCCAAATTTGAAAAAATATAGTATTAAAAAAGTTATAGCCAAAAACGAGTCAAAAAAATTTTGAAGTCACATAGCTTCGTTAATATTGACTTGTCGAAAAAATGTTACATAAACTTGACACATATTTTTTCTAAATTTTCTGCGCGGAGTTTCCGGACACCCTGTATATGTAACACATATTTACATACTCTACGACCATTAGAAAATTTTCTTCAATAAATACGCAGTGCCAGTAGGCACCAGAATTACATAATTTGGAACAATAAACTTAATAATTTATGGACAATAAATAGCATATTTACTTCGTACCCATCTACTAACAATACCCGCATTGTGTCTATAACAGTAAGTGACTCATTTAATTATTCACTAAATTGATGCCAACGAAATCGATATGTATTATTTAATTACTCGATTCAATTTAACCACATCCTCTGAAATACTTGTGGATACATGGAATTACTTTATACTTACTTGAGTGTTTTGTCTAGTAGGACAACCTTTGATGTTATTATAATGTCTTTCTCACGTACAGTCGCTGTTGCTATAACTGGACAGGAAGAGACACGCACAGAGGCGTAGCAGTGAAATATGCAATAACTTATTATCCAACAAGCTTAACCACATAAATGCATGCAAAAGTTTTCCTCTAATATCAGATTGGTTTATAACCCACATTCTATTATACACTGAAAAAATGATTTATATAACTATACTATGATTTTCACTGGCTTTTTTAGACCCATAACTATCATGGTAATTTTACTTACGATTTCTAAAGTTTGTAATGCTCTGTAAAATTTCAATGTAATTAAACAGATAGTACATATAAAAATTATATATTTTGCCATGGAAATTACATATACTCGTACATATTATGTAAATTTCCAATTTTTTTGTAAAATTAGATTGTAATTATTCATTAACTGCAAGTAAAAATTATACTTATACATATATTTTTACTGTGGAAATAAAGCACATGTAATTAAATAAAGTAGACATATTTAGTAGATATAATACTTATATTAAAATTATACAGAGTATTCCATAATTAAATGGCATTCCGTTGATGAGCATATGATAACTGAACGAAAACATGGTTTTTTAAAGGACGGTCTACTATGACGAATATGTTTTGTGTAACGGAATGTATTGCTGATTCTATTGATAGTGGGTTTCAGACTGATATAATTTACACTGACTTCACTAAAGCGTTCGACAGAGTTGACCACGTTATATTGCTAAAAAAATTAAAGACAATTGGATTTTCTGATCAACTTATTCATTTAATTAGAAATTATTTAACTAATAGAATCCAGCATGTTCTGTACCGTGGTTTTAAGTCTGTTGAAGTGATTGCGTCCTCAGGAGTCCCTCAAGGTTCGGTTTTGGGCCCATTACTATTTGTTTTATTTATGAACGATATTGTTAGTAATATGAATGTAGATTGCTTACTTTATGCCGATGACCTGAAAATATTTAGCAAAATTTCCAATATTCATGACTGTCTGTTGCTTCAGCAGAATTTAGACTGCATTTGTGATTGGTGTAGAGTAAACAATTTATTTTAAAATCCTGAAAAATATAAAAGTGTGTCATTTACTACTAAGCAGCATGTTATTGAATTTAATTATAAGATTAATAATCATTTCTTAGAGAGAACACAAACTTTTAGCGATGTAGGAGTATTATTTGATTATAAATTATCGTTTAATGACCACTTATTGGATATTACTTCTAAAGCGTATAAAACACTTGGATCTATTATTAGGAACACGTCAACGATAAATCTGCTGATTCTTTGAAACTTCTTTATTCAACTTTAGTTAGGTCGAAATTGGAATATGCCTCTGTTGTTTGGTGTCCAAATTATGTAACATATATTGACAGTTTAGAATGGGTTCAACGTCGTTTTTTAAAATTCGTATCTTTTAGAACTGGCGGAATTTATCCTCAAACTGGCATTTCCCAGGATGAGCGTTTACCGAAGTTGGCTTATTTAGTATTTTTATCTAAATTATTAAATAACATAACGTGATTGTGGTTATTTATTAATTAAACTTAATATTCATGTTCCCAGAGCAGTTTCAAGACACGCTGGTACTTTTTACTTGCCGACGCCAAGAACTAATATTAGGAGTTTTTCCCCATTGAATTTTATGTGAAATACTTATAACAACTAAAAGTCATCGGTTGATATATGTTATTGTTCTCTTGCAAGCTTGAAACAGGTAGCATTAAGATGTTTTTTTTTAATCTGAGCTATTTTGAGTGTTAATTACTATTATTATAATTTTTTGTCTTTTAATTTAAGTTTGTTTTGGTTTCTGCATTTCTGTTTAGTATTTTTCTTTCTTATTTCTTACATATTCTTTGTTTGTTATTTTTACTGTATATTTTCTTTGTATTTCTTTTTTTTTGTATGTGTTTCCCATTCTGTAATTGGGCATTCGCCTGTTGAATAGTGTAAAGTAAAATAATAAAATAAAATAAAATGAGAAATTTCTATAAACATAAGTTTGCAAATGTTTTGTTACCAAGATAAAAACAGCTTTACGAAGTTGTGAAAAATAAATCTAGATATTTTTTTTCCTTTCTGAAATATTGACATAGTATGCAAGTCTTATGTAAAGTTTGGGCGATGGAAGAGAAAACGAACTTAGCAAAAAATCACCAGTAATCTAGGTATTATGGTATTAATATCAATTCATTAGATGTCTATGCGAATTAGTTACGGGCGAGGTATTTTACCAGTAGGAACAAGAAATATAATTTAATTTTACGGTTAATTTAATGTCAAGTTCGTCTTCTTACATACTACTACTGTACCTATAAGTTAGAAGTGTTATGGCGCTATTAATATACAAATTATTAAAGCATAATATACCAATGAGCAAAGTTAGTGAAAGATAAAAATGAATAGGAATATAAACAATACTGTATATCTCTATAAATGATACTGCAGGAAACAACTACTCCGCGGGCTAATGCCCCGACCGGCATTGAATTACACCTGCAGTATCTGTGTGAAACAGCCAAGAACCCTTGTCGGCCACTCCACCAGACATAGACCGGTTTCGGGCTTGTTAGCCCTCATCAGTATGCCATAGGTGAGATGACCGACAATTGAACTGGCTGTTCCTTCATATGTAGTTCCACATATAAATCGAGTGCAGGTGAGATGTAACTGGTCTGCTACTTCCTGCTCGGCCTAAGCGGCTCGACTTGCAGAAAGCGACCTACAATATCGTAGGTACTTAACCGCAGACCTCTCGCCCCGGGCGATGCGCCATTAAATCTATAAATGATACTGCAGGAAACAACTACTCCGCGGGCTAATGCCCCGACCGGCATTGAATTACACCTGCAGTATCTGTGAGAACAGCCAAGAACCCTTGTCGGCCACTCCACCAGACATAGACCGGTTTCGGGCTTGTTAGCCCTCATCAGTATGCCATAGGTGAGATGACCGACAATTGAACTGGCTGTTCCTTCATATGTAGTTCCACATATAAATCGAGTGCAGGTGAGATGTAACTGGTCTGCTACTTCCTGCTGCCAAAGCTCATTTCATTATTTTTACTTAGAGATTGTTCGATCATTTTATGCAAAACACTTTGTATGTTGTTTAAAATTGCTTTAAATAAATCAAATTTTCCAAACAAGTGGAAGAGAGTTAGAGTTTACCCTGTATTCAAAAAATTTAAACTTTTCAAGACTCATCAATACTTTCAAGACGTTTTCGATACATAAACATTTGTTTTTAAAAACGTTATATTTGAAACATTGACCAAATAACAGTTAAAATTAAAGTGTGTCTATACAACTTAGTAAAACTGTCTTAACAACGCAAACTCACACTGCTAAATCAAACGTCTAATTAGGTCTTAATCGATTTCGTGTCAGATTTCCACCAACTTTTGTTCAGCCCCATTAAGAGACGCAGACGGAGATTGGAGAGCCTTCAATTGCAAAAAAAGACGTGCTAGATTGGATCAGTGGTGCGGAATTGAACATCAAACTTATGATAAATCTTTGCTTGACGTCAGTTTGTGGAAAAAATATTTCTGCACACCTACACGAATCAATTTACTTAATTAATTACAAATTACTGCCACGAGTATCGAATACAAAATAAACACTGATTTTTTTGTTAATTAGGAAAGTAAGTAACCTAATAAATCATTTGTTATATGGTTTTTTTGTTCATAGTTTATTTAATATGTATATTAAATCGCCATACTGTTAAATTGTGGGTAAATAAAATTATTAAACAAATTATTTTTAGGTAATTCAAAATTTAAGAAAGAGTAGCTCTGATATTTCTGAAGGATTCGATGTACAGGGTGATCGATTTAACTCAAGAAATGAGTTTTTCTTATAAACGGCCGAAGCATAGTGAGCGTTTGCTAAATAAAGTTTGCTTGGTCTGACTAAGAGTTCAAATTAAGGTAGGTAATGAAACCCATAATCAAACGACGCTGGCCGTCGTGACTATAAAAAATTTTTTCTCAGAATTATACCATTTTTCTTACGGATACTGAAAGAATTTTTTATTGCAAACTTTTTTACGATTACTTTTTTCTTGTATTTATAACGGTTCAAATAAGAAGAGAATAACTCTTATTGCGCAGTGGGAATTTTTCGTTTACCTATAGATATCAATCGTCAATTGCAATCAGATAGGCCTTGTAAAAACAGTAGAATAGTATTTGTAAATGTAATTTTATTACTGACTTAACTACATCAATTAAAAAAACTTGTCTGTCGTGAGAAAAGAATGGTGAACCATTTCTCGAGACAAGAATGAAACTTTTCACCGAGGTTTGTATAATATTTTATTTACAGCCATACCTTTTAAATGCAAGTGACGGTTTTTGTAATAAAAATAATTACGTGAGAAATTAACAAAGTAAAGTCCCTATATAACCAGGTTATATATAAAAAAACCTCAAGTTGTCCAAATTAGTTAAATTTTTTATAGTTGTCTTTAAAAAAGTGTTTTCTTTCTCAATCGAGAGAAGCCGATAAAGTTCATGCTATTTTCAAGAATAGGAGCTTGCAAAAAAGCCTTCAGAAAGCTGTTTCTGAAACTATTGTGCTGACATATTCTATCGAAATTGCCAAAACCAAAAAGCCGTCACCCTTTGATCCATTTACTCAATATTGCCTAGTAAAATAATTTGTAATACTTAATGTGAATAAAATTTGTTGAAAATGTTTAATGTACAATAAGACATTTTTTGAAACAAACATTTTGGTTATTCAATGATTGTTGACATTTACCTGGGTTGAAACTGGCATTTGTCTAGGTGGAGAGTAATCACTTTCCACCCTGGTAAATGTCACTTTCTATCTGGATGTATATCAAAGTCGGAAATATGTTTCTTTCAAACTGTAAGTTTGAAATATCAACATTACATATATGGTTGTAACTAAAATAAAAACATATATGTTCGATATAAACATCATTAGTATCTACAGATAATAATATTGGCCGATATTCAGTTCCTCTAAAGTCAAATTCATCCAAAATACGAATGCGCTACAATTTATGATGCATATATTAAGCAGATTCTTCAGTTTTAGTTAAGTTTTCTTCATTGATCTAGTTATATATTTTTTTTGTTATAATGTTTATTATTGCTCTTTTGTGGGATACATATTTGTTATCGTACCGTTTCAGGTACTAGTAAGGCAGTTAAAGTTATGCACAAGTTATGCACGTTATGATTTTTAGTGTATATTAAACTGAATAAATAGAGCAAGAACCTTAGCACATTTGCCTGTTTTATACGATATCAAGAATTCAATTTAAGTAAAAAACATGTTTAACTTATTAAGTTACCGGTAAAGTTATGAATTTGTGTTAAATCTTTTGATGGAAGCAAAATTATCTGGTGTATTTTTTTAATTATTTTCAAAATGCAAATGTTTCTTTGTCAAGCACTCATCTTAAAAACACAGTTTAAGTAAATGCAAAGATTTGCTGCTTTATAAATATGTCAGCCAGTGACCTCACATAAATGTTTACAAATCATTGACGGAGATATTAAGAAAGAGAAAAGGTGTACTCATTGTATTCCAAAAACAGGTCAATTTGAAATTGCAATACAAGATCATCACAAGCTTTTGGGAACTGAAACCATGCACCTATTGAGGCTATAGGTACCCAGTGATACCTTTTAATTAATACAACTTTCTCCAAATTATTCGACGCCTATGGAAGTGGCCAGTGGAATTAAATTCTTTCACGTAATTGTCCTGGAATGTCCATCATACTCGAACCCATGTTCCACAGGAAATTGTTTAGTGTAAAGCCTACAGTAACTGCATTTTAAAATAGAACATTTCGCATGGGGCATGTCAACTGAACTTACAATGGCAAGCAAGTATGAGCTAGTGCAATATTTCCAAAAACCGTTAAACATTTAAAATAGCCAGCACATCGTTCTATATTATTTTAACAGTTGAGCCACACAGATATGAAGAACTATTAAATAAGTATAAAAAAATATGAAATTGTATTATAAGTATTCAGGATGTAGGCGTTACAGGTCAAAACTCAAGATGCTTCCAGCATAAAACGTAATATTTGACATAGTGGTACATAAATAGATAAGGAAATTCGATTTTAATTTTGCTTCAGACAGTTGTAGTTTGGTTTTAAGACATGTTGAATTTTATAAATGTTATTCAATTTTATTTAACTCTAGGAAAAATTAATTAATTAAAAAATAAGCTTGGGGTATAGAGGAGCATATTAACCAAATATTTAGGGAAAGAAGGACAAAAGTAATGTTTCAAGATTGTTGTTGTAGCATTTGAAGTGCAACCTTCACCAATGTGACGATGCCTGCTTTTATACAGGATCATTGTCAAAAGGTGGCACATCGTCTGACACTCTGCTAAAGAAAACGCTCGACCAATAAAGTTTATGTCATAGCAAATGGAGTATAGTGACCATATTATTATCTCTTCACCTCACAAAGATAATGTCATGAATAGAAGCATGAAGTCTCTATTCCATTTACTCATGCAATTTTTTGTCACGGTCCTTTTCGTAACTAGCATTAGGAATAGGTATACTATTAGATTCTAAATCAACTTCTTCAATCAATTATTCTTCTCACTAAGGCGAATTTTCAGAGAAGTAGCTTCTGCAATTTGAAATTGAGAATTATCGTTTTCTTTTTAGGGAACAATGGCCTCGCTTCTTCGGCTATATTTTGGGATTCTATTCTCTTCTATAGCTAGTGTAACGATTCTTCTGGTGCTAGGCAGTCTTACACTGTAAAAAAATAGTTACACATTTTAACACAAAAGAACACAATACTGTGTTATTCGAGGTCCACACGGAATTGTGTATATTTTTACACATTTCTCTGTATGTAGCAGTGTGTTAAAGGTTTAACACAATTCACTGTGTTAATGTAACAAATGTCATGTGTAACATTTACACATTTCAGTGTTATTTGTATCAATAAAGGTGTAGGTTTTACACATTAACATGTTAGTTTTATGGTATAATAATAGGTATTGATATGGAAGACTCCCCTACCTTTTTAATTTGTTAATTATGTTCTTGTTTGCTTTCGAAATAATTTTTAATAAATATAATATTTGAAATAAAAGATATGTTACTTTTTATGATTTTATTAAAAAAATAACATTCAGTTCAAATGAACAACAGCCAAGTCTGCTTACAAAATATATATATATATATGCATTAAAATTAACAGTATAATAGTACATATTCTAATAAAGGACTAATAATGTTCTAGTAAATCATAAACAATGAAACAACAAACAAAGATGTATTTAGGCACTACATCAGAAGAGTTTACGAAAATTAACTGGTAGTGATCTGAACATATAATTTTCTTTCTCTAAAGTTACAAAAAAAAATTAGATTACAGAGTAATCTAAAACGTCAGAGTAAACTCCAAATATTTTTAATAGTTCTATTCTAATTAGTTTTAGCTTTATTACAATTATCAGTAATATTTGTTATAGTTAGGTAAGTACTTAATATTTTCCTTGATTAAACCTCAATTTAAATTTAAATATTCTCCATTTGAACACAGTAAACGAGAGGTAACTGTACACAACACCGCTGGTGACCAATATGGCGTAGTGACGTGTGTTGGATCAGCTGATACACTGCAGCTGCGCAGTTGTGCTCAACCAGTCAGTAGTAGAGATATAAAACACAATTAAGTTGTGTGCGTGTTAAGTTTACACAAAATGGTGTACATTTAACACACAATTGGTAAATATTACACAAATTCAGTATATTTTATTATAATACTAGTAATTTTAACACATTTTGTGTAAAACGTACAAAAAAGCCATAGTGTGTAAAACTATTAACACGGAATTTTTACACATCCTAAATTACACACTGCAAAATCTCGCTTACACAGCAACTTTTTTTACAGTGTATTTCGACAATTGAACGGAGTTGACGACCGTTCCTATTGTCCAGTGTTCCCCTATATCATCTTATTCAGCTGAGTTTTCGACTATAAAAACAACAATTTCCGGGGATTCAATAGAAACTTCATCCATGTAATGAAAACCATTTCTAAAGTTTCCTGAAGTGTCAAACCTCTATTATAACATTCAGTTGATCAATATTTTCAATTCATTCAGAATAAACGTCGTCCCTAAATCTCCAAACACTGAAGCTCAATGGATTAAAATCGGGGGATTTTAGTGGCCACTAAACAGTTGCGTTCCTTCCACATCCAATTCATCGATTTGGAAAAATTAAACTTAAATGTTTTCTAACATTTAACTGAAAATTGAGGCAAAGCACCATCAAGTTGCATCCACATATGACGGAGAGTACTCTAAACTTGTTGAATATCATAAAAAAACGTTAGTGAAAAAATAGCACATTTGGCTAGTCCTATGTTCCGAGACACTCTGGATAAAATAAGTTAGAACACTTCAGAGCAAGTTAGACTATTAGAAACTGTTTTTTTATAATTTTAAATTTAAGACTATTATTAAATGCGGCTCATTTTACTGCGACCATCTCCAACATGCCCAAAAATCGATTTTATCTCGAAAGTGAAGAGTTTTACGAGAAATTATAAAGAGTTATAAAATATTGTAAACAATATTTTATATTATAACATTGTAAAAAATCGTGCATGGGCGTATGTCAGAAAAAAAGGAGGACATAAAATAACCCCTTACCCCCAGTTTCTACGTTTGTTTTTAGGCATAGTTTACAATAATACCCTTGAGGATTTAATTAATAACAAAAAGCATATTTACAAAAACTGAAGAAATTATAGTGAAAACAGTTTTAAAAGTTCAAGTATTGTATATAGGTAGTAAGGGTTAAATCATCATATTTTACCGCCAAAAATCAACAGTTCTACCCTGGTTTTATCGTATTTTAGAAGCTTTCTAAATCTGCCAAATAATTATTAGTAGGTACAAAAAATGTCATTAAATCTGTAAAAATAATATATCACATATTGCACATAGTATGATAAAGCAACTGACACATCAAAGTGCATTTGTAGCTTAATATTGTTATGGTTGTCTTGTTGACTAACGAAGTGATATATTTAAATATTCATTGTGTAGGTACGTTGAAGAACGTGACAAAAATTCCAGTGGTACACAAGACTTTTACGGTTACTTATGTCTACGTGTTTAATGATGGCGTAGATACTCCTTGATATAATTCCCAATTACGTTTTCTTTTTCTGAATGCCCCTATAACGTTAATTAATGTTTTCAGGGATAAATCAACTCTAAATCAGTGCATTTTCTGTTGTAGTTTACTGGTTTGCATCAATCGACAACTTATGGAAACGCAAAACTGCGTATATGTTGTACATATGTTAATCACCACATTAACATGTAACTACTTACGTCACGTACTATATACAAACAAATATCACTTTTTTAATCGTATATCTTCACTGAAATTATCATCCATCATTTTATTTCCAGAACAATTTCCCAGAAGGTATAATTAATATCCTTAAAAGAATATTTTATATTCGATTACCTGACAGAAATTGTAAAGAAGGTATAGGTTAAAATAAATGACACCAATTTTCAGTTCAACTGCCTTTAACTCAAGAACAAAGATTTTTAACGATTTTTATTGCTGTAATTCTACAAATAAAAATGAGAATTAATGAAGTTCATTATTTCCAAGGAATAATTTATTACGACCACGATAAATTTCACCCCACGACGATCAAATTTCAAATTTATGGATAGCAAATTAGCATTCATTTAGGAATAAACTCAAACGTCAACATCTCGATATTAAATTAGTGAAACACGGTATAATATTACAAGACATTTTTCTTTATTTGAAGCGTTATTACTTAAATGATTATATTAATTATATTTATCATCATGTATGGGATTCCTGACTGATATTCCCATAAGAAATCACGTAACTCTTTACTAAAATAAATTAATTGTTATTATTTTTTCAGAGTATCTATGTCTATACAAATTGTTACATACCTACTAAATAACCTATGTTTAAGGCAAGCCCAAGAGAGATGGCCATATTTAATATTTCATTAAACCAACTCGCTGATCACCTGGATGGAGTTGCCAAATTTAAAAATTTTCGCTAGTATTAAACATCCTGAATAAGATTATCTACGAATTATCTACCGCCACAATAATAAATTATCTTTAAAACGAATTTGGTAACTTATTTTAAACTGTTGACGTATTTGCAATGATATCTAGTTTCAGCTTTTGGCATGTTCTTAAATGTTCACTCACCAATAGAGATCTAACGAAAAACTCCTACTATACAGGGTGTAACTTTGAAGGGGGTCCGGTTTGGAGGGGCGTAGTCCGTGGTCCCTAGATTGCTAATCTGAAACTAGTTTTTTTTAAATCAAAGAAATAGCCGAGTTATAATTAATTTTGTAAACTGCACCCAAATTGCTATACACGCCGCCCCTGTACAGCGTCCGAGTTTCACTGCAGAACGATGTCTACGGTGTTGCCAGGTAGTTGTTACCAGTCTAGACGTCGGAACCTGTGTCGGAACTTATCCCTTCATTTCAGGGTCGCATTCCATGCAGCAAGCGCGACCGAAGCTGATGTTTTATAATGAATTCAGTACATAGTGACATAGTTTGACATAATTGTGAGGCCGTGAAATGTTAAAGTGAGGATTTTTTTTGGTGAGGTAATGTGAATGCAGAAGACAATAGTCTGGATATGCAAAACTACAGCTTCCAATTTATTGTGATGAGATTTCGGCGATGCGAGTCACTAGAAATAACATAACACCAATTCAATGTAAATACCTATGTTTAACATAATTTTGCATGTACGAGTATACACAGTTGATCCTAATCAACTGCCAATGATACAAGTTCCGACGTCTAGATGTTAAGTAACGGATATACAAAAAAGAAAAAACTGCAATGAATAATCTTTTAAATAAATATGTTTTTTTATAAAATTGCGACTCATCAGTCATTATACTTTTCTGTCAATTCTGATGAAGTATGGATCCTAAAACCATTTTCGAGTGTTGTAAAAAAGTACGTAATGTAAAAGTACGTAAAAATACAATTTTTACTGATCTATTAACTAATTATTATTATTAAATAATAGTATTGGTAGGTGGATTTTAATACGTTACCTACTAATAATTATTGCCAGTAAAACTTAATGTTTTAAAATAATTGTTGCTGTGTTATAAAATGTACGTAATTAAAAATAAGCAAATTATTAGTCTGATAGCTTTAAAATGTTTTAAAAAACAGTTTCAGTACAACTGATTTGATACTATTTTTTAGGGTTATATCAATGTCCCTTCAATAACCTTGACATTGAACTAGTTTATAAAATAAAAATATCACATAAATACTGCACACAATACATGAAACCAGACTAGGTCGTTTTATATAAAAATATACAGATATGAGAGACAGAAAGCAAGTTCTCTGCATGATTTTTACTGAAATCGAATTAGAATTTGTTTAATGCAGGATTGTATTTTGCCAAGTTTAATTTCGTAATAATTTAAAGTGGTATTTTGTGGAATGTGTTATTCTGTGCAAGTGTATAATAACCTTATAAAGGTCTATTTTCATTACCAAGTGTGTGTGGTATTATGAATAAAATATGTATACAAATTAAGAAAGAGCTAATATGAGAGCTAATAATATGTCTAAAGCTTCGTTTTTTTATCAAAATTAGACGGCGGCTGCAAGAAGCGATATCAGATGGATTACCGCGATAGACACGTACCGCATAAGAAATTGTCTATAAGATTAGTTCAACATTTAAGAGATTATGGGAGTTAAGAACGCCAATACTCTAATGTCGAGTAAAAACAAACTCGGAAAGTAATAAACTTGAACCAAATATTTTAAATGCCGTAGAAGAAGACTCTAAGTAAAAAGTATTAAGTATGTATTTATTTATTATTGAGTTTTCTGTTAGTTGTTGTGTGTGTTCTGTGTGTTATCCGTAAAAGAATAAATTTTTTTTTAATTTTTTTTTATAATGGATAAAAAAGCCAACCACCACTACAAACAAATGTATGTGTCAAAAAGCAGTGCCTCACGAGTGGCGTGGGCCTTCTTTTCCCATCTTCCACTTCATTAATTAAATATGGCAACAATGCTGGTGACGCTGCAACTAGATATGCGCAGCGTTTGTCTGCTCAGTGGCGTACTATGAAAATTGCGAAAAAAGGCAACAAAAAAAAAATCAGTTTTTGTGACAGAATTTAAGAAAACAAACGTATGATATGTGTTTGTAAAGGTCACGGGTACCCCCCCTCCAAACCTGACCCCACTTCAAAGTTACACCCTGTATAATAATATATTGTACGTCTGTACCAGTACAATCATCAGTTAGAATATATTTGTATAATTTGCTTATCGCTGTACGTTTTTCGTAATAGTAATACACACCATTAAAAGTCTTGGACCCCTGTATATAAAATGATTCGATTAAACCCAGTGGTTTTTCTTAATGTGGTAAAAAAGTACATGTACTTAGGGAACAAAAAAAAAACAATAAAAAATTGCAGACCACGAACCTTTACTTTACTACCAACGCTTTTACAAATCTGGTCAGGTTGACAGTGTATTCAGCCAAGTGTTCCTTTGAATTTTTGTACATTATAATGCCAGGAAGTGACCGGAGCAAGAATGACTGCTTTACATAATGCAGGAGATTCTAATCATCAGATATGGGCATGCCTAGATCATCTGTTGTACAAATAGTACACAGATTTGAAAAATTTGATACAGTGGAAACAGACTATGTCCTCGAGTATCTAATGAAATGGAGAATCGGTATTTGGTGTAATATGCAAGTGGACATCACACATCTTCAGCTTCAGCTCTCAGGGCGCACTTTCAAGGTACGTTTCGTTGTGTTATATCGACACCTACTATTCGAAGACGACTCCGCAACGCAAATTTACATGCTAGAAGACCATTACGGGTCCCCACTCTACTTCCAAGGCATCGTGCTGCCCGTCTTCAGTGGGCGCGAGCGCATAGAAGTTGGCTTTTATGCCAGTGGCGGTGAGACTTACGGGTCAGACGAAACCAGAATTGGGCTGGTTACTGATGACAATCGACAAAGAGTCTGGAGACAACCAGGTCCTCAACAGTGATTTCATTTTTCCCGTGAAGTTGCTCCATATGAAGGGGGCCCGTAATGTTTTGGGGTGGAATAATGTTCAACCGCAGTACTCCATTAATTCTCATACAACAGATTTACATCGAACAAATTATTACGCCCATTATCTACTGAATCTAATGAATTAGGTATAATTTTTGTGTTTATTGACGACAACGTTCGACCACATAGAGCAAGGAGGGTTCAAGAGACACTCGAAGCAGGACATATCAGTAGATTAGATAACTCTCCTGACATGAATCCTATTGAAAATATGTAGGATTTTGTTGCTAGAGTCATTCATAATCATATTCCTTCTCCTCAGACTGCAGATGAGTTAGTCGTGGCGGCAGAAGAGAAATGGAACAATATTCCGCAAAAGATTGTTAACCGCTTGATTATCTCCATGCACAGGCGTGTTAATATGCTATTGGAACGTGGTGGAGGTCATACCGACTATTAGTCAAGTAGAGAACTTCCTTTGTTACTTCTTTTTGATTCAATAAATTTTGTCAAAAATGTCACACTTTGCTGGTTTTTAATTTTCTAAGTACTCAGTTTAGCGAACAAATTCTTTTCACATAAAAAAGATACAGAAAACAATAGAGTTTTATAAATGTATTTGGTTTTTTCTGACAAAAAGATTTCTTTAATAAAAATGAGAGGGAATTCAAGCCTTTTGACATTGTGTGTAGTTTCGCTTAATGTCCAGACATTCTCGAGACCTTGCTTTGGGATATATGCATTTTGCAATTGCCTTAAAAATGTTCTTGTTGAAGAAGTGAATTTCTAACTTTACGTGAATTTTTTTAATGATATATTTTGAAATTTCGGGCATTATTTAGTGTTCTGACCTTTTTATTTGTTGTTTGGATTATATGTTTTGGAATACATATTTAAACAGGTCGTCTGATTTATTTATTTTCGTTTAATGAAAGTTGACTTCAGTAAGTGTAAAGCTTGTACTTACCGAAACATTTTGCATGGCATGGCTAAGTTAATCCTATTGTTAAAATTAATTATAAGGAAAACCAGCACGCTCCTTTATATTCTTGGATTTTATTGGTTTCGTACATATATGTATTAACGTATAATAGTCTATGAAAGAACACATAGCCGTGCATAGCCATAGAACATTTAGAAGTGATATGGCAACGCAGATGTTACGTTGCTCGTTTCACTGCTCGACACTTACTAGAAAATTTTGAATACGGAGCTCCGTATTACCGGAGATTATGGGTTGATTTGCTTACATTTAAAAGGTCGAGTATTTGTTTTTTCATTTTCAGTCTTTCTTAGACAGAATACGTGATTAAAATTAATGGCATTATGTCTGAATCATCCTGTATATTAAAACAAAAAATATTAAGTTCCACTTTTCTCCCATTTTTGTGCACAATAAAGTATTCATTGTTAAAAAGTTATTCGTAAAGTTCTCACATAAAAATTAAAGTAAAATAATTCATATCATTCATTGCTACAAAGCTGTATCCATTAACAACGTGAAAGGAATTAGTAAATGTAGCCTGGCGGAATAATTTTTATCAAAGGAAAGTGGGTAAAGGTTTTATTCTCTTTATACCGTCAAACGTTCAAGTTGGGGTAGGAATGCTTTCGCAAAAAGCTTGAAAGACAATGCTAAAAACTGAAATACATAAATTTTCGAAATTTCAAAACCGTTACTGAAGTCCATAGTAGTTTTCAGGCTTCCAGCTTGCATCACCGCGGATTTTTCTCAACAGTAACGATGACAACAATGAGAAAATAGGGATATCTAAGGAACGGTTCGTATCGTAGAGCTTTAGAACCAACTATAGGATTATGTGTTAAGTGGTGAGCCTATCCTAGACAATGGCAAAATACCATATTAGTTACAAGTAATTACAATGACTACAAAACATCTTTTAGACGTTATTCCTTGTGTCAAAATATGAAAAAGAAAAATATGACCAGTGATGTTACAAATAAGTGCTGGGATTTGCGAAGGTTCTGAACAGTGAAATAAATCTTTTATATTACTTACATTATTTTCAACTTTTTCATTATGCGATAGCACCTACAGTACAGTTAGGTATGTACATATTTTTATCTACTCATATTTTATTTCATTTATTTATTATTCATATTTTTTTGTAATAACCTAAATTGTTTATTATCAGCCACATCGGAATATTACAGACACTGAAGTTAAAATTTATAAGGGAAGAGCCAAATATAATTGCATTCGCAACCATTTCAATAAATGTTAGGAAAATTGAGTTAGAATAAAATTTAACAACGATACTTCCCAGCTAGCAAAGTAGTTCTATAAATTTAGAGTAATAGGAGTTTTATATTCTGTTAATATTTTATAGTTGTATTTAGAATACTAAATTGTTGCATTAATGTGGCACATGAGACTATTTTGCCTTCAGAAACTGAATTGTTTTTAAATTTGTTGCAAGAACGTTCTTAGAGCATAATTTATAGAGCACTTATAAGATAAGTGCTAATGTAGCCCTATAAGTGTGTACAATAACACAATTTTACAGCAACGGTGCTTATAGAATCAAATTACTGTAAAACCGATGCAATATACTGCTTTATAGAATTATACCATCTCCTGTGACACTCTTATAAAATTATTCCGTAATGTCGCTTATAGTTTAATTATAAAACTATTGTATAAGGCGTTGTTAAGTTACAATTCTGCTGCGGAAAACAAATTACAAATATGGAAGCTGCTATCGAACTTAAGCTCTTTAAAGCAGTTGTAGAGAATAATAATACAGTTGTTATAAAATCATTATAGAGTAAATAAGTAACAAAAGCCTTTTTGTTCCATAAAGAAACGCTATAGAACTATCATTTTTTATATATGTAGGTTTCCCATAGCGCCATCTGACGAGACCTGCCTGTAATAGTACGAAATATTTTGATCAAAGTATAATGGGGAAATTTGTATAACATAGTCGTGACTTGTAAAAATTATTATCTGCTTGCAGAAAGAAAATTTCATTACGATAGATAAGATTTATTTGATTGCTAAGAGAAATTGATTTTCTTATAAAAATTTAGTAACATATTTAATTTAGACCATTCCAAACCTTAAACATTTTGGCACTTTTAGATGTTGAAGTTAAAGAATTTTAATAGATTTATTAAATACGATTGAAATAAGTGAAATTATCACTTACGAAGCATATTTGCTCTATAATCATTGCAATCGACACAAAAATGTTATATTAGTGAGAATCCATTGGAAGTACAAGATGAAGCCTTTCTTTCTGTCGCCATATTGTGAAGAAGGAAAAAAAATCTTAATTAAAAATATGTACAATATAAATAGGTGAAATGATATCAATAATATGGATATACTTACTTTCTGACTATTTTATGTACAGTTGGTTGTTAAATTCATCAATTTAGAAAACATTTTTATTAAATTTCCAGCATCATAGAAAAATATATAAGGTTAACTGAGGGCGCGTCAAAAAATTACCATTATGTACCACATATTTCACGATAAAACTTTTTCCGCATTAAAATGTACTGCTACCTGATGGACAAACAAACTAAGCAATTCGTAATAATGTAAGTAAGTACTCTTATGCAGGCTGATTAGGCCCATCTTATTGGTTCTTATTGGCCCGTCCATATTATTTCTAACATGTGCGATACAGAAACATTTTGTTTTTAAAAGATACAATTAAACGATTTTAAAGTTCTTTAAATATAACACCATGCAACACAAAATTGTATAGCGAAGTGCTATAGAATTTGTATGAGCCTGCTTTGTAACTGTGTTATAAAATTCTTTAAGACTTCTATAATTACTTCCTGCAAGCTTTACAGAACCGCTTAAAGAACTAAAAGGTGCTATAGAACGGTGGCCATATTTTATGGTAAAAGTGTTGTAAGAACGTTTTGAAAATGTTCTTAGAACAAACATTGCCCTATAAAATTTGCTCCGGAAACGTTCTTACAATGTTTACAGAACAAGAAATTGTTAGCTGAGTTATAACTTTGTTATTATGCTTCTTTGGATAAATACACACAACGTCAAAAGTCTTGGACTCCCCCCTCATTCTTGTTAAAGAAATCTTTTTGTCAAAAAAACAAAACACATTTATAAAAGTATATTGTTTTCTGTATCTTTTTTACGTGAAAAGAGTATGTTCGATAAACTGAGTACTTAGAAAATTAAAAACCAGCAAATGTGTGACATTTTTGACAAAATTTATTAAATCAAAAAGAAGTAACAAAGCAAGTTCTCTACTTGATTAATAGTCGGTATGACCTACACCACGTTCCAATAACATATTGACACGTCTGTGCATTGAGATAATCAAGTGGTTAACGATCTCTTGCGGAATATTGTTCATTTCCTCTTCTGGCGCCACGACTAACTCATCTGCAGTGTGAGGTGGAGGAATATGATTATGAATGACTCTAGCAATGAAATCCCACATGTTTTCAATAGGATTCATATCAGGATAGTTGGCTGGCCAATATAATCTTTTGACGTGTTCTGCTTCGAATGTCTCTTGAACCCTTCTTGCGCGATGTGGTCGAACGTTGTCTCTCGGGCCCACTGGAGACGAGCAGCACGATGCCTTGGAAGTAGAGTGGGGAACCGTAATGGTCACCTAGTACGTAAATTTGCGTTGTGGAGTCGTCTTCGAATAGTAGATGTTGATATAACACGGCGAAACGTACCTTGAAAGGGGGCCCTAAGAACTGAACCCTCCCTTTCATTAGATACTCGAGGACGTCCACTACGTGGTCTGTTTTCCACTATATCAAATACTTCATATCTGTGTACTATTCGTACAACAGATGATTTAGGAATACCTGATGATTAGAATGTCCTGCATTATGTGAAGCAGTCATTCTTGCTCGAGTAAACGCAGAAATTTCACGTCCTGGCATTATAATGCACAAAAATTCAAAAGAACACTTAGCTAAATACACTGCCAAACTGACCAGGTTTGTAAAAACATTGATAATAAAGTAAAGGTATGCAATTTTTATTGTATTTTTTGTTCCTTAAGTACATGTACATGTTTACCACATTAATAAAAAACACTAGGCTTAATTGAATCATTTTATATACAGGGGGTCGAAAACTTTTGACGTTGTGTGTATATTAAAATGTATCTAATAATTAATTAAAAACTTATTTTACAACCACCAATTATCTATTTTACTTAATTATAACCGCCACTATTTAAAAATTTCCATTCAAAAGAAACGGTATTGCCAGGGAAGTACCTATAATTGTTGACATTTTCATATAAACAAATGAATCCATGCTGTGTGGCAAAGTACAACTACAGGGTTCTCAGCAATATTTCAGAACCAAATTCCCTGACATTTCCAGGTTTTCCCTAACATACTTTTTTAAAATTCCCTGACAAAAAGCATACAAAATATCATGTTTTTTAAAACTTAAACCAAAGTAAAAAGAAGTCAAATGATAAGGCATAAATGAGCCCATTTGATGACAAATAAGTGACATGGATATTTAATTTTATGAGAAATATTTATTTCAGTCATTGCAACAAATATAAATATTTAAGAAATCTAATAGAAATATGTATATAATATATTTAAGAGATTTAATAGAAATATATATAAACAAACACTACATATTCCTTTAAAAATTTATTTTACCACTGAGCAAACAGTTATACAAAAACAGCTTTAGCTGTTTTATGTCATTAAATGTATTCAAATCGGTTCAAAATACTATATTTTTTCATTGAAACAGTAACGTCACACAGGTCGCTTTTTAAACCGTGTTTAAAACGTCCACTGAGCGCTGTTTGAACTATTTAGATGCTTTGCTATGGTCTATGCAGCAGTTGCTAGATAGAGATTTCAAAATCGGTGTGATTTAAATTTTCAGATGTTATGTTTAAAATGGTTGATACTTTTATATTTCTTATCTTGTTTATTTAAAAAGGAATTGGTTGTGGATTATTGTATGTATCTCTACAAATTTTAACGTATTCTTAGACATCTTAAATTACATTACAAACGCATAATCCAATTACTTTTCTCTTCAAATTTCATTAAACCTGTCACTCACACGAACATGTAGGTAATTATTTGTTTTTGGTTTACAGTTGCTAAAATCAATTCCAAATTTTTGTTACAGATCTCACACACTTTCCAAATATTATAGTATTGTTATAAATAAATTGTATAAACAATAACCAAAAAGTGAGTCTGATGTGAAAGAGAAACAAATATTTAATGACGTTACGTTTTGAAACTATACATTTTCTTGGTGCATTACATAAGTAACGTCACCATTGAATATGTCTTGAAACAGGCGATGAATATGTATAAAAAAACAGCTATACACTCCAGATATATCTGTTTCATTATATCAATCTGCGGGTACGTGTGATTAAAACAAACAGAAATAGGCAACTGGGTGCGTTCATTAAATAAAGAATTTAGACACGGCATGAGTAGCATTCAGAAATTTTCCCGGACGACAATAAAAATTCCCTGATTTTTGACAATTATTGGCACTTTCCCTGACGTTTCCCTGACAAAGTTCAAATTCCCTGACATTTCCAGGTTTTTCAGGTTTTCCCTGACGCTGAGAACCCTGAACTAACCACACTTAAAATACTGCGTGTAATTTTACTATAGCACGGTTATAAATAAAAAATTATTACTGGATGTACGAGTATGAATAGAAAATTTAGAATAATATGCCAAAACGCATCTGGTCCTCAATTTAAAACTCATTTACAACCTCCGTTTATCTGTTTCGCTTAATTATAGCCGCCAGTGTTTAAGAATTTCAATTCTACCACAATTACGGTAATCGTTCGACAGGAAATATACCGAGAAAACGAACAGTATTTCCGTGTAAGTATGATTGCTGGCATAGTTTCACAAAGGATGTAAAGGAACAACATCGCCGGCGCTGCTGCATTACCGGACAAAAAGGAAATAAAATAAGCTTTGATGTAATTACACTGTCATGCACAAGCCGACCATTCGTTATTAATACGAAAACCGAACGGTCGAGACGGTATTGAAAGTGGAGGACTCTATCAAAAGAGCGGGCTTCATGCAATTAAAGTCGCACTCTGTGTACCCTAACTAAGTACAGGAACATTAGCCATTTAAAGTATAGAGTGATCACGCGAAAACGTTACATTCGGTTGTATCTTAACTACCTTATGAGATATCACAAAACTGAAACAGGTGTATTCTTGATTAATTTTTCACAACAATTTCAATTTCTTTATCAAAAAACAATAGAGTATCGACTACAGAGATACTGATATTAACTTTGTTTTGTTATAAAACACCCTGTATATTATTACATTTCTGGATTCCTGATTTCATTGATATAAACATGGAACATTGGTTAGATGGGTCCAATTAGATTCTTGTGAAAAATTAGTTAAGCAATGCTCGTTTCCAGTGTTCAGATATGTCCTAGCATAGTTACAGCCGAATCTAACGTTTTCGCTTGATCAGTCTATACAGTGTGTCTTCGTGAGGACGTCAGGGTAGGCAAAATGCCGCAGAATTTTATTTCTTAAGATGAAGAATGTCTAACATTAAAAAAAATATCAACCAAGATAAAGCCCATAAATTCGACGTTGTCTAAAATAATAGGTTTTTGTTATAACTACTGACATCTGTAGTTAAGTTTAAGTAACAATAAACATAACAGATAGCTATAATAGAATCGTTTTAAGAAATAGGCAATAGGCATGGTGAAACCCGAAATATACCTCTTTCCACTTGTTTGTAATATACCTAAGTCATGCTCAGGTATTCCCATTAATAAGGTACTACGTTACGGAGAAATTACACGCACTAGAAAAGGATGGGCAATAAGATGTACTTCTTGTCAAAAACAGTCGGTTGAACAGAGCCGAACTTGGAATAGTTGGAATGTGTTCATTCTATTACGTTGTGTTGATTTATCTGTTGGTAGTGGTGTGTTTGTGATGCAAAATTTGAAAATGGTTCTTCGTGAAGTTTTGAACGAGTATGAAACTTGTGTTAAATGTTTTGGAACTTTTACTATTATTGGTTATGGGAAAATTTCCCAACCAACCTTGGCAATTTACATCTAGACATAATTGATTGGAACACTGCAAGTGCGGTGGGATAGGCCAATTACACCATATGAGCTACATCTGCCTCAAATTGTTGAAATTTTTCTTCGAAACGTTGTTTCCGGCCTTTTAATTGTCCCTGTGTTGTAGATGAGCATCGCCATACCTCATTTCTAAAGCACTCTTTAACGTTTGATAGTCTTTTTTGTTTGTCCTCAGCTAGCGTTCTTAATATCTCCATAGTTTCACGTAGAGAAGCTATTGTGAGGTAGCTTTTTCTCCTTCTGACTAATTGTTTGCCAAGGCAGCTACTTCAAACTGTTTAAGGTAAGTACTTCATGACACCTTTCCATTAAATGTTGGTGGGTTCACGGCTCAGAAAGCTCCTTTCAGTCTTAATGAGTTCCCTCGCGGACAACTGGGCCATGTTCTAATTTTACTATATTTTCTTCTACGACTTCATTCTGTAAGTTACTAACACTTTCTTCCACGACTTGGACTTTATCTTGTACCTCACTTCTCAACTGCTTGATTTCGTCTTCAACAGTTTCCTCAAATTCATTAAGTTTAACCTTAATTGTTTTTCCAACTTCTTATTGTTTTCTTGCAAACTGATTTTCATTTCGTTTCTTAATCTTCCTGACTATTTTTAATTTCTTCTACACTGTTCTTCACTTCCTCTTGACTGTTTCTGATTTCTTTCATCATTTTGTCTTGGTTAGTCTTCATTTCATCCTGGCTGCTTTTCATTTCCCTTTTTAAGTCTTCCTTCATATCTACTTGGCTCTTCTTTATATCTTCATGTCTATCATCATTTCCATTAATTGTTTGAATGTTTCCTCCATATCTGTTGCTCTAGATCTCGTTACCAGCATTCACTTGTCTACTCCAAACGTCTTCTTTGTGGAACGTCGCACTTCTGACACCAATGTAACCTCTTAATTGCCTTAGCGTGGAAACAAGTCACGTAAACAAACAACTTTATTGTCACTCGTGATTATACAAGAAATTATCCTTCAAGCAAATTACACAACTGCCAACGCTTTACTTTGACGTTTCTGTCACTAGTATATCACATTATGTATAGTATATGACTCACGTTTGTCTGCTCAATATAAACTGACTGTGACGGCGAAATCGATTAGCTTATATAGGTTTTTAGAGTTCTTGAAGTTTCTGCGATCTCGAGAACGTGTCGAGAAACAAGTAGAATATATCCTCGAAGACTCTGGAAAACGTCAAAATAAAGGTATTACAAAAATTATAATTTGTAACGCAAACAGGAACATAATTAACAAACTGAAAAGGCAAGTGAGCTTTCGTAACAATATTTTACACTTTTGAATAATCGTACGTACACCTTTGAGCGATATACCACTACAGAATCAATTTTATTGATACAGATATATGCCAAGGTTAAGCTGGTGAGTGTATTTTGATATATTATGCAACATAGTTAAATTCTTTAATCTTCTCACGCAAATGTCAAACTCTAGTTACAAAATACAGAACAGAACGCGTTGAAAAAGTTTAATCAATTTTCGATCCGACATGAAGAGCTAACGAAGAGAGGTACCTAAAATTGATCGCGATATTCTTGCGACAAGACGGCACCTATGTTTCAATATGCCCCGACAATATTACCAAACGCTGTTCTAGTCTCCCTAGGACAAGACGTTCCTTCGGGAATCAAATAGTCCTCATGAATCCTGAGTTGCCGTCGGTATATCTGAAACGTTAAATCCAATCTAGGTAGATAGTGTCCGTTTTACCACGTCCCAGATTTATCGCCGTGAATATAACTTTGCACATTACATATTCTCGCATATTTACCCATGCGTTTGTCTCACTGGCGTTTTAATCAATTTAATTACCGGCGGTAATCATCGCATACAAAATGCCCTACTATATCCAGCAGTGCAGGAACATTTGATTTTGATGAAACAATGAGTTTAATTACCTTCATGAGGTTATTTGCATTCCTATAAGATATGATACATGCTATTTGATGAAAATCTGTAATCACATCTTCTACCTAACATTTGATAGTGCGCGTGTTTCGAAAACTGTCGAAACAAAATTACATTTTTAACGTTATCAATAATTGTTAAGATTGTTGGTTAAAATCGTATTAGAAATGAATAAGACCAATTTCAATATATTCATTGCTGCACAGGTTGAAAACTAATGCGATTTCTTCGAAACTTTTAATAATATGGCGTAGAAGAGACAATATAACGCAATGTAAAAGTCAACAAGAAAGATAAGAGATAGTTGTGTTATTTCAGATATATACCGAAATAAAAGTCAAACTACATGTTCCTATATCAGAATTTAATATAAAGAACTCATGTTACAAAAGCGTCACTTGTAACAACCCTAAGCGAAGCTTATATCAAATATGCTACAAGATAAAAATATTTTCAGAACTAAGCATGTAGTAAAGAAACAGGAAAATCGATAAATTTTATTAAATTCTGAACTTATGTCCAGTACTTTTTTGATAACTTTCCTCTGGACAATAGATATATGATATAGTGAATTTATTTTTTTATTAACAAATGAAAATGTTTATCAAAGATTACTGACGTAGATGATATAAAATGAGGCGTTACAGTAACTTTCTTCTCTATCAGATAGAGGAAGGTGTGCCATATGACCAGGAAGCACATGGTGATAATCGCGTCAACATTTTCTGAAAATTGTATTTTGAAATTAGCTAATACAACTTCTCAAAACTGAATCATTTTTTTTATATGTTCAATACAATAGTTTCCCCCAACTAGAATAATTGTACTATATTTTAGTAAGCTCAAATAAAAATCAACTGAATTTTGAAAACCATGCCAAAATAGCTATTTATTGGACAAGTTACGAAAAGAGTGTGTTTTATTTATTTATTTAAAAACTAACAACTTGAGCTAAGAAATACATGTAGATTTAATAGAACGTATATTACAATGAAATATATCTAGTACATCTTGCTGACGGTTATAAGCTGTACACATAAAATGCAACGAAGTTCGTCCGGGTGACGAGAAGGTAAAACGTGAGATTCATTCGAGACTGATCTAAGTACATGAAACAAGAGGTTATACAAAATAAGGGGACAGCTAAAAATATTGTTAATAATTTTATACAGAAATATTAAAGCCGAGTTGGACATTGCTCGCCGTATTTCCTACAAAGTTTTACGAAAAAATCGCCAAAAATGAGTGATAATGACGAGTCTTTGGACATTGAACAAGCTGCTGAAGCTGTGCTATCCACGTTAGTTCCCCGAAAAATTTATATGAAAATTTCTATAACAACTTTGAAACCTGGGCCAAAGAAAAACATATTGAGAATTTTACAGAAAATGTATTACTAGCCTATTTCCTGCAGCTATCCAGTACATTAAGGCTTACGGTGAGCGCTCTATCAAACGACATATAACATCTGTTTCAACAACCGTCGAGAACTGTTCAGTACCGTGAGAAATGTTTGACCAACACCGTCTTACGTCGCATTCGCCGAGAGTACATTAACAACTAAACTGACTGACTAATTCTGGACGGTTCGAAATCGATTCTTGCTGTGTTGGAACAAACCCTTAGTTTTCGCTCAGTAACTCCTTAACGGATAATGATAAAAATATGCGGTTTTTTTAATAGACTTCAAATATTATTTTACGTCGGCGCTGTGTTTTGAAATTTTGAAAAAGTGTAAAATAAATTTTTTTTAAATGAATTTTGCATATTTTCAAAATTTAAAAACACAGCGCCGACGTAAAATAGTATTTGTAGTCTATTAAAAAAACCGCATATTTTTATCATTTTTCGTTGAGGAGTTACTGAGCGAAAACTATATCCCTTTGGATCGAGCGCTCACCGTAAGCCTTAAGGCCGTCAACTTTGTGGAGTAAATATTCGATGATTTGCGCCATGATTTACCTGAACGAAAACGTAGATATTAGCAAAATTACAAACCTAATAGTATTTTTAAAAGGAAAGCTTTCGGATATCAGCCAAAGATATCTAAAAGCTTGTGAAGATGGAAATAGAACGCTATATGGAATAAGCCGAGAATAAAGAATTCCTATTAGCCAAAATTGTTTTAATCATTGGAGCATTTTGAGAATGTAGAAGGAAGAAATCACATTTTTGACAGTAGATACTATAATAAAAGATTGTCAGTCAAATTCCGAACACAAAAACTCATGTTCCACGAATGTTTTGATTACTGAGGGATCAATATGGGATGGTATCAATTTTTTTTATATATTTCGTAAGTATGCAAAACTTTGTCCACCCAATCCGACACATCAGTGATTTTTCTTGACATATCGAAGAAATAAAAGCTGTACCCTGCCAGTTGGAATCAATACTATTGGAGGTATGCCAAGAAAATAGCAGAATTCTTTGGACTTTCCAACGCCAGTAAATACACTGGCCATTACTTCCGGCGCAGAAGCAGTATTGCCACTACTGGCTATTCATTGCGACTACTAGTACTTACATTGCTGTAGAGAAGAGAAACTGGATACTACACTGAAAAAAAGGTCAGTAACTTTACAAATTTACTTTGTAAGTATATCCTTATAATTGTCTTAAAATAATTCTATAAATAATGATGATATTACACTGACACTTGTAATTTTACAAGAAAACTGCAAATATACCATAAAACCGTAAACTTCCTATGTAATTATTATATAATTTGTACATTTATTGAATATATTGTAATACATTTACAATTAACAATGTGAAATCCATTTTTAGATTGTAAAATTACTGAATATAACAAATTTACTATATAATTGACTGTAAAAATATGCCTAATGTGTATGTGAAGGTACTACTAATTTTAAAACGCACTATACCACTAACCGTTGAGAGCGTTGGGTGGTGACGCCTTCATTATTTCTTGCTTCATTTCGATAAATGCAGCGTGTACCTAGGACCTAGGTACTTACATAATTAATTTTGTGAGTAGTGACTAGCAATATAAACATATCTAGAGTGACAAGTGAGTCTTTTTAGTACTATAAATAGTTTTGTCTAGTGCTTGTTGTAACATAACCTCAATGAGATTCAGAAGTAATAGGTATGTAAGTTATACATTGTGATGGCCCATCTGCATTCTATTAACAAAGGAGTGATGTGCGCAGGCTTACAATGAACACCTGTGGCGGATAGTGTCGGGAGAACGGTAAAGTGTTGGGAGTACTTGTATGTTCTATCAATCAGCCATTCGATCTAGCCTAAATTATAGGAAAAAGAATTGCATTGCATGCATCTTAAGTATATACAACTTCATTATCTACCGCAGTTGAGTCCTTACAACGTACATAGGAATAAGTTAGATATATTCAGTGAAGCTGATCCGAATTCGAGAAAAGCCAGTGTGGACACGTATCCTTAGTAATAAAAAACCTCCGAGACTTGGATGAAGAGAGAGGGGCCCCAAAAGTTAAGATACCCAACGACCTGGCCACCGCTGGAGGAGACGTAAGCTGTTATCTATATCAGGTTAACGACCTGGCCACCGCTGGAGGAGACGGAAGCTGTTATCTATATCAGGTTCGATTGACATTACATTGTTTTTCACGAGAACTTTGTGTGTATTTGTACCAATTTAGTTATCTTATTATACTATTAAATCAGATGTATTCGATAGCCTTGTTTGTTTATTTCTCAATCACCTACCCTGGTTAACATTAGAAGCAATTGGCATTCATGTTAATTAGGTTACTTAATATGAGTACATTTTTCTTTTGAAATAACATTCTGATGCAGAGATGCTATTGAGAAACTCATGGAAAAGCCTGATATGTTACTTAAGGTAAGTAACAATCGTTAATTCCTTACGATATTTCAATTTTTCTCATGTAGGCATATTAATCTATTAGGTATAAATGAATTATTATTCAGATTTTGTTTAGGTATCTATGTCAAAGCACTGTTAGTGAATTCGAATGTTGTAAACAAGATGTCTTGTGTACGGGTTAGGTCAGTTTCAACACTTTTAGGTTTCTTTTATTCTCCGAAAAGGTCCAAATGTCACGGGAATATTTTTGAGAAAAATTGAATAACGAAAATTTCATTTCGATATCTTGATTAGTTTTGATATAGCATTTTTTTAATTTTAGGCCTTTTCTATGATGCCCCATATTACATACGTATAATGTTTCATTAAAACATAATATATATGTTTGTTATAGCAGCGGAAAACTAGAACTTATACAAAAATATTCCTCAAGCCACTAGATACTACACATAGAGAAGAAATGTCTTTACAGTGTATAAATATTAATATAATAAGTAGAAAAGTTACCACAGAAAACAACCAAAATTTAAAAATATTATGTAGGTTAAACAAATCAAAATATCGAAATGTGATTCTCGCTATTCAACTTTTCTCAAAAATTAAGCTCCAAATATCTTGGCTACTTTTTTCTGTCTTTTCGTAAAATAGAAGAAACCTTCTTTACCTAAGTGCCCAAATTGGACCATCCTGTACAATAAAAAAAAAATTACATTGTAGTAATAATATAAAATGTATTATTACAATGTAGCTTTACAATTGCCTGTAAAGTTACTTTGCAATTTTACAAGTAATTGTGGAAGTTACATTGTAAAAATACTTTTCGAATTGTAAAATCATAAAGTAATATTACAATTGCAAAACCTAAAATTACATCACAAAATAAATTTACAACGTAATTTTACATTTTATTTGTAAAGTCACAATCGATAAGAAAATTACAGCAATAATGAGTGGTAAATAAATTGCCATCTATTTTAACTGTAATTATTTTTACAGTGTAGTATTCACTTTAATAATTTACATAATTATATTTATAACAAATAAATAATTTCATTGTTTTTAATGTTTCATTTTTACTTTTAGTGCCTAAAACAGTGTTATTTCGAAATTCTAACCGATATCAAAATTTCTCAATTTTAAAACGCTTCCACAAAAATTCAATTTTCAATATTTTCATTTCATTTTAGTATCGGTCATGCTACAACTCTGCAGATAAAATATTATTTGATTTTTTTTTTTTTTTTCATTTACATGACAGAACAATCGAAATTATATCAGTCGTCAATCTCTCTTAGCTAGGTTGCTACGAACGCAAAGAGTTTATCCGTTTTGTATGAAAGAGATTTACAATGATGAAAAAGAAATAAGAAGACCTTGAAAATCATCTAATGAGAAGCATTACCTATGTCATAGAGTTTTTTTCTGCAGTCACATATCCTTGACCAAATAATAAACTACAAATCATTTCCTGTTACAAATACACATATGTTTTTGTGAAAATGTGAAATAAACACAATATACATTGTTTAATCTCTTATACATCAACACATTCTAGATTTAAATACAATGGAAATTTCCCATCCATCCAAAACTGTCTCGCTTCAAATTTATTTACTGTATGTGTTCAAACACTTGCGAGCAGCGCACCATGTATCATTTGAAATTGTTTCATTCAGACGTTACTTATGGCAAAATCAGCGGATATATATTTGAAATATATTTCCATTTCTACCTCCATTCGCCATTCCATCCGTGCATAACCTCCATTAGTTGATTCCACAATGGAAATTTCCCATATAAAATTCCGTATCTCGAACATTCTATCGCAACAATCAGGCATTTGTTCCCATCCGCTATTGGCAATAAGAAATGGAAAATGCGAATATCGTTCTTCAGGTTATAAACTCGGAGAGGATCATATTTGATATTTACTGTGCGGATCTTGATATTTAAATTTCTCTTATTCTCACTGACAATTATTATTGTCGAAAGTCATGAACATGCATGTAATTTAGGTTTATTAATGTTCATCTTTGAATATGAGTTAAAGTTAAATGAAGCACTACAAAGTGTTTATTGGAGGTGACTCACTAAAAACTGCATTAACTGAAAACATATTTTAACTAAATAACCTCCAGTAGGCTTTATTTTTCAAATTTGACAATTGGTCTAATAAATTTTACTTCAATTGTCTGATAATTATAAAAACTACGTAGGTAGTTTTTAAATAAGCGAGTATTGTTTTATGTAAAAAAACGCAAATACCTAAATCATAAAAGTAATAATGGAAAACATCCGAAAGACACAATTATTTTAAGGAATGATACAATGGTATGCGCTATGAAAAAATACGTTATAATTTTTTATTAATGACTATTTCACTATTTTCAAATGAACACTGTTAAAATTTTGTTCTAATTAATGCAATTTTTCTTGAAAACCATAAATCTTTTTAAAATTTAATATGAGTAAAAAAATTTAATTATACGGTAGATAATATATTTTTTTAAATTCGCTCAATAGAAAAAAGGTTTGGTACAATTTTAGAATAAAAACCTTGTACTGCTTCAATTAACTTCAATTCAAAGACACACATGAACGGTAACAAACCTAACTTATGTACAAAATGTAGTTTTTATAAGGTAAAGTGACATATTTTGGACACCCCTACATCTGCTCTGTGTCGGGGTAGCCTGTATAATTAATTGAAAACTTTAATACTAAAATTAAGATTTTTTGTGCTTCGCTGATATACGTGCCAATAATATGTAGTTACTCTGGTATTTCCTTTTTGTATGTGGTAGGTATTATAATCTAAGTCTAATAATAAGATAGAATCAAAAAGACAGACAGACCACGTTAATATTCATCGTATATCTTCTATGTATCCCGTCGAACATATCTAAATCTACGATAAAAGAGCATTAATAGTCGATTTAGAGGTTTAAGGCCTTTTAGTAGAGTCACTGATAATTTCCAGACCTATTCAAAGCAAACACAATCGTTTGGTGGCAATCTCCCAAAACCGTCGTAGGAATATTTAATATTCTAGGAGAGGATCGAGTGTAGATGTAAATTCTTTCATTTTTTTATGATTATATGACAAAACATGTTTCCTTGTTTCCACCATAATAGAATAACAATGTTCTAAATCGCATATGTATACTTATCGGAATAATAATTTTTGATCATCCATACCTATTGCCGTAACTTTAAAATGTTTTCGACTTTTCAACTATTAATGAATATGATCATGTTAGTTATACCTGAAAATAATATAATTATGAAGACTAAAGATTGTTAAAGTTATTAAAAGGAGCAAATATTATGTTCTAGCATTTACAGTATAACAACTTAGGTATACCAAGTTAATTTTTAATTATGGGATGTTTTTAATAAAGTTTGTTGTGATTTTAATTTGTTTTATAGATAATGTATCAATCGACTGTAAGAAGAGATTAATTGGGATAATCTAGTGACCTCGTATCATTTCTACGTTAGAAACTGTAAAACTGTTGTCAGTTGTTTAAAATTAGTGGTTTGATTACTTTCCTGATGGATACTCTAGATAAATAAAAAATTGAAAATTGTGGCTCTGATATATTTTTAAATAAAATAGTTTCAAAACTTGTGGTCAATTCTGTCTTGGACATGTTTACTTTTTCAAATATAAGATATTCAAATTTAAAAAAAAAATACTTTTTTCAGATATTTTCCAAACGTACTATGTTCGTTGAAATTTTACACAATGCTTCTAAACTAGTTCCAGTATACGGTTTATGTTAAAACAATATGAAATCATCCGTAGAGTTTGCTGTCTACGTTTGTCGGTTTAGTTTCCGAACACCCTGTATATAGGGTGTTCCGTTTGAAATAACGAAGTTGACGGTATTTCCCCAAGTAGCTAAAAGTTAAAAATGTGGTGTAGTGCAATAAAACGCGACGAATGGAAGAATTGCAACATTGTTCGTTTGTGAAGACCATTTTAATGTAAGTTTGATTGGAAAAACAGGTAGATTTAAGTTCATCGAACAAATTAAAATGTAAAGAATCAATTCACATCACAAATAACTTTTCTATTTTTTTTGGATCGGTCAGTGGTCGCGCGGTTTAAGGCGTCAGTACTTGAATCGAGGTGACTGGATCGCTGTGGGTTCGACCCCCGCAGCCGGTAGACCGTATATAAGCTATATTCGTGGAGAGATTGGCACCCTCTCTGCGGGTATGGTAGGGTGGAAGAATGTTGGCTTGGGTCAATGTGAGAGATTGATACCGGTTGACATTTGACTACCCCCTAATTAATGAGGTTTTCCAGGTTTCCCTCATTCCTGCACTGAATGGTGGTTAGGGCCTACCAACGTAAGTCGTTCCTGGGCGCAAATGCGGTCTACTAATTATTATTATTATTATTATTATTATTATTATTATTATTATTATTATTATTATTATTATTATTATTATTATTATTATTATTATTTTTTCCAGTAAACAGTTTCCGAAGCTCCGACACATTCGGAGATGTTCTGAGAGTCAAGCAATGACCACTCTCACTCCGTGGAGTCAGTAATCATTGCGCCCGTAAATCGTGTGTTCTGAGCAGACGTAGCGAACCAAGGACGATTGCCTTCTGCATTCTGCCGGCTAAGATCTCTGCCGAATTTCGACAAGCCGGTATGATCTTTAAGTCAGAAAGCAACGTATGTCTCATTCCACCCAGGACGCCTATAATTAGCACCACAATCTTAACAGAGTGGTCTGGATACAGCCTGCGGAGCTCGGAGAGAAGATCTCGATACTTTCTCCGTTTTTCCTCCTCTTTTAGGACGATGTTATTCTCTGCGGGAGCCGAGAACTCAATCACAAACATCGTCCTAAGCTGGTGATCGAAGAGGACTACGTCAGGCTTATTGGCTTGAATTTGCTTGAGGGTGGGGAATGAATAGTTCCAATAAATTCGGCACTTCTCATTTCCCACAACGGATTCTATAGCCCCCGGAGCATAAGGCAGCACTGGCGTCTCGTCTATCTCATACGAGTGTCGTAAATGATAATACAACACCCGTAAGGCTCGTGTCTTTGGATATACGCTGTGGCCGCAGGCAGACAAGAGATGCATTAACGTCTCCGGCGCCTGGCGGCAGGCCCTGGTATCAAGTACCTCGATACCAAGACGCGACTACGAAAGACAATAGTCTTAATTACACCATCTTGGAAAGCTATTATGAACTCCTCGGTCTCAGAGATCAGCCCCACTGACCTCAAAAAAGCAAAGGTCAGCCTTTCAGATAAGCCAAGCCCCTCTAGATGACGGTAGAAGAGACCATGCATTGGCTTCCCATATGTAGCTGCAGAAGATGACGCGTTTCTGCAGCTTTAATTAGGGCTTTTAACTGAGCAGGATCCGACTCGGTGACAGAGTCTGGATTTTCCCGCTCAGTATCGAACACGAGACCAAGTTCATCGGCTGCTCTTCTCGCTGCCTTATACACAAACGCTCCTATCCCTGCTGCTTCATGGTCTTGGACCATGCAGAGAAGGGGATCCGAGCTCCTGATGACTTTGCAGGCCTCCTCCAAAACCACTCTGCCCTGGAGACACTCCAAACTCAAGAGTCCACGGCCTCCCCGATTTCTTGGGAAGTATAGCCGCGGAACGGACGATCTTGGATGCAAACTCCGATGGAGATGCATCATTTTACGGGTCCCTACATCGAGTTGCCTCAGCTCTTCTTGCGTCCATTTCACTACTCCAAAGGAGTAGAGAAGGATCGGAACGGCAAGCATATTTGTGGCACTCACCTTGTTCTTACCCGACAGCTCCGAAGACCAGATCTGTCGGAGGCGGTGCCGATACCTGCCGCAGAGAGCGTTTTTAACCGTTGCCACCTCATGAGTGCCCCGCTGTGGGACACCCAAATAGGTGTACGACTCTCCGGCATCTAGATAGTGAAAGATGCTTCCGTCTATGAGCTGGGCGTCCTCTCCGTATGGACCGCATCGTCCTCTCTTGAGATGAACCAGTGCACATTTGTCCAGCCCGAACTCCATCCCAACCGCCTGCGTGTACTCATGTACCACTCTGAGGGACTGATTTAAATCCCTCTCTCCGGAGGATATTATTATTATTATTATTATTATTATTATTATTATTATTATTATTATTATTATTATTATTATTATTATTATTATTATTATTATTATTATTATTATTATTATTATTATTATTATTATTATCATTATCATTATCATTATCATTATTATTATTAATAACATTTCTGTTGTTGCAAGATAACACAATAACACAACATAGTAGAATTGTGTTAATATTGAAATAGAAATTTTACAAATTTCATTAAATTTTCAATGGAACAAACAGCTAATAATATAAATGAGACTCATCGCCGTCATTATTCGATTAATACGTGGAAAGCTGGGGATGATTAACGTAAAGGAAACATAAATGTGTAGGACGGGTGTTTAGTCAACACTATTAAATCCTTACACCAAGTCATAAATTACATAATGGTTAGTTTGATACAATTTAATCGCCTGGTTGTGTCACGAGTACGCATCACCAGTCGCATCTGTAAATTACATTAATATGACAGACGCATTTAGAATTAAAATGAGTTTAGCAACGGGACATATAGAGCAGGATATAAAATGATTACTTTTCCTTCCTTTCCACCATGTTAAAAGATTAAAAAATATGCAATAAAAGTATGACGAAGAAATACAGCGCCATTTACGACGACCTTACACTAAAATACCAAGAACCAAATGAGATATAAATTCGAAAATTGCTATACAGGGTCTTTCAGATATGGTTGTCTTAAAAAATATTTTCAACTTCCGGTCGCCAATTTCCTATATATCATTGCATTTTTTAAAAGGGCATAAAAATTCATGTAAAAAATAAGTAGCATACCCTATACCTAAGAATTGATTTTTTTTAATGACTAGGAATTTCTATAACTTATTTCATGTTACATTTAGTCATCTAATTTTTAGTACACTATGGAATCTTAAGCTCTTGCACTTTTTGTATATAGGGTATCCCGTAAAGTGTGTTAAAATCTTTGGATGGTGACAGTACATAAAATAATATGATTAAAAACTTTAATTATAGACCATAGAAAATGTAACAATAAAAGTAGTTTTTATGACGTAACTCTTTGTTGGAAAAAAAAACAATGAAATTTTCAGGAACCAGTCAGCCTTAAGAAGCCCATCAATAATGTGGACATGAATAAAATCTAGAGAGCAGAAGGGTGTTTTACTATCACTCTGTACTATATTTTCAACTGTAAAAACTTTCTACGAAAGTACAGTAGATATCACAAGATTTTTAGAAAGGCTATTGAATTGAGAACTTTTTTTCTTGTGTAAATTTCAAATTTGCAGAAAATGCAGAGGAAGCATGTTTACTACTAGATATTTTTGAGTTATTCACAAAATAGGCTGTCACGGGACACTGTCACATTTTAGTGTTCATTAACTGATCGATTGGAAGATGATCAGTTAGTTATTTATTTTGAAAAATATGTTAAAAGAAGCAAAGAGACCAAAAATTGTGCATAAAATTATAAAACTACAAATCTAGTCCATTATGCAGGATGAGTGAAATCCATGAGAGTATGTGACATGCCTTCTATCACCACTGGTCCTAAGAACCATTGAAGAGCGGTGTGAGGATCATGCTCTGTCTGTCAACCCCAGGGAGACAGAAATGGTTTTCTTCACAAGGAAGATGAAAATGGGGCCAATAAAGGCACAACTCTCTTAACCTCTACATTAAGCTTTGCATCGGATGTGAAATACCTTGGAATCACATTTGATGCAAAGCTAACATGGAATCTTCATTTGGAGAGCAGGCTAAAAAAGGCGTGCATCCTATGAGCAGTGCCGCCGGATCGTAAGTAAAACCTGGGAAATGGAACCATCGGTGGTTATGTAGACATAAACTGCCATTGTGTAGCAATGTGAGCCTATGGAGCTGTTGTCTGGTGGCCAAAAGTCAATCACGTACAAAGGATTGCATGCTTGAGCATAACTGAAGCTATGTGAACTACTTACAACCATAGCAATGAAGGTAATGCTATCTCTGCCACCTTATTTATCTAAGTGACTGTGACAACTATGCATCGTCTTAAGAATACTGGTATTATACCAGATATAGGATGTGGAGAAGTTAGAAGTGGCCTGTGGAATAGGGCCTTTAGAAAGCTGCCCTTTCTGCAAGTAGACACTGACAGTATTTCTCCCAAGTTTGTGTTTGCAAACTCTACACGGTAATTATCAGGAATGAGGAGACCGCCAGAGAGGATGTAATTAACATCTTCACAGACGGATCAAAAAGAAAGGAAGGTGCAAGATGTGGAATCTATTTAAGATCCCTAACATCTAATATTAGTGGTCAATGGATAGATATGCTACCGTGGTACAAACGGAACTAGCATTTATTACTATAACCACCAAGGAAATTGTTCGTAGGCATACAATGGGCAAAACCGTCAGAATCTACACAGATAGTAGACAATCACTACTGATCTTACGTAATTATAAGATAACTAGATCAGCATGAGAATGCCACCAAGCACTGGAAGTGGCCTCAACCGACAATAGCATATCTGTATGCAGGGTAAAGAGACACGAGCAATTATATGGCAATGAAACAGCTGTTAAGCTGACCGGGAGTGCATCGGGTCCCTCCAGTTTGCATCCGCTGCCAGCTTTCGTTGAAATTATGAAGGAGAACACCCACAAAGAATTCAGAAGACGGTAGGATGAAACAGATAGCTGTCAATTTGCTAAGAAATTCCTAGAGTACCCCACTAAAGATACAGCCAAAAAATACCTGGCTATGACAGGGAATTTTTGTCTAGCGAGACAGGTATTCAAACTGGACACTGTTGGCTAAGGAAGCACCTGTATTATATGAAGAAGCACTAGATCAGCATGGGAATGCCACCAAGCATTGTCATTCTGCCACTGGAAGTGGCCTCAACGATAACCATATCTGTATGCTGCTGGGTAAAAGGACATGAGCGGTGCTATGGCAATAAAACAGCTGATAAGTTGGATAGGGTTTCATCTCAATATTTTTGGACCTGGTCTATCTATGCTTCCGTTGTCAGCCTTCGCCAAAAAGTACCTGGCTATGACTAGGTTGGTTTTTCGTCTAGTGACAGGTATTCAAACTGGACATTGCTGGCTATGGCAGCACCTGTATTATATGAGGAAGTGTGAAATACTTCTTTGTAGGGATTGCGAACAGGAAGATGCGACAGTACTTCATACAATCTGTGAGTGCGCTGCAGTATCGTCAACAAGGGAATCTGTGTTAGGAGAGCGATGGTCTTCTACGGCCTACAAGAGGATCCCTCTCCCCTTAAACAACGTCACCGTTTTTCTATTAGTTTGATTAGCGGCTCAGGTGAATTGATCTTAGTGAGAGGAAGTCTGAATGGGACCTAAGAGCTGTAGCTTTCTATGCTACCCTCACATATTTCCAGAATTCCAGTATGTGACGGTTTTTCATATAAGCAGTTTTACTAGAATGGTTCCTTTTCTAAGAAATCAGTTTGGCATATTATGACATGTCAACGAGGCATGTTTCATTTGAAATTGAAACCTATATTGAAAAATGCAAACCATTTTTACTTCACATAGGGTCGCTCTCTATAATCAGCTAAATAAAAAGATGACTCCCATCTCTACTTGTATATGGAACTTGATATTGCAACATACTAAGGTCACCTAGTCGCCTATGATGTAGGTAGACCAATATGTTATATTCACAGAATTGCCTACTTGATTTTGTATGTGGCTGTCTATATTTCGATCAGTTTATTAGAAATGGTAAATAAATACTTCTTTCAATAATGTTCAGCGAATGACTACCATATTGGTTGTGTCTTTGTTTATCTCCTCGTTGAATCTGACTTATGAGATTATATTGGCTCCTAATAATCCTGTATGATTTATAAGTGACGGAAAGATACATGAG
This sequence comes from Monochamus saltuarius, assembly GCA_025584915.1. Classification (NCBI taxonomy): domain Eukaryota; kingdom Metazoa; phylum Arthropoda; class Insecta; order Coleoptera; family Cerambycidae; genus Monochamus; species Monochamus saltuarius. Next base: position 9,815,090 of record CM046726.1, read on the forward strand.
ATGTTTATTGACGTATATAAAAGCCGTGGCTTGAATCATCACTTCGAGTCTAACTATGTCGGATATTCAAATTTAAATTCTCAAGTTTCCGAATAAATCACAGCAGAACGAAATTTAATTTTCAATTCAAGTTTTAATCCAACTGTCATCAGCCTGGACAAATACCTATTTAATTTGTTTCGTGCCGTTGTGAATTAACCGGTAGGAGAACAGGGACAATAAATATAATGTAGTGAATATTTTGTGAAAATTAACGTAAAAGCTATTAGAAGAAAAATTTAACTTAATACAATCAAAAGACAGTCGATAGGAAATTAAACGCTGTTTAATAACATTGGAAAAAACGTAATACCTAAGCAACATTTTCATTACTTTACTGTGAAGGTATTTAAACTAATTTATATTCATTTTCCTACAGTTCCTATCAATGAGCAAAACTTACTTACAAAAGAACTACTTGGCATAATGAAATTATAAAACGATTCTGAAAATTTAATAATTTCATTATTAAATGTATGTTCTTTTAATAAATTTAGCTAAATTATTTTTAATTTTAGATATCTATTGAACCAACCTTGAATGTGAATTCTTTCTCTAGTTAGATGAAACAATAGTATACAATATTTAATAAAAACTATAAAAAGTAACTTTTTTGTTTACATTGTAGTATAACTAACTTTATGTATAACATATATGCAAAATGTAACACTACAATTCGTCAAAAATTAACAAATATCTTCCACATTCAAAAGTAATTGAAGAGCAGAACCGATAAGTGGGCTAAGTGCCAAAATTATAGATTAGGGATAATGATATTTTACTCTTTGAAACAAGTGTAAAATATCGTATGCCCTTCTAATATTTATTATAGAACATAAAATATTTTTTTATAAAGTTTGACAAAGAACGGTTACTCCGCGTGTGTAGTTTACTTAAAATAAATTGAAAAGGGCAGTAAAACTAGGACAGGCTAAATGCTTATTATGACTATATTTAAAAAAACTAAGTGTCATATTATTTATGTGTAAAAAATTGACACAAGGCTATTACTTTGATTCTTATTTATTTTGAAACCATTATCAACATTAATAATAAACACAAAAAATGGTACATCAAAATTTACTTTTCAGTTAGAATAAAAGCGTTTATATTTTTATTTAAAAAGGGTATCGTGGACAACAGATTTTCTTTTTTGTCAGTTTTAATATTTACTGGCTTATTATCACTAGAAGTTCATATTTCTTTCTTGAAAACGTTCACAATTTTCCAAATTTCCAATTCGTTGAAGGTCTTTTTTATCTCGACTTTACCATTGCCACTGTATATCATCATTGACACTTTGGAAATGTTTACATTTTTTATATTTATCTCAAAAAAAATGCTTAATTACTATACCTTACTAATGTTTTGTTAAAATATTAAATTTATCTAAAAAAGATAATATCATCATAACAATATGTAATAAATATCATACATCTCAAGATTTTCAAGGCTCTTTGATTTTTCAAAGTAAAATTTAAGCACAAATGTGTACTGAATTAAATAGGGATAATGGTATTTCCAGTTGAATATTATTTGTCTTACAAGAGTCATTACTATTTTTTATACAGTCATTCTTTGTGATTTCGATCGACACTTTCAGTGGTTCTAAACGGAAGAAGCAAGCATTGACTTTTAAACTATTAAGCACATCCGGTTATGCCGGCTGAATGCAGAGAAATATGGGTAGATATGATAACGTCAAATTACATTACAGTAATTGACCACACTACATAAAAAGGATCATTACTTCCTTTCGCATATGTACACGTAAATAATTCAGGCTAATTAAATATAATGTTGCTACACATTTAAATGTCTAATGCCGCTTTAAAGTACCGCTTGATATTTATTTATTTATTTAATCACTTAGGCTGTTATAAAACAGATGTGAACGTCATACAATTCTTACAATAATTAGAAGATAATGTAAAGTTAAAAGAATACATATAAAACATAGTCGACAAAAAACATAGTAGACAGAAAACAAAGATTAAAATTCATTGTAAGAATAAACACATTTTTCCAATAAAAACTGTTTAAGATTCGATCTAAATTTGATAAAGTTGTTGGTGTTTTTGATCGTATTAATCAGTCTGTTAAAGAAACTAATGCCGGAGTTGTATTGTGGTGAGGTATAGTCAGCAGATCTTCATGGCGGGTGCCATAGTTATGATAACTAGTGGTTATTTTGAATTTGGTAATATTGAGTTTAATATATTTTAATAAAGAAAAAAGATAGATGGAAGAGACTGTTAAAATGTTGTACTTCATAAAAGAATATTTACAAGAAGTAGTGGGAGCAATATTAAAGATCAATCTTATAATACGCTTTTGGCAAACAAAACACGCTGAAAGTTTTTGCTCTCCCCATAAGATAATATTATAAAATATATGACAATATGCCATAAACCATGTCTAATGAAATTAAATCTATATAAGTACAAAGAAACTCACTCAAAGTCAATACTTTCAATTAGTCAATTAGTAACGTAAATTATTAATCTGAATTATTATTTCTGAATTTGACTTATATTCACAGATGGTCACTATAATAATATAATAGTTTCATAGAAGTCAACACTTTCTGGAATTAACTTATTATAGAGTACAATAGTATACTACATAACTAAACTGCTGGCCACTTGAACTTACACATAGAGATTTTTAGGCAAAATTTACAGTTCAATATTTTCAAGAAGAATGCAAATTTTTAACGCGGCTTGCAAATTTTAAGAGCTAGTTTTGTTTTCGGATTAAGCTGCATGACGTATATTTATCGTAGAACCATAGGTTTATTATATACGGGGTGATCAATGAAGTCATGCAAAAATTCAAAAAGTTTGTATGAGCGAAATTTCGGCAAAAAAATTTTTTAGTCATTGCAATATGGTTCGTTACTAAGATAACATCAATATCTCTAGACGTTTTTGCCAGTTTTGGAATAAGACCCTTAGGCCTTGTACAGACTACTCAACATAAAATTTGAAGAATTACTTCTTTTCTAATAATTTGTATAAAAATAATTAGTGATCAAAACACTTCTAACTTTTACATTTAAAAATTTTAATTTTATTTTATTTATTTTTTTCAATAAGTATGTATTAAAATTGTTAACCAATATAAAAAAATTCAAGAAATTTAACTTTTATCGTATTATTTGCATGACCACGACTTTATCGACTATAGTCCTAATCCAGATTGTGGCTGATTCAATGAAGCAAACGTTGCTGCCAGCATGGATTCTTGGCCTCTAGATCTACTTTAACTAATCTTGTTTGTATTACAAATTTTATTTCTAATAGCAGTGAACAAGTTGACGTGGCTTACACAGATATTTCAAAAGATTTTATTAGGCTAGATCACAGTAAGCTGTCTATAAACTTCTTAAAATTCTTTAAATCTTACATTTCTAATAGATTACTAAACGTACAATATAGCAGTTTTACTTCATTTGAAATCATTGCTACATCTGGGGTACCTCAGAGTTCAGTTCTTAGCCCTGTACTGTTTAATATGTTGATTCATGATAACTGTGACAGTCTTCGAGCCAATGTTCTTTTATAGGCGGTTGATTTCAAACTGTATACATTTGGATCTGCATTCTTCAATCTGACCTATTAAGCAGACAACTTAAATTATCTAACATCGCGACGTACTTACTTTTCATTGTTATTTGTGTTTAAGCTGCTTAATAATTACATTGATTGTTCTGATATTCTTAGCCATATAGCATTTAATACCTTCGTTCTATTCTCGCTGCTATACAGGGTGTTAAAAAAGAGTATTTCAGGAGGTAATAGTATGAACCAAAATCTTAATAAACATGGGTTCGCAAAGTAACGGTTGCGGAGATATGGTCCACTATTCGTTTTTCAAACATTGTATTTTATTAGGAATAAACCGACAAAGGAAGCTTTTAACAAACAAAAAACAAAGTTACAGAAGATGTTCAAAGTGCCCTCCGTCCATTTTCAAGCAGGCACGACATCTTCGTCTCAACGATATTCGAACTCTTTCAAAAACACCCTCCTTGGTTTGGATTTCTTGACACTTTTGATTAATCCGTAGCTGCAGCTCTTCCAGGCTATTTACAGGAGTACCATACCCTAATGTCTTCAAATATCCCCAAACAAAGAAATCTAGAGGGTTCAGATCAGGCCGGACCTGTTTTATGGCCTCCAAGATCGCCTGAAATATTTTACACTATTTTTTTAACACCCTGTAGATTATTATATTTATCCACGCCATAGCAATGTTATGAAACATTCGTCAACTTATTCCATGTAATCTAATTCATAGATAGTATCAGGCACTTTTATTGATTTGTTTGACACTAGTGTATCTAAGATTAAATTATGTGTTTTAGGTCGTTCAATGCATCTGTTTATATAATTTTCTTTTTAGTATATTCATTTCTTTGTAGTCCTTGGAATTGTCTGTGAGGGCAGTCTATTCTTAAATAAATAAATATTTATTTAAAAGCCTTCATCGACAGTGTACAAAATCCAAGAGCGACTGAGTGAAGGGTGAGGTCTACTACTTCAACTGTGGTAATGTAACTATTGCAACATATCCTAGGCCAATAGTAGCTATTTCTTAAGAATAAATCCCAAATAGAAGACTATAGTAATCGTTATTGCAAGTGTGCTATGGTGAAGAAAATCTGCACCATATATTGAAGTAGAGAATGTTAATAATAATGATAATAATACTATTTTCCTGTTTAAAAATAAGACTTAGTGCGCAATAACAACGGACAATTTTTTTGAAATTTACACCCAATTGTGGTATACATTATTATATGATAGAACGCAAATTACATCCACCTGAATTCTATTACGTATTACTTGGGCAGAAACTAATATTGATTAAATTAATAACGGTTGACCGATCTTATATACTGGTGGATGGATAGATATTACCTTACAAAGCAATTTTTTATATTATATGGGTAAATAACACTTCGATGAGTTTCTAAATTTTCACCGCTAATATCTGCTAGCTGTTGATTAAAAACTTTGATGAAATATGGAGGGATATCTTCAGTATTGAAATGACCTTTTACGAATACAAAAATTGTTATAGATATAAAAATGAAATCTAAAGGTCTGTACAATTTTTTGAATGCATGTCAAGTCATCAAATGGTCTCCCTTCGTAAACTTCAATATTCCAAAATACTGTAGACTGATTTCAATTAGGTGAACTGTAAGGATACTGTAATCCTAAAAAAGTGTTTTAAACAACATTTAAGTAGAAAATGTGAACCTATCCATACCGGTGCATTTTCTTCTTCTGTTATTAAAGTGTTCGTAATGCAGTTATACTTATATACCACTATATGCCTTTTCAGGTATTAGGACATATAATTATGGTTTTTCTAATAGGGTACAGGCATGTAAGATGTAGTTGTATGTTTATACGTGTTTGAAGTTTATATGTGTTTGAATACACGTGTACATGCATACGTGCTTGAACAAACAAGTATATACTATTGTAAGTGTGAAACTAGTAATACTGCAAAAAGCACCCAAATTCGAACTTCAGAGAGCTATATCTCAAAACCATGAGACTTTTGGACTCAGTGGCTATGAGAACTTTTGTTCTACTCGTCGAGAACTAACAGAGTCCAAAGTTTTATCAAATTTGACAGAAACTCAATTTCCATAAGGACCCTGCGGGGTTCTTTGTAATTATTTTAGTTTCACATTCAATTCAACTGGCAATTAAATAAATAATTTCCTAGGTGTTTTAATAGATGAAAATTGGCACTGTGGCATTAAACGATATTTACAGTACTTGGAATACTCTAGGATGTTTCCATCATTACAAATTAAGGCAAAAATCACAAAAAAACATTGAAAAAATACCAACTTACATTACAATCCACATAGAACTTTATTAGAATATGTTTGCAAACAAATCGAGGTCATCGTTGACCCCGTAAACAAATAATATGACGTCACAGTCATCAATGACCGCCGTGACATCACACATGTTTTATGTTTTGGTAACTTTAAAATGGTTTTTTAATAAAAGTAACACATTAAAAATTAAGTTGATTTCACAAATACTAAAATTTATGGATATTCCCTATTAATTACACGACAATTAATCCAGATGTCGGAGATGTGTGCGGGAGAGGGATAGGCATATTATCCAGTAGACCGCATTTACTACCCAAGAATGACTTACGTTGGTAAACCTTAACCCTGATTTAACGCAGGAATGAGGGGAACTTTATTAACTTCATGCTCAAGATCCTTTTCTAAAAAAAATAATATTTCACCACTGTGTAAATCATAAGTATAATCATGATATACAGAGTGTTACGTATAGGAACTGACACACAGCTGGTGCATGTAGAGGTTCTAAAATATTGCCATTTAACCAAACATACATATATACAAAGTTTCACACAGGCGGAGTTACAGGCCTTCAAAGTGGGGCCAAATATTTCGAAAAATATTAATATCTCTGAATTACTTTAATTTGGAAAAACCTAATTTGGTACATGATTTAGGTTTGTTATTGGTCATCTGTGACTGTGACCTAGAACAAGTAACATGTCAACTTGTTCGCTGAATGTATATTTTTCAGCTATTTTCATCAAAAATAGTAACAGAAATAGTTTTATTACTGTTAGAGACAGAGAGCCGAGTACTGACTTTTTATTTTTCTAATAACAACTATTCAAATCTTGGTATAATTAATGTATTTTTCTTGTAAATTTAATATCAATAAAAAGTGTTTTAAATTAAATTCAACGCGGACATTATCATTATTTTTAAATGAACACCTTGTAGTGCTTCAATTTACTTGAACTGATAGTGAAACAAGACCTAAATTATGTACCAAATTTTATTATTAAAGTAATTCAGAGATATTAATGTTTTTCGAGGTAGGTCTGTTTGGTTAAATTGCAATATTTTGTGACATCCTACATGCACCTACTCTGTGTTGGTTCTTATGCGGAACACACTGTATATGATAAACATTGCTAAAATGCACAGTTGTTGATCTTTTTGCAAAATATGTAAATGAAATGGCCAGTTTACTCTAAATAACAAAAAGTATTAACATTAAGAAATATCTAATAGCTTCAGTAAACGTAATATTTATTAAAAATGAAAGAAATTCTATGAAATATAAACGACATCAGTTATTAAATTGAATTTTCTTTACTTAAGTTCATTTTATTATCGCTGCTGATAACTTATTGATATAGTGATTTTCCGAAACACAATTACCAGTTTGTGACGGATCACCGGAGTCTGATAATGTAAATCATCCTTAATACATTACAAACAAAACACAAGTAACTCTTGACCTAAACTAATTCCAAAGTTGTGTAGTTCCCGATGCGACCAAACTCGCATCGCCCCTTCACGCCCCGTGAACTTTATCTTTGCTTAGTCCGAGGCGGGAATAAAATTTATGTACCCAGACAACTGAGGTAGCAGTTGCCTTAATTCCGGTTTATCTGCATTGTAAGATGTTTGTATAATTATGCTCGAGTACTTTGAGGATCTTTTACAGGGAACATTTTGAGTTTTACAACCACTTTGCAACCCTTTAATTATTTCCGCAAAGATATTAAATTGCTTCTAATTATTTCACTAATGAACAATTTATCAATGTTGTGTATTACTGTAGTCAAGTCGTTAGAAGAACGTGACAAGAATTTGATGTTATTTTAAATTCGTGGAAATTGTGTATATACAAATCTCATGAAGGAGTAGAATACCTTTGAGGATCTAAAATAATGTTTTGAGAATGTACTAGGATATGCTAAAAATATTCTGTGATGGAAAATTAACAGTTTTTTGTTACTCATCGTAAGGCACGATAATGTATATTTTTTTGGAATCATTGAACAAATTAACTTCCTAAACATATACTTTAATTCGTAGTATCGATGTTGCGGAAGTTTGTAGTATTGTAGTGTGTTAGTATGGATGGATAATCAAGAATTGTGTGTATAGTTTTAAGAAAAATCTGTGAAAGATATTCACGTCTATCAGTGAGAAATCAAAAAGAAAATGTATTAAGTAAATAAATTATACTGTGAATATCCTGCGTAGATATATACCATGACATTTAAAATGTAGTAGTTTTAAAAATCTTCGTAGAATATTTTCTAGCATATTTATATGAATCTCATAATTGGGACACCAAACAAGTGACGAATATTCAAGCTTACTTCAAACAAAGACAAAGTGAATGGTTTTTAAAGTAGTGCTTCACTAGTAATAGTTTCAATATGCGAAGAAAAAGTTTTAAATCGAAAATAACACCAAAATCAAGAGACGTGACTGGTATCTGTAAGTTTATGCGATTCAGATTGTAGTTAAAAGTAACATTGGCATTAAACGCTAATTTATTATCGCTGCACCATTTAGATACATGTTTTTGATCTTCTATGGATTTAACGGTGGTAAAAATGTTTGAATCATCTAAATAAAATGAACAAGATTATTCTAATAAAATATAAATATATTAAATAATAATGGATCCAGAACTAAACTCTGAGGCACACCTGATGAAGCTAAAAGTTAAACAAATTTAAATCCGTTATAAACAATTGGTTTCGACTGGGTAAGTACGATCTAAATTACTGCAAATACAAATCATACAACAGGTTTAACAATATTCTATGAAAAAACCTGTCGAACGTTTTCGGAAAATCCGTATATATTACACCAGTGTGTAAGACAAATTTTTTCTATATTCCGATTAAACCATGGAAAATATCTTGAATTATAAATGAGTAATATCTAGGAATATGAGCTCGAACACAGAATTAATTTTTTATAGAATGTGTCACATGCAAGGTTGACATTATTATACAAAGAAATGAAAGACCAGTCAATATTGGATAGAGATTCATATAGAGGGTTCTAAAGGCTCTATGACAAATTCTGCCAGATGCTAGCTGGGTTAATGTCAAACCTTTTTTCTTATATGAACATAGGTCCGGTAATTTAATATTTTAAGTAGTCTGATAAAATGATGGTTGCTATAACAATAATTATTATTATTTGTATCATTTTGTTTACTCACTTGACGCGTTAAAGTGATAAATATAAATGCATTTATTTACAACTGAAGAGCATGGAGATATTGTTTTTGTATATTGGCATTCCAATGGAAACGCCTGATAAGCAAACCTAGAATACCGACGAAGATACCCAAATACACATCAACCTGCCCACACAGAAAGTAACCCCGTAACCCCGCTTTAAAGATATATAATAAATGATGTCATTGACAACTCTTCAATTAGTGTTCGGCGTATACCAAGTAATCTTCATTTATCATCGAATTTTGTATGGTGTGCACTGAAGTTGAACAGAGAAATGTTACATCCGTTTCATCGCTAAAATGTCCAAGCGTTACATGCTGGAGATGCTCCTTGGCGGTTAGAATTTTGTCGCTAGTTACTTCAACAACGTGCACAATGTGATAGATTCATTTCGCTTGTTTTGTGGTTCGATAAAGTATGTTTTACTATACTCTATTTTTAAATTAGGAGGAGCGAATGCCAAAGACAAATTTACACTGCAAAATTTACTAAAAACTACCCTAGATAGCATCAGACTATCAAGTATACACTCACTGCAAGTGTTTAACCTCAATTTGAGTACAATAAGCTTTCATTACTTTCAAATGGGGTTATTAAGTACCTATTCAGAATAATGTGCAATGAATAAATATCTAATTCTAGGTTTTTTTTGGAATCGGTCAGTGGTAGCGCGGTTTAAGGCGTTAGTACTTGAATCGAGGTGACTAGACGGAGTTGGTTCGAGCCCAGCTGCCGGTAGACCGTATATAAGCTATATTCGTGCGGAGGATTGGCACCCTCTCTGTGGGTATGGTAGGGTGGAATAATGTTAGCTTGGGTCAATGTGAGAGATTGATGCCGGTTGATATTTGACCACCCCCCTAATTAATGAGGTTTTCCAGGTTTCCCTCATTCCTGCACTGAATAGTGGTAGGGCCTACCAACGTAAGTCGTTCCTGGGCGCAAATGCGGCCTGCTTAATAATAATATGCCGCCCCCTCTCCCGCACAAGTCTCCGACTTCTGGGCTAATCCCTGTGATTAGAATGAGGGGTAGAGATATTATTATATTATATTATTATTATTATTTAACTTTTATATATATATATATATATATATATATATATATATATATATATTTTTAAAGTAGATAGGTAGGTACTTCCTACATAACACTGAATGTGAATGAAATAATTTACTACAAACCAAACATCTATAAATGATTGATTCCAGTTTTCACTTTTAAAACATTTTTTTATTGATTCACATTTTTACAATTAGCATTGGAGTAATCATATAATGGTGTTTTTGTTACTTTGAATTGTTGCACTTCTACCAACTACGTTTATTAAGTTACCGGATAATTGCTAAAAAACTGATAACTGAACTTCGTTCGTAATATATCTTCTGCAGGTGTTCAAAGTAACAAAATAAGTTTTTATAATTTATAATATTATTGGTAAAAATAAGGAACAAATCATGTATTTAACAATTTTCTGAATTATTTGACGAGTCAGTATCCATATCACTCTCGCTATTATTAATTGATATGATTAAAGGCTCAATGAGATCGTCCATAATTCCGTCAAGTGTTCTCATTTTTTCTTCCTCCTTAATCACACGTTCTACATGTTCTACACACTTTTTCCAGTTCATATTTGTAACATTATTAAGAGCCTCTATTAATAGTTCCTTTACGTCTTTCAACTTATATGTTTTATTTTTGCTTGCCACTTCATTCTTCACCTGTGCCCAAATCAATTCTATAGGGTTTAATTCACAATGATATGGCGGTAATCGTAAGACAACTTTGTTTTCTTTTTTTGCCATTTCGTTAGTTATATACAAATTATATTTATCTTTATTTTGGCGAATTAAATATAATAATTGCAATCTCACCATACCTTCTTCAAATTCGATATTTTTTTATTGTAGCCATGAATTTATATAAATTTTTCTTGTTGATGTTGTCGGAATAGCTTCTACTTTTCGACTATGGTATGAGGCATTGTCCATTACAATAACAGAATTATCTGGTACTTTCTTCAAAAATTCAGAAAACCACCTTTCAAATACATTTGCATTCATTTCCTCGTGATAATCCCCACTCTTCTTGCCTTCGAAAACCATTAACGAATCTTCAACAAATCCTTCCTCTGAGCCAGCGTGTAAGATGATAAGACGCTTTCCTTTACCGGACGGATTTTTTAATCCCATAGACAGCCCTTTATTGAACGCCTCACGTTTACTTTTAATATTAGTATCAACCCATACCCTTTCATTTGTATGACCTTCATTTAACCATGTTTCATCTAAATAATAAATAGGTCTACCTTCAGATCTAAACTTTTTAATTGATATTAAGTAGTCAAGTCTCCATCTCACTATATCATCACGTTCTATCAACACACTTTTACGACTTCGTTTTAAGTATCTGAAAAAAAAAATGTTTTTATTGCAATTGTACTTGCTTGAGATATGTATTCAACCTTACTTGAAGTTAATTTGTTTCATAACTTTGTATAATGATGAACGGGACATCTGTGGCAAATCCTGACGACTTTTTATTGCAGTTAATATTTTGTCCAAAGTGGGGATCTCATTTTTAAAGAAAAAGCTGTATACTATACGGTATACGCCTTATGGAATTCTTCATTACTTCATCCAAAGATGTAACAATCCCAGGTCGTCCACCACAGTGTTTGGAAGTAGACACCCTTCCAGTAGATTTATACTGTTTTATGGCTCGATATACTGTTGATTTTGCAACACCTAAAAAAGTATAATGTGTAATATAGTTCAACAGTAGATAATGTTAATATAAATTTACCTAATGTCATCGCTATTTTGGATACAAGTTGGACAGTTTTAAGAGTAGGTTCATCATCTAGGCTTTTCTTGTACAAATTCAATATTGCTTGTTTTTCTGCCAGAGATAAATGCCCCAAACTGAGTTGTTTTCGTTTCCTTGGGGGCGACGGCGATGTAATTCCCGCGCCTGCCTTACTTGTGGTCGGCACACTATCATCCATATCCAATGGAAAATTGGAAAAAACGAATGGCAAACAATATAATAAGTTGTTTAGTTCTGATAAGAACTGATTTATACGTAACTGAGATAATAAATAGATAGAAAAACAGGTAAAAACACAATGACAACGAACTGATGACAACTAACAAGCAAAATGTCAATAAATGTCAAAATGTAAAATTTATTAGCAGTGTAAAGTAGGTTCGAAATTAACCAATAAGAAACCAACATTTTGGCGCGCAATATTCAAAACGCTCCTCCTAGTTTAAAAATGGAGTATAGGGACTGCATAAATAATAATCATAATAGGCTTGTTTTTGCAGCAGTTGAAAACGGTTTGGAAACTGTCAGAAATATTCGACCAGTTAAGTTGAGAACGCGTTACCATTGAATTTTACGCAATAAATAGTTGAACGGATATTTCTGATAGTTTCCAAACAGTTTTCAACTGCTGCTAAAACAAACCTAATGAATATATCTGGATGTTACAAAATCCGCATGCAATTAGATCAAAACAATTTCAGCAACGTTTCACTGTCAACCTTGGGAGTAGCATTTTCAACAATAATTTACTGTCTGTATAAGTCGCTTAAATGCAGATCTGTACAGAACTTTGTTGAAAAACAACCTTTTTGATTTCAATGATGGCATAGCGCTTAATATTGTTCAAAATATGAGGTATCAGCACGATGATGTACCAACACATAAAGGGAGACAAGCAATTGCTTGGTGAAATGATCGTTTCTCGAATAGCGTGGTCACCACGTTCCACAGATCTAAATCCTTTGGATTTTTATTATTATTATTGATGGGGTCATATGAAGCAGATTGTCTACCATGTTGAAATCACTACCCGTTAGCGGTTATTTAGAAGAATTCAGGATGCAGCTAACCAGATAAGAAATGATCCAAATCTCATCCGCCAAATGACGAAATCTTTAGTTCGCCGATGTGAGGCTTGTATTCGATCTGAGGGTGGACATATTGAACAATTTTTATTAGTTTTAAAATATGTTAATTTGGATAATAAAGGTTAATGTTTAAACTTTAAACACAATATCGGACATATAAGACAAATATGTTGATAACCCAGCTACCATATGCCTAAATTTGTCATAGAGCGTGTAGAACACCCTGTATAACTGAAAAAAGTCAGCTTTTCTAAAATTATAATTTGTACCTATAATTTTTAACAAATATTTTCTTTATATAGAGCAGGGTGAAGTTTGTCTTCTTGTGTAATAGGATCTACACATTTTTCAACGTCACAGTTACTAGTGCACAAGACAAGATCTAAAATTCTAATGAAGAGTCTCCGTAAATAAGAATTTAAAAATAAATAGAATGAACGAAAATAGGTAAAAATCAACTTCAAGGTGTGAAATAAGAAAAACATCAAAACAGCATATTTTTCCGTTTATTGGTGACCAAAGACAAACGATATTTTCAATTCCAGCGAGATGGAGAGACTGATCCCGGACGTGGGAGATCTGAAACTGGTTTGTTCCGGTACACGCCAAGACAGATAAAACTAAAAGTAGACACGGTAAATACCCATATTGGTTTTACCCTATCAACCCGCCTCACCCACAAGTCAGCAGAGTGTTAAATTAAATCCCCGATGAATGGCGACATTCATTGACTTCGACCTGTAAGCCATCAGGCAGCTTCTGCAGATTAAAAAGGCTTCCCGATATGTCAACTGTTGGCAAAACATGGCCGAAGGATTAGCCGTCATTAGTTTTATAGTTTCTACGATCTCGAACAAATATTTGGTGCGAGTAGTAATTTAAAAATTGTTATTTTGGACAATATAGAACATTGGAGTGTTTCTGAAATAAATGCTTTCAAAGAAATATCAGAGAACGTGATAACAACATTGAGAAAAGAAAGTGTAATGTTTTTTTATATTCATAAAAAAAGAAAGCATGGAAATCTTGCAACGGGAAGCAGTAACTTAATAAGTTGTAAAAGTTTACAGTCCGCGAATGTACCAAAAGATCAGTCGATAATACACTAGTCTACGCTAAAAAAATTGTTATAGTAAAATTTACAACAATTCAATTACTATTATATAATACTTTTGCATTTACCACAACAACGAACTTGTGTGGTTTACTACATTTGTAGTTTATTCTGTGACAAAATTGTAAGCAGCTTATAGTAACTGTTTCAGTCATATTTATTTCAGTGTAGGGTTTTCCTTTATCTGTCTTTTAAATATAGTTATTAAAAACAAACACCAAAACAGGAATGTATATTTTCTCCGACACGCAAGCGTAAATATTTGTTTTTACATTGTCGCATCCCAAAAATGGAGGACCAACACACAAACCCCCTCATACCTCCAATTGTAAACATCCTTTTTGTTGTTCATTGTGCAAACAAAGAGAACCCTTGCAAAAACACGCTTCGCGTTGTTGGAGCACCTGAGCAGCATTTAAAGGTACATTATTCACCGCCTACTAGGTATAGGGCTGGCAGGCAGGACAAAAACTATGTAAGCGACCCTAATGTATCTTCCCGAGTTCGACGTCGTGGTGATGGGGGAATAAACCTCCAGCCTTTTTCGCTACAAAATGCCGCCAGAGATGCCGATACATTTAAGTTAGGAATGGCAGAGGTGGCTCTAAAGTTCAAACTAGTCAGTTTGATTACCTGCTGAAAATAAAATAAAAAGCTATGCAGTCGTTTACTGTACAGAAGAATGCAAGAAAATACGATGGGGACTAAGTAAAGTCCTAAGTCTAAAATAACATAACAGGGTATGCCCGGTGGTGTTGCAGGAATCAATGCCACTGCTTTTATAAATCAGATTGTTCTTGCAGTTAACAGAATTTAGAAACAAAAGCAATATAATAATAATATATTTATTCCCTTCGAAGAGAAATCTAGTTACAAAAAAATATAAAAGGACAAATAAAAAGTTACAGAGTGAGTCAGAAGTAAATGTAAAAAATTAAGTGATGATCCTTCTCGCCAAAACAAAGTTTTTATTCAATTTTTTTTAAATGCCTCCTTACAAAGATACAGTTGAAATTAAGCAAAATGGAATCATCACTTACTAATATTAAAACTAATCATTTTTTTTTAGATTAAGCCATTTTTTACTATAAAAAAGTATAACATAATTTCAGTAAATAATGGAACTGACACTACTGTCAATGAATATCATTACTATCAGCTATGTATATATATTGTTAAATAATTGAAACATTGTTAACAGGTGACTTGATTATTATATCAGCAAAATCTTTGCAATAAGCCTACAACATTTTTCACTGTTTTAGAAAGGTATTTTAAGCTAATATATATCAAATATCCTACAATTCCTTTCCAAAACAGTAAAAAAAAAATGTTACAAAAGCTAATAATAAAGAATATATGGGTAGATATTGTGGGTGTAATTCAACGCTGGTTGGGGCTTTAGCCCACAGAGTAGTTAGTTTCACACAAATTGTTACCTGAAAATATATAAAAAAAACGATACATAAAGGGTAAAGCCTACAACACTTATACAGAGTGATTCAGAACTAAACAAATTTGGAGTCAATATCATAAAAAAAATTGTAAAAGTTGTTTCCTATTAACAAAGTATAGTATTTTCAACCTTTACATAATATCTGGATTACTGTAGTCTCTAGCTAGGCGAATCCAAATATTGGAATTTGATTACTTTTTGTAGGTATTAGAGTTTTTGTGATGCCAATCTTTACATTATTTTTTTAAGTGTCAAAAATGGCTTACGCATATAGCAACTCGGAGTTGATGGATATCGTTATAATTGATGGCGATGTGAAAATGCAGCTACTTTTCCCGCGGTGTGCAATGAAAGCAAGTGTAGTGCAACACGAAGGAAGTTTGAAACCGAATCGTGAATGAAATGGAGATCCAGGGCGTTCACAGCGTAATGCAGCAGTGTGGCGTATCATACACAAGGCTCAATTATATCCGTACCATGTATAGTGTGTCCATGCATTAATACCTGGGGATTGGACGACGGGGGCAGGCACCATGGTCACCACGATCTCCTGGCTTTAAAGCATCTGAAATTCTTTTTGTGGGGATACTTAAAAATTGAAGTGTATTGCACCGAAGTCGATACCTACTATTGATAATTTACGCAAACGTATCATAGTTACTGCCAATAACTTACGAGTTTAAAACAGACAAAAAGCAGTTTGTAGAAACTGGGTAAGAGGGGCCCAAAATTTTGTTGTAGCATCAGGTATGTCAAACTATTTTATGAATTAAAACCACAAATTAATTCTATTAATAATTAATAACAATAGCGGCAAAAGCAGTTGAATTTGCTGTATAAAATAGACGTTATAAAATGTTATTTATTTCTTTTCTTGGAAATTTCTTTCCATTTTTTGTCCGGTCGCCGATTGCATGCTTTGCCGCCTTATCAGGTTGTACCGTGGACCAGTTTCCAGTGTCGTGCAGAACTGTATTTTTAATTGATTTGTAAAAGTACATTCAACATTTTTTTTCAGATAAGTTCTGAATCACCCTGTATATTTCAATAAAATAAATGACTACTAAGTGTCTATATCTACAATACCTACACGCAATGATTTATATCTACCTTCTATGAAATCACAATAAAATACGAATACGCGGTAGTAAGTTTTGCGTTACACTATTTTCTCACTTATACAGTTTATGTTTTTTATTCTGACAATAGATAAACTCAGACCTAATGAAACAGATACACAGAGTGTGACACTTATAATGCATAATATTAAAGTTTCAGATAGCTGATAGATAAGGAAGTGTAGATAAGTAGAGCACTATTTTAGGGTGGTTGTAGGTTTAGGACAATAAATATCACCTTATAAAGGGGTCAAAAATGGAAAATGGCTCTGTCCTACTGTACTATATAAAATCTACAGGTCTGTTCCAACAGCCGTTGAAAACTAGTTCAGAACTGTCAGAAATGTTTGACCAACCCCGTTTTACGTCGTAATCGCCGATAGTACATTAACAACTGAACTGACTGACTAGTTCTGGACGGTTCAGAATCGATTCTTGCTGTTGTTGGAACAAACCTTACATCAACTATTGTTATGACCAGCGCCTGCGCAGATATAAGATATTCTCTTATGAATCGATCACTGTTTGCTCGTTGAAGAAATAGTTGTTGCCGTTTTTTGTTTTGTGTTAATAACAGAACTGGTTAATTAGATTCGTGAGAGGGTAATTTGATTTAAAAATAAGATAATTAATTTTTTTTAGAAATTTCCAAATAGTATACATGGTCGAATTAATCTTTTCAGTGGTAATCAAAATCAAATATAGCGGCCAAAAAGAATCAAAAGTTGACTATCAAAATGTGGGCATTTAGTAGGGGTAGAATTTTGTTTCCACCTTCATTATGGAAAACTTATGGCGAATAATAGAAGTGTAACAGATCTCATTCTTTTTTTCTAATTTAAGCCATCTTGTATATTTACATAAACGTTTCCGAAATTCCTGTACTGGGCATCGTAAAAGTCAACACCCCGTAGATATATATGCATACGTAATATACAAATTCATTATAATTTTTATAAAAATATCATACCTTTTACCATTATTACTTAGGATAATGTGTTCTCTTTGTGCGAACTTTACAATTTTTGCATTTGTATGAAGCTTATTCTTAATGTAAAATCTCTGAAAATGAAAAATGCAGATCCTGCGCCTACATACGTCGCAGGATCATATTCCCACAGGGTGTTTCAATCACAAGTCTACGCAGCCCAAAGCACGGTTGTGGGTTGTCCCTGCGTAGCGGAGATTGAATAGATTCGGTATCGCGTGCTAAGAGACTAGAGTTGTGGATGCATGCCAAAGAGAATCGAAAGAAACGTGATAATTTTTTATGTGATCATTTTTCTCTCAACCAATGAAGTTATATTATCGAATTTTCAATAAATATATTTCCTTCTTTCTATTCAGTATTTTTCCTGAAGCATACAATTCACAGAGAAAAAAATGAAAACAAGAAGAGTCGGATGACTGTAAATAACACGAAAATTTTATTACTTTCATTACTAATAAACAACAGTATATGTTTTTATGTACTTTCATTTAGTAATGTAAATTTTACAGTTCTAATTTCGTATATGTATACAGAGTGATTCAGTTTTAATAAACAAACTTTGAGGGTAAGTACAATTTTGAAAAATAATGGCAGTTTATTATATAATAGTTATAATTTTGGGGCTTTATGAGGAAGGGTGTTAAATTTTGAAGAAAAAAAATTGTTTTTTGGTATAATTGCTAAAGCAATGGAGGCATTTAATTTTTAAAATAATAAGCACTTTAAATAACTAGTGGTGCAGATATGAGCAGTTCGTATCTTTAATTTAGGAAAAAAGTTGTATCGCCCTGTATAATGATAAAGTTTGTGACATTTTTTAAATGTGTATTTTAATTTCTAAAAATCCTATCTTACATTTTTTTCGTATCTGCTACGGTTACATAGTAAATTTGACTTTTTTCAGTTATTTCACTGTTTCTGTCGGTAAATAACTTAATCGTTATTAGTAATATTGTTTGATGGTAAATGATACCAGAAACGAGAAAATATATACCTATGATTAAATTATGTTTAGTTAAGAAACTGCACTAGAGCTAAAGGAAAATTAATAATTTTCAGAGACAATTTTTTTTTAAAGGAATTATTTACTTATTATTACAAAAAATATATTATAAAACCTATGGTTTATTATAACAATTTACAATTAGAAATTTGTATACCAGAAGTAACTTTGCTGGAGCTGTTTAAGTTTGAATTTCCAACGGATAAATCCGTGTTTGACCAAATTATTATTCTCTAAAGATTTCTCATAGCCTTCTAAAATGTTTTCTTACATAAAAAAAAAACCTAAATTATTTAACCATCAATATCTATAATTTTATCACCCTGTATGAACGGAAAGTCAACTGTGAGTAGAATTTAAAAAGCGTTGTTTTAGCAATATTGCATTTATTTATCTTTATATTAATTTTGTATGGATAAACTTGTTAAATGTTGATTAGATATGTAATATTAACAAATTCAGATAAAATTTGATTATACCCCATTGTAGTTTCCATAGTAAACGATTCTGCTTTTTTCAGTGACATACTATATAAAATTTCGAACACTGAAATAACAGGCAAAATATACATCTAGTCATGAATTTAAATTGCATCATAGAAATACTGAAATCACATGAGTAGATGTATTCATTTAAAACTTTTGATTATTTACAGAAAACGGCTACACCACATGGACAAAACTTCAGCTAACTTCGTGGCAGATATAAATTTGCTTTCCCATTTAAATAACTTATTATAAAGTAAATCATATATCTCCATTTCTGCAAAACACAGAACTTGCTTGACTTTATTAATATAGAGAACCCACAAAATGAATTATGAAATATTTAATTAAACTCACTACATTTATGGTCATTTAAAGACTGGTTGACACATAGAAAAATGGCTGAGGATAAAGTTACCTTCAAAATTATAAACCTAGCAACAGTCGTACTGATAAAATCTACTACAAACTGCGGTGGGATCTGTGGTAGACATTTTAATAATGTTAAAGGATCTTATCGCTCACTATATTCTAGAGTTATTTCTGTGCATGTAGAAAAATCTGGACTGTAGGTTTATATAAAGTAACAATTTGGAGAGCAGCTAATATGCGTATAATGTAAGATACAACATTAATTAATAATGTTAATAACTATTTACTAGCGAATTTTATATGAACAGTCAGGAAAATGTACCAATAAACTTAAAAATTTTACTCTGAAAAACACTAGTGGTCCCTAAATGGTCAAATATTTTAAGCCAATATTTTTTCTAACTATAAATGTTTATTTTTAATAAATTATTTGCATACAAATTTTGCGCTTCCTTCTGTTTATCTAAAAAATGATAAGATCCTCTGAAGCGCATCATTATTTCAGAAGATTACAAATGGTCAGTAATAAAGTGCTAATAGCACTAACTCATTAATTCATACACCTCTGAAACATTTGTGTTATATAAATGTATATGCCAAATGTTTGGGATTAAGAAACAACCCCTGTAAATAACTTATACCGACCCTAGTACTCGTAGAAGGTATTTAAAATTCTTTAAGGTAAATTAAAAAAGTCAATTTTCAAAAGCGATAGTGATTCCCAGTATTTCCGTCAATGATTCATGTATGTATACAGGGTTAGCTATGACTAAGTACAAAAATTTTAACCACGTGCTCAGGCAGGCCTAAAAGACAATAAAAAAAATTCGGAATTCTAGTTCGATGTTTGAAAAATGAGGCAAAACCTTCTTTTCCTTCGGAGAATCGACGCCTATGACAATCAATCATTGATGGCCAGTAATGTTAACTACCATACAGTCATTTTTTACAGCATTGTCAAATGTAGAAACGAAGAAAATAAATAATTTTATGAATAATAATACCTTAAGTACCTGATAGTTAACAGTTAATCCGGTTAATTGTATTTTGCATTTGTCTTCGTTTCTTCATTGCACACTTCCATAAGTACATTTTCCCTCATTGCAGATCCGTCATAAGTATCCAATAGCAAGCCCGACATATTATTTTATTTAATTCCTAGATATAAAACGGTTGAAATTAAAAATTAGTCACTAACTGTTCTAAAATAACCTAGAATATTGCGTTGCTAGTTGCATACTATTCAAACATCAAAGAACATGGTCAAAGCTTAGAATATAATATTCTTAGTATCCAAGAAACATTTCTACAGAACACTGCAAACATCTCCTGGGATATTATAGTTTAATATAGTAGCTACTAATTATTTTATGCAAATATTGTTAATACTGTTACTATTATTAGAATTAACAAAATTTAATTCCACCAACACAACAAGTTTAAAAATTTATCGGCGTAAAGTACACCTTACAGTAGAGGTATACAGATGACAACTGCATCAGATGCTGACGCTGAATCTCCTTTGAACTACAATAAACAACTGTTGTAATGCCTTGGCGGTAAACGTGTGGCAGTGTTTTTATGTATTTGTGTACATTTGGTTGTATTTTTTCGTTATGTTTTGTGGTCTTTCCCCATGGAGGTAATCCACCTGATCATGATCGTCGGGCCAAGTAAGTCACTTTAAATAAAAACAACAGTCCAGGAAAGTAGAGGTTCCCAGCAACAAAAATCTTTGCAATTTAAGAAAATAGAAAATGTTCAACATTCTTATCTTAAAATCTCCAAATAGCAATCCTGGAAATAAATATCAATAAGACAACCATATCGTGTTTCTCATTAAATCGTTAAATAATTTTTGCTTTTTAAATAAGTTATGAAATTTATTGATGGACGATCCCGTTAATTCTTATTTTTCTCTATCATCTCTTAGAATATTTGTACTTTTGTTTTTATTTAGAAAATAATGGAAATCATTACTTTTTAAATTGATGTCTATCATTTGTGATCCTACTAGAACAATTATTTTACGGTTGCAACGTAAGGTTCTTTTGAATGACAAGATTAAGTTCTTATACCAGGTAACTACGATTTTATTTTTTCTTATGTAATCTATATTAGATTCTATAAAATTTTGACATTGTTTAATAATGTAAAGTATACTTGGCATTACAAAATATGTATCAATGCCATGAATTTATTAGCAGCCCATAAAAGACACGAACGATAAAAAATTTAATATACAATACTTTGGGTATACTGTCACCTATGCCTCCTGTATCTGATTTTTAAAAATAGATTCAAATATTTCAGTTTATATATTTACATTCAGTATGTAAATATAGAACGTTTCAAGACTGATTGGAAAAACTTTCTGATTTGAATTCAAATAGTCAAAATAAGAAAAGATAAAATATAGAAACACTTTCTTTTTCAGATAAAAAATGCTAATATTTGAAAAAGGAACCACAGTTTTGAAAATTTTCTTAATGACCTTTAATAGAAGATATGAAAATATGAGGTAAAGATAATCGAATTAAAAGATTTTTTCCACGGTCGGGAGAAGAAATCATTTTCTATGACATCAAAATTAAAACAGAAGTAGTCGATTATTCCCAAGGGAGTATAATGATCCCAAGATATTTTACATTATGGAGAACGTTTTTCATTCAAAAAAAAAAGATAAAATTGAAATTATTTATTGACATTTCAATTAAATGTTACATTTATACAATTTTCAATGGAGTTTTCGACATAACTCTCAGCGACTGTCGTTGATTTTCAATCAGCATGACGCTTTATTGTCGTGATATCCACACCAGCATCTGTCAGTAATATCGATCTTTGTAAGCAGTGATCAGTATAACATGCACCATCAGGTAATTTTAAATACGAAGCTACTACACTCGGAATTTGTTCCATGGTATTTTTGCCAACTGGCTGCGAACTAGATTTTCCTGCATTATAGTACAAAAAAAGGCGCTTATGCTTGACGTGGGTAGGACGAAGGGACAGGTATTTTCGAAAAAATTCAAGCATATTTCCCACATCGGTAACCAGAAAGGTTTGTGGAATCTTTGTCTTAGTGTGTACATTCTCAATATCATCTACAGTTAAATTGACTAGTTCATCAGATCGACAAGCTCCGGCAATCCCCAGAATTAATCCAACCTATAAAAAATCAAAATACTTAATAATTGAAATACCTAACAACAAAAGTAATCTTACCTTAATCATTAAGAATTCTTTGTCATCTGCACTTGATAGAAAACGGTCGATTTCACCCTTTGTCAAAAATGCGATCAGCTTGGGGAATTTGCTTATATCTATGTTGTCGTAAATTATCAAGCATGACTTAACCATAGAATATTGCACCCATAATGTGGAAGACTTGTAATTCTTTGCATTTTCACTGAAGTATGCCAACAAAACATTCTCGCTGTATACTTGAACATTTTTCTCGGCGCACCACTTTTTGAACCGATTGTAGGCTATATCGTATAAAGATCTTGACTTCGTAGGCAGCAAATTGCTTATTGTAATATTTGCAGTCTCCACAATCTCTTCCGACTCACAATTATTCATTGTGCACTAAACAAACTTCAAACTAAACCAAACTAGCACCTTAATTTGACAATTCTTTTGTTTGTTTATTTTGGAGTTATGACAATAACTCAACGACTACTAAATAAATGCTCTAATCCGAATACAATAATTCTGGTACTACTTACTTCATAATGACAAAATATGCGTTTGTATTTGTACTTAGTCGTAGTTAACCCTGTTAACTTATAAATTCTACGAAATTTTACCGCTAATTAGACAAATCATTAACCCAAGTTTCATCAGTCTACATCAACTTCGTCTGAATATGTAAAATGTTCCTGAAATTTTAACAAAGTGTTCAAACATTCCTCCATAAGATCTTTTGTGTTTTGCATAATTTTACTTATAAAAACAACCCTATTTGATGAAGAGAAAACAACAAATCTAGCATTCCATCATCGAGCCTTCAACAACTATTACCATTTCTGTAGAAATATCTACTCTATCGATTTCAACCTACCGTGAATGTGCAATTTTTGAGCTCTCCGTGACCAAAATAATTCACTCACAACGAAAGTCCTGAATAAGCTGCTCACGTTCGGGCTCTGTATATAAGCGAAGACGGTCACCAGAGGCAAAGGTGAATAAGCACCTTCGTCTGGAGGCCCTGGTTGGTCCGGCCATGACGATCTCTCATATTATTCCTCTCAGTTCCGCAACGACCAAAGTGTCACAATGGGATTGTTCCGTTTTAAAGGAACCTACGGAAAGTTGTCTACCGCCTATATCTGTCCACGTTACAGAAATAAATAGGACTCTAGGGACACTTGACTGCCTGCAGATTTGTAAGAAAAAAATGGTCATGAAATATGTATGCCGTATTTCACAGTTGCTAAGTGGAAAATGACACAGGCTTATCTCGTTATGTATATACATTCGCTTTCCGTAAGATTTGAAATAGTATCGCATACCATCTAGTCTAGTATTTTGGGGGCGCTGATAACAACTAAATGTGATGAGGAACAAGAAATTAATAGATTAATAACAGCAGACAGAACTTCGGCAACAATCAACCACTTAATAAAATAAAAAAAAAATGCCAATAGGAGTAAAATTTAGAAAGTACAAAACAAATTACAGGTCATCGGGCCAAGTAAGTACGTCGCTTTAAACAAAAAGAACGGTCAAGAGAAGGACAGGTCCCCAGCAACCAAAATCTTTGCAATGACAATTTGCTTTTCTGATATAAGTTTCCATTATTATTATATAGCAGCGCATAACAAACACAAAGCAGAATGAAATCTAAAAAAGTTTGCAATATTTACTAAATGAACAAATTACTATTTAATCCATATACAACAAAACTGTTAACACCAACGTGTTCGGCACAAACAAAAACATGTCAAATTTGAATGAAATTTGTTATGCTTTAAAAAAATTATTTCATACTATTACATTATAAACAAGTAAACCATTAGTTACCATAGCTATAACCAAGTTCATAACTCCCCTGGAAGTTATACTAAGTAGTTATAAATCCTCCATTGGACTGTTGTCACTGCCTATGACAGTAGTCAAACATGAAGTTGATGTTCCAATTTATTCATGTGACATGCCAGCCAACATTCTTGCAGTTTTATTTTTCAATTCCATGATGTCGGCCAAATACCCTTCTGCTACCGTTGAACTTTGCCATGTCTCTTCAATGTTGTCATATTTGCTCCTGCATTGACCAAGGCAGTCGTGGAAGTCCTCCGCAGACATTGTCCCGTGAAAGCTTCTGGATCTAGCAAACCCACAGAACTAGCAATTTTGCTTGGCATTTTCCAAATGTATTTTCTCAACAGGCTGACCTTTCCGAATCTTTCTGAACTCGACGGCGCAAAGACATATACTTCCTCACTAGATCCAATACAGAGAACTCGTTTTCTTCCACAATAGTAAATTTTTCTGTTTTACTTTCCGGAATGTTAACCACCATAACCGAGCCCCTATCTCCAATATGATTAATCTTCATATTCAAAAGTTCCTTCTCCTTCTTGACATCTACAGCCCTCGAAATAATCCATAATCAGAACCACCTGTACAATAGAGCAATAAATGTGTAATTCTTATAGTTTAATGCTTTATCTTATGTAATAAAAAATGTTCTTCATCGATAGCATCCTTAAAAAATTTGCCAATGTCATCCCGACTAGACTTTTTTGACGCACAGCCTTTACCTTTTCGTTTGAGAAACACTTCCAGTTCATGAAACTTTCTCCCATCTGTATTATTATAAATTGTCATCATTGATTTTAACATTGACAACTTAGTTCACAGGATATTAGGACTGTACACGATTCAGACTGTAAGACAAATAAATCAGTATCACTTATACTAGAACGTGGACGAATAAATACATACCATGTCTTGAAAGTAAGCCAATATTATAGTTGCACTTATATTTTTGTTTTCAATACAGTTAAGTTTCAGGCACTGCAGAAATTTGTCATATACTTTGATTCCGACTTTGTTGGTAACGGCACGACCTTTCTCAGCCTTTTGTAACAAATCGCCTGAAACTTAATTTCTCTTCAGGTTTTCATTAATTTTCATAAATTAAAATTTTGATAAACTTTTAGTTACAAACTAGTCAGTTGATATATCCATGGTAATCATGCCTACATAATTATGAAACAACGTTCGTTTCCTTTTTGAAATACCCTGTATATTATTATATAACATGCATTCTAATATTTTATTTCGATTTACAAGGATTACTGCTTATTCTTTTAACCCTTATTCCTGCAAACTGACGAATAAAATAAAAAATTACTTTGAAGTACTAAATTTATGGTTCATAAAAAGAATGAATTCATATCTAATTTTCACAAAATGCTCTACCATATTCGTGATAAATGTTATGATGATACACCTCCACAATAAACTTATATGGTCCCATAAGGACCGGCGAATATCACATAAAAGGGAAGTTCCAACTTAAGACTTTCGACAGGGCTCTTTCCCTAACAAAATGTCGCATATATTACATTTTCTTTCCAAATTTATTTAGTTGTAGGTCAAGGTATTATTAATGAAAAAAGTTGTCTGTATGACCTAATTGTAAATGATATATCTATGTATGTTTAACAATATGTATATCATACAAGAGGAAGTCATTAAGTAACACGAAGCACGGGTTTGTTTTAAACTCTTGTTTGCAGCAAGCACAATGGGTCAAGACCTAAGCGCTCATCGTGTGGGTCTCTACAACAATTATTGTAACACATTTTGCAAGATAAATACAATGTTCTTTGTGAAATTTGTATGAGCCTACCTTATAAATGTTAAAAAATAATTGTAATAATAAGTTAAGGGAAATTACTAGATATTAAAAATAAGTCCAACGTGTACGCTACTTTAAGCTACTCTATTCAAATTTATTATAAAATATGCATTACAGTTTTGGAAAATGTAGTTGTATGTATGTTATAGATATCTAGAAATAACTGGCTCTAGTGATTAATAATTATCTAAAATAAAAAATAATGTATGCAGCCAGCACTAAAAAACACATAACTGGCATATTGATATCATTAATAAATTAATTTTCAAAATAACATGACTTTGCACAAATAGTAACATGAAATTATTAATTAATTAACTTATTAATAATTATTTTACATTTTAAATAATTATTAATTACTGGCTTGCATTTGATCTATAGCATATACATGTTGAGTAAAGTTTAAATAGTCAAACTTCAGAAATACAGGGTGTAACTAAATAAGTGTAAAACATTTAAGGGGGTGATTCCTCATCTAAAAAAGATAGGATCTTTTATATAAAGAAACTTCATTGGAGCATCCCTTGTTAAGATACAGCCCCTTAAAGGGGGTACATAAAATTTGTTTAACAATTTTTTTCACAAGCACTAAACAAGTTACAATATTGAAATTAACCTGACATTTTCTACTATCAAAAAGACACTTGGCCAGTAATTTATTTGGTTTACCCCATGGTTGTAAGGGGTGGAAAACGCAACCCCTAAAATTTGTTTCCAACGTAACTTTTTGTCTTATTATTTGTTTACCATTTAAAAATTTATTTCCGATAGCCTGTTTCATTCTAAAAATAAATGTCTCTTGAATTTGTTGCCCAAAATAAACCAGTTCGCAGCAAAAAATACACAGATACATCGTCATAAATGCGAACTGGATTTACTGTTATTTTGTAGTTACTACCTGCATTAAATGATTAAAGGGGAATAAAACTAATTTATTAATAACAAAACATACAACATGTAGAAATCATAGTAAATGTTCAATATGTCTACCTTCAGACGCATGCGTCTAGACGTCGCGCGTTGGCGCATTGAGCCACGTATTCGCTCAAATATTCTTGGAGTTTCTCTAATTACCCTGCACGCATCGATAATGCGGTTTCTTAAGTCCTCTACATCGCGAACAGGAGTACGATAAACCAAATGCTGCAAATGGCCCCAAGTGGAGAAATCGAGAGGATTGAGATCCGAGGATCGAGCGGGCCAATTCTGTGGTCCTCCTCGACCTATCCACTGATTTGCATATGTGTCAAATGCTGACGTGCTACTTGACTAAAATGGACGGGAGCCCCATCATGCATAAAAACCATATCCATTCTGACGCCCAAAGGAACTTCCTCCAGCAGTACGGGATGCACTTCTCTTAAAAATTGAACGTATGCCTCACCATTTAACAGAGGAGGTAGAAAATGAGGCCCAATTAAATAATCCCTAATAACTCCGACCCACACGTTAAGAGAAAACTGTTCTTGATGGTTAGTTTCGACAATAGCGTAAGAGTTTTCATCAGCCCATATGTGGTAATTATGAAAATTAATAATCTTGTCCCGAGAAAAACTACATTCGTCTGTGAATTCGATCGTCTTCAGAAAGTCACGATTTCTTCTAATTATTTCCAGCATCCAATTGCAAAATTCAAGACGGTTCGGAAAGTCTCACGGTAACAGTGCCTGTACTCGTTGCAGATGGTAAGGGTATAAGAGATGTTCCTTCAAAATTCGAAATACCGTCATATGATCAACATTTAGCTGGAAAGCAATTTTTCTAGTACTGGTAGTAGGTTGTTCTTCTATCAAATTAAGTACTGCTTCCTCAAGCTGTGGTGTTCTTACTTCTCGATGGCGACCACAATCCTGCGTTCTTTTGTTGAATGAACCATATTCTCGTAATCGTTGATGAAGTCGGGCAAATATTCTATGTGAAGGATGCTGCCGTTGACGATACATTTCAGCATATCTTCTAGAAGCTTCTAACCCATTCCCCTGCGACAGACCGTAAACGTAATGCATATCAGCCATTTCCTCATTTGTGTATGCCATTTTAATAACAAGTGAATTATTAAAGTAACAAATTAAGAACAGAACAACAATTAGTATTACTTCAATTTCAAAAATTTACAAACTGACAGCTTGATTCCAATTTAATTGGCAGTATCGTTAATAGCGGCCTACTAGATAAATTAGTTTCGTATTTTCGTTTTATGGCGATATGTATCTTGTTCGTAAAATAATTTTTTGCTGCGAACTGGTTTATTTTGGGCAAAAAATTCAAGAGATTTTTTTTTTTAGAATGAAACACAGGCTATCGGAAATAAATTTTTAAATGGTAAACAAATAATAAGTAAGACAAAAAGTTACGTTGGAAATAAATTTTAGGGGTTGCTTGCGTTTTCCACCCCTTACAACCATGGGGTAAACCAAATAAATTACTGGCTAAGTGTCTTTTTGGTAGTAGAAAATGTCAGTTTAATTTCAATATTGTAACTTGTTTAGTGCTTGTGAAAAAAATTGTTAAACAAATTTTATGTACCCCTTTTAAGGGGCTGTATCTTAACAAGAGATGCTCCAATGAAGTTTCTTTATATGAAAGATCCTATCTTTTTGTCGATGAGGAATCACCCCCTTAAACGTTTTACACTTATTTAGTTACACCCGTATAGGGTGTCACAGCAACACAAGTTTGTCTACAAATATATTTCAAAAATGAAAACACAACTGCAATAATATGCAAAACTATATTAAGAAATTGTAACCTAATGTATAATTAAGGTTTAAAAAAATCGCGTACAAAGTAATTTGTTTGTAATTTGTTTTTTGGATCAGTATTAATGAAGTAAACAATTAAAGTTTCCGAGAAACTCGTTAAAACTGTAACATACTGTAACGTTCGACAACGTTGCAATATGTCAGACTACTGCTGATAACCTGAAAGACCAAAAAATATTGGTCATACTAGAAGATTGTAGCCATGCGTTTGATATTTTTTGTAGTGTTTCTTTGATACTTGAAAACTCGCTTGAAAATGTACATAAACAAAAATGGAGCCATTTCTGGTAACCATGACAAGCTGTATTATATGTCAATGTACGGCGAATCTATGTAAAACTTTGGTTACGAGACGTTTTTACGGTATGCGCTTCTTGCAAGCAACAGATTTTGAACACTTGTAACTATTATTCTGTGCTATGAAAATAGCTATAAGAAAACCATTCACTGTAAGTACCTATGTCTAGGTGTACGTATTTGTAATTATTATGTACATATACATGACAATCCTAATATAGTATGTGAGCAACGTTGTCACATATTCAAGACCTGTTTGCTATCATAATTATTTTACTGTTTGTCAGAAAACAAATTAATAAGTCAAATATATATAAATAATACTGCAGGTAACAACTACTCCGCGGACTAATGCCCCGACCGGCATTGAATTACACCTGCAGTATCTATGTGAACAGCCAAGAACCCTTGTCGGCCACACCACACATAGACCGGTTTCGGGTTTGTTAGAACTCATAAGTATGCCATAAGTGAGATGACCGAGGTCTGCGTTAAGTACCTGCTGCAATGTAGGTCGCTTCCTGTAAGTTGAGCCGTTTAGGCTGAGCAGGAAGTAAGCAGACCAATTATATTTCACCTTCACTTGATTTATATGTGAACAATATCATTAGTAAAAACAGTGTTAAAAATTCCGAGTTTTAGCAGTGTGGCTTTTCTCTACTTAACAATCATTGTGACACATTTTTAATTTTTTTTTAAAAGAGGAATAGATGTTTGAAAATGTCATCTATTTGTAAAACGTGCACGGCTGTCTTAAACAAGAAATCGCCTGGCTTGAAATGCCTGGGTTTTTGTGGTAGTTCTTATCATCTGAAATGTGTTGGAATCTCAGCCGACCAGTACAATTTGTTAAAATCTCCTAATTTTATATGGAAATGTTCAACATGTCTTACATCTTCTGGTGATGCACATACTAATGTGGCCTCTACGGCCTCTATTCAAACGGACACTATTGATGACACTTTAAGTAACCAACAATTACTTCATTTATTAACTGATATTCGATCTGAAATGAAACAATTGAAGGAGCAGCAAAATGAATTAATTAACTCTGTTAGTTTTTGTTCGGATAAAGTATCTAATTTCGAGATATCCTTAGTAAAATTTAATCAATATGTAAAGTTGGTTGATAATTTAAAAATTGAAAATCAAAACCTTAAAGAAAATGTCCAACTACTTAACGATAAATTAAACAATATTGAACAATATTCTCGAATGCGCAACATTGAAATACAGGGTATTCCTAAGAAAAACAATGAGAATATTTTGTCTGTGCTTGAATCTATTCATAATTATTTAGGGGTTCAATTTGATGCAAACATGATTGAAACTGTGCATAGAGTTCAGCCTTTCAATAAAACCTCCTCTGGTAACATTGTTGCTAAATATATTTATCCCAAGGTGAGAGATGATGTTTTAGCTGCTGCAAAAATAAAGCGTTCTGCCCAAACCAATTATAAATTATGTATCGATGGCATCGCTAATAATTTCTTTGTTAATGAGCATTTAACTCCAGATAATAAACTGCTATTCAAGAAAACTAGAGAAGTGGCTAGACACAAAAACTACAAATATGTTTGGATAAAAAATGGTAATATTTTAATTCGAAAAAATGATGGTTCTAAAGTTTTACATATCCGCTCTGAAGCTCAATTGGATGCAATGTAGTTTGGCCCTTTTTCTCAATTTTTCTATTTAATTTATATATATATATTTTTTGTTTATGGATTTCTCCGTTTTCTATCAAAATGTGAGGGTCTCCGTTCGAAGACTCAGGACTTCAAGCAAAATTGCATTACTTGTGATATGGACTTTATTTTTTTGTCTGAAACATGGTTAAACAGTAGTGTCGATAATAGTGAAATCTTTAACAATGATTATGTGGTTTTTCGGCGTGATCGAGAATCCTCTCGTAGCGCAAAAAGTGATGGTGGCGGCACCCTTATAGCTGTGCGACATTTTTTTCAAGCTGAACAACGAATGGATTGGCAAAGTGAAGCTGAGGATGTGTGGGTTACTGTTTATACTAATGCGAAACAAAAAATTCATTTATGTTGTGTCTATCTTCCGCCGCGGGATGAATACGCCTTTGCTTGTTTTCTACAAAATCTTTATGTTCTCTTCAACAAGTTTGGTAATGATATTGTTTTGATTTGTGGAGATTTTAATATGCCAGGCGTAACATGGAATACTAAAGAAAATCTTTATTTTTAATTCCTACAACAATTACTGATATAAATTCTTCCCTTATTGACGAGTTTTCTTTTTTTAATTTAATGCAGTTTAATATGTTTATTAACAGTAATAATCATTTATTGGATTTGATTTTGTGTAATGAGGACATTATAAAAAATCTAAACCACTCCCAGTTTCCACTGACTGATGAAGATGTCCACCACAAATCTGTTGAATTCATAATTTCGTTGAAATCGTTTACATTTTTATCTGTAACAAATAATAATTTTTTTAGAAATTTTAAGAAAACTGATTATAATGTTATTAATAATCTGCTGGAAAATATTTGTTGGGACAATTTATTTCAAAATAAGTCTGTGGATCAATCAGTGGACACTTTTTATAATAAAGTTATTGATATTATTGATAATCATGTTCCAAAAGAAAATTAATGGTAAATATCCTCTTTACTTCACATTTAATACTATTAAATATATCTTAGAAAAAAATAAAGTACATAAAGAATGGAAAAAATATAAAAGTCGGACTCATTATGATTTATTTTGTTTATTAAGAAAAAGATGTAAGCAGCTTATTTACACTGATTTTAAGAACTATACACATTCTATAGAGAATAGTTTGCCTAGTAATTCAAAAAAATTTTGGCATTTCATATCCGTCAAAAATCGTAGTAGCGGTATTCCTAATATTATGATGTATGACCATGTCACTGCTCAAGGTGGATGTGACGTAAGTAATTTATTCTCAAAATTTTTCAAAATTCTTTTGAACCATATAGTCAAACTGCTTTCGATAATGTTACTAACTTTTATGAAAATTGTACACCTTATTTAGTTGATAATATACATGCTACTACTGAACAGGTTTTAGAAATTTTGAGTCATTTGGATGAAAATAAGGGTGCTGGTCCTGATGGCATACCGTCGTGTTTTTTTTAGATGTGTGCGAACAGTTTATATGTCCCATTGACTATTATTTTTAATAAATCTTTTGAGGAATGTGTTTTCCCTAGGTTATGGAAGCAGGCTTATATAATTCCTGTTTTCAAAAATGGCAATAAAAATGTTGTCACTAATTATAGGCCTATTAGTAAAGTAAATATATTCAGCAAGGTTTTGAAAAATAGTGTATAATTTTCTCCTTAGTAAAGTAAAGCCTAGTGTCATTGAGCAACAACATGGATTTTTACCTAATAGATCCATAGAGTCTAATTTAATAAATTACTCCGAACACATTTTGTCTGCACTGGATTCTCAGATACAGGTGGATTCCGTGTACACTGATTTCAGTAAAGCGTTTGATAAGTTAAATCATAACATACTCATTGCTAAATTAATGAAAATTGGTGTGCACGGAAGTCTCCTTCGTTGGTTTTCATCCTATCTTTTCAACAGATCACAAATTGTATCATTAAATGGATTTCATTCAGCTCCTTATGTAACTACTTCTGGAGTGCCCCAAGGTTCACACTTGGGACCACTGCTCTTTATTATCTACCTTAATGATGTACATTTATGTTTTCATCATTAGTAAGTTTTTAATGTACGCTGATGACATAAAGATATTTTATGAAATAAAGCTGATTGTTTACTTGTCCAAACATATTGTAATGTGAATAAACTGTATCTTAATATAGAAAAATGCTTGTTTATTACTTTTACTAGGAACATTAATAAATACTCATATGACTATAATTTTAATCAAATTAATTTGAAACAAGTTTCTGTAACCAAAGATTTAGGTATAATGTTTGATAGCAAAATGTTATTTAACACACATATTGATTATGTCGTTGCAAAAGGCAGTAGGATGTTAGGTTTTATTATAAGAAATAGCAGATCTTTTAAATCACCTGAGGCATTGAAAACATTGTATTTCGCATATGTGCAAAGTAAATTAAGTTTTGCTTCTGTAATTTGGTCCCCACAGTATAATATTTACATTTCTAGAATTGAATCTGTTCAAAACAAGTTTCTTAAATTCTTAGATTACAAAGTCAATGGAGCATATAACATAAATTCTATAGCAATCATCAAAAGAGATTTAATATCATTTCTTTACAGAATCGACGTGAATTGAGTGACGTGATGTACCTATATAAAATACTCCATAGCTATGTAGACTCGCCCTTACTTTTATCTAATATTAATTTTTATGTGCCTCCCTGCAATTTTAGAGTACGTCACCCTTTTTCAATAAAATTTTGTAAAACTCAATCTGGACAGAATTCTCCAATTAATAGAATGTGTAAGTTTTTTAATACGAATTTTTCTAATGTGGATATATTTAATATTACTATAGGTATTTTCAAAAAGCATATTATGACTTTTTTCTTACAAATTTATAAACTATTTCTTCCAATTATAATGTAGTTTTTCTCTTTTATTTGATAAGTGTATTTATGTTTACATTTTTGTAGTGTTGTTGTCTTTCCAACACTGTACACCCATTTCTCTTAATTTTTGTTACTTACTTTGTGGAACACTTTTTAGGCTACTTTGCCTGTTGTGTTTTTCCTTATTGATAAATAAATAAATAAATAAATAAATAAACATACATATGAAGCCAGTTCAATTGTCGGTCATCTCACTTATGGCATACTTATGAGTTCTAACAAACCCGAAACCGGTCTATGTGTGGTGTGGCCGACAAGGGTTCTTGGCTGTTCACATAGATACTGCAGGTGTAATTCAATGCCGGTCGGGACATTAGCTCGCGGAGTAGTTGTTACCTGCAGTATCATTTACAGATTTCATGGCGTCGTCGCACAAGGCGAGAGGTCTGCGTTAAGTACCTGCTGCAATGTAGGTCGCTTCCTGCAAGTCGAGCCGTTTATGCCGAGCAGGAAGTAAACAGACTACTTATATCTACAGTCAAATATGTTTTGTTCAGTACAATTTATCATATGGAAAATCAAAGCACTCATATTCCGGATACCTTGTATTTTTAAAATAAAAATTAATCAAGGAAAATTTACAAAAGAAAAAACATAACCTGGCATATTGCAATCATTAAATAATTTTCATATATCTAAATCACTTTTGAAGATACATGAATACGCAGTCACAATAGATAAGATATAACCTATTTCTACATTTCAAAAATTGTTTCTTCTTATTTTGTTTACAATATAATTTTCAAAATAACATTGTCGTGCGGAAATAATAGTTTCTAGTAGAACTTTCAAGATTAATTTACAATTTACATCATGTGAATGCTTGTGAGCATAAAATAAGTAGCTTTTCATGTACATCTGTCCTGAACTGTGAACTTCTAACCAAATATGGACGAAGGACTATCAGTATCGGCCATTAACATTAAGGGAACCAACAGAAAGCCTGGAAAACCACAGGCTATTGGGTTAGAAAATGTTTCCTTTTCATTCTCCCTGCGCTGAATACTTTCGGGCCGATTCTACGGTGGAGGTTAATTTGCATGATTCATTATCGTGGACGTCTTCTCGTGGAGCTGCTTTGAGAATCTTTTGCTTACATCTCCGCTTACATAATTGGGGGAGTAATTGTTTTCCTTTCTAATCCCATTAAACGTTTGGGAAAGGAAAACGAGAAAAGTTGGAGCTCCGATAATTAATGGAAATTTAGTTCCGATATGCACCCGCTTCTTCGAAGCAGCGTCTCGTGTTTTATAATAGTTTCTTCCGCAATTTACAGGGTGTTCTGACGAAAACAACAATTTTGAAAACATTTTCCGTGAATTTTTTATACTAAAGTTTTCCATTCGAATCTGTCAAACTGAGTAATATTCTTGAGCAATATTTTACGGCTGACAATTTAACATTCAAATTTGATACAGAGCATAAATTATAAAAAAAGTAGCAGCTAAAACGACCAATGGCAATTTTGGAGATATTTTCCACATCTAGGATTTTTTTGCGGATATTGATTGATTGGTGAATGGAAAGAACTAGCAATATCAAATTGACAAGAAAACATTCACTCAATTAAGCGCACTAAATAAGTTTCACACTCTATTTTTATAATATTTGTTATATATGGATGTTGCAGCAAGAATCCAACAACAATTATTCATAACTCTTAATCCGTTGTTCCTGCACTATCAAGACTAATTTTCTGACAGTTTAAAAAGTTTGCAGCTTCTTCGTATACTGATCATTCGGCGCACGCGTATTAGTCTGTCAGATATCTACCTTTACTAGGCATGTAATATTAACCTATAATTTTATGGATAGTTGTCTCTGTCTCTTTTATAACCCGTTTAGAACTACTAGCTACTGTCGCCGTGAACGGTTATTAGTTATAATCACACTGTTCCAGCAAGAAATTCGGACCTAGTACAAATTGTCAGATATGTCCGTTATGTCCCTCCTTTAAAGATCTTTTTCTGTCAATGATTTGTCATCGATTGTGTGCAAGAACAAACCTAGAGTGTTCCATTGGGAACATAAAAACTGTGTAAGGGTTGCGATTACTACTTTTGTGAATATATTTGCAAATTTTTAATATTTTTACATTTTAGAATGATATCAATTTCGTCATGGATATAAAGTATGGAGATACAACAAAATATTTTCAAAAGTAGTAGTCGCAATCCTCCAACAAGAGAAAGTGAAAAAAAATACAGAATGTTTCATTTGAGATAAAAAATATAGGTACCATAATTTAGCGTCGTATAAGTAATTTTGGAATACCAGAAATCAATTTGATATCTATTTCCGGGAAAAAGTTGTGGATACCTTCTTCCTGCTTAGAGTTTTTTATGATGGACAATCCATATTTGATCATAGTTTCGATGTACATTGCAGAGGAAGCCACCAACCACCCTTCGCCTACACTTACAGCTTCATAACATTTTTTTTCTAGGGTAACTTAAAGTATAGTTAAAAATGTTTATTCGTTGACATATTTTGCTTAACTATAAATTTAATATGCTGCTAGTGGCGCCTTCTGCAATGTATATCGAAACTACGATTAGATTTCATTTTCTCATCCAAAAAAGCCCCTAAGTACCAAATTTCATGCAAATGATGCTATTATTAAGATAAATATTTAACTTGACTCCATAAAATAATGAATAATATTAATCAGGAACATATTTTCAATGTGAGCACCTATATATTTTCTAAAATTGCCTAAAAACCTCCATTGCACACAAACCAAGATGGTGGGATCATTATTTTTTTTCCTGGAAATATTACATTATTAATAAATTATTATTATTATTACATACTAAATATGCGTTTATCTCAAAATTGGTATACGCTTTTATCTCGAGAATGGTATACGCATTTATCTCGAAAGATATCGAATAAAACAAGGTATAGCTAGGCAAGGAATCGAACTACGAATGCAAAATATCAAATTTGGCAACACCGTCAAAATTGTATGGGTAAATTCTATAACTTAATTTTGTTCGTACCTGTATAATTAAGCATATCTAATTCTAATGTAAATGGTAATAAGTTGTATTACTATAAGCCACTATTATCACCCAAATGTCGAGGTTGCCAAAGCAACGGTTTAGACATTATGACTCAATAACTCAACTCAATATTTAACTTTTTATTTCGGAGCTCTGTATATCCATAAGGAAGCCCAATAAGACAAAAATGTATAACAAGTCCTAACATTATTTATGCTTTATCATTTCTGACCACTAATTTATGACATCCTGTATAAATATATAAATAAATTCATCCATGACCACTATATTAAGCAGGTGTTTAACACGTCTGTTTTCCGCGGATTAAAGGTCTTTTAACACACTACTGGATTATAATTCATAATACCATGCTTCGATTGTACAGCATTTTATTTAGAATTATTATTTTTAACATTTATCTCAAAGACGAGTGTCTGAAGGACTGAAGGGGCCCACAACTTTGTCAGGTAGGACCTGGATTTTTTCAGCAATTGCCATCTTGCTAGACAGTGTTCAATATAATTTACCGCTACCGTAGTCGATTTCCAACCACCATGACGCTTCACAGTGGCATTAGACAGTAATGTTACCGCAGAACATCTCATTCCATATCCGGTAAAACTTTCTGGATCAGGGAGCCCAATAAATGCAGCCAATTTTGAAATTGTATTGATGACTACATGTTGTGCAGTACATTTTCCAGTCACATATCGCAAGAAAAATCTCCACCGGCATTTTTAGGTCTCAAATTGATGTATTTTCGACACATTTCTGCAGCATTGATTGAAAACACTTTCACGATCGTAAAACTTCTTGAAATATTTGTTTTCGTATTCAGAATGAGTACGTATAGGTAACTCGCTTTATCTTGGACATGGGTAATATCCAAAAACGTTCATCGACAAGCACTACGCAAACGCTCAATGTATAAAATGAAATATTAAAATCGTATATTTTTACCTTAACTTGGAAATATTTTTCATCCGGTGCCTTTTTCAAAATCTCTTCGATTTGATTACTCTCCAGTATCTTTGCCTTCTTTGGTTTATAATTTCGTGATTCTACTTTCTACTTATGAAGTAAGTTTACGATACTTCGAAATATTAATACTTTTTGCGCTTTCAATATTGATTTTAGGATGGAATATTTTGTCCACATCGAATAGGCAGCAAACCGTTTCTCCGCATTGAGAGAGTAGGATAGTAGCACCTCTTCTGTAATTGATCATTCTCCTATGCCCCTTTTTTCGTCAGTTATCAAATTCCTCCTCGAACACACTTTTGCTGTTCGCTGGTAACAGACGTAATGTTGCTTATTGAGCTTCTTGTTGTATTTAAGCCGGAATGAAGAAATTCTCACTCATTTTTTGTGTCGATTTTTTCAAAACCACAATTTTAGACCCGCTTTCACACGCATCTGTAAATTTTCTGCATAAATTAAACTCACTACCGTTAATGTAATGAAAAAAAGATGAGCTAATATCAAAAAAGGATATCTAGTAATCAGAATATAGCATGGCATTAATTTATTTCGGAATATAGTCGCTTCCATAGTCAGATAAGCAGACAGGAAAACAAACATTCCTAAAACAAAGAAAATCCAATGGCGGAGCACTGGCGGTTATAAAAAAATATGTACACAGCCACGTCAAAAGCCGCGCATTTGACAATAAATGATCCTCTAGCGAAAACAATTCCTTCACACAGATGCCATCGAGAGAGCTTGTCTAACTTCAAACAATGCTTCGACGAGACACAAAGCCAGTGTCTTTAGGCGAAGATCTAAG
Source organism: Monochamus saltuarius (assembly GCA_025584915.1). Lineage (NCBI taxonomy): Eukaryota > Metazoa > Arthropoda > Insecta > Coleoptera > Cerambycidae > Monochamus > Monochamus saltuarius. Next base: position 9,853,990 of record CM046726.1, read on the forward strand.
GATGGCGGAGATGGGAATTTAAATATCAGCCGTATCGTATAGTCTTTAATATACAAGAAACAATAGATTGTGTAAAATATGTATTTCCCAGTTAGTTCCTTACTTTCATTGTTAAAATTTCAAATTTGTTAAGCAGAAACTTTTCATAATTTTCAATTTTTTTGAATATATTTTATTCATGTACCTGGAGACATTACTCATCAGATATAATTTATTCGACTAAAGGTGGCCATACACGAGCCGGCTTGCCGGAAAGCTAAACCTGTACTTTCGGGTACGGCATACATCTTACCTTAAAATTTGATAGTAATAAAACTATAAAATAAAACAAAAATAAAAAAAAATGAAAACTAAAGAAATTCAAAATGAGTACCATGGGCACCACTGTCGCACGACTATATATGCACGTTTTCTGAAGAATATATGAGGTTAGCTGTAATGTAATCTTAATAAAATACCACTACACAAAATTAATGGCGATGGAGATATGTAAAACTTGTTTTCAAATAGACTTCTAGGAACATCTTTTAAAGCTTACTTACATTACTAGAGACAAACTGGGTGTAGTTGAACTTACCTGAAAAAAAAAATAATAATTTAACATTTTTATCATATCATTTAACCCTAATAATTTAAACAGTAAATAATAATAATATACATTGTTAGAAACCGGAATGTTTAATTTACGAATTATCATAATATGAAACTTGTATACTAAAATAGATGCCGTTTTATAATAAATTTCAACGTAAACAAACATCAACAACTAATTTGTCCCAACCTAAGTTCAGTCTTTATGTAAGTATATTTCATTGCAATCAAATCCATCAGTAACGCGGAGTAGCAAAGCTACATCTAGCGATCATTCGCTACTCTATGCCGGACTGGCAAACTACAGACACGAAGCGATCTGCATCGCAGTAGATAACCAGCATTGAAAACTAGCGACCTCTATCGCGAATCGTCGATAACGATGTTGCGAACACGGATTTCCAGGAAGTAACTACTCTGCAGGCTAATGCCCCGGCCAGCATTGAATTACACCTGAAAACCTTTTCCAGATATAATTAAATGCTGACCAGGGTATTAGCCCGCAGAGTAGTTGTTTTCTGGAATTCCATGTTTACAAATCCATCAATATTGTTTTATATTAAAGAAATATAAATTTAAAGGCATCTATATCAAGATATCAACCACTTTACAACATTTTCGATATTGAGTACGTCTTAAATCGTCCGGTATTATAAATATTTGCAATCGTCCTTTTTTTGCAGAAAGCACTGTTTTATGGGAATAACGCTTTAAAAGCCGTATGACACGGTATAAAATTGTATATAAAATTTTGCATAGAAATATAAGTATTTTTTATATATTTAATTTTTGATAAACACTAATAATAATAATTGTTATTATAACCAATAACTTATAAACTAAGCAAACATAGGAAAGATGCATGATAATATAATATCATATAAAAAGCTATTTTAAATGTTAGACCGTGTCATACAGCCTTAAGGTAAATTTCCAGGAAAAAGACGTTGTCACATTTATCAACGTTGAAAATATTTACTATTGTTTTACAAACATTAATAAATATTCTTAGGTCATCTCCATCATTCAGTTAATTTAAAAATATAAATTATCGTGGCCAAATATAAAGTTATGTTTGCGTGGGAAGGATATAAGGTTCATTTTCAGCATTATAACATATTGTATTCATTAATAAGAACGCAAATATGCCTGCAATTTATTAATTTCAAAGGAAAATATTAAGGTACGCTTTTATAAGACTTAATTACAAATTTTCAGAAGGAAAAGAATGAATAATATTTTAAAGAACTTCAGAGTTTTATCGTAACATCTAAAATACTTTGTAAAAGGAAAATCGTTATTTAAAATTGAAAGGTAGAGACTTAATTAAACTTTAAAAATAAGAGTTATATTCATACAAATATAAATTAAAATATGCAACTGCAAAATAATATGTATTTTTAATGTGCTCATTTGGTCCAAACAATAATAATTATTTTTAGTAACTTTAACAGGATTTAAAATCCGTAACTTTAAAATTACATCGACATTCTACTATTTTGGGCCTCAAATATGGACACCAACCGCGTTAAAGAGCGATTCACTTCTCAATTCAAGCTATAAATAATTTCGAGAACATCTTGAGACATTATATTTTCTGACATTTTTCTAATTTAAGTTATTGCTTAACCATTTTGTGCAATTATAAAAGCAGTTCAAACGCCTAAATAGAGTTAGTTATAGCCGCTATAAGGATTAAAGAAGAGAAATTCCACGGATATGATGCCCGCATACCAGAACATAAAGAACTTGGAGAATTCGAAGCTTGTTACCTACAGTTGTGGAATATGTGACCTGAGCTTGGCTCCTCTCTATAAGTTTACGTGAAAATTTTCTCCTCTCTCGTTGATTAAAATTCTCGAACAATATCAATTAAAATTAAAACGTCAAAATTATTTTCAAAAAATGAGCTTCTCAATTTTAACATATGCGGTTAATAATTTACAACATTATATATTCTATTTTTACTACACTGTAAAGGTATTTAAGCTACTATAAATCAATTCTCCTACAATTTCTATCAATTAAATCATATGTATGTACTCTGATACCAGGTATCTAGATGGATGTCTTCTTATTTTCTTGACAGATCATCATCACTTTTGACATTATCGAAATTTAATTTAAAACAATTTTAATTTATGTAATAATTTTTATAGTTTGACCAAGCCACCTTCTATTGTGGTTGAATTTTCAAGTCGCCACAGTTTCAAAAGTGACATTAATTATTGGATGTTTTCATTCAACCAGGTATAACTTTTTGGTAGCACATTTAGGTAGATTAATTATTATTCAAGATGATTATTGAATAGAATTTTGTCTATGGAATTGTTAATTAGCATACCTAGATATCTGATATCATAGGACATATATATGACTTCATTGATAGGAATTGTAGGAAAATTGATATTAGTTTAAATATCTTTACAATAAAGTAAAAAATTTACAAATAGATGTTGTGGGTGTAATCCTTAAGTATTTACACCTATAGTCAAGGGTGTAATTCAACGCCGGTTGAGGCTTCAGTTCGCAGAGTAGTTAGTTTCACACAATATTGTTAATGCCTAATAAAAAATGTATACATACAAAAAATATATATCTCCACCAGATATTGTTGCCCAACATATAAATATATATCTACTAACAAGAGTTTCAGAGAAGTGACAACTACAAGTTTATCTCTGTCCTTATTCCGACGAAAGATCTGTAGAAAAGCAATTTTGTAGCCATTAGTTGATGTGTCCGAATTCTGTTAGTAAGGAGGAAATTACTTTCCCCTTATGTTCATTTTCAACCAGTAAAGGGTGTTAAAACAAAACTGATATCTTCCTTTACCATGTCCTCAGAATAAACTAAGACAAATACTTTTAGACTCCGCTAAATACAAAAATCACAAAAGTAATTACGTCTTTCAAATAAATTAAAACTACAACATGCACAATCACAATTAGTGTAGTATAAGCATATAATAAAGCAAAATAGATACAGTACAGTACATACTATTATGTATCTGCTTAATTTAATCGTAAATATATTGCTCTAACGTTTTTTTAAAGTTTAGATAAGTATTAAGTGTTCCACTTATGTACACGATTTATATACAAGATACAGATTAAAACAGTACCTACAGATTTATATTAAATCTAAAAACAAGTATGTTTTGAACAAAAATATTTAACACTATTTTAAACGTAGAATCGACAATTTTCCGGTAACACATTTTTATTTTGACGAACGCTTTCTAATACGTAGGGAGTAAAGGAAATTTCTCATAGCCCCTTAACAAGAAACGCATAACAGTTAACCACACTAGGTGCGAAAATAGTTGCTAACACACACATGCGTTAGGAAAATAACGCACAGCTATCATTATCGCGTCTTTGTTGTACATCAACATAAATTTAAATTTATGTAAATCATAAAATCACATTAGGTCTGTTAGATCTGTTCCAACAGCCTTCGAGAACTGGTTCAGAACTATCAGAAATGTTTGTCCAACTCCGTCTTACATCAGATTCGGGGAAAGTACATTAAGAATTGAACTGACTGAATAGTTCTGGACGGTTCGGAATTGATTATTGCTGTTGTTGGAACAATCCTGTTATCTTTTATTAATCTTGGCTATTAATATCATAAAATCCGGTCGAATAAAATATGGATCCAACGTGCGACGTATCGAAAGTGATGATTTGCCGAAATGGGCTGTGCCAGATAAATGCAGATGTATCTGGCAAATTACTCGTGATTGGCTATAACTTGCGCGTTGTTTAAATTAAAATGTTATAAATGTCTGTTATGTCAAAGCAACATAATATTGTTACAGAATTTGCCCCGCTCGCACCCAATTCGACGACTGTGGTTTCGCAAAACGCTAGATTGCTCCGATCGCCCCTACGCGGTTCTGGTAAACAAACAAAATAATGCCGTATATCGAGGCGCGACTGGAATATGGAGAATCGACGATCTTTTTAAAATTTTGCATGTCTCCATAATTTACCGTTCTGAACAACTTTTTCAAGTAACATTTTGCTGTATTTTCAGTAGAAAAGGCACTTTACCTGAAACGATAACAGTTTTCAATCACTGTACTGAATATTTCAAATACGATTATTTCAAAAATGGTTACTCCTAACGACTTCAACTAGGTATACCTTTGTCTGGTAGGAGAATCGATTGTTTCAATAGACAGATGGATACAATAAACATAAAAAAAGTTCTGCCATTTAAAAGAAACATGCTGTGCCATAAGTGGCGCTCTCTAAAAGTGACATCAAAATTAGTTAAAAATTCTTTTTTGCCGTGCCAAAAAACATAAATGTGCCAATTTTTTTTTAAATACTCCGACAGGTTTCAAAGCTATTGAGATATTTCAAAATAAAATTCTATATTGAACGCCCTTTTTTGAAACCAGCAACATTCGGATAAGGCATATTTGGCTCAAGCGACTTTTTTTTGGTCACCAGTATCTCCAGCTCCGAGATTTCCCAACCTTTCACAGACACCCTGTATATTAAGGAATAATCAAGTGTATGTGTAATAAAATTAGAAAACTTCAGAAAGAGTGTGGTAATACAGTGTACTACAATCAAACTATTTAATTTTACTCAGTTTATTATGAAATTTTTCAGAAGTTTTCATGTGACTTCTGTTGCACACGCGCAGAGGCTCATCAACCTAACCTGTAACCTAATACGTTTTAGTTGTGTTGTTCGCGTGTAGTAGGCAAACATATACGGCTCATTAATAAGGACTTTTTGTGGTACAATAAGTATAAATTGATATTTTGTTACGTGTGCATGCAGCTTGTGTCAATTGAAATATTATACAATTCGTAAATATCATAGATAGAAACTGAAATGGTTCGTTGTGTAGATGTTTGCATCAAAACTACGCTATTACATGTGTCTCTAGACAATACAACATTCACTTCGGTCAGTGGTCGCGCGGTTTACGGCGTCAGTACTTGAATCGAGGTGACTAGATCGGTGTTGGTTCGCGCCCAGCTGCCGGTAGACCGTATATAAGCTATATTCGTGGAGAGGATTGGCACCCTCTCTGCGGGTATGGTAGGGTGGAAGAATGTTGGCTTGGGTCAATGTGAGAGATTGATACCGGTTGATATTTGACTACCCCCCTAATTAATGAGGTTTTCCAGGTTTCCCTCATTCCTGCACTGAATAGTGGTTAGGGCCTACCAACGTAAGTCGTTCCTGGGCGCAAATGCGGCCTGCTTAATAATAATATGCCGCCACAAGTCTCCGACTTCTGGGCTAATCCCTGTGATTAGAATGAGGGGTAGACATATTATTATTATTATTATTATTATTATTATTATTATTTCAAACAACATATTTATCTTTGTGACAGTAAAAATAGTAATTCCTTACAACAGATATTAACATTAGTTGTAGTTACGTTAATTATAAATTTGCTGTAACTAAAATTCGAGCTAAACATATTTATTTTCACACAGATATACGTATATCTACAAATATTTGCAAATACCAAGGAATATAATATACTGATGTTTCAAGAATTATGTAGTATTTTCAGCAAAAATATTCAACATATTTTCTAATGCAAATGATTTCATTCATAGGTATTTACCTACATTGCAATATATTTTTAGATGATGGATGAACAATACACTTTTACAGAGAAGAATGGATAATTCACGTTTAGTGGATGGATGGAGAAATTCCACTAAAAACATTTTTCTTCACAGAATTTATTTTGGCTCCTGACAAGACCTTCTTAACTATTTAGAAATAATAAAGCGACTAGCATAGTATAATTATTATCGAATTATAATAATAAAATATACTGTATTTCTAATAATTTGTTAGTAACAGATATCCTACATATTATATTGACCAGCTTAAACCTGTACTTTTGTACATTTTAACAAGCAGAGACTTTTTTCCATGACGTTATTTTTCTTTTTTTTTCCCACTTTTTAACTTCATCAATACACTCTCCAAATGGCTACACAAATAATATAATACATTTTTAAATTGCAAGTTAAATAAAATGTAAATATTTGAACTGATTGATAATCTCTTTGGTATATAATTTTTTTTAACATGTATATATATTATAACTTTTTACACAGTTATTGAAAAAGTTTTCTCTATGCATATTGTTCCTTGTTAGTTAATAAACGTAAGTATATATGTACTGATAAAATATAATAAAAATTAAATTATCTACTCAGTAAAATTACATATCTATATTTTACAATTCTAACCTAAAAATTACAATGTATATGTCGAGACAAATTATAGTGTCGGAAATTTACAATTGAATCTCATAATGGTTGTAAAATCACGTAACATAATACATAAAATTTTATCCATGTTTATTTCTGTAATATTATAGTGTACTTTCATTTACAAATTGTCAACGTAAAGTTATGTGAAATTACAGACAAATTTTTATCAGTGCGGCATTTGCGCGCTATTGTCAAACATTTATGAGGGAAAAATAATTATTTTCCACAAACTGAATTTATTGTTTGTACAAAATATTTTTTTGTTTGATTGAGTCCAATCTATCATTAAAATAATGGCAGTCAATCCCCTTACACCTTGTATATTTGGAAAATATATGTAGAATGAAGTAAAATCAATTCATACATAACGCCATTCTTCTTCTCTCTGTTTCTTATTTTTATGGAAAACTCTAAATAAACGATTTTCATTCAAACCACGTCACCCTTAAACAGAGTTGAAACTCATAAAATATTTCAAATTTAAAGAGCCGTATATAGACTGAGGTTTTGAAATGTATTTTCCATGATTAATTCTAATTTTTCTTTCAGCAAAATGAAATTTAAGGAATTTATAGCTAAATAAAATACATTTCTTGTCATTTAAGCATTTCAAGTTATATCTAAAATATTTAGACAAAATATCAGGAACTCCGGAAACAATTTATGAATTCAAATAAACAGAAATAAAACTTTGTTTATTAATCTTTTAATAACTTGCTAATCCCATAAAATGTTACAAATCGCGATAAAATGGTTTCAGAGATTTTAAAATATCGCTAACAAATTGAAAACTTTCCTGATAATTTCAATTCAGGAAAGGTTTCGCGAAGTTTCTGTCTCAGTGCTCAATATGCCACGTGTAAACCCACACCCTAAATAATCCAAGACTTGGAAGTTTCGTGCGATTTGCATAAAAATCACATTGAATTTAGTATAAAGGAACAGTTTAATTTTTCATATATTTTCAGGTATTAACAATATTGTGTGAAACTAACTACTCAGTGGACAAAAGCCCCAACCTGCGTTGAATTACGCCCATAATATCTACCCATATATTAGTTTAAAATACCTTTCTTAAACAGTAAAAAAGAACATTTTAATATTACAATATTTTTGTTAATGAGCGAGACGACTTACGTCATACGAACAAATGAATAAATCATTATATTTTCATCAAAATATTTAAGAAACTGCAACTGATAGTAATAAAACTATATACTATACAAAATGTTTGCACTGGATATTGCACTAAATTGCAAAAAATTTTTGTTTTTAACGCGACCAAATATGGAAAATTACGTTGACAATAAAAACATATGTGTAACGTCAGCCGACGTAAGACGTCTGAATTCTTGAGTATACTTAAAACAATTATACTATAAATAACTATTATTATTACTATTTCAAATTAGTCTACCGTAAAATATAAATAAGATTTTTTAAACTAAACGCGAAAATTGCTGATAGAGAAATGATCGAATTGCAAAATTGCAAAATTTATAGAATAATAATTATCCAGTCAGAAATTGGAACGATCTTCCTTGATTTTTAAGACTTTAAATTTTAAAATTTTTTTACTTAATAGTAGTTAATTCGGTACAACATAATCACATGTTTGATTTAATAAAAATTGTAAAATTTATTTGATTTAGCTTAATATATAGCTAAATTAATGTAAAAGTACAAGAGATAATAATAAAAAAAAATAAAAAATAAAATAGTTTTTTTTTAAATGCTTAAAGGGCTTATGCAATTGTTTGATGATGAAAAACCCTTATTCCGTTATAATTTTTATTTCCCCGTCAATAAAAAGAAAATAACAGAATTTTCAATGCTTTTTTCAGTGATATTTGCCCAACATTCTTTTATGTTTGGCAAACCCAAGATCTCACCCCTGCCTTTACGAGCGATCGCTATCCCCATGTTTGCTTACATCTGCAAAGTGTACCCTTTCACACCTTCGCTAAACGAGTACGAGGTTGTTCACTTGTGTGTTTCACTGGAAAATATTAAATTTTCTCAACAAGTGTTAGCCAGGTGCAAACAGAATTTGTGAGGGTTCTCCTACTAGAATAAAAAAAAATTAAATTGTGATTCCTGAAAAAATGGTTTTTGTTATGCTTTTAAATAAGTACGAAAAAGCATTGTGTGTATTATACAGTTTCTTTTTTTAACAAATTTGAACGAAGAATTTTATATACAAAAAAAAATTCTAACACAACAAACAAGACGCATCGTTTCCAAGATACAGAGTGTTAAAGATTAAAAATATGCTCCATTTCAGAACTGAATAATTTATGTAAATTATAATTTGTCTCACTCACAGTAGTGATGATTTATCATTTCTTAAATTAGGTTCATCAATTTAAAGATAAATATTATATTAAATTTACGTTCAATAAATATTACTACCTGCATACAAATATTGTTAATAGAATTAATTAATTTACACAATATATAATGTAATGTATAATAATAATGAGTATAGTTTTTAAATGCATCAATGAATAAATACATTTTAATTTTACAAAGAATTAGCACATTTACATAATAAATTTTTTCAGTGTATTGTAATAATAATGGGACTCCCTCATATTAGTCTTTAACTGAATAGTTATGAGTGAGAACTAATGTTGAAAATTAATAGTAGATGTCAGCAGTTCAAAATACATCGCTAAATTCATTTTAAAGAGTAGCATTATTATTGCTATATGTATATTGTATGTTGTGTCGATCAAAAAATTAACTGCAAAACAACAACAACGATGTAATTACTTCCTACACATAAGCAATAAGTCATTTTGTCAATATATACAGGGTGATTTAGAACTTATTTAAAAAAAATGGGAATAGATACGTCATGAAAAATAGAGTCAATACCGCAACAAAATGTAAAATACTTATAGTTTCCGAGAAAAAAATTGAAGTTCTAGTAGTTTCAACCTTTACATCGCTGGACTACTTCAGTCTCTAGTCAGGCGATTTCAAATATATGATTACATGTCGTATTAACTTTTTTGTGATGCAAGTATTTACATTAGCTTTTCAAATATCAAAAATTGCTTACGTATAGCGACTCGCAGTTAATGGGTGTCGTTTTAACGTGTTGCAGCAGTGTGGCGTATCAATATATTTTTTGAGGTCAGCGGGGCTGAACTCTGAGACTGAGGGGTTCATAATGGCTTGCCAAGATGGTGTAATTAACACTCTCGTCTATCGTAGTCGTATCTTGGGTATTGAGGTTCCTGATACCAGCTGCAGGGTCTGCCGCCAAGCGCCGGGGACGCTTATGCATCTCCTGTCTGCCTGTCCGGTATATGCGGCCACAGCGTACATCCAAAGACACGATTCAGCCTTACGGGTGTTGTATTATCATTTACGACACTCGTATGAGATAGACGAGACGCCCATACTGCCTTATGCTCCGGGGGATATAGAATCCGTTGTGGGGAATGAGAAGGTGGGCGAATTTATTGGAACTATTTATTCCCCACCCTCAGGCAAATTCAAGCCAATAAGCCTGATGTAGTCCTCCTCGACCACCAACTTAGGACGATGTTTGTGATTGAGTTCTCGGCTCCCGCAGAGAACAACATCGTCCTAAAAGAGGAGGAGAAACGGAGGAGATCTTCTCTCCGAGCTCCGCAGGCTGTATCCAGACCACTCTGTTAAGGTTGTGGTGCTAATTATAGACGTCCTGGGTGGAATGAGATATACGCTGCTTTCTGGATTAAAGATGATACCGGCTTGCCGAAATTCGGCAGAGATCTTAGCAGGCAGAATGCAGAAGGCAATCGTCCTTGATTAGCTACGTCTGCTCAGAACATACGATTTACGGGCGCAATGATTACTGACTCCACGGAGTGGAGAGTGGTCATTGTTTCACTCTTCAGGACAGCTCCGAATGTGTCGGAGCTTCGGAAGGTGTGACTGAAAAAAATAATAATAATAACATGGACTTAGAATATACCTTGTACAAGAAAATCTAAAATTAAAAGTGTCTACATTTTTAACATCATACAGGTATTCTCCACATGAAGCAATGGAATATATTAATCAGCTTTCAAACTGGAATAAATATTTTATAGTTAAATACATACAATACAATACCTGTGAGTCAATCACTTATCGTCTGAAGAAAATATTTTTTCTCAGTCATCGGTCTTGTAAATCTAATTTTGACTTCTTTCGCCCTAAAACCTTTCATTCGATTTATTTAAATTAGATTTCATTTCGAGGAGAGTAACAATAACAATAGAACAGTGGGCCAATACAGAATTTATTCCGTTGCTTCCAAAACACCAAATGATTCTCCACGTTCTTGAATAAGGAGACAGAATTCAGATTAAATTAATCAGAGAAAAACTAACAAAATTACTTTCTTAAGTATGCACATCCCTAAAGTTTAATTAAATGTTAGGATTCCCAACACATTCCACCAGGCACCTAATTGGTTGTGCCGCCTAGCCGGGCTAAACATTATTTCCTTTAGTTCAACTAATAAGGATTACGTGACTTCTCAAAGAGCTATTCAATTAGGGAGGCAGGTCTGCGAAGAGCATGTAAGATTCCCATCTAGCAGAGATAAAAGAAGGCGTATATTATTTAATTTACTTCACGAAGTAGGCGGTGTGCCCGACATTAAAAATAAATTCGAAAGTCGCTCTGTGAATTTATCAAAAAGATTATTTTTCTGCCATGAAATACTAACTTGTGTAAAATATCTTAATCTACTGTAATTTAGTAATATGAATTTTACAGTTTTATAGTTACGTAAAGACATCTATTACAAACCTGGTGCTGATACCCGTATAGGACTAGCGCGGTAATGAAAAAAATACAGCTTTTATAAACATTTTCTGTTAAATAATACCTCGATTTTGAAAAGAATGATTTATTTATTATAAAGCTATACTACTATAAATATTAATAATACACTTTTTACAATAAAACATTTGTATACCGGAAGTAGATGTGATGAAGTTGTTTAGGTTCGAATTTCCAATCGTTAAATCCGGTGTTTGACCCCGTGATATTCTTTAATATATGATTCTTATTTTTCAAAGAATCCTCAACATTGCCTTCAGCCGGAGAAAAAGATTTCTAGCCTCCATGACGCTTTAACATATTCATATCTACACTGCTATCAACAAGAATGGGGTCGGAGGACCTTCTAAAATAATGTCCAGTGCATTCTTCAGAATTCTTCAATCTAAGCTTTGTTGAAATCATTGTTCATTTGTAGTACTTTCATAACATAGCCTTCTTCCGTAGAAGATTTCCAGCACCCATGAGGCTTTGACACATGCAATGTCCAGAGTATTCTTTGGGATTTTTCAATTCAAGCTTTGTTGCAATAATTTTTGGAATGCTTCTAAAAGTATTAACTCCTACAAGCTAGGAGGTACATTTTCCTTGTCTGTAGAATATAAAAAACCTTAAAAATTCTGGACTTTTTGGCCTTGCAATCCTTTCAACTTATTTTCAAAAATGCAATTATCTGATAAAATCTATTTATATCTTGATTTTTCTTAACTAAAATCATAGTTCTCAACATTGAGTAGTGAGTACATAGTGTAGGTGGTTTCTGGGACCGTTGCTTTCTGGAAAAATAAGCCAAAAGGATTTTCTCAGACACCTTTACTTTGTTAGCTTTGCACCAATCTTCAAACTTTTGGTATTCCAACTCATACTACGCCTAGGAACTAGACTTGAGATCGCTCCTTTTGCCACTGCTTCTGTATCAGAGAGAAACTTCCATCAGAATCACTCATTCTGAAAATAGGCCTTCCAGAAGGTCGGATTTAAATAAATTGGATTTCATATTTGTCTGAAGTGCATATATACCAGTGAAGTGAGCATGAAAAATTGATTTTTCCAATTAACTATCTAGTGCGGGAATTAGAGACAATAACACCTTATTAACTTATTGTAGCTCCTAGCCACATAGTCATACTATGCACTACACTACGGCAGGATAGAAAAATGTGTTTCTCAAAGGCACGGACAACGGAAAATTTTAGACAATCGAGGTACAATTTTAGTTTTCCCATAGGCATGTCTTAGAACATTATCAAGAAATTATTCAATATCCAGTATTATGTAAAATCTAATTTATTTGCAGTTGTTCATAAATATTTTACAGTTTATTTTCAAATTATATTGATCGATATTGGACATTTACGCTATATTGGAATAGAATTAGTTTTTCAAGTAATATGTCTGGAACAATAATATCAGATAATTTATATCACAGGTCTATTCGATCTTATACTTTACAGTCTTATCTTAGTTTGAAACACTTATAGAAAACTGAATATTAATATTTTTATGATTTAGGTATATGAAAGCGTCCTATAATTCGTTTCTGAGCATATTGGATGTGAAATTTCAGAAAACTTCATAAGGAAATTTTTCCAGGCAGTCTATTGAAGTGTTTAAAATGTAGGTTCTAACTTGAATAAACATAATAAATTACGGTGGGATATAAGCGGTCTGCTACTTTTTGCTCGGCCTAAGCGGCCCGATTTGCAGGAAGCGATCTACATTTCAGCAGGTACTTAAATGCAGACCTCTCGCCCAAAGCGACGCTCCATTACATCTATAAATGATACTGCAATAAACAACTACTCCACGGACTAATGCCCCGACTGGCATTGAATTACACCTGCAGTATCTGTTCAATGCCGGTCGGGGCATTAGTCCGCGGAGTAGTTGTTTCCTGCAGTATCATTTATAAAAATAAATTAAATTTCGAAAATTGCCGTCGTTCCTTGTAATAGCGGAAATGACAAAAACCGATTTTTTTATTTAAATTCGTTCATTCGCCGCCTATTTTCCTCATATCCAATATGATATCGCTAAGTCTAATAAAAAATAAGTCAACCCTACGGCTCAAAAACGGGAAACTTCAAGATGTATTCTTAAAGTAAACATAGATGTAGGTACCGTTATTTGTGCATTAAGTCAGTACAAACCTCTGGAGCTTATTCGAATAAATTCTGCAACCGGCGCTTCTGATCGAAAGGAAATAAAAGCAGTTAGAGCGGAGGATCATATATAGAGCTCGATTGCAGGCTCCCATTCTATCCCAAACAGTTCCTGTGTGAGAAATAAACCGTCGCATCTACTTTGCTTTACATAGCCTTTCCATTTTCAACTGGGATTTGAAAAAAAAGTGTCACAATCTTGGCTCTTGCTCGTATTCGAAGTCCTTAGTTCACATACGCGTATTACATGTTCTTTAAAAAAATAAGTTCTAGCACAGGATGTAACTAAAATTGATACTACTGAATAAATATTCAGTCTTTAAAAATAACTACAACTTTTCAATAAATTAGAACCAATTTTATTGTCTCAAAACCAATTGGCTAAGTTGCTTCCAACTGATATCAGTTTATAAATGCAGTATACATTTCTGACTAGTTAACTATATTCTACTCAAATAAGCAACAAAAAAATTACTCGCTATTGCGTAGTAAATAATTGTACATTTTTTAAGACATCTTGATATGGAAACCAGTACAGACAATAGTCACCTTCAACGAAATATGCCAAGTCAGTTATTACTTTATTTAAATTTCACGTGGCACACCTCATTTTAGCAGGTTATTCTTTACTGTTATCGAGTAGAACCTGTTGTTCTCTTGTTTACATTTTTATTTCAGGTATCTATATTGGACTTATTTATTTAGGAGTACCAGTGCGATAACCCAAAATCCAAATCATACACGTATCTAAATTTGGTATTAATAAAAAACTTATTAAAAGTTAGTGTTGCGTTAATAATTGTAAAATAAATATTACGAAATATTTATAAAACTGAGCTCACAATATACAGTGTTTCTGAAGATAGTGCATTCATTTAAAGAGTTTGTAGATGACGTGAAAATTGACAATTTTTTTTAAACAACATAATTCTGCTCATTTCAATTCCAAATAATCGTTGTAATAATTTTATTTGGCAACATTGTATATATCTTCCTTCTGTTTTTAATGAACACTTGAATATCCATCTACTAGTATTGACCGGATACGAAATCAACATTATTTGACAATAAATTTAGAGATATTTCAATTTATCGGCATTATCCCAAAGTTCTTTGGGTTGACTAACTATATCTAACATAAACAAGGATATTACATATTATTCGTTATAAGGGTATCAAGATAATACGATCTTAAATTAAATTTAAAAAATCTACAAATAATATGCTATATTCTTCTCCCACATAAGCCACTTACGATGAAAGTTAAGTGGACATCATAGCTATTTTTTTAGTAGATGTAGAACATCCTGTTACTATACGAGTATGACTTCTTTTTTTGGAATTTTGATTTCTTAAAAAATGTAATTGATACACAGCCCCTAAAAAAATATTTCTCAGATCTGGAGATCAGACCATGTTTACTATATGCTTTTGGGGTCACTGGATCCGGGGTACATTTAACCCCATCACGTCATGGTTTTGCCATAACCTCAGAAACCCCAATAATGTAGGCTTTTTAGCACTATAATTTATATAACACATATAACACAAATTTTAAAGATAAAGTTGTTAACCTCCAAACCCATACACCAATCACCCCATAACCCCCCACAATCCCATAACCAATAAACCCAAAAACCGCATTACTTAGCACTTGAACTTATCTTACATCACGGGATTTGTCAGTGCTCTTTAAACAAAACATATCCTACCCCACAAGGTTATTGGGTTATAAGTTATTAGTATAAATATTCTGAATCCACTTTATACGAGTTTCAAATGTATACAATAGTCAATAATAAATGTAATATGTATGGAATGTTTTTTTATTTTTCCTCGGCGTTTGATACTGTCGATCATTTCATTTTATTTTAAATAACATGAAAAAGTTGGAGCGAAGTGCGAACGGGGAGCCCTAAACTATATAGAAACATATCTGCGCGATAGAATTCAATGCGTTGCTATTAGCAATGCCATAAAATTACATTTTTTATCTAATGGTGTACCGCAAGGCTTCTTGCTAGGCCCTATTTTATTTGTAATAATAGCTAATGAGTTTCCAAAAATTGCCGAGAATAACACTTTACCTGTATTATATGCTGACGCCCCTAATTTTATATTCAGTTGTAAGAATGAAGAAAGCAATAGCCGTATACAGAATTTAGTTCATAACATGTCTGAATGGACCAATAAAAATAAACTAAATCCAAATTGTAGCAAGTCTACATTAATGTACTTCATTAGAAGAAATAAGACTCAGTATACTATTCCTCTTATTAGATTTAATGATGGCAAATCTGTAACGCTTGTAAAAGCAAATTTCTTGGTTTACAACTTGATCAAAAGCTCTCCTGGAATGCACACATAACTAGCGCTTGTAAAAAAATCAATTCCACATTACTTTATTATATTCTATTATATTATATTCTATATTTCAACATATATTTACGTCACTATTATTAGAGCAGTGTGACTAGAATCACTGACGTTTCTCCTATGCTTTGTCCAACCGCCGACTCCCTGCTTGATTGATCAGGATTTTTACGCGCTGTACTTTTCCTTTATCAGAACGTGAAGGTGGATACAATTAATCGTGGAGGTTGACAGAATGCAAGCACGTCGCTTTTTCACACACAGGGGACGAGTTTTTCACAGCAGGAATCCCGAGCCCTGGAAGTGTGGGTGACTTGATCTCCTCCGACCCATTTAGCTCACTACAGTTATTTTTTTTATCCAATATCTAATTAAGCGCGTATGATTAATAAAAAATTAATTTCGCTCATCATTTAAAAGTTATTATGCCCTTACAATATGTAGAAGCGAAATGAAATGTCCGTTTCATCGGTTGTATAAAATATTCTTATTGATGGTTTCACGTATCGGCTAAATGTCAACAAATAATTTATTCGAACCCCTACGTGCACGTCACTGATGGGATGCGCGGTATTACACAGATGAATTATTGATAGTATGTACCAAATTGAAAGTCTGTACGTGAACCCTTCCATGAGATATTTACTGGATATCGGTAAGGTTGGCCATGGTTTGCATGTTGTATGTCTGAAAAAAAAGCGACTTGAGAATTTTCGATAAGGTGACATGAGGTTTTATTTTTCATGTAAACTTTTATCTTATAAGTTCAGAAAAAATACTCACTGTTACTATGAAGATATTACTGTATTTAGCGCAAAGTAATTATAATTTTAATTTTAAATCTAAATTTCTAGACAAGTGTTGGGTATCTACATTATTTTGTTTACATGAGAATTATGTGTTTAGTTTTAATATTTTTATATATATATTATCTATAATTATTACTTTTTGTATGAATCTTATGTACGTATGAAATTGATCTCTTGAAAAATGTTGAAAAAATCAAGCAAAACGCATTTGAAATAATTTTATAACTTTATTCTTTGAGGGAGTAAGAACATCCTTAGCCCGCGCGCATAAAATCAAGATGTGGTCTTCCCCCCACCCATTAAATTTAGTCTTTTCTTATTTACATTATTATATTCAAGCAATGTTATATAAATTTTCCAAGACATTTGATAAAATTAACACTGGCGCGGAAAATATTTCTGAAAGAAAGTCACGTTGCCCCTGTCTCTATGCCACTGTTGTCCGTAAAATATTGAGTAGTGTATGCAGCAAATAATCGGTCTTTAGATGCTAACTGCACGTGGCAAATTTGAGATGCAAATGTTAAGAGGTTTAAAAATTATCGAAGACCATGTTTAATTTTAAAGAATCTTTAATACCCTGTATCTCGTTAAGAAGGTATCTGCAACTCTACTTTGCTAGGAGTATTTGCCTTATACTTTTTACTTTCTATACTAGAAGTATATCAGCGGTATTTTTCATCACCCTGTATAGTATATTACATGATTTTTCTCTGAAGCTATTTATTCGTGGCACAATTCTAGTTTTTCTTTATTTAAATTGAATATTTTGTCACACTACTGAAAAAAAATAATAATAATTAATTGAATAAACCCTACAGTAAAAAGGATTAGTCAATGGTTATATCGTGCACTTTCGTATTTTTTGACGTTTCGAAAAACTCGGTTTCGTTTTCAAAAATAGCAAATGCATTAAAAGTATGTCAAGTTTGACAGTTTAAAATTTATGTATATGCTTCCATAGAGATGTTAAATGATTTTTATTTTAATGTTACTTCCTTCTTCTTGATACAACTGTGGCAAACAACGATCAATGTTTACTGAACAGTTTGACACACACACTTATCTCCGTTCAAGAAAATAATCGCAGTCTCTTTTAATTTTCTTCTTGTTGCATTATCCTCCTTCTCTAAAATTTTTGCCGAATTCCATTGGATCAAATGACCGTTTTTCAAAGCTTGTTCACAAATTTTAGATTTTTAAAATTCCCGCCTTTTTATATAATTTTTATGTTGCTCAACTCCAACATTCATAGGTCGAGATGTTTCTCCAACACAATGTTTATTGCATTCACAAGGTATGCTGTAGATGCATTTTTTTTAATTTTATGTGTATACTTTTTATCAAAAACACGTCCAAAAAATTATATACAAAATTCGAAACGCGCGATAGTGATGTGATTTTTGTTATTTTTTACTTAAATCTGCTTTTTCAGTGTGAGAGTCAGTGAGTGAGTGAATTCAGTGTGTTAGGCAGACTTAGTTTCAATAATAACTCTTGACTGATCCTTTTGGCGCAATGGTTTATTTAATTAATCTTTATTTTTTCAGAAGTGTGGCAAAATACCCAATTAAACTAAAGAATAACATTATATGATTATGACTAATATTTAGCAAGATATCCAAACCGCAAACTTGTTTACATAGACAGATGATTCAGTATAATTTGCATCAAAATGTTTCTGCTTCGTAAACTTTTACCTATTATGAAATAGGATAAATCTTTGTTGCTTTAGTAGATTGAATAAAACAAAGTCATTTTAATTTTCCTCTACTACTCTAAAATATATCCAATAATTTTATAAATTCTGTATAGGTAATTAATATAATTTTATAATTGTGTGGAAGTACCTAAGTTTTAATATATTGAGTAAGCTGAACCTAAAAATATGCCCAACACGAAAACGAATCTACTTCAAAAAGTTAGTCTATCACTGCAATGAGAATATTACTCGAACGTTAAAGTTTGATAATTTAATGCTCAATAAAAGTAAATATATTGCTTGTATATTACGACCTTCTTTGAAAACGACAATATATTTTATTAGTCATAAAGGTCACTTAAATGATTTTATATGAATAGAAGTAAAGAAATGCCTATTCTAATTTTATCGTATACGGAAATGATCCTAAAGGTACGTTTTCATCCGACATTAATTGCGTGATATTTATGTCGAACAGAAATTATATTTATTGTAAAATTAAAAAGTCGACATATGTCATACACAATATATCCATGACACAAATTTATAATAATTTTTATCAGAATGTACTAGTCACTGGAGAAGTGTGTCTGACACTTATTATTTTTTCGTTATGAAGTTAATTCAACAATAATTTATAATGTGATACCAACGGCATTAAATTTCTGTGTTATGTCATTATTAATTATTTAGTTTCGATAATTATCTGGATATGTACAATCATAATTTCTATCATTAGTAATGCAAATCACAACTTCCTGTACAAATACGGCAATGCGGTTGAGAGCATAGGAGTAGAAGCAAAATTGTTTTAACACATAATGTAGTTTCCTATAGATATGGCTATCCTGAGAAAAATTACCAATTTATTAGTGATCAGAAATGTAAAGAAATTTAAAATTGACTAACCCGAAACTAAATGAAAATGTGAAACGTCTGATTTGACGGTTGAATTTGTTTTAAAATCTAACAACTATTGGCACTACATTTTTTATATCTTTGGCAACTTCAGAAATATCTTGAAATTTGAATCAGTCGGTCGGTAGTCGACCTGTTTAAGGTGTCTCGCAGCCGGAAGATCATAGATCAGTTAAATTTGTAGAGAAGATTGGCACCCTCACTGTGCGTATGGTAGGGTGGAAGTACGTTGGCTTACGTCAATGTGAGAAATTGTTAGCGGTCTGCGTTTGACCATCCACTTAATTAATAAGGTTTCCCTTATTCCTGTTGTTTAGGCCTACCATTGTAAGTCGTTCGTAGGCGTCGATGAGGCCTACTTAATAATAATATGCCGCCCTCTCTTCCTCACAAGTCTTCGACTTCTGGGCTGATCTAGCGTTTAGAATGAATGGTAGATATTATTATTATATCAGGATCGAAATTAGGAAAATGTAAACTGAGCCCCGAGGATCCCACATTACAGTGGCCGCTCATGCCTACCCTTCGTCATATAAGATAATAAAAATAAAATTCCATTTGAGCCCCAGATCCAGCACACTCGCCAATCAGCACATGTTGTCTGTCTCGTCAAATATTGCGCCAAAAATTTCAAAATTTTTTTAGCATTGTTTGTTTGCTAAAAATCAAGTCAATCAGTATCAATATTCTTGTATTGTGGTTAGAGCTATTGTTTTTGAATTGCTAAACCGGAATATGACACCAAAAAGCCCAGAGAGTGTCGGGCATTTTAGAAATTGAGGCACACAAGAATTATACTGAAACCATATTTTCGTTATTTATTATACAACAATTTAATACAATCTCGAGTACAGTTTTACTGTATTCAAATAGAGTTTTAAAAATATTTTTTTGAGAAAACTCACATTTTTAAATACTCAAATTTGATATATAACTCTTATTGAGAAAGTATAGGCTTATATTTATCATTAGTAGTTTTCATTTTTTGTCACATTTCTGTTGGTAAAGATTTCAACACTTATTTATATATTAAGAGCGCAAAGTGATACATTATTGCTCGAGAGTGACAGTTGTGTGAATCGAGACCAATAATGTCACTTTTTGTTCATAATGCATACAAAGTTTTATCTACAATCACTCCATAAATTCAACTCCTTGCTTCTTTAAAAATACCGTCACTGTTTTAAGTTGCTAAGTCAATATCATTCTTGGTAGATAATGTGGATTTTAGCATCAAGTAAATCGATCATAATGATGTCACAAAAATAGGCGAGCAGTATGTTACAGTTTCTGCAGCATTTCTAATCTCCGAAGGTGTATTCGAGATATACTCGTCACTGTTTTAAATTTCCATCACATTTTCAACTAAACTGCACACAAATTTTGCAAAATTTGAGAATTGTTAAATTGACTACTTAAAAAGACGCTATTTACGTGATTGCTATTGACGACGAGCGTTTGCTACATTTTATCGCTCGGCAAGCAATAAAGTGACACTCCTAAGTAAACGTCAACTTTTTGTTGTCACTGTCCAGGAAATAAGGTACTTTAATTAGTAATTGTAGATAAAAAACTATATTGAGTACTAAACTTAAACAGTTCAAAATTCGTGTAAATGATACTGCAGGAAACAACTACTCCGCGGACTAATGCCCCGACCGGCATTGAATTACTCCTGCAGTATCTGTGTGAACAGCCAAGAACCCTTGTCGGACACACCACCAGACATAGACCGGTTTCGGGCTTGTTAGCCCTCATCAGTATGCCATAGGTGAGATGACCGACAATTGAACTGGCTGTTCCTTCATATGTATGTTCACATATAAATTGAGTGCAGGTGAGATATAATCTCTCGTTGCCTAGGGCGAGAGGTCTGCGTTAAGTACCTGCTGCAATGTAGGTCGCTTCCTGTAAGTCGAGCCGCTTAGGCCGAGCAGGAAGTAAGCAGACCACTTATATCTCAGTTCAAAATTCGTTCTTCGAACAAAGTTACAATAACTACGACAGCAAAATCAGCAGTGTAGCAAATAGAAACATATAACTACACTATGTTTAATAATTTATATTGACTAGCATTTTTTGGACACATAGTATAAGAGTGTCTTCTTTAAACTACTATACCTACTATATACAATTTTTATTATAGATAATTAAATCAGTTTGTGACACAAAGAAAGTATTTGCCTAACCGCGATTTTCTTGGAATACTTTTTTAGCGTGTAATTACACTTCCAGTACAATATAATAGAATTTTCTACCTCTTCTAGCCGCTTGTGGTCGCCGCTTATGAACTCACATACAATAGCGGTAGCGGAAATTAATGATATCGTATGCAATTCGCGGTTAAACTATTCGCAATCGTTATAATGAAAACCACTTCAGATTAAGCTTCTAGCCGTTCCATGTCTAAACGTTTGTGCCTCGAATTTCCCGGCTCCATACAATTTCAATCCTGTATTGTCGCAAAGCTGCATTAGAGGAGATTAGCAGGAATGTTAATATATCGTTCAATTTTTAACTTTTATAAAAAATAGTTTCAGTTTACATGAGATTAATCTTATGGAGGCTATGAAGATTTACTTTATTAACGTCAGTCCTAGAATGTCATAAAACAGTGCGGGGTGCTTGTCTGATTTTAACCACGAAAATTCAAAATCTATATAGGAAGCAAAATATAATACCTTTGTTGAACAAATACAGATATTGATGTGCAGCACATGTGACATACAACAGGTATATTCCTTTCTCCTCCATTAGGTTGCACTAGGTTGCTTTGGGTGGAACTATTCTCATATTTGAATATTCTCTAATGTGTGGAATACCCTAAGAATCATTTAATATTCTTCCATGTGTAGTATACAATATTCTTCAGAGTCTGAACCTGAGTAACGCATTATTGTATTCCAAAATTTATGGGTAGATTTCTAAGGTAAAAATCATAATGAAATGATAATATCCATACAAAATTTAGAGGTCTGGGCTTTTTTGCATCGAGGAATTGACATCTGTTCACAGTTTGGTTCTAGTTCATAGAGGGCGCCAGCTGTGATAGATTAAATAAAACCGACAGAACTTTTTATATACTCTCAGGTTCATTTTTGGTATCAAATTTTTATTTCACAACTTTCTTTACACAAGAAAGATATACTTTATGAAAGTCGCAACTTTTTGAGATATTTGGCTTTGAAACTTTCAACGCTGATAATTGAAATAATTTTGAAATGTCAAAGACAACGGTTTATTTAGAATTAAGAATTGTAATAGACAGTAAATTAGTAAAAAAAACATGGGTTTTTGACAATATATGGTCATCTGAACATCTTATGAAAAATTAATTTTAAAAAATGATTTTCAAATAAATATGTTTTGTTCACTTCCCTAAACAATTTGTATAACGTTTTGAAATAAGAAAATGATTTGTTATTGAAATGAATGTGCATTTCCAATTAAATAATTCTTTTATTTAATCCAAAAATACATATTTTTAATTGATAGATGTGGAAAAGAAAAATGTGTAGTCTTTTAATTCTTTTTGTAGGTGCCTAACTTAAATGAAGTGTTATTAGGTTATATAATCTTTTGAAAAACCGTATATTAAAAAAAAATCCTAATATAATCGTATTGTCGAAGAAAGTATGTGGTTGAAAAGAAAAATTCAAATTGTTTTCTATAAACAAAAAATAATTGTCAATAGGTGCCCGTTAGATGTAGCTGTGCTATATTTCGCGTACTCAAGTATGTCGGATTTAATAGACATGAACAGCCAGGGTTAGTCGTCAGTTAACTAGGTGTAATCAATGCTGGTCGGGGCATTAGTCCGCTGTTGTTTCCTAAGCAGTAAGTAGTTGACTTAAATAAGCAAATGATAGGTATTGTTTTATCAATCATATAATGAATAGGAAATAAAGTTTTTTTTAATTTAAACAAACGCATACAAAATAGCAGTTTTTGCTTTTTCAAAAAAATAATTTGGTATCAGGAAATAAATATTTGTCTCTATAGTTACAAACAAATAATTTATTTCCATGAAAACATTCTTTTATAGGCACCAAATTTTATTTTGGTGTACTAAAGTTCTAAATCATCTTGTACGTAATTTTGACAATAATGCATCATTTTCTTTACACATAAAAATTGAACACATTCTAAAAGTAATTGCTAATTAATAAATATTCATATCATTATAACAGACAGTTTTTTTATCAATCAATTGCGCAGTTACAACTTATCTTTCTATGTGACAATATGAAATACAATATTCAATATACTCGCGACAAGAATTCAGACAATTTACGTCATACGAAGACATGAATAATTCATTATATTTTCATCAAAATATTTAAGAAACTGCAAGTAAAGGTAATAAAACTATATACTACACTAAAAGTTTGCATTATATATTAACTAAATTGCAAACAATTATTGTTTTTAACGCGACCAAATATCGAAAATTACGTTGGCAATAAAAACAAATGTGTAACGTCAGTCTGAATTCTTGACGCGAGTATATCAGTGTAGTTGGAAATATGTTATTTGCCTTTGAAACATATAGGATTTTAATACCGGGATTTACGCGAGAGATGTTTGCAAATTTCAGAACGGAATAAAGGAAGGGATTATTAACAATTTGGCAGGAACAGAGATTAGGTGATATAAATCGACGTGTTCCCATCTAAATCCCGTGAAAAATTGATTCCATCCAACCCTCGAGCGACATTTTCCAAGTTCCTTCACCCTTTCCCAATAAAAAAAATATATGCGTAATTAAAATCGCCACTCACACAACCTGTGTTTTCGAAATTAAAACTGTCATTTCCAGAAGGATCTAACCGGCTTCTTAGCCGGCTTCTTAGCCGGAGATGCTCTTGCATGAAATAATAACTTCTTACAACCAAGTGAAATATAAGGTGAACAATATTTATGGTATAAATATGAAAACTTCTTATAATTCTTAAGTTCACGTCTAAACATATCTTGTTGGTACTACGTAATTTCAATAACTTTTAACAAATACGTGCACTAAATATCATTAATAACTAATTTCCTTCCTGTGTACGTAAAATAAAAATTCTCTTCAAGGCTTATTGTAACAGGGAATAATTGGAGCAAAATATATTCAATTCAATTCAATTTATTTTATTCAGCATTACAATTTATAGAAAATATAAAAGTATAAATAAGCAAAATTTTAGTGCAAATACAATTCTATCCATTTTTTTATAAATATGATTAATCATATAATATAAAGTGGGAGTACATTACTGTATTATAAAGTAAATGTTTAGTGCCCGCAGTTAAAGTTAGAAAATCTGTGGAAAAATACAATATTTCACTTATTTTTTTTACACAGATAATCAGCATGAATCACTCCTAAATATTTAAATCGTGCTTTTCAATTTTAGTGTCATTACTGTAAATATCTAAGTTCTTATCTAAATAATTTTTACAGTTTTGTTATGTATCAAGTACCATTCATTTAAATTTATTAGATTTTTAATTTCACTTGTTGGTACATAATCAACTATATACAATTTTCAGCTCATTAACGAGAGAACACACTACGAGGTCGCCATCTAGGAGCATCGCGGACCGCTCTGTGCCGAGCTAATCACGATTTTTACAAAATCTATCGCATATGTCTTTCTCTGTGCTCTTCCGACTTGTTCTACTATACTATTTAGACGTCAAAATATGTTCGGCTGACCCAAATTCTTCAAAAGTAAACGTGTACATTTAAAATCATTACAAGAATCTTCGCTAGACGAAAATGCCTGGTTTGCAATGCGACTAGACCACAACCGCATAGTGCGTTGCCTCCTTCAGTCGGTGGATGGTGTTATAATCTTTACCCGATAAAGCTATTAGCCTGTTCTCCTCAAACAGATTAAAAAATTATCCATTTAGTTCCTTATACAAATATATAAATGACAAATAACAAGGGACCTAAAACACTACTATGTGGAACACCAACTATATTTGATAAATTGGTATTAATCCTTGTTTTCTGAAATCTATTACTCAAGTAAAATAGAGAATATTATGCTTACTTCATTTATATTAAGAACTGTATTAGCAGTTGAAATATACAAGGGGATTCAGAAATTCTAGAAAAAAACTGGATATTATAATAATAATAATAATAATAATAATAATAATACATGTATTGCCCAACAGAATCATTTCCAATAATAAGACAATACAAGATAATGTTTAGTAGAACTAAAATAATAATAATAATATATCTTAGAAAAATATAAAAATAACAAAGAGTAGGAAATAATAATACATAATAAACTAGTTGCTTACAAACATGATAAGTATTAAAAAGACAGAGTTCCCAAAGTTAACAAGTCATTCAAGCTGCAAACGTTAATATCAATGTGTTCACTAATGTAGTTGAAATTATTGGACATTACATATACAGGAGACTTCAAAGCAACATTTGTTCTAACATTATGACAATAAAATAAATTATTACTTCGAGAACCAGAACGCGGAACTCGATTAGTGAACAAACTTAACAAAGCAGGGGAGTCAACATTGCCATGAAATAATTTATGTAGAAATGATAAAATTGCTAGTGCTCTTCTAGTGCTAAGTGACTGAATGTTAAATCTTTGCAAAAGTAAGTTATTATCGTGTCCCCTAATTGAATAAAAATGGTCAATTCGAAAAGACAAGAATTATAAAAATCGACGTTGAATTGTTTCTACTTCTTGGATATGTAAATTATAGTGAGGATACCAAATAAGACTACAATGTTCAAGCTTAGAGCGCACCTACGAAAAGTAAAGACACTTAAGGGCGTTTATATCGTCAAACGATTTTGTATTTATAATGAGAAAACCTAGCGCGATCATTCACAAATAAAACAAACAGAAGCAATCCTAAATTTCTCTTGTGGGCCCCGGGAAGTTGCTAAAAATGTATTTGATTTAAATCCGTTATATAGTCAACTGCAAAAATTGTTTGACATTTTGTTTTTTTAGTTTGCCGAATTACAATTTTTGAGGGTCCTGGGACTAAAATTTTGTTTTTTTTGCAAACATCTCTTGCACTGCAAAGCCAGTTATAATAGATAGATAAGCGCTAGCTATGCATAACGCCATTTAGTTCTTTTATTCAAAAATTGTAATTTCCATTTTTTTTTCTGGCAAAATTAAAGCACAATTTCATTATACATAAAAAAGGACTCTATACTTTTCATTTAAATATTAGTTTACTATAAAACATCGTTAAACTTGTAGTATGTTCAACAAGCTAGAAAATTAATGAAGTAGAAAAGGTGACTACGAAAATAATTCAAACAGATTGATGTCAAGTGATGCTATAGGTGCATTTTCGCAATTTTAATAGGCTTGTTCCAGCAGCAGTCAAGCAAGAGTTTGAAACTGTCAGAAATGTCCGTCCAACTACTTATTCCGTTAAATTTACTGGTAACTCATTCGGAACTGGTTTAATATTTCTAACAATTTGAAACCGTTTACAGCTACTGTATGAACAAATCTAATAAACTGCGGAGTTTAAAAAAGAAATTAAGAGAGCGTGAATTTTGATATCCTCATCAACTTTTTCTAGAAAATTAAGTCTCAAATAAAAGAAAAGTAACGTATATTTCTCTGTACAGAATGAGCCTCTAAAAATTTGAATTTGGGAAAACAAAAATACAGATCAAATAATTTCTGAAGATAACTATGTAGGCACCCATTCTTTCTTAATATATTTTAATTACCATTTATGTACACTCGGCTGTTGCTAATATCATATATGCCTTGTGTGTCTGCAACTATACAGACTCCGCTACTTTCACCCACAAGCAAAGGTAAGCATCAACCCAAAGTATTTAAATGGTATTGGGGGTTAAGTAATATTTATTTTGAAAGCTCTTACAATTCTCTTTACACCAGACTTTAAATTTTATAATTCCGCCCAATACATAATAAGAATTTTGATTTTAAGGTTGAAACCTATGTACAAACAACTAGTAACGGTAAAAATGTCACTCATTCGACTTAAGTACGACAATGATATAAATTTAGTATTTCTTGTGTTACATTGGTTTTTGGCGATTTGTTATGACTTTCGTAAAAAAACACAATTGTAAAAAATAGAAATGAATACTATACACACACAACGAACGTAAAATTAGTGGATTCTAAATTTATTTTCTAGTATTATTTGGCAGTGTTGGTTGGTAGTTTACTTAATTGTGTTTTTGAAAATTAGACAGTGGCTTATTCTATTGCGGAAAGGGTAGATATCATTTCGCTTTACATTATGAACGATAAATGTGCAAATAGAACACCTCAGCTATTTAAGAACAACATCAAGATCGACATGTCAGGAGGAAGTATGTTCTAGAGTTAGTAAAAAAAATTCAAGAGACTGGGAACGTAGCCAATAAAGAACGAGAAATTGAAAAATCTATAGTTAATGAAGCTAGTGAAGTTGCAGTTTTGGGACAAGTTCATCTTGATCCTACATTAAGTACGAGGCAGCTGGCATCTGTGTCTGGGATCAATCGAACTAGCATATAAACCATTTTGAAGAAGAATAAATTTCATTCGTACAGAATGCTCCTCCGCATTATGCGTTAATTGTCCGTCTGTATTTGGACCAACGTTTTCCACGGAATTGGATTGGGAGAAAAGGCAGCATTGAGTGGTATCCATGATCACCGGATTTATCGCCTCTTGATTTTTTTTTTTTTTTTGTGGGGATACCGAAAAAGCAAAATCTATAAAACACAGCCAGCGTCGCTACAAGATTTGCGTCAAAGAATCCTCGACGAATGCCGTCGAATCACTCCGGAAATGCTTCAGAATGTGCGGGAACGTTTCGAACAAAATCTTTATTCTTGTATGGAAGCGGGTGGTCATCAGTTTGAACATGTAATTAACTAAGTAGTAAGTAAGCCACTAAACATAATTTAAACTTTAAAATGTAATTTTTTTTCAAAGTATTGTGCAGAATTATAAAATTTAAAGTCTGCTTTAAAGATAATTATAAGAGCTTTCAAAATAAATATTACTCAACCCCCAATGCCATTTAAATATTTTGGGGTAAGCATCACCCTTGATTGGGGGTGAAAGTGGCGGAGTCAAAAATACCAGCAAAGAATGTCCCCCTTTAATTTAAAATCGACGGGTCTGAACATATTTCTACAATCTTGATGAAGTTCCTGAAAATTGCTCTGTTTCGTTTTCATCTGACCACCCTGTATATGTCTCAATAGCTACCACGCTAAAACATTTATTTTCTTTCCCCGAACTAACTTTCGTGTTATGTAAGAATCCGCTATTTTATGTGCCTTTTGGTATTTTTATATGTTAGACTGCTAGAGCAATCTCAGCTTGAGTAAAACCAGCCTAGACTACATGCTCCCAGTAGTAAAGAGTTTTTGTTGAAAGCCTGCCTTTAACGACCCCAGCAGCGCTGATTGATTGTGGTATATCGATTCTTATTTTTAGTATGGCACTTAAAGTTGCCGCCCAAAATCATATTTAACTCACCCCTCTGACAGATAAATTGAAAAGTTAATGACTGACCCCAAAAATAAAACCGTGAAATCGATAGGTACAGTAGTCTATAAGCAGAAAATGTTTAAAGACTGGAATCCTAAATATGCAAGTACATGAAACAACACAATATTTGAAACTACCACAAAAAATATTAAACAATAGGTCTTCATTTTTTAGTTCCATTTATTGGATGTGCATAAATTTAGTTTAATTTATTGAGTGTACAGGGTGTCTCAAACTCGATAGTATGGGTCTAGTGTGGATACAAAAAAATTAAATAAAATTTGGGACAATGAGATAAGCTCCATTTTCAATCGAAAGTGTTATCTTTGGGATTTGAGAGAAACGACTAATAACGTCATCAATTATATTTTTTTCAGAAACATACCCAATTTTTTTCCGTGTTAACACGCTCTCTTTTTTCTAATAAACTTTTATTAGAGACATTACTTTCCGTTTAAAAGTTATAAGCAATATCGTCCTAGTCTCAAAAAAGTACCACCTAAAAATCACATTAGCGGTGGAAGGATCAAGTAGTCGTTGAAAAATAATTGAATGTTTTTTTTTTTGAACTGCAACTATCATTAAGAATAAATACAAGGATTAAATTCGATAATTCTTTAATACAGTTAAAACAGAAGTTGATGATAACAACAACTAAACATAAAAAAAGAGCATACATTGACGATTTGTCCGATATCCTTTTTCAAACTTAATGGTATATTTACAAAGAAAAATATACATCACTTTTTTGTTTCAATTGAAAAGTAGCGGGCATTAATGCATTTACTTTTCATATTTTTAAAGGTACCAAAATTTGGAATAAAAATAACTAAATAACATCATAAACAAGCATCATTCTTAAAAAGTATTATGCAAAATAACAACAATTCATGTATAGATATAGTACGTTGAAGTATCGCGACGTATATTTTACATTTACAAGTTTATAATATGCTTTGTTAAACATAAAATGTTTTAGGTAAAGTATGCAGTCTCAAAGAGTTGCAAACAATACATTGAGTAATACAGCCTTTCTGCTCAAAATACGCGCAAGAGGTTGGAATTTGGGGTTTTGCAAAGATAAAATCAGAGTGAGTTTACTGAACTCAATTTTATTAAAGCAATTTTATTAGGCACACAATTGGATGTTTTACAATTACTTACCAGCAACAAGTATACTAACTATAAAACAAATAGAATCATAGAAAATCAGCAGTTTACTCATTTAAATTTTTCATCTTTATAATAAGTTTTAATATAATAAATTTTAAGAGAGCAATATTTTTCCTGAATGAAAATTTTTTTTATAGATCAACCAAAAATGTTAGATTTTCACATCTAGTTCTATTAAATAAAAATGTGTTAATTGTTAATTTTATCGTTTATTTCATATTTACCTAAGTAGGGCAATCACTATAGTCCATAGTCTATAGTATGTATATGTAGTCTATTATTTTACAACATTTCAACTATTGAAAGAAAAATGGTACTTCAGAGCTGCATGTTCTTATTTTGCAAATGCATATTATTAATTATTCACGATTACCTTAAGTTAAAAGGAAATAAAGAACTAAGTAAAATATAGATTTTAAAATTGCTATACAATGAATTTCAGGTAAAAATATCTATTACTTTTAACTTTTGGCAATTAGCGAACAATTTTCTTATTTCAAACCTATAATAATACCTATATAATATTGGATTGTTTAAAAAAGCTTGATATTTTGAATCGAAAATATGTAAATCTAAATCCAGCCGTTTTACAGTTATTTGGCAGTTTTTTCGTGTATTTTAATAAATGTTCAAAAATGCTATACCTACTACAGTGCTTGATTTTTAGGTAACATTTTACCAGTTTAAATAGCCAAAAACTTTCATATTTCAAGAAACGCGCGAAAGCAGGGTGTTTTAGTTACCATCATAAATAAGGAAGCTGTCGCCTAGTTCCAGTATTTAAAACATTCGTATTTGAAATGCTCTTCTCAACTTTGAAATATACATCTTACATAATTTTTTAGACCACTAAACTTTAACTTACGGTCATCATGCATGGCTCTAATTACTTATCTTTTCTTTACATTGTCTATTCTGACGAGATACATTTGACATTTTGGTACACTAGCTATGGGTACTACCAACCTCGGCTGTACTTGAATAAATTAATGATATTGGAACCTTATTACGGCAAAAGTTTTCTTAATGGTTATCTGTAACCCTCTGGGATCAACCAACTCTCAATTATTATTACTATTATCCTAACATTGCGGATAAACTTCATACTTTTAAATGCTTACTTTACACTAATTGGTAGTACTGACATGCAGATTTAGGATTCATTAATAAGAGTACATTTATACAAAACAGTACAGATAAATAATATCTTAATCTAACTAACGCTTGAGGCATATTGAAACGACAAATTAAATCCAAATAATGTGGAAACAAAAAAAAATCGGTGAACCGCAATTCCCATTGAGGACTGTTCTCAATATATCCCAATAATAACTCAATCACAGACAATTGGTATATTGACAATGAAATCCCCTTGCTCTTGATATGAGTAAGAGAAAATTTCTCTGATATATGGGGTGACAAGGTGACGTTATAAATTCTATGACATGTAACTAAATATGCAGTGTGCATCAAAAGTCATGCGTATTTCGTAAAAGAACAATCACTCAAATAGGTTAACTTTATTTTTTCGGGTAAAATTCAACTCTCAAAAATGTAACCAGTGGCGGCGGCTTGTTTTTTTACGTGACAACCACCTCTCTTTATTGCACCGATTGAAAGCTTAGGTCTTGGTGTGCAACATCTAGGGGATTGGTAGGGAAAATCTTGAAGACAAATCGAATAAACCGTAAACTCCTAATTTGTCTTTCAACGGGATACCTGAGTCAAGGTGCCCGAACAAAATCAATTTTTGTTCAAATAGTTGTTCAATTTGTTTTTATTTGATTTTAATGGATCCAATGTTCAAATTGCTGACAGTCTGCAGCTTGACAATAGTCTAGCCTGTCAGGGGCGTATCCATGGGGGGGGGGTAATTACCCCCCCCCCAAGAAGCTTACTGAAATAAAATCCATTACTTTATAATTTTCAAATAAAACAGAGGTAAAGTATTTGTAATTTGAATTACTTGATAATCGCATGCAAACAATATTAAATTGTGTAATAAGTAATATTTCTATAAGTAATATTTAGCGTTTACTAATGTGACTTTCAAATCCAAATTCTGTAATTTTGCTCGATGTTGCTGCATATATGAATGCTGAAAATACCTCTGATCTAGAAAAATACAATATTTTTAAATATGCTTTTGTCCCCGGCGAAAACTTTCTCTTTCCCTATTCTGTTCATAAAAAATCCTTGCTCTTCTACATATACATAGACATATTAAGTTAGACATTTCAATTATTGATATGCAAGTAAAAAAAAATAGAAAAATTAATTTAATTTCCATTATCTTTTATTTTTATAATACTGCTGCAATGTATAAATTTTTAATTTATATTTTATTATTGATATTGGATATTAACTTCTTTTATTTGATAAAAGTCTTTATTTATGTTTAGTTCTTTAGTCTGTTGATGTTATAAGTCTTTACAACTTTACCCCCTCCAAGATAAAATCATAGATACGCCCATGCAGCCTGTCGAGAATCTCTCTCTGCACATTACTGATTGTTTCAGGTGGTATTTACCTGATCTCATGCAAATGCGTTACTTCAGGTCTTCACGATACACCTTGATTTTCGCTATATGAAAAAGCCAACTAAGATTAAATCAGGAGACTTTGCAGGCCACTCAATTTACACGCACTATTTTGTATAGATGGCAGGGTGTTCCAGAAATTAGAGTCACCTGCTGTAAAAGAGAAATTCAGTGTTTACGGTCTTTTTCGATTTTTTACCAAAATTTTCCATAATATTTTGCACATCAAATTACAAAAACCTAAGATTTCATACGTTGCAATAAAAAAGGTGGTGTTTAACAAAAAACCTTTTCTGCTGCCACTGGTAACATTTCTGAGAATTAAACTTCGGCAATGTTTATGCTCAAAAAAAAAGATAATTGACCAGTTCCAGCAATTTTTCCTAAAATTGGCAGTCTCCAAAATGCACATCACTTTTGAAGTACCTACAGTGTAAATAAAAATATTTGCTATAAATATGCTGCAAAATTGTGTCAAAATGTGGAAATTAAATTAATTGTTTCTAACATCCACGAGCTTCAGTTTTTATTCAAGGGAGACTTCAACTATGATTTGCCAATACAAATTTACATAGATTTTTCTACAAAATGAATAGTTTTATTGTAAACAAAGCTAAAAACACATACAATAAAATAATATTTTTTCCATTCGTCATCAGAATTTTGTAGGTTACCGATGTCGAACAAGAGGAGATGTCCCGACCAGCATTGAATTACACCTAGAAAACCTATAACAGCTAAAGTTACACGTCAGCGGCGCACCAGACTTATACTGGCTCCGAGCTTATTAACTCTCATCCGTGCCATAGATGAAGTAACCGATGAATAACCTTAGCTATTTTAAGTATGTCTAACCTGACAGTAGAGATCATGAGTATCGCAAAGTAACAAAGTTACCTCTAGCGACCATTCGCTACTCCATGCTAGACTAAGCAGTTACAGACACGAAGCGTTCTACCTCACAGTACACTATAAAAAAATCTGCTGTGTAAGTGAGCTTTTCTCGTGTGTAAAAGCTAAAGCGTGTGTAAATTTTCCGTGTTAAAATGTGTTAATATTACTAGTATTACATTAAAATATACTGAATTTCTGTAATATTTACCAATGATGTGTTAATAGTACACCATTTTGTGTAAACTTAACACATCTCTGTGTTCTATACTACTCCTGACTAGTTGAGAACAACTGCGCAGCTGCAGTATATCAGTCTAACATACGTCATTACGCCATGTTGGACGTGTAGCGTTATTGTGTTTAGTTAGATTTCGTTCGCTGTATTCAAATGGAGAACCTTTAAATTTAAATTGAGGTTTCATCAATCAAAATGGTAAGCACTTACCTAACTATATCAAATATTGCTGATAATTGTGATAAAGCTAGAAAGGACTAAGACTATTAAAAATATTAGGAGTTCACTGTGACGTATTAGATTACTCTGTATTCTGATTTTCTTGTAACTTTAATGTTAATTTTCGTAAACTCCTATTATGTAGTGCCTAAATATATCTTTGTTAAATGTTTGTTGTTTCGTTGTTTATGATACTAGAACGTTATTAGTTTATAAGTCCCGTATTAGAATATATACTACTGCTACTACTAATTACTACCACTAATAATTTTCTTAAATATTTTGTTAGAAAACTTGGTTGTTATTCATTTGAACTGAATTATATATTTTTAATAAAATTAAAAACAAAATAAAATATATTTCATTTCATTATTACCGTAACGCCATAATTCTGAAAATACTATATGTAAATACAGAAGCTCACCTACTCTTTTTTATGTTTCTGTTTGATTTTGAAATTTAATTTCTGCAATACGTTTGATTTGACGGTTTCTAAAATATTTCAGGCATATTCGATGCATTCTCGATGACTGAAAAATCTTCTAGAAAACATCAAAATAAAGGTATTACAAAAATTATATTTATTAAAAATAAAAAGCCAACATTATTAGCAAACTAATAAAGTAGGCAAGCTTCGATATCAGTACCTATTATACAATAATCCTACACCCTCAAAAATACAAATAACACTGAAATGTGTAAAAGCTACACAAACATTTGTTATATTAATACAATGGATTGTGTTAAACATTTAATCCACTGCTACATACAGAGAAATAAGTAAAAATATACACGATCCCGTGTGGACTTCAATTAACATAGTATTGTGTTCTTTTTTAAAATTATTTTCTTACAATGTAGAAATCATTGAAAGCTAGCGACCTCTATCGCGAATTGTCGATAACGATAAGAATAAATGTATTTAAAATGATCTTTCAGAAAAATGTATTATATTCTCGAAAATATAAAAATTAAACAAAAAATAATAATAATTACCTCTTTCATCTCCGCCCTTGTGGATAAGGAAACAACCATTCCATGAGATTATTGCAATATATAATTTAAAAATCTCCGAGCGAGTTTCACTTATATCTGCTCAGCCATTGTGGAGTTATTTAAAAACAATTTTCCACATGTACTGTCTTAGTTTAACACTCAATATGATAAGTACATCATCTTTGGTATTTTGAACAAATTTGTGTAAACTATCTATAAAAGGGGTTAAGAATCTAATCACAAGTAGTTACAATAAATTAAACCGATTCAGATAAATTAAACGTAATGTTAGGCTGCCTCAAGGTTCCGTATTGAGACCATTATTTATTTATTTCGATATTAATTGTTTAGCCAAACCTTAACAGTAGCTTTTAATGCAATACTGTTAGTGAAATTACTCTGCAGGCAGTAAAATGAACAAATATAATTTCACACTCAAAGTATCTTTGACTGAAACTCTAATTACGGTGGGGCCTACCCGCATCATGTCGCCGTGTAAGCGGAATTTGCACATAACAATTCGAGGCCTAACCGGAATTACCGCAACCTCTGCGACGCCAAACCATCCCCATTTCCCAAGATACCGCAGGGAAAGGCTAGACTTCCCCCTTTTGGTTAGAAGAAATAGTAATACTAATAAATACGTGCTAAGAAATATACACATCTCTTTTAAAAACAGAAATTAATAAAGCAAAGATAAATCCATATCATGTATTATACAGGAGTAAGGAAAGGTCTGACACATACCTCAAATGTATCTTTGTAAAATGAAAATAAGCCAATTTTGATCAAGTTACGTTAGTATAAATTTGTTTTCTTAAAAGTTATACGCATTCAAAGAATTTCTTGTTTTCTACGTAAGGTAGTTTGTCTCATTCACTTGTATAATGTATGAATAGGAAACGCACTAGACGGTCGCGGTCTAGGCGCATCGCGAATCATTTTAGTCTCCTTTTCGTTTAGTGAAGTATTTGCTAATTATTTTAAATGTACACGTTTGCACTAGTAGGTCGAGAGCTGGACTCGCTGGCATTGCGATCTCGCCGAAGACTCTTTTGGAGAATTTCGACCAGTCGCATCAAATAAAAGAACTATAACTTATATTCTAGGACGACAACATAATGTAAACATTATTTCTCGAACTAATTTGCCATCAGATATTGATCATCATCTTCCATAGATGTTTTCAATCTAGTGCCAGAGAAATCAAGGAAGAAATACGATACAAGTATGGTATATGAAACATTGTGTAGAGGAAAAAGATATTTAACATAACTAACGAGAAAGAAAACATAGAAGTCTTCATATCTTTAAGAAGATAAGATCTGAGAATAGATTTGAATTAGCTTCAATATCTTTATAGTACAGCAAAAAACACAAGTATATTATTAATGTAGTTTTCTCAAAATTTAATCTCGTTGATTACACTGCGCACATGTATATCGAATATGGAGAAAATATATAGAACGTATACAAAATGTTACATGTGCGAATCAACATAAAAAGAAATGAAATAGCGCCTACTGATATTAAGTGGAACTGACAGGAAATGCTGTCCTCTGCTGCAAACTGATGAAGTTTTTCTGGTTTTCCTCATTTCTCATAACTTATGATGTGTAATACATATCCCACAAAAATGTCCAACTTTCAAGCTAAACTGGTTATATTATTATACGATTACTGAATCGTTAAGATTCTACGATGATAGCTGTGTTTGTCTGAATCAATTAACTTGATGAGCAAGATATTTTATTGTTTTCCATAGGACTTCCAATCTTGATATTTTCTATTTCTTGAAGTTTGTAGATAATCAAAAGATGATGATGACTAAAGTCATTTGGGACTGTGAACAGCTCAAACAGGCATGTGTTGTTGCCATTAATGCAAACAATCGTATTTACTTACCTACATCGTCGAAATGCTAATCTGCAAGTTACCGGATGCCGTCCACAATTGCAGGCATTCCCAGTCAACCAACCAGCGATGCGCCGGGAACGTGATAATAGATTTTAAATGGGATAATTACGAGGGAGATAGATGACACCGTTCGAATGAAATAAGGGCATAATTGCTAAATTTGCCGGGTAGATCCGCAAAATAGATAATCGGTGTCAAATTAGGGCGCCTGTCCTACAAAATTTATTCTAAAGGCGCGTTTACAAGTGTCAAGTTAAGTTACCTTCACACTTGCATGATTTTTTTCTACTTGACGACTCAACTGTAGTTTGGGCTTCCATATCCTTAACTCAATAAGCTTGGGAAAGGAAAATTCTACAGGATTTCCCATAATGAATCGTAGAATAACGGGTGATTTGTGACGTCAACATAATGTGATCTACCTAAACTTACCTTAGTCCAATGTCGATAGTGTAATGAAGCACTTTAGTTTTAGCTCGTAAGCTTCTAGCTCGAACAAGTAGCTAAACAATGCATCTATATTCCAGGGTTGCCAGATTTTATAAATACTCGAG
This sequence comes from Monochamus saltuarius, assembly GCA_025584915.1. Taxonomy (NCBI): domain Eukaryota; kingdom Metazoa; phylum Arthropoda; class Insecta; order Coleoptera; family Cerambycidae; genus Monochamus; species Monochamus saltuarius. The sequence goes on from CM046726.1 coordinate 9,891,695, forward strand.
GTTCGCCAGGTTCAATAAAAAATATAGCCAAAATTAAGATAAGTATATAAATCTGATGTATTTTCCATGCATACTTCATTCTTATACTTGTTAAAAAAAATAATAGGTTATATTTTTGTGAAGAATGCATTCTTTACATTAATTTTTTAATTCCAAAGTTTTATATAAGAATCTGAATAGCATTCCCGATATATCCCATTAGTGGTGACGTCACAAATTATGCAATCAGCGTACAAGTGTTATCAGAAAATTGATGCTAAAATTTAATTTACAAATTCGACTCTACAGGAAGATGACATAAATCCAACAGAATAACACTTGAGACTTATTGGACGTCTCGTAAGGTTAAGCATTTTTTTAAGTTTCCCTTATTTGGACATCTAAAGATGCGCAAGGGGGCAGTAGGTTAGTGCTTGACCTTATTTACTTGTGCATGTCAATGCATGTTTAACGTAATGGCGAACTATCCCTTATTTGATATTTCGGGTCGCTGGGCCGCAATCAACCATATTTGGCGCAATATTTTGACAAAAATATTACAAGAGAATTCCATCTGACAAATTATTCACCAATAATAATATTTTTGTGAACAAAATAAGGGAAAGCAATATTTAAATAAAGTCATATTAAGTAGGTACCTACTGTTCCGCATTATTAAAGGAATTTCCAATAACTCTACTTCCTGTTTTTTTATTCAATTACCAGACCATTATTAGATAGCTAAGCTTATGTAACGATGGACAGATGAACTACGTGAAATTCATTACCATTAAAAATTTCTATAGTCTCATTATCGATTCAATTTCAGAATTATAATTTATTCTGTAAACTTTACAAGATTTGAGCAGGAATATCACTTCAGACTAAACTCTGAGCAGCACCAAGATCAAAGAAAAATATCACCTATATTTTTCTTTCATCTTGGTTTACATTTTTACGGGAGTAGAAACCAATTAATCGCTCAATAAAAAATATTATGTAGCCCAAATTAGGTGCCGCTCACCAAATTAAAAATGAGTGCACCAAAAATCCTTCAGAGATATCCCAATGGTATACCCTCCTAATGTCGCTAGAAATTACCTTTTTAGAGATATTTGCATTTAAAAGATTCAATGTGATTTAAATTATAGGTGCACTTTATCAAAGTAGTATTTCAAATAAAAACAGATACAATGATAAACGCTTTCACAACTAATGTATGTAAAATTTATTATTTAATTGTAAAAATTACTGCTGAGTTTCTATAGTGTTTCATTTGTAATGCCCCGTTATGACAATTTTTCTAATATTATGATAATACAAACAATTTCCCAAATTTGTCCATGTATTGCAAATGATTGACTGATCAAAAACTACCACATTGGCTAGTTATTAACGTGAACCATCACGAATTAATACGCAAAAGATTTTCATGAAAGTCAGATGAATATTCAAGCAAAATGACCCGGTTTGAGACGATAATCACATTCCATAAACGATATATCAGTAAGTACTCTTGTCATAGAAACCAGCAACAGAGTTATGCAATATACCTATATATTGGAAAGAGTTACACTCACTTCCAGGCAGTAGCAGTTATTCTAAATGATACAGAATTATCACCACGAAGAAAAATTCAACGAGGAACTAAGTAGTTAAAAGATCTTATAATTATTCGGGTAGGTAAATTTCCTCATTCCATCAATTTGGAACATCTAATATTGTAGTCCAGGGAAGTTAGGAAAAATAGCGGAAATTTTTAGACACAGCAGATATCGTGGTGTGGTTTTCTGCATTGTGTTCAGGAAGGTCAGGAAAAAGTCTATATCGTCTGGTTTAGCCATTTTTTGAAAAATGCCTTCTGGGCCGGAAAATGCATTTTCCAATTACTTGCACCTATAGGGGCTGGGGCTGCCGAACTCGATTCTGGCATTAGAATTACCCGGGGATGCACGGAGGTGGCTCTGTGGGGGGTGCACGTGGGGTTAATTGAGGGAGAAATGGCAGCGTGCATGAAAATCGCTCCAAACTCATTACTCGGGGGTTTTCGGGGATGTCGAATTCAATTCTGACATTGGAATTACCCGAGGGCGCTCGAGGGCGGCTCTGCGGGAGTATCCGGGGAGTCATTCTGGGGGGGAATTGCATAGTCCATGAGAAGTGCTCCAAACTCGTTACTCGGGGATTTTAGGGGATTCAATTCTAGCATTAGATTTCCCCGGGGACGCTTGGGGGTGGCTCTGTGGGGTTGTCTGGGGGTGATTGGGGGGGAAATGAATATTTGTTATTTGAATAAAGTATTATTTTTATAATTTGTGATTTTTCACTTTCTCCTTTACTATTTCCCACAGAGCCACCCCCGAGCGCCCCCGGGGAAATCTAATGTTAGAATTGAATTCGGCATCTCCAAAAACCCTCGACTAACGAGTTTGGAACGATTTTCATGCACGCTGCCATTTCTCCCCCAATTCACACCCCGCGCACCCCCACAAAGCCACCTCCGTGCATTCCGAGTTTCCAGTCGTTCCTATAAGGGTGCAAGTAATGATGCAATTGGAAAATGCATTTTCCGGCCCAGAAGACATATTTTAAAAAATGGCTAAACCAGACAATATACTTTTTTCCTGGCAGCTTCCTGAACACAATGCAGAAAACCGCATCTCGATATCTGCTGTGCTTAAAAATTTCCGCTATTCCGGTCGATTTTGATCTAAATGCCCTGGACTATTGGTCAACATTAAATTTATAGCGTGTTTAAACAAGTCCCTGTTTTATGCAATTCTCCAAAAGACTACTAGCAAAACCATTGTTTCTTTTTCCTTCTTATTATAGGCACTTATTTCTATTTGTAATTAAAATATTATTCTAGAAAATTTAAGTGTTCTACTCATTGCCACCTAAAAATTTAGATTTATAGCAAAATTTTCTTTAGGGTAAAACACTCCCATTTGCTCCAACGTATATTGGTCATGAAAGTTCAGCGGTTTTTGCAGAATTTTCCGTTTATGTTGAAAAGTATTCAAATAATTATAATGAAAAAATACTGGTAGTTAATAAATAGAATTTCTCTCCTAGATGTACTTTTTCGTTTTTATCTATACTGAAGTTTGTTACCAAAAGTCCTATTTTAGAATAATATAATATTTATCAAATAAGACTTGTTTGTTAGGTACCGATCTTCTGAATCAATAAAATAATAGTTATAAGATTAAAACAACCTAATATTCATTCAGCTTTTTAATGGGTGAGCTGATAGACTATTAATAGGAATTGTGGATGATATCAATGATTTGGACGTGTCATAATTGGACACGAATGTGAAAATTTATATAGACAAGGAGATAAGGAGTCATAATTTAAAAATTTTGATTCAGGTTACAAAGCTTTATGAAAAGGCAATTTGTTGGATGTTTCATAAATAAATTTCAATATTTATGTTAATATTTAAAATCTAAATTTCTTTGCAAACAAAATTTAATGCATCAATTTATGACAAAAGTTTTAACACTGTTTGAATATAATGTAGGAATTATTATTCAGCGATGATAAATCTGAATTAACCTCAAACAAACTTTACAACTAAAACATGAATTGTGTATGTCTACAAAACTTAAGAAAGAGATACAAATGAAAAATGTTAAAACTTTATAAATGTACTAAGTTAAATAGTATCGTAGAGACCCATGCTTACGTATTGTTAGATTTGTTTAAAACAACCATTACTTAGATAAATGGTACAAGTTTTAATTAATTAAATTAGCAGGTTTTAAAATATGGGGGCGTTTTCATAATTCAATTAATTTTGCAGTTTTGATTGCGAAAACCTCAAACGAAAATCCTTCCTTTAATTCGATAGGGTCATGATCTCCTGAGCAAGGTTGACGTTTAATTAATTAACGATATCAATCTTTCATTATTTCATTATTCTTTATGAAATTCTGTATAATACAGCAGCCTCAGGAAAATTAATCGATGACTTGATTAAAACTCAGACGGAATGGGTACACCACTTTAGAGCATTGATTTTACTGCACGTTTGATAACTCACAAAACTACATTAAAAATCATCTTATATGTATAGTTCTAAAATAAGACACTATTTTATTGTTTAATTCAGTTAAATCAACCAAATCTCAAATCAAGTTATTATACAGGGTGATTAACAACTTATCTACAAAAAATTGAGAATAGACGCGTCATGAAAAATGGAGTCAATATCGTAAAAATCATATTTGTAAAATCATTATAGTTTTCGAGAAAAAAATATTGAAGTTGCAGTACCTTCAACCTTTATATCGCTGGGCTGCTATAGTCTCTAACCAGACGATTCCAAATATTAAAATCCGATTACTAATAGTATTAACGTTTTTGTGCTGCAAGTGTTTACATTACAACTCGAAGTTCGAATGCAGCCGCGGTGTGCAGTGAGTGCAAGTGTAATGCAACGCGGGCGTGACACGGAAAATTCGCATCCGAATCGTGGAAAAGATGGAGGTTCGGGGCGTCCACGGAGTATTGCAGCAGTGTAGCATATCATACACTAGGCTCAATTATATCTGTACCATGTACAGTGTGTTCAAGCATTAATACCAAGGGATTGGACGAGGAGGACTGACTGTAAATTCTTTGGACTTCTTTTTCTTCAAAGCGGCTGATATGGTCACTACGAACGACAACAACGTTGTTTGGGGGCTTTGAGTAGAAATTTGGAAAAAAAACTATATTGTTGGCAACAGGTACTGCAGCGTGAGGATAAATTAGTACCTACTACAAATTTATAATAAAATATACAGGATTTTGATGTAATTTACTTCAATAGTGTCTGATATTTTGTAATGAATATCTTTTGTTAACTTGAATAATCTTATTTTCTTTTTACGTAAAATTTTAAATAACTAAACGTACCCATTTGAACCACCCCTCAGATGAGAGTTTTCTCATGTTTCTCTTAAAAAGTATCATACTTTAATTTTGAAATCATTTTAACATTATGTATTTAATATTAATTATCAACCAATTTTATTGTTTAAATTAAAAATAAATTTATTAATTTAAATCAGCTCCTACAGTGGAGTAGGACTTAGTGGTATTTCTAGGACAAAAAAATTGCCGAAATACAGTTCTTTGAAAATGAATTGATAATTCAACATAATTGTCATTCAATATAAACGAAATTGAAAATTATACATTTTCAAATATAACAATCAAACATTCACTAAACAAACACAAAACACCAATTTTTTTTACATACACAATTAAAAAGTATATATTATAATTAAATAATAAATATTATGTTTGTAAGTGATGTATTAGTAGTAATCATCTTTAGTAGAAACAAATACTTCTTCTACCTGTTCATTTAATTTCAGCAATTGTAAGTAAATATACACTAATTGTATGAGTAACTTTACTCAATCTGAATATCTTGCTTTCGAAACTTTTAAGTAAGCAACGTGCTTTCGAAAATTTTAAGTAAGCAATGTGCTTTCGAAAATTATCTAGCTACTGCCCTTTGGTTAAGTAAGCAATGTTTCCAATTGTCCCAAATGTCAGTGCAAATGTATTAAACGTTGTCAGCATGATCACACCAACAATAAAGGACACTTCTATATCATTTCTTGCAAATAAGTAAACTGTCATAACACCAAAAACAAGATCCTTTAATTAACATCTAACTTTATTTAGAATATATGTTATGGACGTTGTTAGCCTACTGAAATCTGTAATTAATAATCTAATACCAACATTAATTACTGTCACAGTAAGTGGCAAAAAGTAGGTTACATGAGCCAAGCTGCAGAATATCCATCCTTTCATTCATATATGTATGTCGCCGGTCTATTTTAGAAGTAATTAACTGACTTCTTTCTAATAGGGTATGGGGAATTAATCTTTACATGTTTACGAGATACTTTTTTTATGTACAGTACATAAATTTTCATTTTAACTAGCCGCGGGAACCTATTCAGTAGAAAGCGCTTAGAAAATACATGTTGGTCGCATCCTCCTTTTAAACTGTAAACATGTATCTACAATTTATTACAATAATGGCAGAATAGCACTCTTTAAAATGAATTTTCCGACTTATTTTTAACTGGTGACGTATTCGAAATGAAATTTGTTTTCGACTTTTAACATTAGGCCTTAGTGGTTCCACTCACCAATAAAAATCTAATGAAATATCTGCTCACAACTTCTAGTACATAGTTCAAAAACTATTTTGAGCAGGAAGTGACATTATTATTGCAATATGTTTTACAGTAACTTAGTGCCTCAAAACTTATAAGATAATTTAGCTGAATTAGAAATTTCAAATTCAAGGGTGACGATCGAAAACTAGTTCCAAGAAATTTTAAAAATAAAATTTTACTATCTCGCGACTTTACTTGAAAAGATTTTTAAGAAATTATTTGCACGTTCTGATTGACACTTTCTTTTCTAAAAAATGACATCAGTTTTTCGCTTCGAAGTTTCAATTTTTTTAGAGACACCATCAGTTAATGTTTTTATAACATCGAGGTTTTATTACAGACATATTTTTGGAAACTACTTGCACTTTCTGATTGACACTTTTTCTTTTCCAAAAAAATGGCGTTATCAGTTTTTCGCTCCGGTTGCGATTCTTTAGAGCCTTCATCAACTTCATTTTTTAACATGGATATTTTGTTACCTATTATGAAAGAGCCCGTTTTTCAAAAAAAACTGGCATTTGTGACATTTGTTATGTTATTGAATGTTGCGATGTAAAATTGCAAATCATACAAAATTTAGATAAAAAGCTAAAAGATAGGAATTACGTTGAAATTCTAGTTTTCTTTTGGTTAATGATGAGAAATTATGGAATACAATTTTAGTTATATTTTAAATTTACCATAATTAAAATCCTTTTATAAGAGGTCAAAAGACATTCCCATCAACTTGGATTTTAAATCAGTCAGTGTAAATGGATGGAAGAAAAGGTTGTTGACTATGTCCGTTTTGTTTAACAATAATTATATTTGTTCTAAAAATTAATCAGGTACTATCGCGAATTGTATTTACAAATTTAGTACAATAGCGTCAATGTATTTATAATGAGATACATTTAAGTGCCGATTATTTATATGGATGTAATTTTATACAGTTTTTTTCCTAGTTTGTAAAAAACCATTCAAGATAACAATAAAGTGCATTTTTTAAAAATTATTTATTAAAGTTTGCTGTCATACAGTTTTTAGTTTTATAATCTATTCAATGTATTCATTATTTGTATCTATGATTATTGTTTTATTAATAGATTTGAGCTATTTGATTCATTTAATTAAATTTATTTTTCAATCGTATTGTTTTTTATACCAGTAAGTTATTTATTATGATTCCTAAATTTATTGAAATCATTTTATTTGATTCTGTGATCTGATTTCTTCGCATCATTATTATAACTATTTTATTTAACATGTTTTGATGACATTCAAATTTTTTGTCCAATTTTGTGTTTATCACAAAACATATAAACAAAATGCAAGATGAACATGGATAATTTTTATTTGATTTCAAACGTCACCGTAGACAATTTTTTTAAATAACTGCTGCTATCAGGTTTTTGTGACTCCAAAAATTGCTTTACTCTTCCAGATTTTACATTTTGTTAAACCTTAATCGTCGATACAAAAGAAAGCAGTAAGAAAACGAATAAAAATAAATATTAATTATAGTTGATGAAAGGTTTAAAACAATATTTTGGATTTCACGGCTATTTCTTCAGTTAATATATCTGATAGATACTCTTTTACTACTGGACTGTTCAAGGCCATACTCTAAACGAAATTTGTAGAACTTATAACATTATTTAATTTAGGACGACGACGTGCGGAAAGGCCACTTGTATGTCGGCGACCTTAGGGAATACCACACCACTGTTCCTCAATTATCCGGCTTAATAGAGGCATTCGTCGAGCAAAAAAATTACTAGAGGGAAATGTCTTTTATCTCTTCTAATGCCCATCAACCTGACAGCGGACAGTATTAAGCAGCCGGCAATAAAACTCGTGTGAGCGTTACATTATGTGACAGATTTTACCGCATCACGTCCTACATTACATTCCTTACGATCCTTAAGAAATGACCATAAAAATCTACAATTGGGTCGTTCCCAAAAGTAAAATTCTATTTTTTTATTATTATTTATTTACCATAGTTTTTAATTATTCAGACAGAGATTGACAAAATTAAATTATTTGAGAAATACTTAGGTATAATCATGAAAGCAATACCATTTAATTCCTTGCACGTCCACGATCTCTTGCATATAATACCAATAAAAAAAACTAATATGAGGACATCTAAAATGCCAAATTGTAATGAAGTCCTTGAGATGCACTTGCCTTCCGCATTAGTGGTCCGCTTATGTAAAAAAAAAACTGGCATAGGTTACCTAATTTAGAATATGAGAAAGAAAATTGATGGTTCGAAAAAATTTAACAAACTTTTTACCCTTGAAGCCCAATCATTTAAAATTTAATTTACTTATTCTTATTCCTTCTTCCTTTTCGTACCTTTATTTCATATATTTTCACTTGTCGGATCATTTTACACCTCGTTGGCGCAAAATGGCTGCTATTATAAAACCATCAAGGAGAATGTACCATAGAGAAAACATTTATTGTATTACTCTAAATAATCACTTTACGAGTTGCTTTGTGCCACCCTGATTAACACTTAAATCATGGAAAATGCAAGGTAAATACCTAGTAAGCTTATCCAAGTAAGTAACGTTTAATATATGATAGTTAACGCATTATTATATTCGAACATTTATAACGGAATGAAGCAAGTCTGGAAGAATAATAAATTAATAAAGATAAATTAAAATCATTTAAATTCGGATGACAGTTGTGTGAATTGAATGACAACTAGAAATTAAAACTTCTATATTCGAAATTATTCGAGTGTAAATTCAGAAACGGGAAAACGAGAAAGTAAAAGTGAAAAATTGTTTGTAGAAATATACAGAGGTATTTAAAAAGGTTGAAATTAAATTATATCAAATCATACCTTGAATGTCATTGGTACATGTGTGTAGAAATAAAATAGTTACCGCAGGGTTAGGATAGATTTAAGAAATATAATTGATTGTTCATTCATAAAATAATAAATGAAAAAACTGATTAAAATCGATATCTTAAATATTTCTAAGGCAAAGTTTCCAATTAATAATAGAATATAATTTTTAAAAAAATTAAGACCTATTTCTACACTGGGAATAAGTGTCTCATGCAAACAGTTTTTGGATTAATATTAATTTTTTTTACTTTTTTAATATCAGGCATTGAATTCATTGAACAAAAATAATATATAGCTTCAAACTACTTTCCGTCGAATAGTTCTTGGAAACATATAACATATTAAAATTGTAAATTGCAATCGAAAATATTATAAGTGAACATACAGGCGTCCAGAACAGAGCTATGCTGGTAAGTAAATGACATTTCAAAAATTTAAGAGAATACTACTTGACATAATAATTAACAAACAAACAATAAAATAACAAAAACATAAATATAAAACATAACAATATATCTTTTTTTTTAACAACGATTCAATTAAACCCAGTCTGACTGCTAACATATGAATCTTTTGATTAGCTGTTGCTAATGAAATTAATTTAAACTTTCTTGGATAAACCGACCATTACTTTGATCATTCACCATTCTCAAAGAGTCACATGTATAACTATATTTTTTATATACCTACATCTTTAATTAGGTGCTAATAACATTGTGTGAAACTAATTACTCTGCGGACTAATGCCAGCAGTACTGAATTACACCCACAATATTTTACAGTTAGCTTAATGTTCATAAAGGTACACATATTATTTAATGGAGCATCGTACACTAGATCTGCACCAGCACGTACCGTCACCTACAATTACTGTTAATGCAGGTCATCTTGATTACCTGCAGTTTGCCTGGCAGCACTAGCCCTTCGTACGGTCTATCCCCACAAAAGTCAGCGATTGGTTTCAAACTATTAGAAATATACGACCAGTTAAGTTGTGCATGTGTCGGTGAACTATCACTTATCAACAACCATTTATTTACCTTAAACAAACTACAAGTCTTTCGTCAGATGGCACTGCTCTGCGAAATCTTATGTTTTGGTGCTATAGGCAAAGAAAGTTCAAGAGCTCAAAAAGCATAACGTGCGCGATCTTCAATTACATAACAGATTCTAAGTATAGGTAATTTTGTTAGACGTAAATGCTCTAACTTATGATTATTAAATAATTAAAATCCAGTGTATTTGTTTAATTACTTTTAAGCAACAATTGGAAGTTGCAGATATAATCCACTTAGTAGCAAATAAGACACGACAAATTTGCTAATACCAACATAATAAGAATTGCTAATAATGAATATTTCAATTAAAATATCATCAGACATAACAAAAACAGTAATTATGTTAATTATAATATAATTGTATTTCATGTAGTCTTGGAAATGATGTTAGCAATGTCTCACGTATTAAATTTGCATACACATATACCTAAAATAAAGATAAGTAATCAACACATCTGTTTAACATCGTATTGTATTCAATACATTCTGAGAACACCTAATTTGCAAGAGAAATGTACCGCGATGTCTCTACTTCTAGAATAATTTTCATGGAAGATGAATAGTACTGTGTATCTAAATACACATTTTATTATAAGTACTTATATGGCTGCTCATTAACCCATATCATCGCACTAAAGAGATACAAATAACGGCTCATTGGATACATTTCAAATATGTAAATGCTCTGCTGAAATTTCAATGTAGATTTATTTCAGTCTGTCAATACCCTCATCCAATATCCTCTTATTTATTGGTTTAGAAGCGTAAACCTCGACAGCCGACAAACTATGTAGTAGTTTAGTCATTTTCATCCAGGATACGGAACATTTTGTTGCAGGAAACAATGAAGATGAATCCAAAATAATGTAATTCAAATGAACGAATCTTAAAAGTGTGCCTATTAATAAGGATCAACAACTACCTTTCTAGTATAAATATTGTTTAAATAATATTCATGTTTCAATATGCAGAAAGTAAGTAACTTAATTACTGTATGTATACATGTTGATTCAGAACTTCGAAAATGATTTCAAAACACTTCTGAATAGAACTATTTTGTGGTTTTAATTAATAAAATAGTTTGACGTACCTGAGGCTACAACGAAATTTTTGGCCCATCTTATACGAAGACGAAGAAGCAGCCATTTCAGTGCGATATACTCAATTGTTTAAATATCCTACAAAAAGAAGTGCACAGGATTTAAAGTCAGGAGATTGTGGCGGCCATGGTACCGGTTCTCCTCGTCCAATCTCTTGTTTTTTTACTGTATTAGAAAGGTATTTTAAGCTAATATAAATCAAATCTCCTACAATTCCTATCAATGAAGTTATATGTATGTTCTCTGATATCAAACATATAAGTATGCTAATGAACAATACCACAGACAAAGTTCTATTCAATAATTATCTAAAGAAATTAATATATCTAAATTTACTAACCTGGTTTAATGAAAACACTCTATAAATATCTAACTTTCACTTTCGACAGTGGGAACTCCAAAAATTCAACCACAATAGATGAAATCTGACCTATTTCTGCATTTTTTTGGATTGCTTCTTCAGATGGCCTCCTTTAAGTTTAATTGTAGGAGATTTGATTTATATTAGCTGAAAATACCTTTCTAATACAGTAAAAAATGTTACAAATGCTATAATCATAAAGAATATATGGGTAGATATTGTGGGTGTAATTCAACGCTGGTTGGGGCTTTAGTCCACAGAGTAGTTAGTTTCACACAATATTATTAATACCTAAAAATATATAAAAAAAAACAATGTCTTGGTATTAATACTTAGACACGCTATATATGTTACGGTTATAATTAAGCCTCGTGTAGGATACGCCACACTGCTGCAATACGCCGTGGACGCCCTGGACCCCCATCTCTTCCACCATTGGGTTGAAAATTCCCCGTGTCACACCCACGTTGCATTACACTTGCACTCACTGCACACCGTGTTAAAAGTAGGTGCATTTGGCACATGTTTACCGGGAAATCGTTCTGCTAAAGCTATTTCACTTATAGGATATCCATCCACTCCAAGTTGCTATAGATACACGTAAGCCATTTTTGACACTTGAAAAACTATTGTAAAGACTCTCATCACAAAAATATTAATACTATAAGTATTCGGAAATAGATATTCGAAATCGCCTGGCTACAGACTACAGTAGCCCGGCGATATAAAGGTTGAAAATACTACAACTTCAATCATTTTTTTCTCGGAAACTATAAGAATTTTATAAAAAAACGATATTGACCCTATCCTTCAAGACGCATCTATTCAAATTTTTTTTTTTTAGATAAGTTGTGACTCACCCTGTATTTCGAGCAACAAATGTATCACAGGAAAGTTGAAAGAAGTCAACATAATCATTTTTTTTTCATAATCTTCTGTAGGGTGCAAAAGCCTTAAAAGAGAACAGTGTTCCACTTTAGGTTTCACCAATGAATTGTATAACATAACAGTACATTTTCCATTTCTTGTCGCTGCTTTTCTTACTATACTCGTACACCTCAAGGATTAGTAATAAAATATGGCAGTATTGTCGAGATGTATCTTTGATACAGTAATTCAGTTTGGATCAATATTATACTACGATACTTTAAGGGTCACCTTTTCTAAACGTACGTGAAGCTGCAAATTTTCAAAAATTGCTATTCTATTAACAACGCAAACAAAAATTAAGATAAAATAAATATTTTAAAGAATGAATTTGCTACCAAGCAGCTTTTGATTTATGAGACTGCTAGGGAATTAAAATATAGTGGGTAATATTTCCGCTAGAATTAAACTGAAGATACAGTTGTATAAGCCGGTAAAATTAAATGTCGGGGTACTCCGGTTGTGCAGAGAACCAGAGCAATTAGTGGTGATGTATTTTCAGTCCTCTCTCTGCCCGGAAAGAATTTTAGCGTATAACTGCGGCCAAAACGACTAAACTTACATTTTACTTGGGAGATAATGATCTACAAGGCGAACCTCTTCCCAAACCCGCTAAAACGTTTCTTTTACTTCAAAGTTGGGACGAGAGTTTGCACAATAAAAATGCAAAGAAAAACTATACACATATATGTACAACTTATTTCAAGATTCCAGTTTCGCTTCAACTGCAAAAAAGAAAACTTGCACTGGTTTTAACTTAAATGGGAATTCGATAAAATGCATATTTTAGAGTAATATCTACTTTATTCTTTTATAGATATAAATCAAATTGATTAATATTATTAATGAAAAATAATTCAATCTGAATATCCACAGAAAGAAAAGTAATTTATCCAACTTCTTTTTCAGAAAATGTAAAGTAAACTTCCTTTGCTGCCCCTTGGCAATTGTCAGTGCCAAACAAATCAAATGTAATTTCCTTTTTTATATCGAAACAATCATATATTTTCCATAGAAATCATAAAATATATAGAACGCTAGAAGCGTTCAAACTATGCACTCAAAAATAGTCAAACTATGGAGAAGCTTACAAAACAGCTATTTAGGGAAAACTTAATGTACGCTGTTGGTAATACCGCATTTTAATCGTACAATTGAAACTAAAACGAAATGTTTGTAATTGGACCATAGAAATCATATGTTGTTGTTGTTGTTGTTATATTTTGAAATTCCCGCCCATTAGTGTGAACCTACCCCGTTAGTGCAATCAACTTGTAAAAACTAAGTTACTACAATATTACCAGATTCGCGTTCCCTCCATAGGTCAGTGTACTTGAAGAAACAGGTGATTAATGTTTATATTACAAAATAGTCGTGGACAAATGTGTTTTATTACATTTAGTTGAACTATTCCCAGAGCTGGTTGCCACGTCAGTTTATGATTCTTGACGTTTCTGAAGGCATACATTCTTCTTCAGAAGGAATTCTGAAATTAAAGTCCTCTAGCAGACATTTATAATTGATGTGGACACGTAAAACGTTTCAGACCTTGACTTTTACAGATGAATCGGTTCCAAACTACAGGTAGTTGTAAATCTTCATATTGGTTAAGATTATTTCTTACTGGACTTTTATTGTTCCGCTATAAAAGTCTTAGTAGAAATTTGGTGCTGCAATTGGTGACTTCTCACTGTTGTTATTAGTTAGGTGCTAGTTATGCCATCTGGGTTTCTTTCCCAAATACATCTAAAGGAAGGAAGAAAATAGTGTTCATCCAACTCCAATGTGAAATTTATGTCCAGATGTATTTCTTTCATTAATGTGGTCTAGAAATCTTTGTATGGTATGAGATCCTTGAGTTCATATAACTAATATTATATCGTCAGCATATCTAAACCAACAATGTGGTTTTAGAACCATGACTCCATGAACTATTTCTCAAAGATTGGTTTCCATGTAGATGATTTCTAAACTGAAGACAAAGGTAAACTCCTTCCCTGTGTTCATAGAACTAGTATCAAAGGAAGAAGATGATTAAAATGAAATAAAAGTTTCTAAATTATCGAGTGCAATAATCTCTTGAGAATTAATCCGTTCCCTCGTGCACAACGATGTAGGAATAGAAAGTAATTCAAGATTTTTTTCTCTAAAAAAAATTCTACTTTGATGATACAAATTTTGAAAATCATAAATATATTATATAAGGAAAACATGATCATCACAATAGCGCAAATTTGGATTTTGTTTCATTAGCTCTAATTAGGCATTGCTAGGCAAAGGAGGAGGGCTTCTAAGGCCGGTTTTCGGCCCCTTTTGTCTTAGAGGCCCTTCTCCTTTGGTATTAAAGAACCGTATCATCAATTTTCTTAGTTGTGGATGTTGCTTAATGGCGTGCTAATATTTCAGGATGTGATTTGTCAGATCTATTTTATGAAAAAAATATAAAAAATGTAATATGGACTATGAAAAAATAATTATTCTACCTAAAATGCTGCAAACAATTTTGTTTTGGGCGAAAAAAAACTATTCCTTCATGAAACTATTGCTATCGTTAATCTGAAAACTGCTAGATTCATTTGAATTTGATCGGCCACTTTGGTATTAATTTTTTTTAAATATATTTTAGACAGTATACCTTTATGACGCTGTAATTTTCTTACTGGACGTTTTCAAACTCATGTTAATAATAAAATATATTAAAGTAACAATCATATTTTCTATTACAATGTGGCAATACATTTTTCAGGATTTGATTATAGCTCCTAACTTTAACATTATTATAACTTACTTTAATTTATGGCCGGTCTACACAAGGCTAATTTTTTAAGCTAGTGCTAGTAAGCTAGAAACCCTAGCTCCATGTAAAAGGAACTAGGTTAGTTTTTAAGTTAGTAAGCTAGTGAACAAAGGAGTAAGCTATCATCAGCCTGGCTTTGTCTATTGGCTTCGTGTGAACGAAGAAGCTACTATACTATATGGCGAAGACGCTCCGTTTTGTTTTTTCTATAGGTATATAGATATACACTTCAGAAATGCCTAAACTATATATTGAAATAATTTTTAAGTGAAATTCGCTGTTTCCCTGTTATAAAGACAAACATGCGTGATTCATCTTTACAAATAAATACGTTTTTCTAGCAACTCTTCCAATAATTGATCTAACGCAACTTGACAGTATTTCCCAAATAAATATTTCAATCTAAAATTATCCTTCTTTTGTAAATTTTTCTCCACGGTAGACTTCAACGACCTAAAACCTAAACCTAACTTTAACCTTTAACCTAAACTTTCCAGCATCGTGTGTACCGCTCATTGTGCCAAGCCAGTATAGTAAGCCAAAATAAAATGTCAAAATATTAGCTTGCTATCGTAGCTTATAAAACTATCCTCGTGTAAACCAGGCATTATAGTTAAATTTTATACCTAAATAAAGCATTACCAGCATCAACTTAAATGTGAAACAAACATTGCACATTTGGGAATCACGTCAAAATTTTTACACGGCCCATGCCTATATGGAATAGTTAAAAATATCCTTTTGTCGGAAACAAAAGGCAACACAATGTAAAGCAGATAGGATTGAGTGGGTACTTGTAACGGCGTTTCCATGTTACACGTAGCTGCATGCGAAAAATGTATTTAAAGTCGCCTTTTCAGAATCGACAGTTTTAAGGTGCCCGTATCCCTCGCCGTAAAATGATCAAATTTGTGGTGTTTTTCAGATACTAAAATCTCGAAAAATGAAACACGTAAAGCAAAAGTAATATCATGAAAATGGAATTATTGATGTCTTGTTTATCCACTTTTACTACCTATTTAAATTATCTTCCAATAATATAATCACTTTTAAAATGCATATGTAAGACACACATTATTTTACTATTCTAACCCCACATTGTAACAATTATTTTCACATACTTATAAACAAAAGTGAACAATCTTATATGCAGAACTATGCAAGTTCATGTTATAACAATATTTACGTCTACTGTTAAATTTAAAAAAATACGTATTTTGAAAGATTTCAGTACCAAAAAATTCATTGGATAGATCGCTTTCTGATGTTATATGTTGATTTTACTTAGGTACCTTTGAATATTTGCAGGTGGCATGAAATAACATTCTTGTTATTTGCTAAACTCTATATTATTCAGTTCTTAAATGTCTAAAATTATTTATATTTGTAGAAAACACTATTTCAAGAATACGGCGCCCTTAATTAAGTCCATACAGTTGGAGAACTGTCTCGAAAACATTAGAGTTTCCTTGGTTGGAGAGTTCACAACAAAAGCCAGAATTAGCAGAAATTTAAGGCAGGGTAGGTATTAAATGCTTTCATGAAAATTGAATTCTCGCTTTGCAGCTGTAAATAATATTTAATCCTATTTCCGGGGAGGCCCGCTTCCAACTTCTATTCGAAAATATATTAATTCGGCCATTTGCCACTTCAAATCCTGTAAATAATAACTTGGCGCCACATAAATAAATTAATTAATAAAGTATTAGATACTGTTTTATTATTATTATGTTTTCCATTTATGTTCTTTTTTTTTCTCAGGAAATACTATACGAGTATACAAAATCTTTTCATAGGAAAATACGTATGTAAACTTTTTAAAAAACAAAATGTTTGGGATACATAATTATTTTAAACATCTACATGCCTTGGTAACAACCGGGGTAAAAACAAAAAAAATGATGCTTACAGGGCCTATTTAATGGATATCAAAAATCAAATAAAAGCCAGTCCTAACAAATTCTGCTCTTTTATAAATAGTACATCAGGTTCAATATCTGTTCCCTCTACATTGTCTTATAATAATGCATATTTTACTAATTCTTCTGTCGTAGTGAACTCAATTGCAAACTTTTTTTTCAGTCTGTTAATGATAGTAACATAAATGTGTCAGCCCACTTTACTTCAGACAATGTTTCGTCATTGATATTATCTGAAATTACCGAAAATGAGGTTATGTTTACCTAATATAACGGCGGGACCAGATCTCATCCCAACATTTTTACTTAGAGATTGTTCGATTATTTTATGCAAACCACTTTGTATGTTGTTTAATCTTGCTTTAAATAAATCAACTTTTTCAAACAAGAGAGCTAATGAAATTGAACGAAACGGTTTTATAGCTGGTCCCTCAAGAGTATGCAACCTTGTATGTAAAACGCAATTTATTGCCGAAGATATTGATAGGAGAAGTCAGGTAGATGTAATCAATACTGACTTCTCAAAAGCATTTGATAAAATCGATCATAATATGTTATTATTAAAACTAGTCATATAGTTTCTCAGATTTCATCTATCTGTCTCATGTTTTTAAACTACCTATAGCTCGCACAAACGCTATGATCTCGTCACCATTATACCAAATGATTAAATATTGCCATAATGTCGAGGATTCGCTTGACGTATTTGTTTATTCTAATCAACAAATCAAAAACATTTATTCTTAGGTGTATGTTTATGTATTTTTTATAGAAATGTTTGTTGTACAATTATGTATTTTTGTTGTATAATAATTTTACGGGTTTTACTACTACTACTACTACTTTTTTGCTTTTTCCCTGTCATAGTTATATCTGTATATATTCGTAGATATTTTTCAAAATTCGCTGCTTCTTTTGATTTCTGTTCACTGGCTTAACATGTTCATTCTTATACAATGACTACGAAAGCCAAAGCAAAAGATAAAACTAGACTTCGGTAGTTCGCTGTTACACAAACAAGGTTTGCTATTTCAAATTTGTTTTATAGAATGGTTTGGTAATGTAATTTTGCATCAAAATAAACGTTTTTCAGTTGTAATTGTTATATTACTATTTTTGTTTTATAACTGATAATATTGTCACAGAATTTGCCCCGCTCGCACCCAATTCGACGGCTGTGGTAGCGCCAAACGCGAGATTGCCCCGATCGCCCCTACGCGATTCTGGTAAACAAACAAATAATGCCGTGTATCGAGGCGCAAGTGGAAAAATGGAGAATCGACGAGAAGCGTTTGAGTCGTTCGGGAAATGGATCTAGAGGTACTAGAAAATACCTGGAATATTCGTTTGGTCTATAATACAAGAATAAACGGCCGAGTCAGTCAGTCTTGAATTGGAGTCTTTAGTTGGTAATTTCGGAGAGATCAAAGCGATTTAGATAGTGACTAATGACAGTGTTTAGTTGAGCTGTAATTAGTATTCAGTAGTGTACAGAGTAGTTAATAAATATCAGTAATAATTAACGGATTGTTTTTCTGGTAATAGAAAAAAAAACGGGTTGGGAAATCCGTGACAATATTATTACAAAATAACTATATTATTTATTATAAATAGCTGTTAACATAGAAGTAAAATTGTCTCCAAGTATTTTTTAATATAATAGTTTTATAGGTTGACAACCCACATCTAAGAAATAATTATATTTTTTATAGCGCTTTTAGAAATACTACGAAACATCATTAAAAAAATGATTATTATAAACACCTTAGTTTTATTAGCTAAAATGTTTTATAAGCTTGTCACATAAATAAATAAAATAGTTACATATTTGCCGCATAAGTTGATTTATAAGTTAGCTGCCAAAACGTTCTTGCAATAAATTTACAAAATATTTCAATTGCTAACAACAAAATAATGATACTTGCCAGACAAATATGGATTTCGAAAGCAATAATAATACGGCAATAAAACATAATTGTCGTATAACCTGAAAATCATAAAATTGTTTGCTGGTTGGGTATGGCAACCATAACAAAATCAAATGTTGACTATGAAAACCTGGGTATCTAGTTGGCGCAGAATATTTTTTCGCCTCTATTAGAAAATTGATGCCAAAAGAGTTATGAAAAAAGTACTTTTTTAATTTAAGCTACCCTGTATACATTACAGTTTCCGATATCTCTATACTGGGCGTCGTAAAAACGGCCACCCTGTATATACTAAGCTTTTTGATGACAATCCAAATTCATATTTTTTAGATTTAAGTTTTAAATGCAAATAAATTTGACACTCTGTATAAAGTAGCTAACCCAATTTAGAAAAGGAAAAAGCTATTAACTGATTTACAGTTTCCATTCATAAATATTAGTAAGTAATTTAGGCAAATTTATTCCTGTTGGTGAAATACCGATGAACTGATATTTGCTGAATGGTGATAAATTATTCTCTATAAATTTTTGTTGATGTAAAACAGAGACATTAAAACGAACAGTAATCGAAAATGATACATAAAACGTAATTGAGCACTTCCAGGGCCTACTTTACTTGTTAATTGAAAGCTTCAGATCCACTTATAAAATTTTAATAAATTGTAGACTTGACAAGGAATGTAAGCTTATGTTAATTATAATTTTTTGTCTACATTACTAAATTGGTACATCTCATCTACATCGAATGATGAATAATTCTTTGTATAATTTTATATGCTGGCTGTATTTTCCATCTAATATGTTTTGCATCTTTAGTATTAAACAACGCATGCAGGATATTCTGAACACAGTATAATAAAACTATGCGAGTACTTAAACAATAACAAAGAGCCGTGTGAAGAATATGGGTCGGAACGAAGTCTGTTTACAAGATAGATGACAAATACATGATTCATGTCTAATTTGAAATGGTTATTTTCCCAACAGCATACCTATAAGGTGTTTTTAAAAAACATAAATGCAGATTTCTACAGTTGAAAGTAAATTAAAAAGTAATACCAAAGGTCCTAAATTAATATGGTGACCCAGAGACATCTTAGCAAGATAAAGAATGTGTTAACGTTAGTTTTTTTTAATAACACAGTTTTTAATTATCCTGAAAGTTTGATTATTATGTAAAAAAAAACAGGCTTCTATTTCGATATACGTAACAATATTATACCTAAGTACGCGTTACCTGCGTACTCAGGTACCATTATTAGGGTTTGACATACACGAACAGCGAGGGTTAGTCGGTGATTGCCTCACTTCACCACACCATATACTGATGATAGCTAAAAGCTCGAAACCGGTATACGTCTGATGGTGCCGTTGGCAACGACATTAGCTGCTTGACGTTTTGACGTTATTTCCTGAAATTCCGCATTTGTTATATTATCTATTATACAGTAGCAGCAAATGAAGATGACACAAATATAAATTTATTGTAAAACATTACGATATTGTGAAATAAAATAAATGTTTTATATGTATAACGTGGTCTGTCTGCCAGGTTTTCAGTTATTAAATCTCAAATCATATGTTATAACTATGTTTATACAACTCCCGGTAATATGGCGCTTCTGGTACGTTCGAGGTGTTTAAATAATGATTTAATTTTTTTTTTTCAGCGTAAATATGCATATTTTTAATCGTGTAGGAAGTTTCAGAAATAGTGTGGTAATACAATGTACTATTATCGAATTATCGAATTTAATTAATTTTCAATATATTTTCAATGCGAATGAAATACCTACATTGCAATATATTTTTAGATAATGGATGAACAATACACTTTTACAGAGCAGGATGGATAGTTTACATTTATATTGAACAAATTCTATGTACTAAAAAAATCTTCTTACACATAAGTCTAAACTATTTAGAAATAGGAATCTTACTCGCATAGTGTATCTGTTATTGAATTCTAATAATAAAATGTACTATATTTCTAATTTGTTAGTAAGAGATGTTCTGCATGTATGACTCCATGACATTAAAAGTAAAAAATGTTTCTTCTTTACAACTTCATCTATCAATACACTCTCCATATGCGTACAAAAATAATATAATACATTTTTAAATTGGCTTCTGTTACACTATTCAGGTTAAACAAAATGTAAATATTTGAACTGATTTTAGAACCCTTTGGTACTTACATTTTTTTAACATGTGCATATTATTCAATTTTTTACACATTGATATTCAGTCATACATGTGAAATAATATTAGTTATTAAAAAAAGGTATATATAAAATATAAGACAATTTAAATTATCTAAATTTACATATCTATATTTTACAATTCCAACCTAAAAATTACAATGTCCACATAACTTTACGCTGGTCACAAATTGCCAACGTAAAGTTATGTGAAATTACAGAAATTTTTTTATCAATGCCAACACTCATATTTCATGCACCCTATACATTATTAAATAATGATTTATTGATAGTCGTCTCTATCCAAACTGAGGCATTTCGAATTCATGCAAACTAAGAATATTCCCGCTACCATATTCAAATATTTCGAAATTTCCTGACGTACCTACCAAACCTTGCCCTTTACAGCAATTTATATCTGCTTAGATTATATGTATTTCCTGTCCCAAATTGGAAATAAACGTGAAGCAATAAGTAGTCAGTATAACCACAATCAGTAATCATTCACTATCAATACCCCACATTAAACGCCTGCAAATACCTTCACGGCAAAAATCAAAACAGTTATAAGAAGATATTATGCAGATATCGAGACTCATTCAACAGGCTGTTGTGAAAGATCGTCCTTGCCTTTAGCGGTAAGGTGTGGTTTTATTACGGTATGCAAATGGGAACGCTATAGATGTGAAATTAATTGGTAATTGATCTTTTACAACATTTTCTGTGGTCATGGAAATTAACAAAATATTATCAGAAACTCCAAACTTCTAAAATATTGTTACGGAAGCTCACCTACCTTTTTATTTTGTTAATTATGTTCCTCTTTGCGTTAGTATTTATAATTTTTGTAATACCTTTATTTTGACGTTTTCCGGAATATTCCCGGCTATATTCTATTTGTTTCTCGACACGTTCTCGAGATCGCAGAAACTTCTATATAAGCGGATCAATTCCGCCGTCACAGTGAGTTTCTATTGAGCAGCCAAACGCGAGTGACAAACGTCAAAGTAAAGCGTTGGCAGTTGTGAAATTGGTTTGAAAGATATTTCTTGTATTATCTAGAGTGACAATAAAGTTGTTTGTCTACGTGACGTATTTCTACGATAATCCAATCCAATTTCGAGGTTACAATATATTAATTTATGTTTTTAATTTTCTAAAATTTCTCTTAACGCTGCAACAAAATTAATATTTCTCAAACAGTTATTTCCCAGCAATGTTGGAAAATTTTAAATTATTGCAAACGAAAGCAGATATTTTTTCAATTTATGTGAATTTTATTTTATTCTAAAATGTCGTATGCATGCATTTTTTCAGATTTATTCTATTTATGTATGAAACGAAGAATAAATAGTACTAAAAATTATTTCTTTACGAAACTTACGTGATTATATAAATTGTCAAATCAGAAACACATTTTGAAATCTGTCCTGTTGTATAGACTAGACGTAGCATGTCAAGGACTTGCTTTGCAACCTTAATTACCAGTCGAAATGTTCACTTTCAAATGCTTTTTAAGGGCTCTATGTTGGAAAGTGTTGAAATACCAATAGGACTGAAATTAATTTAAAAATAATAGAAATAAACTACTTAGCATTGATCAATAATTAGTTAATTCTACACAAAATTATTTGAAAATATTTTCAAGACTTAATAATAATGCTTCTAAACGACGGCTGAAAATTACTTGCAGTTAAAGCCTGTCAGTCATGCCATTCATGATAAGTCTACCTTTGCACACATCATATAGTAATATTTGAAATAACATTTCACGTGTAATGTCGCGAGTACTGCAGCTTCAGTTTTCCTCGACAAGGTGCAAAATGTGTTTCCCTCTCGAAGAAACGTTGCGGTATTTCTTGTCCACGACCTTCACAGGTTGAAATGAAATTGAAAATATCTATTACCCTGGCAAGACAACATCAGCGGCCGCCAAAAACAAGTACTGGAATTTTGTTGCTATTTTGTTGCTAATTTGTACCACCCGTTTCAATTTTGTACCTGTGCTGTTTTCGAGAAAAATGGTGGCCGCTAGCGTAATCTTACGCTAGCGGCCCATCGAATTACTCAGCAACTAACAACGATAGCAAAATGATTTTTGTACCATATTTTGTTACTCGTCGAGTACTTTCTGCCACTTACTCGTGTCACTTACTCGTATGTGATTTAGGGCATTCTGGAATCTAGACTTTTTTCTAAGAAAATTGGTACAGACCTCATCAAAACCGGATCGGATTATTACGAGTTATTTTGAAACTAGTTTCAAGGTAGGTACCTAAAGAGGACTCTTAATAGTACCTATACCAAAATAGGAATAACTATGTGCTGCGGCATAGTTGGTTGGCATTTAGTAAGTCCTTATTTTTTTAACAAAAAGTTTCTACTGTTCTTAGTCAGAGAACTTGCAGGTTCCAGTACAAATTAGAAAACATGTATGGTTGCAATTAGTTCTGTAATTGAAAGAAATTATTTGAACCAGCAGTTTCCAAATCGTTGGATAGGACTTAATGGTTCAATACAGTGGCAACCCAGTCCGCCGGATTATTATCTGTGAGAGGCGTTGTTTATAAGCAACGGTTAGATAATATCGACCAGTTGAAACAAAATATAAGATTAGTGTGTGAGATATCGAC
The DNA here is from genome assembly GCA_025584915.1 of Monochamus saltuarius. Lineage (NCBI taxonomy): Eukaryota > Metazoa > Arthropoda > Insecta > Coleoptera > Cerambycidae > Monochamus > Monochamus saltuarius. Next base: position 9,915,640 of record CM046726.1, read on the forward strand.
ATTTTTAAAAGGTTTAACATACAAACTAAAAATTATCTTAATTATTTTTAAGGTGTAAGACATTCTGAAATAAAACAACGTAAATCAACATACAGTCGATAGAGCAACCAAAACAAGTATGCATTGAACTTAACCCAATTACAGCATTGATACTTATTTCAAAACTTATTTCAAAAACATTGATAATTAACATTGACGTTAACATACTTTGACACTTCCTATCTCTCGTTTCAAGTAGGCATGATAGTTTACGAACATCCACTATAATTAAAAAAATAAATGAAACTCTTGAATTTCAGTTTCCTTAAAGCCGTTCCCGAGATGCTTTCTCAATCATCTTCAATGAGGTTAATTTAACAACGAGCAAATTCCATATTTAATTTTAAAAAACCAAACCAGTTTGTACCCATGCTATTATTTCTACGAACTTATGTTCTGGCATTGTTTTGCATTATTATAGATAAACAACCTTTGTGATTTAGCAAAGCCTGAATATAGGCCGCTTTAAGACTTTGAAATCCGACACCGAATCGATACATCTAACCCAGATTTAGATATGGCAGTTAGAGGCCTTGAATAAACGACCGTAAACGCCTGAAACAAGACAGAAGCGACAGGGCACCTGTTTGAACCGTGTCAAAGCTAATGAAGTTTGGGGTTCATATGATTCCGAAGTCTTTTGATGGAGGGACGCCAGAGACCCGGCTATGATCAATTTCTGCTATTTGCTCTCCTTCTGAACACTACAGGAACAGGTTTTAAATCATCCGGTGAATATTTTATACCCGGAAATACGGTAAACGGATGTTCTTTTATATGTGTGCGCTTTATGTGTGCGATATGCACGCTGTGTGGAGTTTTTTCAGATATGGAAATTTAACGGATGCTTCGCCGGGATTCGTTTTTTTATTCCCGTTTGCTGAAATTTTATGCAGGATATTTCTAAATGCATTAAATTGAACTACCACTGAAAAATATATTACATACACAAAAAAAGATCACAGGCAATATAGACAATTCGATTTAGCATTTGTGTCGCTCGTGTTATTCAACTGTGTCATCATTAATCGAATTGATTGGACTTTTATAACAATTGGATGAAAATAAATACAAAAATAAAGAGTTTGAACTAATAAGATATACAGACTAAATGAAGTACCAATATTATAACTGGGGATCGAGAAAAATAAGAATTAACGAAATCACTTCAAAAAATTTCCAAATTTATTTATAAAGCGAAAACCTTTTTTCCCGAAACTATTAAATTCGTATTTATCCCTGACTACGGCGGTCCGTCCGAAGTGAGCTTATTTATTTCACACGTTTCTAGAGTACGATAACTAAAGTCTGTTTAGAAATGAAAGAGAGTAATAAAAACTTATTACGTATGCAAATCGTAAATAAATGTAGTACTGGTGCTTATATTCAATATTTTTATATTATGTATTATCGGTATAGATAAGGTGTATTTTTAAAAAATCTTTGTGTGATCGAACCGTACTAAATTGTAGCAGGTAGCTAAAATTTAATCCCCTACAATCCGTCTTTGTCTATGCCACTTCAAGTAAACAATATAAAAACAGCATTTCAAAACATGAGGCTACTTTAAGCATCATAACCGGGTTAAGAGGGTTTTTAGTAATTCAAATAAAATTATTCAATATTATTATCAAAATATTTATTTAATAATAGACTTTTATTCCACACAAAAATATATGTATTTTGAAAATTCAAATTATTGTGAGTAAATGTAGTGTTGTATAAATGTACAATAAAGAAACTAAAAAAGTAGGTATATTAAAATTCATCATCTGAATATTCTGATGAATTATCTTCGTCTCTTAGATTGATAACGATAGGTTCCACAGTAACGTCAATGAAATTATCGAGTTCCCACATTGTCTCTTCTTCTTTTTGTACATGATGTATACATCTTTGTCAATTATCTGCAGTTACTCGTTCCAAGGAATTTTTTAACAAAATTTTCACGTCACTTAACTTAAACGTCGCATTATTTCGCGCTACATCTCCTTTTACCTGCGCCCAGACTAATTCGATTGGGTTAAGTTTACAGTGATAAGGTGATAACCGTAGTACCGTTATTTGTCGATATGTTGCCATTTCATCGATAACATATCTTTTCTGATCTTTATTAAGATTGACAAGTGTCAAAAGTTCGTTTTTCACCTTATTTGTTTAAAAAAAAATGTTTTTTCCAGATAACCATTGAATTATATCGACTTTCCTACAAGCAGTCGTAGGCATCCGCTCGGTCTGCGGTGAATGGTAACTGGCATTATCCATGACAATTACAGACCCCGGAGAAATAAGATCCAACATCTGTGTAAAATACTCTTCGAAAACATCTGCGTTCATGTCTGTCTGCGTGATAGTCACCTGTAATTTTAAATTCAAATAAAAGTAAACCGTTATCTACAAAACCACTGGCACCACCTATATGTGTCACTATTAATATTCGTCCTTTACCTGAAGGTGCCTTGAACCCTGTTAAAAGTCCATCCAAAAATGCTTGTCGAAAACTATTTACATTTTTATCTTGCCATACTTTTGTTGTATATCCCTCGTTGACCCAAGTTTCGTCTAGATAATAAATATTCCTCCCTTTGTCACGGAATTTTCTAATTGATCTTAAGTAGGATGGATCTTCGCCAACAAATAAATTCATCTTTATCGATAAGAACTGTTCTGCTTTTCCCAGCAAAAATTCAACTCTCGTAAGACGGCCCATATAATTTGCTTCTACTGATTTTTGGCAAATCGTTGTCCTCTGAAAGTTCACTTAAAATTTTGTTTAGCGTTGGTGTTTCTTATTTAAAATAAAATCAGTGTACTTTTCTGCGAATGACATTTTTTATGAAATCATCTATAACGACTTTTGACCTCCCTGTAGATGATTTTGGGGGATTTACAGTATCTTGTTCATTTTTTGTTTCCTTTAAAAGTCTGTAGATAGTCGATTTTCCAATCCCTATCATTTTGGAATACTTTTCCACGATGTCGTCAACACTGTTGGTAGGATTTTGGTGTTTCAATGCATTAAATACATTTAATATAATAATCTTCTCATTCTGAGACAGCGCACATCTTTTCACGCGTTTAGCAGGTACGTAATCTGATAAGCTCGACATTTTACCCAAACAATATTATATCCACTGGCACAATAGTCACTAAACACAAGTCGAATTTTACTCTACTGCACTAACACGTCTTCGTATATTCAGCTCTAAGACTGGATTGATCTGTTACAATACACTGGCTCCTGCCCTATGATGTATCCAGTAAAATATACTAATGTACACCCAATACCTGTTAGCATTAGTGTTACCCGATAATTACCTGAAACAAAATATTACCACGCCCAAGCCGGTTCTTATCTCGGGGTTTTATTACTCTTTTTCAGTTCCAAACATACTATAGCAACATTAAAAGTCTATTTACACACATCAGTGCCGTGTCAGTTAAAAATAAAAAATCGTTGCTTAAATTTTAAATTAGATAATTTATACACATCCGTCGCAGTGTCGTATCAGTGCTGTCAGTACTGCTTCAGTGTTTGTTCAATGACTTTTAAATACACCGGCGATCATATTTTTGTAATTTTACTGACGAACTAACCAGATTTTTATATTGCTTAAAATGGATGTAAAACTTATCGAGCTGGTACGGAATTTTGATCAACTCCATCATAAATATATTCAGATCACTTTGTTTGATCGTCTACTAACTCCTTTTTATGGATTACGGACAGATATGTGTAAACTGGCATCAGTGATCGACCACAAATGATACTGGCACTGAACTGATACATCATTTACAAATATCAGTTCGTAGTTCATAAAACGGAGACGATCAGACAAAGTGTTTTGAATATATTTATCATGAAAATTCCCTACCAGCTCGATAAGCTTTTCATGTATTCTAAAAACACAAAAATCTGATTAGATCGTCAATGCAAATCACAAAAATATCGTCGCTGGCGTATTTAAAAGTCACTAAAAGGACACTGGAGCAGCACTGACAGCACTGATATGTGTAAATAGGTCTTAAATGGTAAAATTAGTTGTCATAATTGAAATTCTGTATATTTAGGTTGTGATTTTGTGTTTTCCTTCAGTTTTTAATGCCTCTTTTCAATTTTAAGAATTTATGTCGAGTGCAAATATTTTCCTACAATATATTTCGCCAGTTTTTTTTTCAAAGTTATCGGACAAGGCAGCCGCGGATCAAAGTTTTGTATTATCTATTGGTAGGTATGGTTTTCGTTCCATTTTCTTGGAATAAATGGCCATTTTATTTAACTGTAAGCAAAGTATGTTTTGTTGTTCGTGGGTAATCCTGATTAACTGTTACCTATCAGGTATTATAATTTATGTTCATTTTCGTCGTTTCTACATTTGGACACGCTGTAAAAAACGACCGCATGGTATTTGACAGATCTAAGCCATCCCGGATTATGCTTATCATAGGTGCCCATTATCCAAAGGAGAAGAGGGTTTTGCCCCATTTTCTAATTATCGAGCTAAAATTCCGAAATATTTTTGTATTGTCTTTTAGGCCTCTTTGAAGAAATGGATAAAATTTTCGTATATAGTAGTAGTTAATCCTATATATTTATACTTTGCAAAACATGGAAACAAAAATACGCGATCGCAAATAGGTTTTTTTTCACAGTTCGGGTAGTTTTTTTCACTATCGTGTCACTTTTGACAGTGACATTAACTTCAGATAAAAAAGTTTCGAAGATTAAACCTACAGTGGTAATTACTTTTACCATATGTCAAAGGTAGATTTTTTAGTAAAAATGCTATTTTCGTTAATTTGCTTAGGATGCCCCTCCTTTTTAATATACCTACTTAATTTTATATATTAGAAGTTTGGAGTTTCTGTTAATATTCAGTTAATTTCCATTACCGCACAGAAAATATTGCAAAATATCAATTACCAATTAATTTCACATCTAAAGCATTCTCATTTGCATACCGTAATAAAACCACACCTGACCGCTAAAGGCAAGGACGATCTTTCGCAACAGCCTGTTGAATGAGTGCATAATATCTTCTTATAACTGTTTTGATTTTTGCAGTGATGGTATTTGAGGTGTTGAGGTGTTTAATATGGGGTATTGGTATGGAATGGTTACTGATTATGGTTATACTGACTACTTCTTGCCATTTGGGAAATTTAGGAAAGACGTATATATAAACAGATCGAAATTTCTATAAAGGGCAAGATTTGGTGCGCCAGGGAGTTTCGAAGTATGAATATGAAAATAACGGGAATATTCTTAGTTTTCATTTTGGAGATAAATACATTAAATGGTGACTGCCTATAAAGAATATTATCTGAAATGATCTGAACATAGTATTGAATTGTTTAACTGAAGCTCTCTAGCACAATGTGTCAAATGAGTATAAAATAATATTATAAAGGATGTTCTGAAACCATCGTACTATACGTCAAGAGTAGCTTTTTGAGTGAGTTTATAATTTTATATGCAGTTTTGCTTTAAGGTGGTCGTGGCCGTAAAATGATTAAATTTGGTATTTTTGCTTTACATTGTAAGACATTAGGTACACATTAGACACATATTATTTTGCTATTCTAACCCCACATTCTAACAATTATTTTCACATACTTATAAACAAAAGTGAACAATCTTATATGCAGTACTATGTAAGTTTATATTATAACAATGGTACCTTTGACTATTAGCAGGTGGCATGAGATAACATTCCTGTTATTTGCTAAACTCTACATTATCCATTCAGTTGTTAAACGTCTAAGATCACTTGTATTTGCAGAAAACATTATTTCAGGAATGCGACTTTCTTAAGGCCATCAAATTATATACAAAAGTTTGTACAAAATAGTGACATTTTAAGATTAAAGCTCCATTTGAAATTTAAGAAATCTACAGCAACAACAATTTCGTTTTTAAATTACAATTTATTTACGATATGGTATAAACAAAGTAAAATATACAAAATTAATTTCATCTTTTATGCATTTTTGGAACAGTTGCAAAAATTAACGTTTTACCAATAAAGGATATAGCGTATATCGGTTACCCTAAAAAGTTCACTACCTGTACATCAAATTTCATTAAAATATCTGAGAAAGTAATAAAATTTTATCAAACGGTATAATTGTTTTTGTAGGTCCGTAAATTTTTAAGGGACCAGAATTATATAATCTGATGTAATTCGATTTATTTAACAAAAAGTAATATTGTTAGTTTTACTCTATAGATATGTACAGTGGACGCAAATAAAGGTTTCCAACCTAACCATTTTTCAAGGGACGGGGATTATTAACAGAAATTACGTGAGACTGATAATTAGGTAGTGTTAATATGAAATAATTTGTTACGGCAATTGCCTTTATTGTATTTTTTAATTAATTTTATTTATAGTAAACTGTACCTATGTTACTATTCTGAATAATAGAGAGCGCTTAATACAATTTGGAATCGCGCTCGAAACGAAGCCATGTACGCTATCGTGTCTTTTTGTATAAATGTTTTTTCTAATTGTAACGAAAAACGATAGTGTGTCTCGAGAACTTTAGCAATTGCCATCAATAAAGTAAATTATAATAATCAATCAGTTTTCAATCGTTCTATGCCATCCCAAAAGTAAACCACAGTCCACAAAAAGAGGAAATTCCCTCACATAACATTTTTGGTCGCTACGAGCCCGATAAGACGCAGCAAGTTGCAGTTGGAAGCCAATTTTCTACGAGCCAGTTCACGAGGCAGTTATACGAGGGAGGTCACGAGGAACAAAGAGTGAGTCATCCTTCCAGTTTAACATTTTTCCTTTCAATTTACTTTCGTGTTACTAGTGCGATGGCTGAGCTAGCAAAATTAAAAACTCAAAGAGGTCAGTTAAAATCTAAATTAACAAGAGCCAAAAATTACTATGATTCTATAGACTTAACAACATATGATGATGTAATATATAACGAGTTAGTTGTACGTTTGGAAAAAGTAGAACCTGTTTTTGAGGAATTTAATACAGTTCAGTCAAAAATAGAAATTTTGGGCAATATCGAAGCTGAAGATGAAGAGCGCGATGAATTTGAAAAATTTTATTATCGATTAATTGCAAATTTCAGAAAGGCAATAAAAACAATTTCTTCAGCAAACGCAAATACACGCGATTCTATCAATGTTGCTAATATTTCAAGTCTTGCTCCTTCAAGTGATCAAACAATAAAATTACCGAAAATTAAGTTACCTATGTTTAATGGTCAGTACGATCAGTGGTTAGAGTTTCGAGACGCGTTCAGTGCAATAATACATAACAATAATTCAATTTCCAATGTACAAAAGTTTTATTATTTACGGTCCTCACTAGAAGGGGATGCCTGTAAAATAATCGAGTCAATTCAAGTTTCAGAGGCAAATTACGATATTGCTTGGCAATTACTTAAAGACAGATTTGAAAATAAGAGGCTTATTGTTCATAATCATGTCAAGGCTATTTTCGATTTACCCTGTATACAAAGAGAAAATCATGTTCAGTTGCGTAGTCTATTTGACAACGTTACAAAGCATTTACGTTCGTTAAAGGTGCTAGGTGAACCCACAGACAAATGGGACACATTGATTATACACGTAATAACAAATAAATTAGACCCAATTACGCGCCGAGAATGGGAATTGTTTAAAATCAAGGGTGCACTTACATTCATGGATGACATCAATGCATTCTTGAAACAACGTTGTGAACTTTTAGAAAAATTAGCTTTGAATCATATTAACAATTACAAAGATATTAAACTAAAAACAAAAATTATTCTAATACATATCTCAATACTGATAACAAGGTGACAAAATGAGTTGTTATTACTGTAAAAACCTCACACTATTTATAATTGTGATTTATTTTAAAACAGTCACCATCATGTAGAATAAATGAAGCAAGAAAACACAATTTGTGTATCAATTGTTTAAAACCTGATCATACTGTACAGGAATGTATGTCTTCAAACTGCAGGAAATGCGGAAGGAAACATAATACAATGTTACACGTCGAACACCGGGAATGGCAACAGGCCCGGCCAACGAGCCATCTCCTGGTACAAGTCGGGACGGCGCGAGTCTTCTTCCAAGCAACGATTCGTCAGATAAGCAAGTCACCGTCGTGGGGCTCTGGGCACGCTGTCGCGGGCAGCGGCGCCGTAGTTTCGCAGGTTTTGCTATCAACCGCCATGGTTCGAGTTAAGGATGCGCGCGGTCAATTTCACTTATGCAGAGCGCTGTTGGACAGCGGCTCTCAGAGCAATTTTATAACTGACGCGCTGTGCAAAAATTACATTTACAATTAAAACACGTTGATTATTCTATTGCCGGAGTCGGTCAAGCTTTACATAATGTAAATTACAAGACAGAAAATAAATTATTTTCAAATCACAATTCATACAAAGATGCAATATCTTGTTTAGTTATGCCACGAATAACAGACAATTTACCTACTATTTCATTTAATAAATCTAGTTTAAATATTCCTAGCAATATTCAGTTGGCAGATCCATTATTCAATCAATCGGCTTCAGTTGATATGTTATTAGGAGCAAATATTTTTTGGCAGTTATTATGCGTGGGTCAATTTCAATTAGAAAATACTAAATTAACGTTACAAAAGACGCGATTAGGTTGGATCGTAGGAGGAATATTAAATTGCCCAGATCAATCCAACAAGTTAATTAGTTGTTTCAATGCTGAGTTAAAAATAATTTTCTAGACAATCAACTTACTAAATTTTGGCAAGTAGAGGAGGTTCAATTTAAGGCTAGGCTGTCAGAATCGGAGCAATACTGTGAATCTCATTTTTTAGACAATTTTAAGCGATGTGATGATGGTAAATTTATAGTTTCAATTCCTTTCAAGGACAATATAAACCAGTTAGGTCAATCTAGAAAATTTGCCTTACAACGTTTCCTATCTCAAGAGCGAAGGTTAATAAAAAATTCTGATCTTTATTCTGAATATAAAAAATTTATGGCTGATTACGAAAACTTGGACATATGTCACCGATACAAGAACTCAACTTTGAAAATGCATTAAATTATTATCTGCCACATCATGCCGTTATACGCGATTCTAGTTCTACTACGCGAATTCGAGTCGTTTTCGATGCTTCGATGAAATCTGATAGCGGTTTATCACTTAACGATACTCAATACAGCGGTTTTCCATTGCAAGATGATATATTTTCCATAATTTTGAGATTTAGGAAATATAAGTTTGTATTGACAGGTGATATTTCAAAAATGTATCGCATGGTAATGATCAATCCGGAACAACGACGATTTCAACGCATCTTTTGGAGAGATGATCCGACTAGTGACTTAAAATGCTATGAACTGAATACCGTAACTTACGGCATGGCTGCAGCGCCTTATCTTGCAACGAGATGTCTTTATCAAGTAGCTATAGATAATGAACAATTTTATCAGTAAGCGTCTAATGTCATTAAAAATGACTTTTATGTCGATGATTGCTTAACAGGTTCGAACTCTGAAATAGAATTAATACAGATTCAACATGATTTAACTAAGATATTGTCAAGCGCAGGTTTTGAGATGAGAAAATGGCTTACAAATAAACCCGAATTGTATAATAAATTTCATTTAAATAATAATTTAGAATCAAGTATAGTACAGCTAGGTGAACATGAAGCTAATAAAACACTAGGCATCCTGTGGAACGCTACTGTAGATAATATTCAATATGCGATTTCTGACTTCGATAAAAACTGTATAACCAAACGGACAATATTATCAGTAGTATCTCAAATATTTGATCCTCTAGGATTGTTAGGGCCCTTTATAATTATAGCTAAATTATTAATTCAACAATTGTGGCAAGCGAAGATCAGTTGGGATGAGTCAATTCCTCAAAATTTGCATACAATTTGGAATCAATTTAGGCACAGTTTTCACGCAATAAATGATATAAAAATACCACGATATGTTCTTTTATCAGATTATATTTGTATAGAATTGCACGGATTTGCTGATGCTAGTGAAAGGGCATATGGAGCTGCAATATATATCTTATGTGTTAATTCTATTGGACAACGTTCATCAAGATTACTGTGCGCAAAATCAAGAGTCGCTCCTATCAAAAAAATTACTTTACCACGTTTAGAACTGTGCAGCGCAGTATTACTTGCTCAATTAGTAGAAAGGTGTAAGGAGTCTCTTAATGTAAACCTTGATAATTTTTATTTTTGGTCCGATTCAACAATTGCGCTTTCCTGGATTAAGGCTGCTCCATCGAGATGGAAGACCTTTGTAGCAAATCGGGTCAGCGAAATACAGCGTTTAACCAATATAAATGATTGGTACCATGTAAATTCAAGAGACAATCCAGCAGACTTAATTTCGCGCGGTTTAGACAGTAAAAAATTACTAACTTCTGAGTTGTGGTGGACAGGTCCGCCCTGGCTTGCTAATCGCGATCTGCAAAAGGAGTCACAATTAGTAAGCAGTGTAACTAATTTAGAGAACGTACCCGAACAAAAATTAATTAACTGCGTCACGATTATGAACGATAATCTTAATTTATTTAACCGATTTTCTTCTTTGCGGAAATTGCAAAGAGTTTTTGCTTACTGTAAGCGATTTATTCACAATGTCAGAGCTATTAATAAATCAAAATTAGGCGGTCCGTTAACAAATAAAGAATTACAAGGGTCACTGTGTGAATTGTTACGATTAGCACAACTAGAAGCGTTTCCTCTAGATTATGATAATTTAAAAAGGCATAAGCCTTTGAATAAAAAAAGTAGTTTGTTATCTCTAAATCCGATTTTTGATGACTTTCAGCTAATACGAGTGGGTGGTAGGATTCAAAATTCTAGTAGCGAATTCGATAAAAAACACCCTATAATTTTGCCAACAAAACATAATTTAACTAAATTGGTATTAGAGCAGGAGCATTCTCGATTATTACATTGCGGTCCAACGATGTTACTCTCTCTATTAGGGAACGATATTGGCCAATCTCGGGGCGCAATTTGTGTAAAAATCGTACGTCAATGTGTCACTTGTTTTAGGCAAAACCTAGCTCCGACGAATATTTGATGGGAAACTTACCTGATTTTCGTGTAAACCAATATATACCATTTTATAATACGGGAATAGATTTTGCAGGGCCATTTTTAGTCAAGGACCGAACAACAAGAAATGCTAAGTTAACTAAGGCATATATATGTCTATTTATTTGCCTAGGAACAAAGGCTGTTCATATTGAACTCGTTTCGGATCTGACGACTGATTGTTTTTGGCTTCCTTTCAACGATTTATCGGAAGGAGGGCTAAACCATTGAACATATATAGTGACAATGGAAAGACATTCGTTGGTGCAAGCGGTAAATTAAAAGAAATTTCACAATTTTTCGATTCTTGTTCTGAAGGAATCATAGAATCTTTGGCAAATGAAAATATTACTTGGCATTTTATTCCTGCAAGGGCTCCCAATTTTGGCGGCATTTGGGAAGCCGGAATTAAAAGTGTGAAATATCATTTAAAACGTGTTCTAGGTAACGCACATTTAAATTTTGAAGGTTTATCCACCGTTCTGGTTCAAATCGAAAGTATTTTGAACTCCCGACCATTATGTCCATTGTCTTCAAACCCTGATCAATTAAATCCTCTTACCCCGGCTCATTTCTTAGTGGGAAAGACACTAACTGCTTTACCAGAACCAAGTTTGGTTAACATTCCTGTTAACAGATTAAATCACTATCAACGACTCCAGCAGCTAGTGCAGCATTTCTGGGCCAGGTGGCATAAGGAATATCTAGCCGAGCTACAAACCAGGGTCAAGTGGAAGCAGAACGTCCACAACTACATCAAGGAAGGTACTATCGTGTTAGTAAAGGAAATTAACGCTCCCCATGAGGTGGCACATTGGCCAAGTTCTTCAACTTCATCCAGGCAAGGATCATGTGCTTGTGGTGAGCTTAAGAGTTAACGGTAGTGTAGTGAAACGCCCGGTTTCTAAACTGTGCGTATTTCCTTTGAAAGGGATAATATTGGGTGAAAACCAATTTTGAAACAATTATCATGTTTGTTATTTATCTGTAATTGTTTCTGTTGTTATACTTATTATTGAAAGTGTATGTCTATACCTTTCAAGGCGGCCGGCATGTTACGGCAATTGCCTTTATTGTATTTTTTAATTAATTTTATTTATAGTAAACTGTACCTATGTTACTATTCTGAATAATAGAGAGCGCTTAATACAATTTGGAATCGCGCTCGAAACGAAGCCATGTACGCTATCGTGTCTTTTTTGTATAAATGTTTTTTCTAATTGTAACGAAAAACCAGTGTGTCTCGAGAACTTTAGCAATTGCTATCAATAAAGTAAATTATAATAATAAATCAGTTTTCAATCGTTCTATGCCATCCCAAAAGTAAACCACAGTCCACAAAAAGAGGAAATTCCCTCACATAACATAATTAAATTGAATCATCACAATTTAAACAAAATATGACACTGATTCGGAGTGGAGAGCTTTATATCTCCACAAGTGTACGAGTATGTTCAAATATATTGCAAATGGTGATAAAATTTGTCTCAATTAAGGAGTACGATACTCCTGAAATATTGATCCAAAATTTCAACAAACAGCTGACCACATAGAAAATAGTGTTCACGTCCTTCAAAACTGTCACTATTCTGTCGCTATCGTTCAATATTATTCCGAAATTACTTAGTACCTGTTATAATTGATTACGAAACTAAATTTACTTTTCAAAATACTACATCTGCCTTACAAAATATTTTAGAGAGAACTATTATAAAAACTTTTTTATTTCGACGAGTTGAAAGTTTGTGAACACATCTACTGTAGTAGATCCTTCCTTCGATTACAATTTTTCACATCAATACCCCACTTCGCTGATGGCAAAATACCCTTTCTGTTTTAATCTTTTCATTCTGCCAGTACTGAAATTTAATATGAAGTGCCGAATCCTCGTTTATTGACACGTTCCCTAACATCGACTTTGTGTCTGTATTCCATCGTTGAAGCAGCAGTTGGCCATGCATTATCCATCTGGGCCATTTTTGGAATTTAGGGTCAAAGGGCGATTTGTCTTTGAACACGGAATTGATCTAATTGCAGTTATTACAGCAGTAACGATGAAAATTTTAGAACGTTTCCATTCAAGAAGTAAATCAGAATAATTTTAATAATCAAAATGTTTTCTTAAGATAGACCTAATTTATTTATTTATTTCGATATTTGGAGATGGAACTGCATCCACCGATACAACAACAAAGAATGACAATTATTAATTAAAACAAATTAATATCTCTGATAGTTCTTTTGAAATTATTAATTATATAGTTCTTTTGGTACTAAACTTACATAGTTCTGCATATAAGATTCACTTTTGTTAATAAGTATCACAGAAACAGTATTTCAATTGATCCTAGTAAATTATAGACGTAAGTTAACAATAAATGGAAATCTTCTAATATTGCGTCTCAAAAGTGCTATAATGGACATAATCTCGATAATCCTATGTCCATGTCCGTATATAGTCCATGCTTTTGTGAATTTGTTTAGTGAATCATTCCTACCGTCATCTGATGCTGTCATCAATCAAGGAAGGAGTAATTTGTCTATCAATATTAACAGTTGCTCCTGTTCTTGCCTATCCCTTATCCATTTTATTTAATTTATGTATTAAGAATTGTTGTTTACCTACGGTTTGAAAACACTTTAAAAAAGGAGATAAACATGATATAAAAAATTTTAGGCCAATTACTATTTTGTGAAATTATCTCAAAGCATTTGAGATACTAATTCACGATTCGATCACTCTAACGTCAGCTCTCAAATATCCGAACATGGCTTCATGAAAGGACGGTCGACTACTATGAACCTGATCTGTATTACCCAGAATATATCTGAAACGCTTGACGCTAACTACTCTGTGGACTAAAGACCCAACCAGCGTTGAATTAGTTTCACACAATATTATTAATAAAAAATATATAAAAACTTTTACATAAAGGGTAAACATTATTCAAGTAGATATTTCAAATAATTTTAATTTATATAATAATTTTTATAGTATATAGATATTTGACTCAACTTAAAGGAGGCCACCTGAAGAAGCAATTCTAAAAATGCAGAAATAGGTCAGATCTCATCTATTTTGGTTGAATTTTCGAGTTCCCACTGTCAAAAGTGAAAATTAGATATTTATATAGTGTTTTCTTTAAACCAGGTTAGTAAATTTAGAGAGATTAATTGCTTTAGATAATTATTGAATAGAGCTTTGTATGTGGAATTGTTCATTAGCATACCTAGATGTTTGGTATCAGAGAACATACATATGACTTCATTGATAGGAATTGAGATTTGATTTATATTAGCTTAAAATGCATTTCTAATACAGTAAAAAATGTTACAAAAGCTAATAATAAGAATATATGGGTAGATATTGTGGGTGTAATTCAACGCTGATTGGTGCTTTAGTCCACAGAGTAGTTAGATTCACACACGATTATTAATACCTAAAAATATATATACCACCATAACTACACCTCTCATTTTTAACTATACTTTGACTACTGCACTTCTTCAGCGACCATCTACATTTCGTGATCTTGGAGTAACCTTCGATAAAGAATTGTCCTTTGCCGCGCATATCGATCAAGTAACGTCTGATTCATTTAAGATGCTGCGTTGGTTAATTAGATGCAGTAAACATTTTTCTAATTTAAATACTTTGAGAATATTATATTTTTCTTTTGTTCGGTCAAAAATTGAATATTGTTCTCTTGTGTGGAATCCTAAATACAACGTCCACATTAACCGTCTTGAGGGGATTCAGAGAAAATTTCTAAAGTTAGTATGTTACAAATCAGATTCCGTTTATCCACAAGTTGGTGTTCCGCAAGAAGTGCTTTTGACTAGATTTTCAATTGTGGCACTTGAACAGAGGCGTAAGTGTTGTTCTCAATTATTTTTCTTCACAATAAAATTGATTGTTAACATTTATTAAGCAGATTGAATTTTCGAGTACCTTATTTTAATGCTCGAAGACTTCAAACTTTCTACCTCTCCATCCCGAATTCAAATGTTCTTAAATTATCACCTCTTTTTTTTCATATGCAATGTCTATAATTGTCAATGTGAGAGTTTTGACATTTTTATTGTTGTGTCAGCTCCATAAAAAGTTTTTTCAAACCGTAAATAAATCTTTGTTTTTTTTTGTTTGCTTTTGTTTTCTATTGTATTTTTTTGTTGTTCTTGTAGTTTACTATTGTATTTTGTGTTATATATGTTTTTCACACTCATTAAATGGGTTTACCTGTAGAGTATACAGTTGCATGCAGAAATAAAAAATAAAATAATGTCAAGAATATATATTTTTGGTATTACTTTTGTTCTATGTCTTTTATTTTTCGACATTTCTGTACCTAAAAACACCCAAAATTTGATAACTGTACGGCGAGAATACGACGCAGCATAGAGTTGAAATCAAACAACGAAATGAATTAATTTCAAGGAACGTGATACAGTCCGAGAAAGCCACAATGTTACATTTCTAAAGCGGTACACTGCAATTATTTACATCACTTAGCAAACCACTTTCTTTCCTTCCAATTTAACCAATTACTTCTTTTCTATATCGAGAATAATGAATAACCTGTCAACGTGCATTAACCGCCTATCGACTTATGGGATTAATAATATTACAGCGAAAGTGATGCTGCGAAAAAGCAGTTTTGCTTAAGTACCATAGAACGCACATTAGGTTTCAGGCGGCGTTGGGAGTGGTGAATAGGTAGTAATATTGTACCTATTTGGTACTGAATGGGATATTGCTGACCCAGTTATTGAGAAAAGAAAGTTGTAGAAGATAATAATAAATAAGATTGGTAGATAAAAAACTTTAACTTTCACACCTGATGTACGTGTGAATTAAGTTTTCTGGAATTATTAGTATAGATTAGCAGCTGCCAATAGACAGTTTTGTATAATACAGATACGAAATTCTTAACCTTCAAAATACTATTTTTTCTTTTTGCTAATAAGAGGTAGAGCGAATTATATAGTATTGGAGATCATATCGTGGTATTTGTTTGATTACAGATGCGGCATATTTGCTTATGTTTGAGGTTGTCAAAGCTATTATTATTAAATCTTTGCTTTAATTTATTCGGTTTAAATTTATAGTTAGCTGCAAGGTCAGCTGAAATTTATGATATTTCTACAATGCACTGATACAGTGGGTAAATGGCAAATTTCTATGTTTCCTTATGATATTTTTACATAATATTTACCGATAAATTGTAATCTACACTATACATATTATATTATGGAAAAATCAATACCTGTTTTTACGAAATAAAATAAGGAAATTTCAGAAATTCAATTTATTATGAGTTTTTCATGTGATTTCTATTGCACATGCGTAAATACACATTAATCTAACTCTAACTTAATGTATTTTAGTTGTGTTAAAGTGTCGTAAACAAACACTGAAGGTGCATTAATAAGGACTTTTTGTGGGATATTCGAACAACACTAACACTATATTTTGTTACGTGTACACTTGTAGCTTGTTTCAATATAAATGTTATACAATTCATAAATACAATATAAACTGAAACGGTACGTTGCTTACACGCTTGCATCAAAACTGCGTCATTACCTATGTCTCTAAACTATGCAACATTAATTTCAAACAACATATCTATCTTTGTGACAGTAAAAATAGTAATAGTTTACAACAGATATTAACATTAGTTGTAAGTACGTTAATTGTACTGGAACTAAAATTAGTGCTAAAAATATTTATTTTCACATAGATATACGTATATCTACAAATATTTGCAAAAAAAATAACAAGGAATACGTTATGAAGGTTTCAAGAATAAGACGTAATTTTCAACGAAAACACTTCAACACGTTTTATAATGCGAATGACATGTACAATGCAATACATTTTTTAGATGAAGAATGAACAATACACTTTGAGAGAAAATGATGGATAATTAACATTTAGAGCATGGAAGAACTAATTCCACTAAAAAAATCTTCCTACATAGAATTATTCTTCTTAACCATTTATAAAAAAAACTGTAACTCGCAAAGTGGTTTTATTATTGAATTCTAATAATAAGATCTACTGTGTTTCTCATAATTTGTTAGTAAAACACACCCTGCATAATAATTCCTCACTTAATTGTCTTTTTGTACATTTTAACAAACAGAAGCAACTTCTTTCCATGACATTAAAACCAAAAAGTTTTCCCTCTTTTCTACTTCATCTGTACACCCTTATTATATAATAATAATAATTTTATTTGTCTATATAGTTACAATAATTATTACAAAATCATATTACATATAGACAAAAAGGAATAACGCTCAGTTAACTGCATCAGCAGCGCACTGTTCTTCCGCGCATTCTAAAGCGAAACGATTCTAAAAATAAGAAAAAAAAAATTAAAAAAACACTTCTAAAGTAGGTGTAGGGATTTAAAAGAGAATATACAGCATATAAAAATAAATAATAGAAAAGTATCCTTAAACTTGACTATTTAAAAAGCAAGATTTGATAGATATCCCAAATTTATAAAGCAACATTGACATTGACATTGCCACCGGGGTAGTAATTAGCTCGTTAAATAACTTGACTATATTATGGGAGAAGGACCTTTCGAAGCAAGCAGTTCTGTGTCTAGGCATGGATAATAAACCTTTATTTCGTATATTAACATTGTGCACGTCCGTCCTGAATGTTATTTTATTATAAAGATACGGAGGAGTTTGTGTAGAAATCAATTTATGGTAAAAAAAAATTGCGTGATAATTTCCTCTAGTTTTCATAGGCAACCATTTCAGACTTTTGAAAGCATTAGATACATGATTATATTTTTTAATGCCACATATAAATCGGACACAAGCATTTTGCATTCTCTGAATTCTGGATGTATCGGCATTGTCTATACAGGGATTATAAAGAACGTCGCAGTAATTAAATTGTGACAAAACCATAGACTCACACAGTAGAATCTTGATTTGCTTACTTAATATATGCCGACTACCATATAGAAGCTTTAGATTTGCAAACGATTTTTTCAACATTGAATTTACAAATGATTTAAACCTCAAGCCTGAGTCTAATATTACACCTAGGTTCTTAGCTTCTCGAGTAACAATAAGAGTTTCATTGTTTATGCATATATGCATTGAATGAATAACTTCATCCAAGACAGTATTTCGGCCAAAGAGTAAAACGGAAGACTTAGAGCTATTTAGTTTTAAAGAGTGACCAGACGCCACTGTAACCAGAGCTGATAGGTCACTATTAATTTTCTGGCAAGAATTAAAAGCCTCAGACGGTATACATGAATAATACAGTTGCGTATCGTCTGCATAGAAATGATATTTGCAATGGTTAATGAATGTTTCAAAGTTCAGCGTGTAGAGAGCATAGTGGACCCAAAATAGATCCTTGAGGTACTCCGGTTGACATTTTAGATTTATCTGATACTTGAAATACTGTTGGCTATTCAAAAGGATTTCTCAATGTATATTTTTCAATATGTACTTATATGAAATGTAAGAAAGTAAAAATTATCTACCTACTCAGTAAAATTTAATATATATATTTTACAGTTCCAACCTAAAAAATACAATGTATAAATTAATACAAATTATAGTGTCGGAAATTAACGATGGAATTCACATAACATAATATGGAATTTTACCCATTTTTATTTGTGCAATAATGTAGTGTACTTATTTAATTCACAAAATTATTATGTAATTTTACATAACTTTACAGTGGTCACAAATTGCCAAGTTATGTGAAATAACATGTCCTGTTTTTGCATTTTTAGGCTAAGATGTTCTGAACACCTAATATGACGGTGCACGCCGCAAAATCTTTGGAAAACTATAGTGTGGTCTTAGGGTCTGAAAAACCTAGGACTGTGTAATTTTCAAAGTTTTCCATAGTCATTGTGAGAAATGTATCTTCGATCAATTTTCTCGTTCGGTTACCTGATTTATAAGCCTAATGCAGTGAAGTGCAGTAAATTTTGCAAAATTTGTCAACCGGACAAGAGAAATTATCCGTGAAAACTTTCATGGAAGGCCATTAATCTCTGCAAATTGTTAAGTGGATTCGTTCGCGGAGTAAATCATCTCCCAGTGATGACAGTAGGTAACTAGTTTTTTGCTATTGCCGCTTCCTACCGTTTCGTTTATCCACTCGACACACCTCTTATCGTCATAATATATAGATGCCATCCATCAACCCCATTCATGGAACACGGGAGTTCTCAATATTTAACTTTAGTAACTTGCTATATATTTGATTTTTGATTTAATAACAAAGCGGAGTGTGAAGGCATATTTTTCGGATACGTCCACATGTAACCTAAGTATATAGTTTTTTCTCTATCGCATTCACTTCATGGTAATTATGGGACAAATATGTATAATAATAGTACGAGGGTAGTCCAAAAGTAACAAATAATACCACAAATAAAAATAGAAATATGTACCTATACAGGTAGGTATATAGGTTAAGTAAACCAGCTACATCAGCAGATATTACCAACCCAAAGTCTTTTGTGCCGTAAATAAGAAATAAAATGTTACAAAATAGGCAATTATTGAAAATTAATAAAATATAAAAACAAAAAACTAAGGAAATTTTAATCCACATTCATTAAGAAAAATATTGCAATCGGAGATTTTAATGATCAATGATATACTAAACCCATTTTACCAATATTTTGATCGATATCCTGTTTTGGCTAGTAGGTACTTTATTTCGTAAGAATATTTATTTCTTATAGGAGCAATTGTCTGTATTTCAGTGGGTTAGGTAAATGATACCTTCCTCACTGGTTTTTTTTTTTTAGATCAGATTAGATTAAGTTAGAGAAAACAGGAAATTTATACGATATTTGATACCTATACAGTATCTTTACCTAATCATATTATGATTACCCATAATACCATATCTCCAAACTTTAATATTTAAAATGCATGGTGTTAAAGTGACAAAAATGTGTAGTTACTATACAGGGTGTCCGGAAATAAATTCAACATAAAGCAAGAGTAGATTCCTGAACCCAAAATAATGCCATGTTGCCAAACTTACTTTAGTCAAAAGTTGATGGTTAAAAAGATACAGGGTGTGAAAGTTAACATTTTATTTTCGATACTTTATACCTAAATAACTTTTTAAAAAATCCAAATATTTGCATAAATCTTGGAGATAGGAGGTTTTTGGGGGCAAGAAATTTAAATTTGTTTCTAATTTTGACGTCACTAATAGAGGGCGCATCATGCTTCTTTTAAAACCTTCTTTTGCGGCTCAGTGTAGGTATCCGTCTGACTATTCAAACAGTCAATTCTCCTACCTTTTCTATCTGAAAAAGTTAAACTTGATAGAAGTAACCGTTGTTTAAATAATCGTATTTGCTACAAAAACGAAGAAAATTTTACTGCTACATGTATTTGGCTATAATGCTGCACACTGCCAGTATCGTTTACAATTACATGCATATTTGCAACATTTTTTTCCCCAAGAAGGCATAAAATATTACAATAACTTACTTGCAATAATAGAGCCGACCATCCTTGGAGACGTGCACCGTCCATCCTGGAGCTGGAGCGTAGTCCAGCATGTGAGTGTGAGTTCCATCGTACTCCTGCTGCTTGACGTCGCAGGGCTTAGCTCCGCCGCCGACGCCGGAGTCGCTACCCGGACCGGCCGACTGCAGCAACATCACTCCTCACAGCACTAGGAACACATCTGCAAACAAAAGCATCGATCTACAATCGTTTGTCTACTAGTGTCAAAAAAATCGAAATTAAAGTAACAGATTTGTATTAACAAGGCGCCACTGGTTTATTATTTTACATCGAAGCAATTTGCAGGGCAAATAAATAACTTGGCAAAAATATTTGAAAAATGTTTGAAAACAAGATTGGTTGAGTTCTTAGAAGATAACATTTTATTTAAAAATGAACTTTAGATGTTGACACTATATATTATTGCAAAATTTATATGATATTGGACATGACTTAAATTTATTAAAATGTTACCTAAAAAATCGTAGACAAAAAACAAAATCTGATAATACTATTTATAAGTAAAGAATAGGAAATAGAAACAGTTGTCCCAGAAGGCACTGTTCTTGGGCTTATATACTTTTTTAACATACAATAATGAAATTGCAAATCTACTCAATAATGGAAAGATGATACTGATATCATATTTCATGGATACACTGAAAAAAATATACAGGCTGTCTCACATAAGAGGGCCACTCCTATGTATCTCGCTTAATATGCGAGACACGTGAAAAATTATTTTTGTTGCATTTTGAAAAAGTTGTTCAGAACGGTAAATTATGGGGACGTGCAAAATTTCAAAAATATCGGCGAGATTTGATTTTGAAACCATTTTTCAACAAAGCACAAAGATTTTATCAAAGCAGGCCGATCTTTTTGAAATTTTGCACGTCTCCATAATTTACCATTCTTTCCAAGTAACATTTTGCTCTATTTTCAGGAGAAAAGGCACTTTACCTGAAACAGTTTTCAATCGCTGCACTAAATATTTCAAATACGATTATTTCAAAAATGATTACTCCTAACGACTTCAACAAGGTATACCTTTGTCTGGTAGGAGAATCGATTGTTTCAATAGACAGATGGATACACTAAACATCAAAAAAGTTCTGCCATTTAAAAGAAATGTGATGTGCCATAAGTGGCCCTCTACTAGTGACGTCAAAAATTATTATTTGCCGTGCCAAAAAACATAATTGTGCCAAATTTTTTTTTAATACTCCGACAGGTTTCAAAGTTATTGAGATATTTCAAAATAAAATTCTAGCATTCAAGGCCCTGTATTTTTGAAACCAGCAACATTCGGATAAGACATATTTGGTTCAATCGACTTTTTTTGGTCACCAGTTTAATTAAAATTTACAACATGAAAGTATTGACATATCATTTTATTTTTTTAAATTTATTTTAATGTGAAAATCAGAACATTAATGTGAAATCAAATGGCATAATTTGATGGTATTTATAAAACCCTCTATCTGGACGTAACCAACAGCATTGTCGCCGAAATTTTCACAAGTTGATCTATATTGTAAACAAAGAAATAAGTTACGTGTAACAATACCGTAAGTTTATCACATCACCACTAATAATTATGGTAATGTAGTGTATTTATGCTATGTATAGCTCAAATATACCACAAAAACACCAGAAATACCTGTTTACATCATCAACGCCGTAATACTGCTCCTGTATGATGGAAACATAAACCGCGCTGAACGTCGTCTAACGCACAACACCAATAATAATGCGTTTTCAGCCAATATTACATTTCAAGCCAATATAAAATTCAAGCAACTACCCCGTTATAAAATCGGTGTCTTTGCTACCTCTACCTCTATCAAGAGGATGGGATTGTGTCACCGTCGTGATGGAAAGGTTCGCTAAATTACATGCCATTAAATTGTCACTGTCACACGGTGCAACGCGTTTTATGAACACAACGCGTGACAGTTACAATTTAGTAGTGTGTTATAATAAATGCATACTGTCATGTAATCCACGGGTGTTAATTCTGTCATGGTTCTCATCTCTTCTATTGACACTTAATCCTAACAAGATGGTACAGGGCGATTGTTTTATCTATACAAATACGTTTTTCTCGAAAATGGTAAAAGAAATAGAAGATATAAGATAGAAATACAATAATCCTCTACTTAAAATTGTCTTATATGTAGATCAAATGAAGCCCTTGAATGTTTCCTTACATCAAAATAATAATATTTTATAATTTTCATTTTCAGTTTTTTTATTTGTTGTTTATGAATTACAAAATTGTGAAGAAGCAGCAGTTGTGTAAATGCAAATATCGTTTTCTTTTTCTAAACAAATTTTGGCCAACTTGTATTTGAACTTATACAGCGTGATTCAGAACTTATCTAAAAAAAATTGGGAATATATGCATCTGAAAAATAGAGTCAATATCGTAAAATTTGTAAAATCCTTATAGTTGCCTGGTCAAAAATTATTGAAGTTGTAGTATTTTCAACCATTACTTCGCTGGGCTACTGTATAGTCTCTAGCCAGGCGATTCCAAATATTGAAATCCGATTACTTTTTGTAGGTATTACAGTTTTTGTGATGTCAGTGTTTACATTAGTTTTTCAAGTGTCAAAAATGGCTTTCGTATATAGTAATTCGGAGTTGATAAATATCGTTTTTATTTATTGCGATGTGAAAATGCTTTAGCAGAACAATGTGCCAAATGCAGCTACTTTTACCGCGGTGTGCAGTGAGTGCAAGTGTAGGCAATGCGGGGGAAATTTGAAACCGAATCGTGAAAGAGATGGAGGTCCAGGTATTGCAGTAGTGTGGAGTATCATACATGAGGCTCAATTATATCCGTACTATGTACAGCGTGTCCATGCATTAATACCAAGGGATTGGACGAGGAGGACCGGTACCATGGCCGCCACGATCTCCTGACTTTAAATCATTTTTTGTGGAGATATTTAAAAAATGAAGTGCATGCTTTGCCGCGTTATCAGGTACAGAAGTGTATGTTTCGAACTGCCCTTTTTGATTATTATTATTTTTTAATGTATTTGTAAGAGTCCTCTGTATATTATCATTATTTTTTTTTATAAATTCTACAACTGACTTACTATTATACAACTTTTTATGGCAATGTTTATTTCGCGCGAAGTTCAAAACACTAGTCACTATTTTTCATTATTCTCCGCAATTAACGAATGTAAAAAAATAAAGTAATTATGGCAAAACTCGTATTCATTAAGCATATATTATCTAACTAAAACTACATCATTCTAGTGTGTATTTAATAACTAATTTCAAAACTGCATTTTTTTGCAGTGGCGTGCAAAGAAAGTAAGTAATTTTAATTTTATAACACTAATTAACTATAATTAATTTTGCCTCATAAAAAAATTTTACAATTGACTCGCATAATATAATGTATAAAAGTTGTTATTTATAAATTATTTAATATACTAAACTATAAGTTTACCGGAGGTGATTCTATATGTAACAATAAGGTAGTTTTTTCATATAAAAAATCTCATTTGGAAATCTCCTGTGAAGATATGGTACCAAAAATGTAGTTTTTAATTTTTTTCGCAAATACCAAAATAGTGACACAAATGAAACTAAGTAGAAATTTTCTGTATCGAGAAGGCATTCAGTAAACAATTTGTTGATTTTTTCCTACGATTACAGGGGATAGAAAAAGCTACTCAAATGATTTATTATAAAGAGAGAATGTCAATATAACAACATACAAAGAACATACCTATTTTTATAGAAATATTTTTTGAGTATAGATAATCGTAAATAAGTAATGTACAACTTAATTAAGCGGTTAACGATCTCTTCCAGAATATTGCTCCATTTCCTTCTGCCGCCATGAATGGCTCTAACAAAGAAATCCCACATGTTTTCAATAGGATTCATGTCACGAGAGTTGGCTGGCCAATTTAATCTATTGATGTCCTGCTTCGAGTGTCTCTTCAACCCTCTTGTGCGATGTGGTCGAGCGTTGTCGTCCATAAACACAAAATTTTCACCTAATTCATTACGTAGGGGGTAGATATTGGGCGTAATAATTTGTTCGATGTAAATTTGAGTGGTTATATTCTGTGATATGCGAATTAATGGGGTGCGGCGGTTGAACAAAGTTCCACCCCAAAACATTACGGAACCCTCTTCATACGGAGCAACTTCACGAGGAAAATGAAGTCGCTGTTGACGACCTGGTTCTCTCCAGACTGTTGTCGATTGTCATCAGTAACCAGCCCAATTCTGGTTTCGTCTGTAAATAAGACCGACCGCCACTGGCGCAAAAGTCAAATCCTATGCTCTCGCGATCCACTGGAGACGGGGAGCATTATGGCTTGGAAATAATGGTCTTCTAGCACGCAGCGTTGTGGAGTCGTCTTCAAATAGTAGGTGTTGATACGTAACGGCGAAACGTACTTTGGGTCTGAGAGCTGAAGGTGTGCGGTATCTACAGGCAGATTGTACCAAATACCGATCCTCCCTTTCATTAGATCCTCGAGGACGTCCACTACGTGGTCTGTTTTCCTCTGTATCAAATTCTTCATATATTTGTACTATTCGTGATCTAGGAATGCCCAACATGTTCGATATCTTATGATTAAAATGTCCTGCATCATGTAAAGCAGTCATTAGAGAGTTTAAGTTGTATCCGATACGTGAACGTGTACGTAGAATTTGACCGTCGCGCATGCTCAAATTAGAATTTTCCACGTTTACGTTATACGGATGGACGTGGGCTCACGGGTATTTGCGTAACGTAAACAGAGACGTATACGTGGCGAATAGGTAACCGAAAAGTTCCAAATGTACAGAACAAGTTCATAAAAAACTAACCGAACAGATGGAGCATACTCGTAGATTAAAGTAATAATCATCGTTTCTGAATAATATGATTTTCACGTCCTGGCATTATAATGTACAAAAATGCAAAGGAACCTTGGCTGAATATACTGCCAAACTGACCAGATTTGTAAAAACATTGGTAATACAATTTTTCATTGTATTTTTTATTCCCTAAGTACATATTACCACATTAAGAAAAATCACTAGGTTTAATCGATTTATTTTATGCACAGGGGATCCAAGACTTTTGACGTTGTTGTAGTTAGCTAATTTATATACTATCCAAAAAATTGGCTACTATCAAATTGATTGTTGTTGGTTATTTCAAGTAAATTAACCAAGTGGATGAGTTAGTTTATAGAGTATCCGCTAACAGTGTCGAATATGCGATTTCTATCAAAATAATCATAGGTGCAGTTACTTTGTATACCAGCCTACTAGTTTACAAACTAACCAAGTTTACACTTTAACCGTAACATATACATTTATTGACTGCTCTGAAAGCTACATTTACATTTACTTTTATTGTTGGTTTAAAAATACCCATTTTTCAGCTCACTAAATTCTACAGCTTAACACCTGCCGCTTTTGCTCAATTTAAATTTACACAGAGCTTAAATTGTTACCACAAAGAAATTTGTATGTTTACACCAATGCTTATATCTGTGTTTACTTTGAAATAATTTATTTTTAAACAGGTTTTAAACAGCACGAACATTAACTATTGTTAGTTTAATTAGTATTGCCGTGACTACCACAGCATAACCTTTATTTCTTCTAATACCTAATAATACTTATACTTCTTACGTATTTAATAAACATCATCTGTACAATAAGCATCCTCACACGAATAGAGAAAATTTTGAATAGATACTATTATAAAGAAATCGCTTTATTCGTGTCTAACTTTATAAATTTATGTTTAGTAAATCCTTGTACAAACTGTTATGGCTATGCTATGCACATATTAATTTATAAACTTATAGTACCTAACATATTACGTAATATATAAAATATTCATTAAATAATTATATTCCCAAAATTTAATCAAGTTTTTATAGAATATTAAGTTTGAAAAGAGTATAAATATGTTTATTTTCGTAATATGTACCATTGTACCTACATATTGTATTCTATCGATTAGTTAACTTGGGACTGTTAATATACATTTAGTATTTTTGATTGATATACTTCTTGGTAAATTATAATGGTATATTCAAATATTGCAAAAACTGTTAAAATGGCTTAAACGTTTTGTTCTCAGAAGTTACATTAAAACACCAAAATAGATGAATTACTTGTATCAATTTTATTGTATCTTTTCATTTGGTTATTTTGCCACATTTGAAAACAAATATTAATAACATAAACAATTCCCTTATACGAGGATTTAATTTCTATGAAACTATATGTGCCTTGCCTGTAACTTTTTTTCAAAAAGTTTAGAAGTATCTGAGCAGTTATAGGTGACATGAGAAATATAAATTTATCTTATTACCTAATTTTGTCATATTTGCATCGTCCTAAATGACATGTCATTAATTTAAAAAATACATCGCAATCTTTTCCTCTGCTGTTTACGATTTTATACAAATTAACTGTATGATCAATAATTTTCGATTTTGCTAAATACAAAGTAGTTTATATATTTAATGTTTCTGTAATGATGTGTACAGTTACCTAATTCTTTTGTAAAGTTTTGATCAGAATAGTATAAGATTTTATGAATATACTTATAAAAAATAAAGAAATTGATATACCTAACAGCAGAAAATGCTCTTACCAGTTAAATACAAAACAAAAAATATAATCCAAAATTATTATGTATTTATTTACATAGAATCGCTTGTGAAAGTTCACTTGTGACGAGACTGGTTTTCAGCAAGCTTGATAGTAAAATTGGTTGTTCAATACTATATACATACACAGATATTATAGTGGTGAAAAGTACTTTTTCAGTGCACATATTAAAATTTTGATCTATTTTCTGGAAAAAAGTGCTCTTGAGAAAATTCACTAAGAAGACTTGTTTAGTCAGATATTTAGACGTTTTATAATCTTATGGGTTTACAAAGATCTTATCAAAATTTTAAGATTAAGCAGGCATTGCTTGTTTGTAACAATAGTATTGACCGATGTGACGTTAAATTAGTTTGTTTGTTTTGGTGGTTGTAACACATTGAAGTTATAATTTCTTTAAATACGGTCTACGGGAAAAGATGGATTGGTCGAAGCAGTGGTCGGGTTGTTTGGCCAGTTCGATCACCGCATCTTAATCCACTAGATGTGTTTCCTTTGAGGCTTTTTAAATCTCAATTTGTGACGTAAAATTACGTAATAATTTTGTATATAAAATAAGTACACTGTAATATTACAGAAATAAACATGGAAATTTGAATCACTATAATTTGTATTGACTTACATTGTAGTTTTTAGGTTGGAATTGTAAAATATGTAATTTTACTGAATAGTCAGTAGATAATTTAAATTTTCTTATATTTTATTTATACTTACCTTCCTAATTAACGTTAAAAAATATGCATAAAGAAAACTTTTTCAATAACTAATACTATTTCACATATATTATGACTAAATCTCAATGTGTACAAAATTGAACAATATGCACATTCAAATATTTACGTTTTGTTTAACCTGAATGGTGTTACAGAAGCCGATTTATAAATGTATTATGTTATTTTTGTTGCCATATTGAGAGTGTATTGACAGATGATGTTGAAAGGAGGGAAAAGTTTTTACTTTTAATGCCATAGAAAAAATCTCTGCTTGTTAAAATGTACAAACGGTTTAATTAAGCTAGTCAATATAATATGCAGCATACTATCTCTTACTAACAAGTTATTAGAAACACAGTCGATTTTATTATTAGTGTTTCATATTAAATACACTATGCGAATTACATTTTTATTTCTAAATACCTAAGAAAGCCTTGTCAGTAGCAGAATAACTTCCGTGTAGGAAGACTTATTTAGTGGAATTTGTCCATCCATCCTTTAAATGTGAATTGTCCATCTTTCTCTACTTAAAAGTGTGAGACACATGTAATTGCGTAATTTTGATGCAAACATCTAAACAATGTACTAGGGTTGAGAAAAACCGAGTTATGTCAATAACCGAATACTGAGTATTTAAGTGATATCAAAAACCGATTGATAACTTGAGTGATGGTTACTTGAATTCTTAGCAGCTGTACATATAACTATTTTTGTAGTTTATATTAATTGTTTTATTTTAAATACATAAATATATACTTTTCGTATGGGTATATTTAAAATAAACAATACAAATCTTCGATATATAACAATATACCTATGTTGCATTTACATAGAAAAAATTGTTTTTATTTTTTCAAAAATTATTTTACGACTGTTCTGCTTTCCGCCAACACAAAATTTTATTTTGATCTATGGCTCCGACCTGTGGCTCCGACAGATTTTTGTAAGTCGTCTGAATTCTTGCCGCAACTATAACTATAGCAGTTCTTGTTACGCTTATACGTTATACGAGTATGTATATATAAATCTTGAACTCGAACACACAAATAGTTCATATACTTACAACGTAAAAAAGTGTCCTTACTGGAGAATTTAAAAGATAAGAATATTCTACTTGCGGATATGAAAAGGTGGCAACCCTAGTAAACAGTGGGAAAACAATCAAATAAATAATTCGTTACTCATATGACTGATAACCGAGTGATTTCGGTTATTGCAATAACCGAATAATCAGTTATTTTTCACTCGAATGATCCCAACACTACAGTGTACCGTTTCAGTTTCTATGATATTTAATATTGTATAATATTTAAATTGGCACAAGCTGTACACGTAACAAAATATAGTCTTATACTTACTGTTTTACGAATATCGCACAAAAAGTCCTTATTAATGATCCTTATATATTTGTTTATTACTCGTTAACAACACAACTAAAACGTATTAGGTTAGAGGTCGGGTCGATATGCCTTTGCGCATGTGCAACAGAAATCACATGGAAACTTACCTAGTGAAAGTAAATAGTTCCATTGTATTACACCACTATTTCTGAAATGCCTTAATTGTATTACGTAAAACACATAGACTTGATTATTCCTTATTACCTATATAATGTAAACTAAAATTTTTCAATAACTTGTATGTAAAATAAGCACAACAAAACATGGAAATTGCTACCCATTCTTATCAGTGTATCAGAAAAATGCCAACGACACCTATTTTTTTTCTATGCTCCCAGTTAAGGACGAAATATCGGGGACACCCTGTATCTACCTACATTCTAGCTAAATCCAAACATGACCGTAGTCATGGAAAGTGATCCCAGCTGTAAATCAAACAACAGAATCTTAAAAACGAAAACAGGCGGAAACGCACACCGACTCACAACCGGTGCATGCACTTTCAAATCCATACCAGACAGCCTTCAAGGTATCTGGCTGAAGTGGCTGGTGTACTCGGAATTCTGATATTTTAATTACTAATTAGTAAAGCAGCCTGCAGAGACAGAGTGCTAATTGTTTAGCTATCGAGCGATCTCTGTAAACTTAATTTATTTTCAGTTTCACTCTGCATGGATCCGGTTATCTATTTATAACCAGAAATACGTACGGTTGCTGTCAAGGTCGAAAATTATAATTTGTTTGTAGATTTGGGATGCGCAAATTTGAGACTTCAAACTGTTACAAAGGTTTTTTTGTAACATCTACGCGGACGCAAAATGACGAAGTTTCCTTTATTAGTTCTGAGTAATAATAATTAATAATTTACAAGGTATCAAACATTTAGATGTTGTAGAGACAGTCAAGCAATCTCCTGTTTTATTTGACGAAAGAATCAAGACAAGAGGATTCCAAAGTGAAAATATGAGAAATAAAAATTTTCTATTCAAATTGGATTAATTTCAATCTAGATTGAACATACAGATTGGTCCGTTTTTAATATGTAGTTCACCATTGGCAAAAGTTGCGGCATTTGATGGCTACTAAGGCAAGCTAAACTGATCCAAGATATCTGCTGCCGTTGCTGAAACATTCTGAAATAACTGAAAATAGCACGGTATCCATGTGTCAACCCATTATTATTATTATTATTTTGAGAAAGTCCGAAAAATTGTATTACAATCTATGAAAATATGGAAGACTTGTGCGACAGAAGCAACTAGATTGTTTAATTAATTTATTGTATTTTTAAATTGTATGGGCTATTCTTCAAATGAAGTAGTATTGTTACATATTGACATTGACATATTTTGTTCTACATCTGCTACTGTCAAGATCCAATATGGCACCCATAAGAAAAAAACAAATGAGTGTAACAGAGTAGTGGTCGTAGAAATTTTCTTTTAACTATAATCAATTTTTCGTATATTTTTATCAAATTTCAGCTATTTCTATTGAGAAACAATGATGCTAGATGGCATTTTCGAAAATCGCCAATGGTGAAGCATGAAAACGGACCACTCTGTATACGATTTCATACATAGTCCTCTTTTGTTCTCTTTTTAAGTCTGCTCTCAATGTTATTAATTTTATCTATTTTTAGTGATAAAAATTGTTTTGAAATTTGTGATCTAAGTTTAAGTGAAGTAAAACTATTGCATGGCAGTTAACAAAATTCAAAAATTCTACTAAATTACTTATTTCATATTATACTAGGTGACGATGCCACTGGTTTTGCTCCTAACAACAATTTTAAGCAAACATGGAGATTTGCATTGAATGCAAACAATTATTTGACAAACTAAATTTATCCTCCCCAAAAATATTCATAAACAACTCACACACATTTCAAAACCGAAATTAAAACAGTCCACTCGCGGCTTTACCCCCCAGATTTGATGACCTAACTTCGCCCATGCTAAACATCTCAATTTTCTGAAAATAATAATATTCAGAAATGGAGATGGTTGTAAAGCCAAACTGAGAAGTTACAGTTCGATTAGTCCTTGACTAATTTTGGAAAAAAATATATATCTGAGAGAGATTCAGTGTACATCCAAACGAGAAACAGATTTCTTAAATTTCGAAAATTTGCTCGTAATTTTTTACAGTTGCATATAACGCAGAATTAGAAAGAGCAAAGAACATTTAGCTTCATGAATACACATTGTACATTACTGATAAAAGAAACCGTTTAAAGGTTAATTCAGTAGGAAACATATTGCTGACCACGACAAATTATAAAATTTTCAATTTTATCCTAGGATCCGATCTGAAAGTTGAACATTGAAGTATTAAATATTATTATTATTAAATAAAAAAAAATAATTTTATATTTAATGGGTCAATATAGCCAAAACAATTAAAATATTTTACAGTCATAAATTTATTTGTAGATATTGTGTTTTTTGATGTTATGTAAATTGTTAAAATATTGATGATTTAAATTATATGGACAGACAGACAGAACTAAATAAACAAAAGCAAAGGAAGTGCAGACCAAATAGAAGGAATTAAAATAAAATCTCATAATGTGTGGGCATACAACCAGATCAGTTCAAATTGATCAGTTTAAACTGTTCGGTTTCACTGAATGCTAAACCAATAATCTACTGGTATTTACGGGATTGATGTGAATTGTGCTAGATACATGTTAAAAAATAATATTATGTATATTCAAATACATTTGCGAGTAAAATTATACCGGTTCTGAATTTTGAGTGATTTTTAACGTTTTAACGGCGACTTAAGCTTATCGACACCATTTTTGTTGATTTCTGAAAAAAAAAACAATGAAATATGAATAATAAAATCTAATTTTGAGTCATAGTGGATTAAGCCAACTCAATACTTAGTTACCTACTCAATGTTAACCATAAAAGATTTATTTAGTTAAGAAATAAATGAGTGTAGGTTAGTTAACGCAAAATTAAGTAATATAACTACTAGCACATATGACCAAATGCTATACTGCTATACCTATAACGTACTTTGTAAGACTTTTTGTTTATTACAGTTTCTGCAACTTTGTTAAAAAAACATTGAAGCACATAATATGTTCATAAGAACGTGTAAATTTCTAAATTTATTAACGCACTCGATAAAGAGATAATGACATTGTAAATAATATAATAATAATAATATCTCTACCCCTCATTCTAATCACGGGGATTAGCCCAGAAGTCGGAGAGTTGTGCGGGAAAGGGGGCGGCATATTATTATTAAACAGGCCACATTTGCACCTAGGAACGACTTACGTTGGTAGGCCCTAACCACCATTGAGTGCAAGAATGAGAGAAACCTGACAAACCTAATTAATTAGGGGAGTAGTCAAATGTCGACCGGTATCAATCTCTCACATTGACCCAAGCTAACACTCTTCCACTCTACCATACCCGCAGAGAGAGTGCCAATCCTCTCCACGACTATAGTTGATATACGGTCTACCGGCTGCGGGGCTCAAAAACCCACACCGATCTAGCGACAGTTGTAGATAAAACGTTGTACGCAATACCTGAGATACTACATTATTACCGCAATTATGTAGTTACACAGGGTTAACTAAGCCAAAAAAAACTTTTTCGATATTATATTAAATCCTTATTTAACGCCGCCAATGCGAGAATCAGAGCAGGCAACCAGCAAGCAACCGTCATGCAACAGTCGGCCACAGTCGGCAGTCGCAGTCGGTTCGCTGTCATGATATAATTTAATTCCTGTGTTTACGTTGTAGTTTTGCGTTCTTCATCAGTTTTTAGTGCCTTATTTTAATTTTATACGTGTTATAGTTAATAAATAAAGGAATATGTGTCGGGTACAGATATTTTCCCACAATATAGTCGCCGGTTTGTTTTTCTAGGTTATGGGACAAGACTGCCGCGGGTGTTAAACGTTTTCTGTTATCTATTAGAACCTACCTACTCAGACCCTCTCTTCGATTTTGTTATAATACATATACATTGTATCAAACTGTACCTACGGGAAGTGTGTTTATCGGTAGTGAGTGAAAATGTAGTTTTACCAGTTTGTAACCAAATAATGAAAAACCAATGCAAAATACTGGAGCTAACTGGATTAACTGTTACCTACCTATCAGGTATTATTACTAATAAGAACGTTAATTTTTGTCGTTTCTGCATTTAGAAACACTGCAAACGACCGCATGATAGTTGTTGACAGATGTAATGTCAACTATGGATCTAAGCCATAAGCCATCTCAGTCGATACTCATCATAGGCGCCGACTTTCCGTAGGAAAAAAGGGGGCAACCATTTTTTAAATATCGAGCTAAAATTCTGAAATAACTTTTTTATTATCTGTTAGGGCTCCCTGAGCACGTGGTTAAAATTTTTGTACTTAGTCATAGTTAACCCTGTATATAGTAGATTATAAACTTCCAATGCGTAGGAAAATCATTTCTATATCCCAGTTTTGCACAAATAACTATTCGTATCTATAAAAAATCCTTGAAAAATTAGATATAATCTTTAGACGTTTCCGGGTACCTATATAATTTTAAAAATGAGACCCCAGATTGATTATTTAATAAGGCCGTACTTCTCAGTATAAAATAATAAAATTTCTTATATTGCATAAGGTATCAAAATCTCAAAAAGTGAAAGATATACGTAGAACGAGTAAATATATAAAATTAGATACCGATAATTGGTTTATCCTTTGTAACTATTTAAATTTTTCTCAAATAAAAACAGATAGGTACGCCTTTGTTGTTAAGTATGTCTATATTATAAGAATATTTACATTTACAGTTAAATATGAAAAATCTACGTATATATACTTATAAGTAATTATTAAATGTTTAATGTCGTTTGTTTTTGTAGAAAACACTATGTGTAGAATACTGGTGCTTTCAGTACCAAGATATATTATGATCAAAGAGGCGTACTTTAAAGCAATATATTAAAATAATGATTAGTTTATTGCCTTAACGACTTCTCCAAATTTTTTTTAATTTCCATAAATGCTGAAGTGGGAATTACGCTATTTAACCTTTTTTATCGCTTAGAAAGGAGAAGCACGTCTGAAATCTTAAATATAAAAAAAATCTCTAAACTTCTTACTGAAGATTTATTACACCAAGCAGAGTGGTTTTCCTCTTAAGTCCATGCCCAAGTGGGCGTCTTGATAAAAGAACTTAATTATAAAGGAAATTAAATTTCATTTAAAAATTGGACGCAGTTTGTATTTTGCAATTAAATAAAATATCCAGAAAAGCCAACTGTGCAAAATTTGAACTTCCGATATCATAACGTAAATACTTATGAGGTAGAAACTAAATTTTAAATTACTGGCGACTGAAAGTGAAGAAAGAGTTGCACCTAATCGGCGTTTGTGTTAACATCACTGAGGTGTAACAAATTTCTACACTTTTGATGATAATTTCAGAGCCATGACCATGAAACTGGTCTAAAAATGATTGTCATGTTCGCAGACTTAACTTTTACGTTTTAGGACATGGTTTGTTATTCCACTTTCTATCATTGGTATTCATTTGAACTGATGTAAAACAATGATGGTAGAGAAAACAGAATTGATTAAATTTGTATACTCACAATGTATTTTTAAGCAATGCAAAATGCATAAACTGTAAACTGATATTTTCGACCTTTACTGCTCTACTGATAAAAATTGATGTAACTGATTTTCTGTTATGTTAAAATTGAAAAGCTTTTTTCAACATAAATTAAATTTTCGTCGAGGAAGTAAAAATGCCTAGAGCTCTGCAACTGGTGTCTTATTAAGGGCGCCGTATTCCTGAAAAAGTGTTTTCTACAAATATAAATAATTTTAGACATTTAAGAACTGAATAATATAGAGTTTAGCAAATAACAAGGATGTTATTTCATGCCACCTGCAAATATTCAAAGGTACTGAAGTAAAATCAATATTTAACATCAGAAAGCGATCTATCCAATGCATTTTTAGGTACTGAAATCTTTCAAAATACGTATTTTTAAATTCAACTATAGATGTAAACATTGTTATAACATAAACTTACATAGTTCTGCATATAAGATTGTTCACTTTTGTTTATAAGTATGTGAAAATAATTGTTAAAATGTGGGGTTAGAATAGCGAAATTATGTGTGTCATATAAATGCATTTTAAAAGTTATTACATTATTTGAGAAAAGTTTAAATAGTAAAAGTGGATAAACAAAACATCAATAATTCTATTTTTGATATTACTTTTGCTCTACGAGTTTTATTTTTCGAGATTTCAGTACCTGAAAAACACCACAAATTTGATCATTTTACGGCGAGAGATACGGGCACCTTAAGGAAGATTAAGAATTTTCATAGCTATTTACACTTCTTACTACTTCTTATTTTCTTGTAAAAGCACCGAAATAACTGTAATACATATTTGACATTTCGTCGTAGTTTGTTTAAAAACTATTAAAATTTATTAACACTGCACTTTAATTAAAAACTGCATAGCACAAGTTGATCACGGGAAAATTTTATATTCAGCTACAATTTTGCTGCCCTAGGATATCGGAAAATTAAAACGTGCATTCCTTGACTAATTTTTAATAAGAGTTTCAATTTGTTTGAACAAAAAAAAACAATCGAGCATTGCACTATATGATATTAACTTTGATTTTTCTTATGAATGAATTGAAATCTTTGTGAAAAATTAGTCAAGAAATATGCTGAAATTTGTGATTATTTTTATACAAACATTATCAGACATTATAGGCAAACACTTCACAGAAACATATAACGGTATTGTGACCTCTAAAAAATAACAAGAATTTTGGAAAAACACGTAGTAGGCTTAGTTTAATCGAAAAATGTCACTAAGAAATTACGAATTTAGCCAATGTATAAAGTGTTAAGACGACATATTTAGTTCTTAATTTTATAAGGTCCGCTACAGACTATGCGTGAATTCGCGATTCGTTATGCTTAACACACAAATATGAAAAATAAAAAATAAGTAAATATCTAAAGACAACACCAAATACAAAATAAGTCAGAGTTGAAATATCACAATCCCTAAAATCTACGGGCAAGATAACTTCATTATATAAATCACACATGTCATGAAGTGGAGAGTGTTTCAGAATATTTGTCCCAACAGGTGGCAAATAAAACATGTTAAATTGTCTAGCTTCAGTTCTGAGAACATGAAAGCCCAACATATTCAAGATGGCACTGCAGTCAATGATATTATGCATTATTTATGTAAACAAATTAAATAAGCCTTTTTACGTCGATTTTCCAAATTTTCAAGAAAAAATCTATTAATCATTTCTAATTGAGGGAACTCGGCTTTAAAACTAATATATTTTAAGAATTTACATTACATTACATTTTCAAGGGTATACGCATGTACAGCATAATTGGGACACCAAACAATTGATGCATATTGACAATTGCACTTGACAAAACTAGAATACAAAATTTTGAAAGTGTTTGATTTCAAAATTCTTTACTATTCCTTATAATGAAAAGATCTAGCGGTTACTTAAGTCACAGAAAGTATCAGGTCTAGAAAGCGTGTGTTGTTGAATGAAATAATTAAAAGAAATCAACTGTTTCTTTGTACAAAAAATAATACATGACACTTACTAATATTTAGTAACAGATTATTTACCCTGCACCATTCATGAATGACATTTAGATTGTACTGAAGTTCAGCAGCAGCATCAGAATTCTTAATTGTACTAAAATTTTTCAGATCATCTGCATACATCAGACAGGGCACAGTTAAATTATTAATGATGTCATTAATGAATAAGCTAAATAATAAGGGCCCCAAATTAGACCATTGAGGAACCCCCGAGGTAGCTCGTACTTCAGCAGACTTGCAACCGCAGTAAACAACATACATACTTCTGTTGGAAAGATAAGAGTAAGTATTATTCGACTAAGTTTTTATTATAGATAATTATTGTTTACTAGCCTGTCTATATGTCTAGTTATTTAGTATCAAATTACACATATGACCTCATGTGATCGTAATTTTAGAACAATTTTAAGAATTAGTTATTTAAAATTATATGATATACCTAAGCATGTAAATTTTCGTACCTTATTTACTTATGCTATCAAAAAATCTGCATTTACTGTAACTGTACACATATTAAAGACTGTAAATCTGTAAATAAATAAATTACAAATGAAGACACGCTCTATTAAATTATATCAGTATTTTAAATTCGGAAGAAAGGCATGATGCTTGCAGAACTCAAATGCAAGACAAAGGGAAGAAAAGAAAAAAACTGTCCACTTCGTACGAGGTCTTTTACTACTAATATAAAACAGATGACGCGTATTTCCATCATACCCGTATGTACTATTTTTAGAGTTACTATATAGTATCAAGACACCTTCATTAGGTGATATATTTAGACAGAGTGTTTACGTTTGCCCGCCACTTCCAGACTATTGACATAAACTGTGGATGAAATTATTCTTAAACACCGACAAAATAAACACTATTATTGGTGCATTCGAAAGAAAACAACGGGTGGGCCTATTTCAAAGTTCAAAGCTAATTTTCAGTTAATAATAGACAGTGTTAATGAAGGTTTATTCGAATTAAAAATATACTCTCCACGGTTCAAACAAACAAGTACTTTATTTTCACGGAATTGTGTCAGTTTATTTTATCCCATTAAAAACATTTAAATGTAGGCAGATTTTAAGGTACAGGGATATTCAAGTAATATATATACACGGTGTTACAAAGAAGCAGCCTTTCGGCGGCTAAATATGACGGTTTAAGGGCGCCGTATTTTTGAAACAGTGTTTTTTTACAAACACAAATAATTTTAAACATTTAAGATCTGAATAATATATAACTTAGCGAATAACAGGAATGCTATATCATGCCACCTGCGAATATTCAAAGGTTCTACATATAATATTGTTCACTTTTGTGTAATAAGTAATGTGAAAATAATTGTCAAAATGTGAAATGTGGGGTTAGAATAGCAAAATGATATGTGTCTGAAAAAGGCTTTTTAAAGGTTATTATTTTACTTGAAGAAAATTTAATTAGTAATAATGAATAAACAAAACATCAAGAGCTTTATTTTTTATATTTTGTTCTACATGTGTTCATTTTCCCGATTTATCTACCTAAAAACAACACAAATTTCATTTTACGGCAAAATACGGCAACCATAACTTTTACAACTTACTTTAATTTACAATACATAAGTACTTCTAGATAAATGCCTCTCTTAAAAGGCAGAGGGTGTCAAGCATTTAAAATAGTTGTTCGCAATAACTTTGTTAATTTTTCAGTTTGAAATTTAACTTCTTGCAATCGACAGAATAATCGAGGGTATTATTGTAAATAAAGCCTAAAAACTGGAGAGTAGGTACATTGGTCACCCTATTTTTTTGGCCTATAGCGTAAAATTTTATTACTCTTGATAATTTTTTTAAAACTCTTCTTTTTCAAGATGAATTTTATTTTTGAAAGTATTCAACGTTGAAGTGAAAGGGATTGCACTTATAGTAACAAGCGCCCTAGGAACACAACATCAATTGATCAACATTATTTATTTCAACGTCATTTTTGTCATTAAACATAAACAATAATTATACGAACCCCGAAAATGTTGACATGCTCCTGGTGTACGCATTTTGGAAATGGAAGTCAAAATGTTAGGGTTTATATCGATACTAAACATTTGCCAACAGTGAGCGTTACATTCGGGAACCGGATAGGTGTGAAGACAAAATTTGGTAAACGTTGTATACGAACAGTTTGTATCGTTGATAGAGAATAACAAATTCTCGGAAAAGTTGAAGATCAACTAAGTATAAGTACCCGCAACTTACAATATGAGTTGGAGGTTGCTAAAACAACTAATACATAATATTTTACAAGAACAATTACATACATACGACGTCCAAGTGGTTCAGGTACTAGTACCGACTGATCTCCACCAGCACCTTACATTTTGCCAATTGATTAAAATTTAGCGAAACTATCAAGTTGCGTAACGAATATGTTTATATGGATAAAGATCCACATGCCATGAAAATCATCTCCAATTTAAAATAAATATTTGGCAAGGCATTATTGATAGCTACATTATCCGTCCTGTAATATTGCAGATAGATTATATAGATGGAAATATTTATTATTTACAAAAGTAAATGTCAACATTCATTTAATAACTAAAATGCTCGTTTGAAAAAATATCTGATTATACATTATTACAAATTATTTTACTAAACATTCGATTGGTTATAAACGACAACAGAAATTGTTAAACATTGCTGAACATCCTGCGTAGAAATGGTTTTAGTACTAAAGTTTAGTATTTTGCCAGATATTTTTGTAGCAATTTTAACCTGAGAATCTGCAGACTTGTCGACGTGTCCTTCCGCTACGATGGAAGATTTCCATCCTCCTAATCCCTTCAATTGAAGAATGTCACCACCGCTATTTACCAATATTGTGCCTGACGTTCTTCGGAAGGAATGTCTCGTGTATATTTCACAATGCGGAAGCTTTAGAAACACTGTAATTTTGTTGGGAAATTGACTTAACGAATTGTGGCCAAATGGCTGGCGAGTGATTTTACCGAATCTTAATTGTAAAAAGAAGTTTTCATTGCGAACGTCTACACGAAGTGCAAAATATGTTTTAATTAAAGTTATCCATTCTTCATTTATTGACTATAAATACTCTTGACTGGTAGGTTTTTCATGTTAGAATTTCGATGTAAACCTTATTTTCCACAATATTAATATCAGTCAATTTCATTTTATAGAGTTCGTCACTTCGACATCAATTATGAATGCAACCTTTTATAGGTAGTATATAATCAGGTGCATTCTTCAAATATGCCGCAATGTTCTCACTGGAGAAAGTGCTTGACTTTCTGGATACATATCCTAGATTTTGTTGTTTCAAAAATGCCAGTAACTGGAGATATCCATTTTATCTTAATATTTAAGATAGCACGCAACATTGAGTTAATGTACCAAATGGTTGACGGCTTTTTGATTTTGGCAATTTCGCTAAAATATGCCAGCACAATAGTTTCAGAAACAGCTTTCTGAACACCTTATTGCGAGTATCAACTCTTGAAAACATCATAAACTTTATTGTACCTTGCACGACTCTTCTTAGGTAACAAATCTTTTTCCAAACTTTCGACTGCTCCTCTCAGTTGAAGAGGAGTACAAATCCTTCTGAATCGCTCATTGTCTTCGAAAACACTTTTTTGACGACAATATATCAAAAATGCAACTAATTTATGTTTCTCTATTTTAGTACCATAGTCAAAATGCCAACTTGACGTTTTTTATCTGTAATCTGGTTATATAGGGATCTTATCTCTTTATATTAGTTTATCACGTAATTCCTTTTCTTTCGACAAGAATGAAACACTTGCCACCTGGGTATGTAATATAATATTTACAACCATAGGTACTACACAAATAGAACTTGACCAGTGCCTTAATAAATCTTGTTAGGTATACAATTGATAAACGTGACACAGGTTTTAAATTTGTTACAAGAATATT
The DNA here is from genome assembly GCA_025584915.1 of Monochamus saltuarius. Taxonomy (NCBI): domain Eukaryota; kingdom Metazoa; phylum Arthropoda; class Insecta; order Coleoptera; family Cerambycidae; genus Monochamus; species Monochamus saltuarius. Next base: position 9,956,640 of record CM046726.1, read on the forward strand.
TCAGAAATTATTTAAATAAGAACCAATCCACATAAAAAGAATTTCTTGGCGACTGTGCATGTGCATGTGATAGACACTTCCATCCCTTTTATGAGTGCGCCCTTATTCGATTTCGGGGCTAGAGGTGGAAAAACAAATTTCGGCAGCCTAACATACAAACGACTGAATATTGTAGCATAGAAAACAACGTCATCCGTACGTGCACGCATAAAAATGTTATTTTCGAGCAAATTTATTCGGAATTTTACGGTTTTACGTGGAACGAAACACCAATGTCATGCTTCTCTTTGAATAACTATGACACGGAAAATTGCACTGTTTAATTTATATGATGATTTTTAGAGTACTAGTTTCACGGAAGTTACTAGATGTCATGTCGAAATGTATCGACATGGACTTTATTAAATAAATTTGTATCGCCCAATTAAAAGCACCAATTTGTCCATAAATAAAAATCAATTTAATTGGATGATAGCCAAAAATATCTGTCAAATATCCGTTTCTTCCCTTGCTAATGTTTTAATACAATCTATGTTATGTATAATTTTATACAGAGTATTATAAGTGCGATAGTAAATATCTGAAAACCTCGTAAAGATAAAATAAAAAAATGTATCCACAACCACTATATTAAGAACATTTAATACGTCTGTATTCAGTAAATTAAAGGCCTTTTAACAGACTAGTGGATTAGAATTAATAATACCACGCTTCGATTATGTTGGGGAACGTTGCCTTGTACCCAAACAGAGTGATGTGTTGAGTGGCTTGTTGTAGGATTGACGTTGTTTCAAAATGAAAGTCCAATATTTTAACTATACGTTTAATCCTGACACTAAACTATTACAATTCTCGAAGGACCATATCAAAATATAATTAAAACTAAAGTTGGCACGGTGCAACAGGCACAACAAACTTATGCTACAATGGCGACGAGTGATTTCTCTGGAATGGTGAATTTTTTTTTGTAAACTTTGAGGAAACCTCTTGTACCTAATTAAGAGGGTTTTTGCCTCGTCCTCGATCTCCACCCTCTTTCTGGGTATTCACAACCTTCCCTTGTAGAAAAGGCAGTTTGGGAATTCCAAATCAGTGCAGGACGTATCAAAACCTTCTTTTACAATTACAATGCTATAAAGTATAAGTAGTAAGATAATAAATAAACAACTCTTAATATAAATGTTTACAACAGATGTTACTAAATAAAAATATAAATCTACATAAACAACTAAAATAAGGTACAGTTGATATACAGGGTGAGTGAATAAACCTTTATAACCTATCTTTGTTGAGGGAATTCTCAACAGATTATATAGCAATTTATTCAAAATTATTATTATTAACATTGCCATTTATCTCAAGAACGATCTTGTCATTTTGACCGGAATTATTTAAATTAAAGTAGTTTCTGAAGGACTGGAATTCAACAATTACAGTGAATCGTCCATATAACGTTACGCTACCGTAGTCGATTTCCAACCACCATGCTCTTCACAGTGGTAATATCACCCATCCAGCAATGACCAGTAATGTTGCCGAAGAACCTCTCGTTCATCGGTATTTTTAGGGCACAGATTGATGTATTTTCGCCACATTTCTACAACATTCACTGAAAAAGCTTTTCTTGAAATATTTGTTTTCGTATCCGAAATGAGTTCGTATAAGTAACTGCACTTGATTGATCATCAACTTCAACATTGATTTTAGCATGAAATAATTTGTCCACATCGAAGAAGCAGCAAGGAGCAAATTTAATTGCTCCTTTTCCTATGCCACTGTTTTTCGCCAGTTATCGAATTCCACCAATTCCTTTTCGTACACACTTTTGCTTTCCGCAGACTTCTTGGGTTTGTTGCTGGATTTCAGTCGGAATGAAGAAATTCTCAGCATTCTCACTCTTTTTTTTGTCCATTTTGCAAATTTTTTCACTCTTGTTGACAAATGAAAAACACAAAGTATAATACTTTACGCACATGTCATAGGAATGATTCCAATACTTCTAGTATTCCGCTGACAATCAATATTCTTGATTAAAATAAATTTGTCAAATGTGATGTTTTTAAAAACCATGATTTTTCACCTGCTCTCGCACGGTTTTCACTCTCCTAATTGACCGATTTTGGCCGTGGTCGTGGGTAAAACGTTGAATTATATTTGGGAAATTAACCTTTATTCCTCTCGAAAAAATATAACTCTCGGCTACTCCTCGAGTGTCTCGTGGACTAAAGGCTTGTTATAAAATAACAACTAGGTATCCTAAAGTTTTACGCTCTCAAAAAAACAAGGTGCTGCTGCTGAAAAATCACAAATCATATTTAAAAAATATATATTCTTAAATTCAATTCCTTGTAATCATGAAAGAGAGTAATAGTAAAATTAACAAACAATATGTTTAAAAAACGATCCTAATGTCGTCTTCTTTCACTTCAATCATTGAAAGATGACACTGGAAGAGATACTAGTGAATCGATTACTACAAATTTGTACTTACACGCTTGTTGTAGAATAAACTACAAATGTAATAAACTATATAACCCGTTGTAGTAGTAAATACAAAAGTATTATAGTAATTTGGCTGTAAATGTAATTAAAATTATGTTTTACTATATTTTATAATAATTGTCATATTGTAAACTATAAAATACCGGCATAGTACAAAATAACAATATTTGTAGTCATCATTTCCAATACTACCGAGACACAACTGCAGTATTATTTATTACAAATTGTGTGCAGACTTATTAAAAAACCGTAGCAGAATTTAGCCAAATAGTTCGAAAACTGCACTTGACTCCCAAACAGTGAAGTGAGAAGTAGGTTTTCTATTATTTCATTTATATATATTGTATGAACGATGTTTGTTACAAGTGAAAGTACATTTGTGTGTCTCGTATTAGGTTTATTCTTAAAGCAGTTGGAAAAACTGTTTCTAATTGGTGCAGGAACAAACCTATTAAATAAAAAAAAATACCTAGATAATACCCGTTAATAATACACCGTTAGACAATATGTTAAGAAATTCCTAGATTTTATGTATATGTATGTTGGAATATAGTAATTCGATATCACGTTTTTTTAATGTTTCGCAGAAATATATTTTATAACACTGTCAATAAATATGTGTCAACTAAATAAAATTAATGTAATAATCCCCCTTAGAAATTAATAAATTTAAACACATATTCTAATAAAAACTCAAAATAGTGTTTTTATCAAGTTATACTACAGTACTAAAAATTGTTTGGAGCTATAATCACAACAGATTGTAGTACACAGATCTACAATTTTATAAGCAATTACTTTTTTTCAGCATAACTTTATAATTCTTTCAAAAAATAAAATAAATAAATGGATCTAGATCTATTGATAACGTAGGCCTGCACGGCCTTTCTATTTATTGAGAAATACATAAAATACGCCATCTCAACATTTCCTGCAATACGATTAAAATGTGCAAGAGCTCTGGAAATAAAATAAATACGTGGCTTACTATTTTAAATACACATTTCTTGATGGAAACATAAAATAATATTTATTTAATTTCTCGAACCAAGAAAACGCACATAAGATTTTGGAATACTCGAAATGGGTAAATTCTAAAACTGAAGTAGGTCGACTTTTTCCATGTGAATAAATTATAATAATCATTGTCAGGATATGATTTTCTCATATAAGAAATAAGAAGTATTTGAAACGATTCATTTAGTGTTATTTTTAGCTATAGAATTATTCAATGAAAAATGTGTGCTGACACTAAAAAAATTATATATATTTTTTAGAATTATTAAATCTGTTATGACATAATAAGCAATTCGTAATCTTTATGTACGCTAAAGGGTAATTGTATAAAACAGAATGTCTAACAAGCTAAAGCCTTTTTATTAAAAAGTGCCTGTTTTTATTCAACAAACATAAATCCGACGCTTCCACCACCGTCCAATTACAGAGGCTGAAATATCACGGAAATGGAAATAAGCCCAGGGGTTTGTCACACATATTTCGCACATTGGAGGACAGTGGAATAATAACGAAGTTAATTATTAAATATTATGAAAATGTGAAGAAAATTGTTTTCCATAAATGTGCTGAATTATTCAAACAGGAAAGCGTTAATTATTGTTGAATTTGTGAAAATTTATCTATAGATGTATAGATTGTGAAATGCGTATTTAATATAAATAAACAAATAAATACATTTATTTATTACAATAAAATATGCAACGGGTAAAACCCAATTACAGGATAAGTTACAGTCAGAATTTATAGTTAAAAGTAATATAATGAGAACAATTAAAAACAAACAATATGTAAACAAATTTAGGAAAAATAAAAAAAATACATATACTCGCGTCAAGAATTCAGACGTCTTACGTCACGGCTGACGTTACACATTTGTTTTTATTGCCCACGTAATTTTCGATATTTGGTCGAGTTAAAAACAATCATTTAGTGCAATATATAATGCAAACTTTTAGTGTAGTATATAGTTTTATTACTATCAGTTGCAGTTTCTTAAATATGTTAATAAAAATATAATAATTTATTCATTTGTTCGTATGACGTAAGTCGTCTGAATTCTTGTCGCGAGTATACAAACAAGACAGAAAAAGAATACAACAATAAGATGTTACATAAAATGCTTCTTTATATCATGAAGTGTACACGATAATATATCTAAAGTTTCTTCAACATTATGATAATTGCTTTGCATTTTGGAATAATAGTGATTTAACCAAAATATTAGTTCGGGCTTGTGGTATCAGAAATAAACTGTTAAGCCGAATATTAATGGCAGGCACTCGTTGTAAAATATGTCTTGTGGTGTACCTCTAGCGGGATGAAAACCATCTAGAATAAATGTTGCAGATTTAAAAAATCTGCTCTGAACCTTTTCAAACATAAAAATCTGAGTCTCATCGGGTTCCATATCACAAAGCCATATTCGAGTTTGGACCTGACAAAGATATTATACAACAGACAAAGCGTGGTAAAATCGTTAAATTCTTTGGAGTTCCGTATAATAAACCCTATGTTTCTGCATACCTCCATGTGACGCGAAAATCTAAGTTAAGGATCAAATAGAGTACCCAAATCTTTAATAAATTCAGGCCTCTCAAGGACAATACTGTTAAGTGTGTAATTGAATATGAGAGGTTGTACCGTGCGGCAAAAGAACATATACATACTTGGTAACATTTAAAGGCAAGTTATTATCAATACACCAGTTGTTAAATAAATTGCTTTGTAAATTTCCACAATCAGTGGGACACGCAATTTTACAGTACAATTTTACATCATCAGCATACAGGAAGCAATGAATATAGGGGTTTCATAATGTCGTTAATAAATAGTCGTGGGCTCAAAATAGATCCTTGGGGAACAACAGACGTCTAAGAGAAAGGAAATTTGTATAGCATTTTAAAATGTTTAATATGCAGTTTGTTTTACTTCTTTCCTTCACACCCCTATAAAATTGTAGTGGGTTCGATTTTGACGATTATTTTTTTCTTTGTAACTAGACTCTTCAGGTGAAGCTTAACAACCTATAACGACAGCTAGTTTACCACTCCACGGCCTTCTGTGATTTTTGGTATAAACGTCCAGAAGGCGTTGGAAATAAAAAATTACACCCTACATGTTATATTGACTTACTCAAACCTGTATTTTTATTAAGCAGAATTTTTTAACCAGAGCAACATTTTTCTATGACATTAAAAGTAAAAAGTTTCCTAATTTCAACTTCATTTATAGCCACACTTTTTATATGGCTACAAAAAATATAGTATATTGTTATATTAAAAGTGTCACTTTTGTAGTGAGCAAATTTTGTAGCGTAGCCTAGCGGATGCAAAATTTCGAGACAAAAAAGACACTTTTTATAGTATTAGAAAGGTATTTTAAGCTAATATACTCGTATATCAAATCTCCTACAATTCCTATCAATGAAGTCATATGTATGGTGTCTGATACCAAACATCTAGGTATGTTAATGAACAATTTAATAGACAAAGCTGTATTCAATATTTATCTAAAAATATATATAAAAAACGATTACATTAGAAAGTGTAAAATTTTGTTATTAATTAAGTAGGTCGTTATGATGTTTAAATTCATTGACAGATTAATCACTTTTGACATTGTCGATATTTAATTTCAAATAATTTTAATTTATTGGTATAATAATTTTTATAGTTAGATATTTGACTCAACTTAAAGGAGGCTACCTAAAGAAGCAATCCTAAAAATGCAGAAATAGGTCAGATCTCATCTATTTCGATTTCCCACATTTTCAAGAGTGAACTTAGATATTTATAGGTTTTATTAACCCAGGTTAGTAAATTTAGCTACATTATTTTTTTTTTAGATAATGTTTGGTATCAGAGAACATACATATGACTTCATTGATAGGAATTGTAGGAGATTTGATATATATTAGCTTAAAATACCTTTCTAATACAGTAAAAAAATGTTACAAAAGCTAATAATAAAGAATATATGAGTAGATATTGTGGGTGTAATTCAACGCTGGTTGGGGCTTTAATTTATGGAGTGCTGCAAAGAAATAATATTGTTGTATTCAGAAGATGTGTATTTCCCAAACTTAGCAAAAAGATGAAGTCGTCAACGTTTTGGTTACAATATTGCAGTCAACGTTGGATATAAAGAAGGGGATTGATATAAGCAAATATTCAAAGATGCGTGCTTTTCTCAAGAGACAAAATCAGGGATGTGTCCCGAAAAAATCGCGAGTATTTACAAAGAGGCAAGTTGATTGCTTTTTGATTAGTACACCTGATAATTTATATTTGATGATGAAGGTAAACGCTTTAAAAATAAAAGAACAATATTTTTAAAAAGGGTTTCAGGCGCATGGCGTTCTAATGAATTAGTCAATTTAACAATTGATAATGGTGAATATGTGAATTCTGCCTTAATAGGATTAAAAGTGAATACTTTTATTGCTAAGATACCATTTTCTTCTCAGTAAGGAAAATGTCAACCTTAGAAACTCCTGATAGTCAATAAGTGTCATAGTTTTGTGTCGTTTAGACAAAATAATACATTTTTCTTCTGTTACACTATTCAGGTTTTAAAAAATGGGAATATTTGGTATATACATTTTATTTAACATTTGCATATTGTTCATTTTTTATTTTTTTTACAGACTATATTCATTAGTTATTGAAATAGATTTCTCCATGCACACTTCTCAATTGTATGTAGTTCTAAAGAAGTACCTATAGGTATAAAAAATATAAGAAAATTAAAATTACTCAGTAAAATTTTATATATTTTAAAATTCCAGCTTAAAATTACAATATAAATTTTAGTGTCGAAAATTTACGATGGAATACATAATAGTTGTAAAATCACAGAATATATCGAATTTTTTCCATGTTTACTTCTGTAATATTGCAGTGTACAATTATTGTTATACTTTTAAAAATACATGAACTTTTTACTCTCTAAGCTCTAGACATAGAGCTATAGAAATAATTGGTTGTTTAACTGAATTCATCACTCACCCTACAAAAACACTGAAATATATTCACAAAGCAAAGAAACGTCGCTCAAAATAAACTAAATGAAAATAGAGACATTGTAATAGCGCTCCTACGTTACAGGCAGTTAATGGAGTAATGGATTATTAATAGAGTTGTAAGATAAGACGTTCATGTATGTTACGAACATACAAAAGCTAATGCACACGATGCTTTAAAGTTAGATTTACATTGTATCAAAAACAGTATGCAGCAGAATCCTGTATAAATTTAAGAATATTGCACTCACAGCCAGTCGCAACAGCTAATAAGTTTAATTAATACATCGATTTGATTCGAAAGTACTACATCTTTATCATAGATAGTTAACAGGACAGAAAATAATAATAATACTACATTCAGATAAAATTATTTTTACCCCCACCTCCTTGAGCTACTAAAAAAGGTTACATTGCGTTATATTATTCTATTCGTTATTTATTTATAAACCACATTAAAAAAAATGGTTGATGTTTTCTAGAAAGCCGTAGTAGTAGGTACTATTATCATGACAACAGAGATAAAACTCAAATTTAAAATTACTATTTGCTTTTTTACGTATTTTTCACTAAAAGGAGATATCCGTAATATAAGTACCGATACTAAACGGGGTATATCTGACCAAAAACAGCAAAAGAACTCTTATGAAATGAAAAATGTCTAAAACAAATAGTTTTTCTACAAATACATTTCAAAAATAAAAATACAATTGCAATAAAAAACAGAACTGTTTTACGAAATTACAAACTAAAGTACAACTAAACTTAAGTATTACGTAAAAGCTCCTGTAAAGTAATTTGTTTCTGCAACGCAATTTGTTTTTTGTATTAATATTAATGAAGTGAACAATTGAAGTTCTCCAGAAAATCCTAAAACTATAACGTACGACAATATTGTAATACCCTGCTGCTATTAACTTAAAAGTATTATTAGTCACAGTAGTGTTATAGGTAGGTAGTGCGTTTCGTTTTTCTGTACATATTGCTTGCTTGATATTTGTGAGCGTACGTAAACAAAAATGGAACAATTTATAGTAACTATGCATGACCAGCTGCATGACATTTTAAAAAATTGCGAACTCATTGGCTACGAGAGTTTATATGGTAAAAGCTTTTCGCAAGCAACATAAGTCATTTTGAACACTTATAACTATATCACATTTTATTCTCTAAGAAAACCATTCAGAGGAGATATGTTTATGTACATTTATAATTATTATGTACTGTTGGGGAATGAATTCTATCGGCTGGTTCTTGAGTTTTAAGAGATTTAATCTTGGACTGTAGCTGTGTGGTATTTCTGTTGTTTCATCAAATAAAACGCAGACGTCCGAAAGGCACAACAAACTATTTATTCTACTGCTTGCACATACGTGTAACAACAACATACATATAATATCTTCCCATACAATATACAATAATGAAACTTAAAAGTAATTTTTGTTGAACGAAGTGTGGAGTTCAGCGTTTTGCCTGCATGCGACTCTAACTCTGAGTAGGCACTGAGTGCTGAGTCACAGCTTAAATAACAATCAGCTCACAGACTCCTATGACCGGGAACGTCTCGCGCAGATCTTCGCGCATGCCGCCATATTGGGATACAACCTTTCAAATAGGACCAGGGCCGTCTTGTGTTCTATTTGTGTTACTTTGTGTTTATTGTTATTTATCATGATGAGTGAAAGAAGGAGGACATGTTTGTGCCGTGTGTGGATAACAGTAGTCGGGTGTGTGAGGATCATTTTGAACCCAGTATGTTTACGAATCATTTTCCCAATCGGTTGAATAAAAATGCAGTTCCTACATTATTTCCTTCACTTGAGGGAAGTTCTAAATATTTTTCAGATCATACCTATTCCCTGCCCATGCTAGTCACCCTTAACATAAACATTCTTCAGGATATGGTTTTATGCCAAACTAATGTCTTGGAAAATAATCCAGGTATTATATAGAGTACGGCAGAAAGTTGAACACAATGAAAACATTTTTGTTTCAAATTTTAATTTAATAAATTTCACTTTTGTTTTGTTTTCTTTTTTAGTCATTAGCAACGTAATGTTAATAAATTACCTATACGTACTTTGAAAAGTAATTGTACATTTTATGTTAATAATGGTATTTATATTAATCAAGCTCCCAAATTTAGGTAACATTTCCTATATCTATATTTTAGTAAAACAAAAACAAAAAATATTTTGAAATTCAAGTAGGTACACAGTGCAGTTATAACACTTTCTAAATTGGGCAACTATTTTTAATCCGGTCCTGACTTGTATCCCAAAGACAGAGAGAACAAGCTTCAAGGACAAATTTTCACGTTTTAATACTTCAAAGGTGCCGCCGTAGAGTCTGTGAGCTGATTGTTATTTAAGCTGTGGCTGAGTGTCGTCGTCTTGGCTTTTTAAGCAGAGGCATCGGGCGATGGTAGAGCGCGCGCAATAGACGGACTGCGCGAGAGGGGACAAATCGCCGCGGTTTCTTTCTGATCTAAACAGCTGTTTCCCAACATGTACAAATACCCTGGCAATCCTAACATGGTATGCCAACGACATTGTCATATATTCAAGACCTGTCACCATCAGAGAAAAAAAAAATAAGTAAAATATGTTTTGTTTGATACAATTTATACAGTAAAATAAAGACATTCATTTTCCGAACATCTTGTATAGCCAGAAGCTATTAGTTTAAATTAATGAAACTGCAACTGTAACTAGTGCAAGCAAGATCATTGCTACAAAAATTTGCTGCAAGGTACGGATGAACTATGGGGATATCAAAATTTGGCAAAAGAAAAATGGTTCTCGTATAATTACTCTCATGTTCTATTGAATTACATCAGTCAACAAAAACTGTAATTTTATTTTTAATGTTAATGATCGTAACTGAATAATAAATAACTGACAATGACATGAGTAACAAATATTTTATTAAAAAATTAATACAAATACAGAATAAATAATATACAGTAGTTATAAAAAAATAATTTGTACATAGTAAAATATTGATAGCTATTAGGGATTTGTATTTTACTTGTAAGTTTAGGTACTTAACGTACTTCATCATACATAATCATTAAATAGACAGCGAAGCTTATAAAATAGATTCTTAAATATACAACAGTGTCAATCTGTGAGGTTATTTTAAACAATATATCGCAATTTTAAATGCAATACTAGAACTGCTTTTACCATTTCTTCAGAAAATTCAGAAAATTGTTTTTAGAGTTACTTTATAATAAGCCTAAATGAAAATGAAATGAAGCTTTTATATATTTTTGTGTTTATATAAATGTGCAAATAGTAACATTTTTTGTGTACTCAGTAGATTTACTCAGTATATAATTTCAGTAGATGTATTTTTAATTCGCTTATTTAAGAAATGTAATTATTGGAATATTTATTATAGAAAGAAGGTATCTAATAAATTTGTATTTTATCAAAGTTTAGTTTGGAGAACAGGTAGATTAAAACTAATCGTTGGTTATCGTTTACATCCGCTACATTCGAAATCTGATGTTTAGTTTTTGAAATACGACGTGTTAAAATTTTCTTAACTATACATTTTTAAAACATTTTTGTAGATATGGAGGATGAAAATATATATTGTTCAAAATTTTTTTCTTTTTACTATACAATTAGAATTTTTATTCAGTCCAAAATAAATAAATATCTTGCATAACGTTTCAAAATATATTTTTTTCATATTTTTCTAATGACGTAGCAATAAGACCACTTATTCGAGGCAGAATTGTACTAATCTTATAGCATTTCCTGTGACTTAACCACATACTCGCTATTACAGACAAAATCCTCGACAAAAGCTATAGCAGTTTGTTTAGAGTATGATTTCAAATAATAATGTCATCACAATTGCGAAAAATGTTGATATATTAAATTCGATATTTTCGTCTATGGTTGACAATGTTGTATCTATACATATTTACTAAATTGTTATCTACTCTTCATCAAATCAAAGGCAGAAATAATAATAACAATTAGATGAATGCGCAACAAATTCCCTTAAAGGTTTAGCATTGAGAAAACACAGAATGGGGTCACTATATATTTACATATGCGAAATTACTAATGTTTGGAACGTGCACCTGTTTTACATTTTTAAATTTGTAACTGTACTCGTAAAAGAATACACCTAACTGCTTGATTGCGCCGCAAAATGACAACCAACTTGTTATTGAACTTGTGTCCCTTTACCGGGGTTTTGTAACGGAAAAATAAAATGTAGAAATCGGTGGAGATAGTACGAAACCGCAATTGAACCGCACATCACAAGCGATTAAACTACCGTGCTTCGTTCGAGCGCGGCCGTAAAGAGAAAAGGAATTTTAGTTCCATCCAGTGCCGGCGTTACGAAGATTTTATGAAACGAACCCCCTCAAATCAACTTCCTGAATAAGTGACTTCGCCGTCAAAAAACGTTGACATTTTTAACGTCATATAGCATTTGTTGTTAATGTATTTTATACGAGGGGTAAACCTCTGCTTGAAATTTGTACAATTAAATACCATTTTTAAAATATTACCCATAAATACCTTATTTTCCCAAAAAAATACCTCATCAAATAAGCAAATAACTCAAAAATACCAAAAAACCACCAATTACCCTCAAGTGCCCAAAGAATACCTATAAGTATTATCCAATAATATCCTTAAGTATCTAAAAATAAGTTAAGTAGCCAGAAATATCGAATAGCACTGAAAAATACCCTTAAATACCAGTATCAGAGCTTTTAAGGGCAACAGGAATATCTAATACGTTTCTAATACTTATTCAGTATAAGTAAACATATCTAAATTCGTGTCCAAGTTGGTAGGATATTGTGTATTATTATTATTGTATTATCATATTGCCACTGATCGTAGAATTGATACTTAGATCGGTCCCTCGACTCGATCTGAATACATCTGGAAATAATATTTTGGGCAACATAAACTGTATCATTGGCGCACCCAAGAAGGATGTCAATACCCAGACTATCCCTACTTCACGTTAACTAAAAACAAACTTCTTCCTTGTCTATGAAATCATAATATTCGGTCTATATTATGTATAGAGTGTCCCTAAAATTATTATCCGGATCCTAAATACTCATCGGGTAGACGACTAGGTATAGGGTACCATCGACGTCTCTAGTACAAAGTACAACCAAAATTTTTCATGGACAAATATAAATGGATGGGTATCGAGGAGGAATTCAATTTTATCCTCAGCTTGTTTTCAGTCATCTATGACTAGAATTAGATAATTTGCAATTGTTTACATAAAAAGGCTTCTTTCTTGTTAAATAGAATATGATAGGAGAACCCAATTTAACAATATTTTAATTTTTATTATAGACTTCCATTCACTCTTTATTACATATTTTTCATTCATAGAATATGTCGGTGAGGTTTGACCAAACTTATCGTTAACATGTCGTATCGTATATGTAATATATTAAATATAAAGTTTAGGAAATTATACCATACGAAAATTTGTTGTTGTATGTGCTAGTATGCGAGTGGATATTTTCTGTGTAAATACCTTATTCATGTGATACTTGTTTAGGGTAATGTACATCTATTGCAATAATAATGGCACCGATTAAAATGAATTTGGCGATTTATTTCGAACTGCTGATGTGGGTATTCGTAATGAAATCTACTTTCAATTTTAAACATTAGTTCTTAGTTGTTAAGGCTTACGGTGAGCGCTCTATCAAACGATATATAACATCTGTTCCAACAACCGTCGAGAACTGTTCAGTACCGTGAGAAATGTTTGACCAACACCGTCTTACGTCGCATTCGCCGAGAGTACATTAACAACTAAACTGACTGACTAATTCTGGACGGTTCGGAATCAATTCTTGCTGTGTTGGAACAAACCCATAGTTTTCGCTCAGTAACTCCTTAACGGATAATGATAAAAATATGCGGTTTTTTTAATAGACTTCAAATATTATTTTACGTCGGCGCTGTGTTTTGAAATTTAGAAAAAGTGTAAAATAAATTTTTTTAAACTGAATTTTGCATATTTTCAAAATTTCAAAACACAGCGCCGACGTAAAACAGTATTTGTAGTCTATTAAAAAAACCGCATATTTTTATCATTTTTCGTTGAGGAGTTACTGAGCGAAAACTATATCCCTTTGGATCGAGCGCTCACCGTAAGCCTTAAAGGCTTACGAAGACAGTAAGGGGCCACATAGTGGTTTAGCAATGTCTCCGAAAAATTGTACACTATGACTATTTAATATATCTAAAACATTTTTGTATCTAGGTATTTTTAATAATTTTTATATTTGTCGCCATTGTATTTAAAAATTGGCGGGAAAATACTAATTATTCGAAAATTCCCAATACCAAAACCAAAAAACCACGTTCTTTTACTATGCTGGGAGACAATTATTTAAGTTTTTATCAAAAATATGTTGCTTTGCGTCCACCTGAATTGGTACAACGTCGATTATTTCTCAAATATGTTACCTAGTGAAAAGTGTCATCGAATGGTGGTCGGTATTTATAAAATCAATGCCATCTCGCAAGAAGTGGCAAAATTTTTGCAGTTAGACAACTGGAAAAAATACAGTGGACACATTATGACAAACGTCTGCTACCCTTTTAGCTTTTAGTTAATCTAAGTGTCAACTTTAGCTGCTAAGCACAAACCTAGAAAAAATATAGACAGCGTCGGTTCATGATATAGGTTACGTGACAGGTGTCCCATTTTCTAGGGACCTAAGGTCCAGAGAATGGATATTTTATTTGCTTTATGTTGGCGGTTGTGCAAGTATGATGGCTTCATTGCAATATGAAATTAACTAACTTATACTGTCATTCTAAATGTCATTAAAGAATGTGACCAATCACAGTAAACAAATGAGCTTCACGCTACAATACAACCATAAATTGGCATAAAAACCAAGTTTTAGCGAGTTTGGATCTTTTAGGGCAGCCATGAATTAGCGGTCGCCGACAATAATATAACACTGGCACAGTCTATATTTTTTCTAGGTTTGTGCTGCTAGAATTAAAAGTGATTACTATTGTTGCTACGATACCTTTTTTCTCAGTAAGGAAAATGTCAACCTTGGAGACTCCTGACAGTCAAAGACTGTGACGCTTGGAGAAAAAATATTTTTGATCAAGGATTTAAGGTAAGTTCATGCACTAGCGATTTGCGAGTTGCGATTTGCGGACTTCAATTTAATGGTTAACATAAAATATTTTTGACATCAATTCATTCATTTCAATTTATTGCGATAATCGCAAAATTTAAATTTAGGGGGCGGGAAAATAGAAATAGTTTCAATTTTTAAACGGGCTTTACACTAACAATTTATTGACGAAGAAATTGATGAATTAATTCATCAATTTCTTCAAGGTCGCACTTTGGTTTTACATTATGTTCAGGGCTTGGCAAGTTTCTTAACAATGTTGCTGTCAGATGTCACCCGTACCAACCTAAAAGTAATTTTAACTTTTGACATTATATCATTCCCATTTGTATACGAAACAAAAACTGTTAAAAATGAAAAGTAATTTTAATAATTATATTTTAGGGCAGAAAAAGCTTCCATTACATTTATTATTGCTGCTGCTTGGTTACTGGTTAAACATTTACATTTATTTTAGGTTGGTATTCCTGAATTGAAGTTAAAATTGACGAAAAATTGGAACAAGTTTTAAGTCGTCAATAACTTGACGAAGTTCTTCATCAATTTATTTGACGTCCAAATTTTAGTATTACATTTGTCAATTGACTTGACGAAGTCACTTGATCAATTAATTGACAAAGAAATTGTTAATGTAAAGCGGGCTTTAGCGATTATCGCAATAATTTTGACAAACTGCGCATGTACAATTCCGTCATATGTTTTCTGGTGACAGTTCGCAACACAAATGCCAAATACCAATTAAGCATCCAAATCATCACAAATCTCGTCTCACTTGTAAAACGATTATTTATTTCACAATTATAAGTATTTACAATATTAAATAAATATTAAAAAATGGAAAAAGACGTAGAAGTAAGTCAAGTAAGTGTGAATAACTTATTTTCAATACTTTATATACATTTTTTTACAATTTGTAGATATTTAATTATTGTGAAAATTGCCTTCAGTTAACGTGGAGGACATGTATGTACAGAAAACTTGAATAATGAACGTGAGATTAATATTAATGAAAGTTCAGTAATAGGAGAAGAAAATTTATGTGATATTCTAATTGCTATATAAACACTGCAGTGATTAGTTTGTAAAATGTCTGTTCTTAATATATGGTATGTATGTAATAAATCAAAATTTAGATGTTTAAAAGTTTTACTTATATTATATTAGTTGTACTTTATTTCATACCAGCTGCTTTGCCAGCCATCTGAATGAAAGAAAATAGTGAAATGAGAAAATCTAGAAATACCTGTTATTTTCATTGTTGCTGTCAAATTGAAAGTTTTATTTTGTTTACTGTCACATAGAAAGGGTTACACTAGGTAACAAGAAATTTAAAGTAACTAGTTTTCACGTGTGTGCATGAACGAATGTAAAACTTTGATCGCAAAAATCGTAAAATCGTTAATCGCAACTCTCAAATCGCTTGTGCATGAACTTACCTTTTGTCATGCGATATAGCATTAGTTTTATAAGTAGATATAAATAAACTCAATGGATATAGTAAAGGCTTGTTTTGTTTAAGATAGGGTAGGTGAATATTTACTATAAAATATTATTTGATTATTTGCAAAACTTCAAAGCTAGGTAGGTACTATTCGTTGCGCATGTATTGTGCAATACCTAAGAGAAATAACTTTTTAGAAATATATTACATATCAATGATTATTACTTATATACGCATTTTTTTCAAAAAATGTTCACATAAATTCAAAATATATTTCGAAAACCATAAAACAGAAATCATGTGCAATGCATTTTAAAAGAGAAGAGAATACCTAGTTAAGGTGTATCAGTGTGATGTAAATTTTAGAAATGGTCCCTCCTCTAAATACAGCACTGTCTTCAACTATACTTAAGTATCTACCTATTAATTATTTAAAATTTTGTTACAGATTTCACATCACATGATCTCGAAAGTAGTACTACAATAACTTTATTGTAAAAAAAATTACGCACGCTTACGTTGATATTAATTTGTTCCAGTACTTAGTTAATCGTACTTTCTTAACTATTTTCTACATTATTCAAACTTTTTATGATTAACGACAACCTCCACTACGACCAAAAACGCATATTTATAAGTTTCTAGGTAATTCAATTGTTTAAGATGTTTCCATAATTTGAAGAATACATCTAGTTCCAACGTTGATTAATGATTACACCCATTATCACAATTAAGTCATCTCCTACACTATAATTTGATTAATTAATCCTTTAATAGTATTTATGAATTAACGCTAATCAGACATCCTAGAACAGTAGACGTTGACGTCGTTTATTTTCGAAGGATCTGAACTGAATTGGGGATCAATTCCACGCCCGACATAATATTGCACTGCAATTTCCACACATATTTTACCCGGACATTCTCCAGATATACTCCCTATAAAGAGCAGCTTCTGCAAATCGTCGGATTTCAAAGGAATTCCCGTTATTAGTTTATCGGGGGAAATATTTGCGTCTAGACTCTCAAATATACTTTATTGGACAAAAATTAACACCTAGAACTTACATCAATTTTGAAAATGCAATCGACAATAGGCAGAAAAGTTGAAGTTATTGCTATTACTGCCATTGGCTACATAAGCTTCACTATATGTACTATTATATATAATAATACTAAAGCAATACCAAGAAAAATTGAAAACGTGATTATTAATAATTTGAGAAAAATACAAGGTGTACAAGGAGCACAAGTGACACCAGATAATATTAGGACTAAAATATAACGATTTGACTAAATGTACCTTAATCTAAAGTTCGTTTTAAAGATACAGGGTGTTAAAGTGGAAATATAAAAAAAATGTTATCTATATCTCTGAAACCAATAAATGGATTTGATTCAAGTCTGGCATAGTACACTAGCTCGTGTAGTACTCTATAGTATCACGCCAAATTTTAATTCAATAGTAGCGTGAAACCAGTGCTTTTTGGCGCCAAATATTTGTTTTGAATCACATAATAATTGTTTCTTTAATATGTAAATAAACTTTTTAAACCAATTAAGTATTTCAATTAATGATTAAATATCAAGTTATTAAATAATTAATACAGAATAATTTTTTCTGCTACCTATAAAAAATACTAGACGAAACTATTTTATCAATCATGTCAAACATTCTTTTGAGAACCTATAAACAGAATATTCAAATAACCTTGCATTAATTTTATAAGTATGTATTTATATTAAGAAATGATTACTTTTACAAATAAAAAAAATTATGACACATTATTCTAAGTAGGTAGGTACGTATCTAAAAATTAAAAACATCTAAATTTAAAAATTTGCTAGATATTATAAGCTAGTTTGTATAAAGGATAATACTGGGGATAATATATAACAGTATTTAACAGAAGAAAAAAATACATTAAAATGCAGGCTTAAGTTAAAGCAGACCTCTATATCCTAAAATAAAGTTAAGCTCCTAAATATTATATTTAACTTCAGTATTAAAGTATGTAAAATATAATACCACATATTTAAGTAATAAGGGCAGGATTGGATATAAAATGGCGAAGGCGCTAGTTATTATATGGGTCGGTTAAGTTATAATTAAAAAGCGTATAATATATATAATTATTAATGTAATATCAGAGGCAATACAATACATGACCACCACTCTTTAAAAAACGTAAATTACAACAAAAAACATCAATTACGAAGTGATAAATAATAATTTCAGTACCTTTCCCAAATCTATGTTGTTAATTATTATTTATATTATGGATTGTTATATAACAAATACACAGACATCGGTATCTGCCTACATATTATGACCCAATATGAAACTACTTTATAATTAGTAGGTAGGTATTTCTGTAAAATAGAAACGAGAAAACTTTTATTTATGCCTGTTCCAGATTTCATAATATGCACTAAAATATAATGAAGCATCTATTTTACTCAAGATGAGGTTATTGCCCTGCTGTGTGTCTTTAATATTATTCATATTGTACCAATTGCAAAATTTTCAAAAAAAAACTTCTACTCTTTTATTTGTCGTGAATTGTGAATGTTGTAAATAAAATATAATATGCAGTTCAATAGGTGTATACAAAAAAATAGTTTTAAGCATTTTTCCATGACTTATAAGTATTTGCACATTAATCATTGATTTTCTTGAATAAAAAACAAACAATTTATAAACTTACCACATTAAATATCTAGGCATGGATCTCATATGGTAGATGGGTATAAACTTTTTACACTTAACATGATTTGAAAAAATATCACAATTATTAAAAAATCAAATTAATTTGGTTGCAGAGTAAAATATAATTTAAAACAAGTGTCAGTTCGAAATACGTTTACTTCCCTTAGTATTTAAAGGGCCACTTTAAAACTCCCGACGAGCGCAATAACCTCCTTCCGAGTTAAAAGACAACTGAATAATGAATGTTTTGAAAACATTTCATGGAGTTTGGCGGCAAACCAAGGTGGTACAGGAATTACAAATTTTTTGAAATAGTTTCTGTTACTTAACGCTAGATGGCGACAGCTAAAATAAATTTTAAGTGTCATATAATTTAACACAAATTGAGAAAAACAATAGGTGAGCCTTGTGCAAGTTAAGAAATTTAAAAACTGTAGTTAATCAATGAATTTATAAATTAATCACAAATGCTATCCAGTGCACATAATATATTAATAATTTTTGGCAGTTTTTATTGAATATATAGGCAACCAGTCTCTGCATTCAGTGTTTTACATGTTGCATTTAAAAAAATAAAAGTGAAATAGCAACAGAAAAACCAAGAACTGTCAATAATGTCATTAATAGAATAGAACTGTAATAGGGGTAACCGGCATCAAAATAAAATAGAGATCGCTGAAGAGAAAAACCGATAAGAAAATTATTAGTATTTAGCAACTTCATAGCTTCATTATGCTGTGACAAAAATATACATTGTGCTAAATGAATATATTTTCATATATTTTTTAATCATATAACCTAAAATATAATGACTGGACTCATTGCAGTACACTGTGGTCAGTATGAATTTTAAAATATATATATTATAATGCGCGACAAATAATAATTTTAGGTGCTGGACATCACAGTACCAAATATCATGGGGAATACAAGAAGGTCTGCAATAGAGCCTGTCGAAAAGGAATGGAAGTTCTTCGAAAAGGAGGCACTGCACTAGACGCTGTAAAGGAGGCAGTAATTGGTAACAGTGTTATTATTAATTGTGTACTTAGAAGCAAGATATGAAACATAGTTTTAGAGAATGATCCTTTAACAAATGCAGGATATGGCTCAAATTTAACAACAGATGGATTAGTTGAAAATGATGCTTCGATAATGAATGGTAAAACCTTAACATTTGGTGGATGTGGTGCTATTAAGAAAGTTAAAAATCCCATTGCTTTAGCATATGATCTGTGCGTAAAACAATCAGAGCCTTTGCCATTAGGTCTGATTCCACCCACTCTACTTGTAGGACCTGGTGGTCTTCAACATGCCAGAAATGCAGGATTAAAGATAGTGAACAATAAAAAACTTATAAGCGAGAAAGCGACAAAACAATTTGAGAAGTATAAAGGTATGCTCGAGTTACAAGAAGAGAACGAGCTTTTAGATACAGTTGGAGCTGTTTGTATCGATGACACAGGTCATGTAGCAGCTGCTTGCAGTTCAGGTATGTAATTCCTTTGTAGTCTTCAATTTTCCTTTTTCAGTTTTTTCTGCACTAACAGAATCCATGTTCCCTAACAGTAACTTTCATGTTGGTATACTGACACTAAATGGCACTGTGATACCACTGTCCATATTTATACAGGATCTTCTATTTTTCAGGAAATTAATTTAATTTCATTTTTTTAAAGCAAACCTTGCTAAAATTTATATTTAAATTAAAATATGATTAATTATGAACACATCCTGATAATAAAATTATAAACTTATTATAACAAAAATGGCTAGAAAATATTCTCAAATTTTAAACTGACACCCTATGTCCGTATGTACTTTTATTTGAAGAGCTTGAGAACTGAAGTAATGCAGTAGAAAAAAATTAAGATCGTATTATTAACCTCGATATTGGACTGCACACACTAGGTGTGTACACGTTGTATGTGGAATTTCTTTCGAGAACTCGGGGCTTCCTGTATTTACTTTTTATTTTTTGCAGTTTTATCATGAAAGTTCTCATTGTGAGCATAAATTCCTAAATAACAATTTATAAAAAATAACCTATTTTTAATTTATTTATTTTATCGGGCTGGATTGTTGCAAGGCAAAGTTGTCAGTCTAAGTTACAAAACAAATAACAACTAGTCAAGCTGTTCACGCTGCATACGATTTGTAACTGTATGCAGGTGTGAACAAGACGGAAAGTTGTCATTTTCTTTAAATTGATTGGAAACCGCAGCCATGCTGATGTTCACGCTCTTGGTTTACCATGCAACAGTTTAACTCTATTTGTTAATGTCTTTGAGCATAGTTTAAATATTACACAGTAAGTCTTTTAGTTTCTTGCAGGTGGCTTGATACTAAAAAGACCGGGAAGGGTAGGCCAGGCAGCATTATATGGCAGTGGGTCATGGGCAGACAGTTTTGACAAAATTTCAGAATCGTCGGTAGCAGTATGTACGACAGGTTGTGGTGAGCACCTGGTTCAAACCCAATTAGCTAAAGAAATAGCAGAAGACTTAAAGCATTGTACTTGCCCCACATCGGGTTTGTATAAGACAATGACTGAAAAGTTTTTAAAATCCAGATATTTGAAAAATATTAAACAGAAAATGGGGGGTGCTTTAGTACTTCATGTTAGTTTGAATGGTGAGGTGTCCGTACTGTGGGGTCACTCTACTGAAACCATGGCTGTAGGATATATGAAATATACTGATGAAAAACCAAAGGTACGACTGAATGAATATAGGCTGGTTCAGTCATTACATCGTAATTACGAATATGGGATTAAAACAATTTTTAAATGCATATGCAACGAGCTGTGATATTTTCAAATCATTATTTAAACTTCTTTTCAGACTCGAATTGACCGCTGGCATCTATTCATACAAAGGGATTTATCCCGGGAATTTTCAGCCCCAAAAATCCCAGGATGCTACCGCTTGATTCCCAGGATTTTTGCGTTTTATAGATACAGTCTAATGTGAAATACGAGGCCGTAGAATAATTAATTAATACACAGATATTGTTTAATTTAGTGAAAAGTTTGATATTTTTAAGCCCTTTAGGCCAGGTTTAAGTACAAATAAGAAAGTTTTGTTATTTTCTACTTTAACCAAAGAAACAGAATTATATTAAACTGGTATATCCTACAATTTTTTATTATCAATTTCACAAGTGTAAAATCGGAGAGGGCCTTCTCGACGGTTGTAACGTAGTCTACCAAAATTCGTTCGACTTTGAATCCGAATGCGCTGGATAAATTAGTTCTTCTATTATAATTTTCCAAAATATGAATAAAAAATACATTTCATATATGTGATTATTTATATTAATTATAAGGTTTTTTTTACATTTACCATTCTGTTCTTTTTAAATAAATAAAACTTTAAATAATATTAATTTTTCATACTATATCGCCATTTTTTCCGAGATTGACAGCCCTAATTCGTACACAGCTCCGAAATCAACTCAAGGCCAACCTGGATGCAACATTGCTAATTTTAGATATTTTCTATTGTACTAAACAAATAAGCAATTTTATTGACTAATTTAAAAACTCAAGTTTGTCCTTACTCTCTTCAGACGATAATTTAAAATGTTTAAATATGTAATGAATGCTGTAAATTAGTTTTACAATTATTCAATTGAAATATTAAATTTGCATTACCTACTACAAATATTCAAATACATTTCCATTACATTATATGACACAATTAGTTTCAATGACAACTTATTTTTCATTCAATTTTTCTACAGCACGTAATGACTGAATCATTCTGTATGTTATTAAAAATTCCATGATAAATTTTGAAGACTGAATTGCAAGATATGTATTTTTTTTTCAGAGTATTATTTCGGAACTGCCTAATGAAGCTCAAGTTGGCCAAACTGTGAATATAAGTGGATCTCATTTTGTTATTACTAAGGAGAAGGCATAATGATACCATTTTAATTTTTTCCCTAATTACGTGAAAGGATAAGGATAGAATTAAAAATAAAAAGCATATTATATACATAAAAATTGTTTACTTTTCTGTGTATATCATAAATAGTTAAAACATTTGGCAAATTATACTCAGTATATAAATTGTAATCACACTATTACTTATTTGATAAAAGGTTTTTTTTAATATACATAACATTCAAATTAATATATTTAAGCAGGCAAGAAAAGTTAATACATACGACATTGAAGGCATTTGGTAAATACTATATACATTTTCATTATTAATTTAAAAAATCTACAACAACAAAATTAATCCACAAAAATCTTAAGATGAGTTAAAGCGAACAAAGTCTCTGAAAGTGGTAAAAATACTGTTAAAATATTAAAATCAAATTAAGATTTGATATTGGGTTAATTTTAAGTACACTGGTATATCATCCTTTTCGAGATCAATTTGTCAATGACAGTATTCTTTATCCTTGAGGAGTACATTATTTTCAAAGCAGAATATAGACTATAATAATATAAAAATGAATTCAACAATACAAATCAGTCTAATTGGGGAATGGAATGTAATGTGACCCATCAATAAAATAACGTTTCTCCACCTCTTCTTCATTTGAATACACAGAAAAAATATAAAAAATGTATAACTATATTACTTAAAGCTTCATTCTGATAGTTTAACTGTATTTTCTAGAAAAATTAATTTCCCTTAGTTAAACTTACCGCTGTGATAAACCACCTTTTTGGAAGACAAATTGTATGTAAATGTGTCAGTAATTAAAAAAATTGAAATGTGTAAATCAGTCTTTATGTAATATGAAACACTGGTATTGGGTTTAGGATTAGGCCTAGTAGCTGCGAATTTGTATTTTGCAACTATAAATCTCATAAAACTGAGTTAAATCACCTCAGCCAAAAGCAAATCATGAAATTAATGCACTCGTCAAGAAAATATGTTGGCATGCAAACACTTTTTTCTGCAAATTCTGAAATTATTAAATTACATAAGGCCTTTTTGATACTATTTGAAAACAAAAATATCACAATATAAACAACTATTTCTTTCTGTCTTTTGAAAGAACTTACATATTTCCAAAATACAATATAATTCAGCTTTCTGTTTGTGTTCTGTTTCTCGATTTCATTTTCTCATTTCTAATCCCATTAATTGTGCAACATTCTAGATTTGTCTATCGTTACTTTTGGTATTCAACAGTGATCAAATATCGCACCCAGGCATTTAACTGAGCTATACAGGATTAACTATGACCAAGTACAAATATTTTAAGAGAGGATAGAGAATAATAATAATTAACAAAATCGGCCTTCAAAAAATTCCAAACTTATTTATGAAGCAGAAGAGACAAATTTTTATATCATATTAAACCCCTATTTATGAACGTCTATGGCCGCTTGTCAGATGCGAGATTCAATTTTATATACACACAGGTAGTGTCAACGTGTACCAAATTAGTGCACATTTAAAGAAACATGCAAAAAAATGTCCCCCCACGTGTACTGTAACATATTTCCTTCTGTTAATAAATTGTGGTAATCAGAATTTTATACTGTTCAAATTGCCTCAATATTTTTAACTTATTTGCTATAAGAAACTCACACCAACAACACTCAATTCTGGTGTTATGAAATGTCAGACATCCTGCACCCACTGAAATGTATGATGTGCAATGCTCTTAGTTCCACTGCACATCCATATAAAGTGACAAACTTAGGAGCAGACAAAAGGAGGCACATGAAACTCAGCAAAGAAATACTTCATTGGTTATGTATGTGGGTGCGAGAGACAATCATCTGCACGCATTTATATGAGTTGTGTTCTTAATTTCTCATTATTTTGTTTGTAAACACATCATTGGCGTACACTGTGGCTAACATTAGTATATTATTTTATCTTGTTTAGTGTTATTATTTGTGTATATTCGTGTTATTGTTGGAACGTCATGTTTTATAAGGGACTGTAAAGTTAATCAGCATATAGCACCAAATAATTCTTCATATCCAGAATTTAATTTCATTTATTGCTCCACCATTGCTAGGAGGCACAAAACAAATATGGCGCTAATCATGACTAATCCATTGCTTGACGAGCATTTCAGTCATAATATAAAATTTCATTTCATGGATAATGAATGGGTCTATCAAAACATCTACTGTTGTATCTAGATCCCACATACGTTGCCCCTCCTTCTGCACATGCCCAATACACTTACGCCATGTTTCAGCAGTGATATGATTAATGGCCTCTCCTGTAATAATAACATCACTTAATTTAAAGGTGGTATTATTTTGTCCTACTGTTTTTATTTGTGCCCAAACTAACTCTATTGGATTTTATTTACAATAGTATGGCGTAAACGGAGTATATGAATTTTTCATGCTTTGGCCATTTTATCTACTACATACTTAATATATCGACCTTTTTCTCTTTAGACAATTTTAATAATTGTGGTTTGAGCATGGTGTCCGTATATTCAATATTCTTTGATTTTAACCATTTAATAATATCTGCTTTCCTTGATGCTGATGTCGGTAACTTTTCGACTCTTCTGCTATGATAACTTGCGTTATCCATCACAACAACTGCTCCTGGTTCTACATATGATAAAATAGATTCAAACCATTTTTCAAATACTTCACTGTTCATATCTTCATGGTAATCTCCTGTCCTACGTGATTCAAAAATATGCAAACCATTTTCTAAAAATCCCGAATCGCTCCAATATGTGTTATTATTAACCTCACGTCCTTTTCCAGAAGGCACCTTTAATCCTGTAGAAAATCCATCTAAAAATGCTTCTCTTTTACTTGGAACGTTACCAGCCTGCCAAACTTTTGATACCGTATAACCTTTGTTTACCCATGTTTCATCCATGTAATATCTTTTTGCCCGATGCACGAAATTCTCTTAGTTTTCCTAAATATTCTCTTCACCATACTACAATTTCATCCTTTTCAATGAGCATACTTTTACGATTTGGTTTTAAAAACCAAAAATTCATGTCATACATTGTTCTTCTAAGAACTTTGTCAAATAATTGAGGCATGTCCTCATCTTCAGCTATCGTAGCTTGAATTTTTTTTATCGTCGGTATTTCATTTCTGAAGAACTCATAAATTTTCCTGCGAATGGCGTATGTTACATCATCAACTTCTGTTTTTTTTTCCTTCCTCGTGTTTCTATTTTTTCTTCTTTGGATTTAAAATAATATATATATATATATATATAATTGAGGCATGTCCTCATCTTCAGCTATCGTAGCTTGAATTTTTTTATCGTCGGTATTTCATTTCTGAAGATTTCATAAATTTTCCTGCGAATGGCGTATTTTACATCATCATCAACTTCTGCTTTTTTCCTTCCTCGTGTTTATATTTTTTTCTTCTTTGGATTTACTTCCACACTTTTTTATAGCACGATATACACTAGAAACTGACACTTGTGTTAACGTTTTGCGCTCGAATTCCTTTGTATACGTTTTTTATTATTATCAATTGTCCGTTACATAGGTTATGTCGATTACTAACAGACCTTTTACTAGAACCGGCACATTGATCCATTTTTAACTGTTATTTGTTAACTTCACGATAGCAATAATTTATTTTTATAATTTAATATAACTATAGAAATAACACCCGCAAAACCAGCTAATTCATCAACATGCTTTTGCACGAGATCTCATGCATTCGAGGAAATCTCATGCTTTTTAATAGACACAAAAGAAATAATAAAATTATTAAAATTACTTTTGAAATCTACCAAAACAAAGACCTAACGAGAAATAAAGGCAAAATTGAATAGATAGAGGTAGATATCTACAATATTTGGGTACTTGAATACATAAACGGGTATGACAGTCACGGATATGCGGAGTGTGCTGTATTCACACTGTATTGCAGTGATTCTTAACTCTATTCCGTAAGGGTACCTACATTTTCTGGAAACAACAGATTTTACGACCCGTGAGTCACCCTGCGTCACGGGTCGTAAGGTGACGTGGTTAATAACTTTTAATTAAGTACCTGTAAGTACTTACCTACTTACAATGTAATATTATGATAAAATAGCATAACATAATGCTTTTAACCCTTTCGCGACGGGAACCTGTTATATCCGCAAAAAAAGGCCGTGTTCGACATACGGGAAACGAATATTTACGCAGGGACTGAGGCACCACTTCGAGACGGGTGACGTGTTGATCAGCAATTGCAGGTGTTTGTTATTGCCACAAGGATCATGTGAAACACCGAAATTTACAGTGGGTCATCTGAGAGAGAGAGGGAGAGAGCGAGATTGGTGTAACTTTTTCGCGCCATAGTTGAGCATGTTATGCGGTGCAGTAGTGAGTACTGTGTTGAATTGTTAATAATGGCCTGTAAAAGGTTTTATACAGACGAAGAATTATTAGAAATTCTTCAAAATAGTGATTCTGAGGGAAACTGGGACGATAACGTATCAGAGGAAAGCTATGGGGGGGAAAATGTCTCCGAACCCGAAATAGAACCAGAAGAAGATTTCGTAGATAATAATGACGACAGTGAAAATGATCATTCTGTTAATTTACAACCCCCTTCAAAAAAGAAGACAACACAAGTGTCGACTGGCACGAAAAACTAACGCCCACGATATACGCATTCTCAAACGATGTTGCAGGGTGTCGTATCGAAAATCTATCTCAAGATCCCTCTGCTTTCGATATATTCAAGTCATTTTTCAATCAAAATATAATGGAAAATATTGTTGAAGAAACCAATAGATTTGCTGAAAATCTTAATTTTGACACACCTTCTTCCACTTTTCACACTAAAAAATGGCAACCTACCGATATTGACGAAATGTACGTTTTTATCGCAGTTTCACTACTTATGTCACAAGTGAAAAAACAAAGACTTTCAGATTTTTGGTCCAAGGATGCTGTGATAGAAACACCAATATTTCATCAGACTATTACACGAGACAGATATTTCCAGCTATTGAGAAGCCTCCATTTTGCAAATAACAAAGCACGAGATCCAAACGATCGCCTCTTCAAAATTAGAAGCATAAATGACCATTTCAGAGAAACATTCAAGAAAAACCTGTATCCATTCGAGAACATATGTACATATAGACGAAAGTTTAGTTTTGTTCAAAGGACGTATTTCCTTCCGGCAATATATTCCAAAGAAAAGGCATCGGTTTGGAATAAAATTTTTGTAGCTGTTGACTAAACAGGGTATGTGCTGGACTTTATAATTTACACAGGAGCAACTACAGATATAAAACAATACAGTGACAAACTCGGCAAATCTGGGAATATTGTCATGACGCTTTTAGAGCCTTATTTGAATAATGGACATAAATTATTCATAGATAATTGGTATACTAGTTCGTTATTGGCTAAAGCTTTGTTAGAAGCGAAAACAAATTGCTGTGGTACTGTAAAACAAAATAGACAACATATGCCCAAATTCAAGAAAGACCTAGACAGAGGTGCTATACAGTATTTTTCAACTGACAACATGTTGACATTGAAGTGGAAAGATAAAAGAGATGTAGTGATGTTAACAACAATGCATGATGCCGGCATAGAACAGGTGAAAAATAGCAGAGACCAAGACGTTGAAAAACCAAAATGCATTATTAGTTATAATGCAAATATGGGCGGGGTAGATAGGACCGACATGCTGTTGAGTTCTACTGAATCAGTAAGACGGACAATAAAATGGTATAAGAAAATATTTTTCCATTTACTCGACATTGCTCTAATAAATTCACATGCCATCTACAAGATGAAAAGTGGGAAAAATATTCCGTTATTGGATTTTCAAAGAAATTTAGTAAAAGAAATTATATCCAAATATAAGCAAGTGACTCCACGTCTTTCAAGAAGTCGAACAGATATTGGTCACTCTCCTTTACGCCTAATAGAAAGACATTTTCCTACAATGTACCCGTCACATGAAAATAGAAGACCTCTGTCCAGAAGATGTATTGTGTGTGCTAAAAGTAAAGTACGAAAAGAGACTAGGTATATGTGTCAAAAATGTGATGTACCATTATGTGTCGTCGGATGTTTGAAGATACGATACCGTATTGAGATTTTAATTTTCTCTTCATTTTACAAAATACAATTGTTTCTTTTAGTTTTTGAGTACAAATTTGCGTTAAGTTTATTTTTTACATATGTTTTATAGTGTGTTACAGATATATTGTTACAATAATGAAATAAAATTCGGTTATTTTCTAAAGTTCCAGATTTTTTTCCTGATTTTTTTCAGCATGAAACATATAAAAGCATAATATTTTGTAAAACAAAAATACTCTTCGAACGGGAAGCGGTTAGATCAGCGAACATACATCATCGATTAAATAACGGAACCGGATAAATCAGCAAACACTGAGCGACACCCGTATAGGCGGCCGACTTAAATGAAAAGTTCCCGTCGCGAAAGGGTTAATGAAATAAAAATGGCATTACAAAAGTAATTAAAAATTAATCTGTGTCAAGAGGTGTTTTTGATAAATTAAGCCATCTCATGCTTCTTCTCCAAACCTCATGCTATTTTGAAATTATTCTCATGCACTGAATTTTCTCCACCTGGCAAATACTGCCTTATGCGAAGAGTGGGAGCACTCTGTGGTGGAACTATGCGTGTAGCATGACACAAATACACATAGCGGCAAAACACAATTCACCATCAAGATCCTCACTTTCCAAATCTGTATGCTTAATATTAATAGTATTTTTATATTATCTATTAGTCACTCTCTACAATTTCGGCCGCTGACTATAACAATGTCACAGAAAATGGTCACACAGCTGTCTGTAGTTCGAAGCCATATCGACCGAAGGTCTAAAATAGCTAAAATGCTAAAATAATTTTTTTTATTGTTTTTTCCTGAGCATGTGGTTGAAAGATTTGTACGCAGTGATAGTTAACCCTGTAACTTCTTTTAATTTGTACATTCTGTTTCACATAAAAATAAACAGAGATAATCTCCCGCTTTATGGATATCCTTTGCTCGAGGCAAATACTTATTGATCGAAAAAAAAAATGTCACTGAGAAAACTAAACAAATTACTCACCTTACCTTAGAAATGTACCTAGAGAAAATCTGCACATTCTCAAAAAAATATATATAAAAATAAATAAATCCTAATAAATAAGTTACTCAAACACAACCATATTCGTACCACACAGCCGTTTCTTTAGCATTTTTTGCTTTTTCCTTGTCATTACTCGTTGTTTCTTTAATATTCTCTTCCGCTTGCTGCGGTTGCGGCGGCGAGACCCTTTGGGGCTCGGCGATTGTCGTAGATATCCTGTTGTAAACCAATAAAGGGGGTGCGCTTGTATTAGCCTGATTATTTTGGTTGGGCGTCGATGCTGTAACTGGAGGGGTATCTTCTTCAGACAAATAAACGGTTCGCCGTGTTCCAACGGAGCCTAGACTCAGTGCACTACCCGGTTCCCGACAATACATTTGATCGCCTGAAATAAAATGATTAAAAAAATCAAAACAAAATTCATTTATGGGTACGAACCAGCTACGCTGTTCCGATGTGCCGTTAAGTCCCTGTGAGATCTCCTTAAAGCCACCTCGTCTCTAGGTTTGTGTCCGTGCAAGCTTCCGCTTGAACCTACGTTTCTCCTAAAAGGTTCAGTTCGGTTGCCCGTGTCTTCAGTGCTGTTGTCGGAATTATTTCCGTTCGACTCCCCAGATCCGTCACCCAACAAAGTAAACTGAGACTGAGTTAATCTGGCGGTATCTTCATGCCACGATCTTCGGTTCTGCAAAACAAAACAAACATATTTAATTTCCAGAGATAAAGATATAAAAGTTCTCGGATTTTTCTCTTTTGATTCTTAAAAAATAATAATAATTGTCTGAACCGCAATGTGAATTTTAAAGCTGCCAGAAACTTACCCTGCTTGGAACTTTGTTTATAATATCAGAACCAGCTTTTCTGACTCTTCGCACCAGAGTAGCTCCAAAACCTCTTCTGAAAAAAAAAACAATAGTTTAACTTAATCGAATATTTTTTTCTACAAACCAGATTGTAAAAAAAAATGTGTCACGTATTCAAAGTCGGTCGGACGGATTAAAATATCATAATTTATTCTATCAAAGGCCTTGGAAAATCGGTATATATAGAATCAACTTGGAAGACAGCCTCCAAGACATGTGATAACTAATAAGAGTAAGCCAATAAATTTAGTTCCATAGACTGTTGAGATCAAAAATGAAAAATATAAAGCTACTTCCAAAATTCAGAAAAAAAAAATAGAAATTTAAGACAGGCTAAATGACAATATAATAATTAATAGTGGATAGTGGATTTAATCACAACACAAATATCTTATACTATTCACAGATCATAAGCCGAAATTGTTTATATATATATTGGAATCAATCAATCAACCAATGTTTTCCAGCCAGTCAAAAAAGAATTGTTCTAATGCACAAACTCTTACAGATTATATTACCTGATGTTATTATTCGCAGTGAAATATGTATTTTGTACTTATTTTTTCCACAACACAATTTAAAAGTAAAAAATGACAATATATATAACTTGAATAAAATTATTAAAAAAAAAAATTGATAATAAAATAATTGCAACAAATATATAAAATAATGCTTTTCTAGATATTTTAGCCTTACTTTTTTGACGAAGCATTGTCCAACTTTTTGTAATGTTCCATGATTTTCTCTTCTAACTTTTCCTTCTGTCTGCACAGGTTGTTCACTTTGTCCGTATAGAGCTTTTCCTCGATATGGTAGTGCTGCTTGTCCTCTAAAGAGTGTGTCAGAAGGGAGTGATATTGCGATAATAGTTGTGAAACGTGATCCATTAATGCCCTCCTGTCACTGTCCAGGGAATGGTTCATCTCAAATAACATCTAAAAATGATAAAATCAAATTAATTAGTAAGATACAATGTTCATACTTTTAAATTCTTTACTTACGTCACATTTTTGTTGCAGTTTTGCATTTTCCAGTTGCAAACTCGCTACATGATCCGATCGTGTGTTGAGTTCACCTTGCATCTCAGTCTGGCCCAGCCTCAAGTTTCTCAATTCTGTTCTCAACGATTTTAGTTCTTCTTGAACGGCTCTGTATTCCTGTTTCAATCGTTCGCTAGCAGTGAATAGGTTTCTAAAATCGTCCTAAAATTTTACAAAAAGGTGTTCATAGTACCTCGTAATTATTCAACCTAAAGATTTGTAAATTGCTTGCCTTTAATTTCGAATGTTCCGCCCTCAAATTAGCTAAGCTCCTAGCATCGGTTTTCAAATTTTCCTTTTCCAACTCTATGTTTATGACTTTTGATTCCAAATTACTATTGGTGTCTTTAAGTGTTCGAACTTCAGATCTTAAATCTCGTGCAATCTTCTTCAGACTCTCCTGTTCATGTTTCGCCTCTTCGTACTCCATACTCAATTGCTCGTGTAAGGTTCGTAAGGTAACTTGGTCGAGCAATAAAGTATCATGTTGATTATTTTGGATTTGTTGTTTTTTAAACAACTGAAAAAATAATAGTTATTTATGCAACAAGTACAAAAAGTAAGTGTTTATTGCACACAACGTGAAATTGTTCAACGAGGCCGTCAAGCCGAGTAGGACAATTCGATGCATAATTATTAATTGTTGCTTTGTAAAAGTACTTGTTCAGAGTTGTATATTGAGGCCTTTCAAATAAAACAAAAACTGATACATTTTATTAATTTCAATAATGATTTTGCCGATGATGGTGGGTTAGAATTGTGTACAAATTAAACCAAATAAAAGGATTTTGGTAGATGCAACTTAATGATAGTTTATTGTATAAACATATCAGGACTTCACAAAATATTGAATGGGCTGACCATATCATTTTGAATTTATTTCCTACTTACCATTCGAGTTCAATATTTTATTATAACTGTACTGCTAAATGAATAACGCTCTATATAGAAAATTATACGAGCACTAGCTAGAAGACAGACTGCTGGCTAGGCAGGTATCAAGAATGATATTCGACAGGGTAGATAGTTTTTAAGGAGTTAGACAGGTTGGCTGGAAGACAGGAATGTTGGTGAATGGTGCACCTAATCTAATTTCCAGGTCAAATTGTTTTTGTATTATATTGTATTTAAAAATGTAATGTCATTGTATTATTTTCTTTTTTGTTCAATATTTTATTACAGTTTTATATATGTGACCTGGAATCATGAAACGACCCTTTTGTGCGAAAATAAGTTTTCCAGATAAACGCGTTTAAAGATTGGGGGGTGGTGGTGAAGTGTTTACATCTTTCCTTGACAACCGCGTTTTGAATTATCATCATATGTTACTTGTCAGGCTTGCCTACACGGAAAGAAGTATACACCTCACCTAACCCTGCCAGGCAGCAGACAAGCAAAGGCTGCCAACTGGCCTCGCGTGGTGGTGTACCCGTCAGCATTTTTTGACGTTCTTGTCTCTCTAAATAGCACCACGCGAGATGGCCATTACCAAAAGTAGAACTATCAAAACCAACCGAAACTTCAACGCCTTTGAAATCGAGAAAAGAAGAAAAACTAACCAAAACCTCAACGCCTTTGAAATCAAAAGAAAAAAAAATTAAGAAAAACAATAAAAAACCTCAAAAAAAAAAAGAACCAATACGACCGAAAATGTATTCCAAACCAAAAAAAAGAAAAAAAATAACGAATAGTTTGTTTTTATGTGTGTTTTTTTAAACTTTTCACCTGTACTTTAAAAGTAAATAGTAAAAAAAACTAAGAAAGATATAAAACTGCCTCCTATCAGAATCACCCAAAAAGTGAAAAACTAATTTGTTGATTTATTTTTTAATTACATGTACAACTTTAGTTTGAGTCAGTTATTACAAATGGTTGTAAACTATTTTAAATAAACTGTTTTTTTTTTTATTTTATTACTTGAATTGGGGGTTTGTTAGATTTTTGTAAGAGCCTCGATTAATCTATTAATATTTTCTCCCATGTTTGAGCAAACATCTAATAAAAGATATAATGAGTTATGTCATGATTAATGCACAACTCCTCAACTAATAGTTGGTAAGACACATTCTTATTACTATTATTATTACCATTTCGATAGCTCAATAAAGATTCATTTGAATTGAGATTGGGGTATTCTCAGTCGTTAGTGAGATAATATAATAATAGTAATGTAAATAATAATGTATTAATGTATCTCTTTCAGTCAAGTACACATTATTATTTACATTATTTATTATTACCATTTCGATAGCTCAATAAAGATTCATTTGAATTGAGATTGGGGTATTCTCAGTCGTGAGTCTCTAATTTCATAGATAGCACATCCGAGATAAATCAATAAATAACACAGTCCCACAAATATTTTTCTCAGATCTGAAAGTCAGACCAAGTTTACTATATATTTTTGGATTTGCTGAATCTGGGGTTGCTTTAACCCCGTCACATCAGGATTTTGCCATAACCTCAAAAACCCATTAATTTAGACTCTTTAGCTCTATTAAACGCATATAACCCTATAACTGAAACTTTAAACACAAAACCCAAGCTGTTAACTCCCAAACCCAAAAACCAATCACCCCATAACCCCACAATTCCATAACCTTTAAAGTCAATAACCAGAATAATAAGTACTTGAACTTATCTTATGGGGTTATAGAGTTGAAGGGTTATAGGGTTCTTGGGTTGGGGGATGACTGGCTTACAAGTTTGTGCAGTAGGATATGTTTTGTTTAAAGAGCACTGACAAATTGCATGATGTAAGATGATAAGTCCCAAGTACTGAGTAATGTTATTGGGTGTATTGGTTATGGGGCTGTGGAGTTATGGGATGTCTGGTTTATAGGTATGGAGGCTAACAGCTAGAGTTTTGTGTTTAATATTTGGTTATAGAGTAAAGGTACAGATTTGCTGGTGCGACTGCGACTCATCGGCGACCAATAGGCAGTCTAAATGCTGTA
Organism: Monochamus saltuarius; assembly: GCA_025584915.1. Lineage (NCBI taxonomy): Eukaryota > Metazoa > Arthropoda > Insecta > Coleoptera > Cerambycidae > Monochamus > Monochamus saltuarius. Next base: position 9,991,417 of record CM046726.1, read on the forward strand.
GTTGATGAGAACTGTGTATTGGTTGTCGACGAGTCGCAGCCGCAAGCCGCAGTCGCACCAGCAAATCCGTACTATTATATTCAATAGTGCTGCAAAAACTAAATTATTGGTTTTTTGAGGTTATGGCAAAACCCTAATGTGGTGGGGTTAAACGGACCCCGAATTCGGAACCAGTGTCCCCAAAAACAAAAACAGGGTCTCACAGATTTGATTTTTTTATATAGGGCTGTGTAATAGAAATGAACACATAGATAATTAATCTTATTGATTATTAGCCAAATACTTCTTATTTTAACAATGCTGAACAAACCTGGGTATGTTACACATCAAGTCGTAAAATGAAAGTGACAATATTGATAATAATATAATAATAATATCTCTACCCCTCATTCTAATCACAGGGATTAGCCCAGAAGTCGGAGACTTGTGCGGGAGAGGGGGCGGCATATTATTATTAAGCAGGCCGCATTTGCGCCCAGGAACGACTTACGTTGGTAGGCCCTAACCACTATTCAGTGCAGGAATGAGGAAAACCTCATTAATTAGGGGGGTAGTCAAATATCAACCGGTATCAATCTCTCACATTGACCCAAGCTAACATTATTCCACCCTACCATACCCACAGAGAGGGTGCCAATCCTCTCCATGAATATAGCTTATATATGGTCTACCGGCAGCTGGGCTCAAACCAACTCCGTCTAGTCACCTCGATGCAAGTACTAACGCCTTAAACCGCGCGACCACTGACCGATCCATAATAAAGATAAAGGAATAATTACATTTACATAGAAATGAATCTTAAATATAAATTTTTCTTTTCATAATAGCATTTCAACCAGCCTTGTTGTGAAAGACATATTAAAATATTCAGTGTTTTTATTAAAATGTAAATTTGGGAAAAATAATTTATTACCTACCTCATCTTTTTCCGCAACCAACTGACTATTTGCCAACTGCAGAGCAGTCTGCTGGGTCTGCAACGAATTAACTTGGGATTTCAAGGTGGACACGTCCACCTTTAGAGTAGCATTCTCATTCTGCAAACTGTCATTTAGGCTTTGCAAGCTGGAAATTTCCGAGTATAACTTATCACACTGTTTACTCCACTCGGCGCTAATAGAAGATGCCACTTCCTCGGCTTGCAACAATACGTCACTGTGTATGTTCTCAGCACATTTCTTACAGGGTTCGTCTTCCTCCATCTGAGTTTTAAATATAGTCAATAAATTGTTGGAGATTTCGGGATTTGCGAGCATTTTTTCTATGATCACATTGATATCGTTGTCTAAAACTTCCGGGTTGAGCCCCAACTTTTCTAGATTGCTCTTGAATTTTTCATTGTTGATTTTCTCATTTATTAGATCTTTCTGAAGGGTAGCTATTGTCTCCGCATGAACGGAAGCCTGCGAGATGAGTTCCTGAGCTCTTTGTTCCACCTCGTGCAGTTTTTCTATCTGGATCGTTAAGGTGGAGAACTCTTTGTTTAATCTTTGGATTTCTTTTTCTTGTTTGGTGTTATTCTCTACGTTTTGGTCTAAAATTACGTCTTTTGTCTAAAAAAAAAATATATAAAAAAAAATAAATAAATACTTTTAGTATAAACATCAAATCTCAAATGTATTTAATAAGACAGAAAAATTATACAAAAGCCTAATACGTACTCTAATTATTTTCTTTATTTTTTAGGATTATTAGAGGTACATGCACATATTTCCTAACTTAAGATATTATAAGTATAAAAACAATACCAATATCAAAACAAAGTCGTAGTGTATGCCAAGTTTATATTAATATTAATAAAAAAGATTTTGGATTTACGCACACATTTTTGGTAAGAGTGTTCTATTAGGCCGCCATATTAAAATTAGTAAATTACTAATTTTGAGCTTAGTACTTGTCACAATAAGCCTATTTTTGGCAAATAGCTTTAGAATTAAAGTTCACACAGTGTAAAGTATCCACTTTTATGTAAAACAATTTCGTTTTATTTTTATTTTATTTTTTTTTTGACCAGACCAAAATGACCACCTTTCCACCAACTCCGATACAAAATTACAAAAATAAATAAATTTTTCCTATAAGATTTTTCCAGATAATTTGTAATTTTTCGTAAATCCCAAGTTTCTTGATGTCTTTTGACTACAATACATTTAAAAATATATACTACCAAAAATAGAGTTCAACAGATGTGTTGGTGATCTATGCAATAGATAACAAAATGGCGTAAGGAATAAGGAAATTCAGCATGAACTTTAAAATAATGATAGGTCCCATATTTATTTCTATCACGTTTTATAGAGAAAACCCTGATGCATAAATCACAAATTAGAAGTCAAGAAAACAAACAAGAGAAGTGCAAGCTCTATAATCTAGCAGTAATAGTCGCACGCTTTATTAAAAACTTGCCATTTTGATTTCACTATTCCAATTTAAATATCATATTAAAAACTAAAACTAAACATAAATAATTATAAAAATTAAACAAAAGTAGACACATTTATACCACAGTGAAGAACAACTGGAAGTAAAAAAAAAAAAATGTAAACATTTAAAAAGAAACTAGAATAGACAAAAAACGTATCATGAAAAAAAAAAAACAAAATGTATACTGAATGCAATCAAAACAATGTATAAAAAAATTTCAATGTTTTAAAATGTTCCCGAAACATTAAAAAAATTTCTCAGAGAAAAAATTATTTTGTACTGTATATCTTTTCGCTAATTTAATTATTACTCTAATTAATTTGTTAGTGGTTTTGTGGTTGTTTTAAGAATAGAGACGTGTTTTCAAAATTGTAAACGTCCTAATCTAACAAGTGAGGAGTATCGGATGATAAAAAAAATCTGTACAAAGGGAATAGGGTGCGAGACCAAATTATGAGTGATGCAGTTGAAATATGTAGTTCATTAACGAAAGTGTCCGCGAGTAGTGTATATCGTGCAATAAAAAGTGGCAAAGAAGAAAATACATCTGCAAAACAGAAAATAGTGGAAACTCGCGGAAAGAAGAAGATAGAGATTGATGACGACACAAAATACGCAATTTGTGGATGGTATTTTAAACACAGAAGAAAATACATCTGCAAAACAGAAAATAGTGGAAACTCGCGAAAAGAAGAAGATAGAGATTGATGACGACACAAAATACGCAATTTGTGGATGGTATTTTAAACACAGAAGAAAATACATCTGCAAAACAGAAAATAGTGGAAACTCGCGAAAAGAAGAAGGTTTAGGTTGACGGCGACACGAAATACGCAATTTGTGGATGGTATTTTAAAAATGAGGTTCAACAATCTAGAAGGGTGCTTTTGTGATATGAATTTCCGATTCATAAAATACACTGACAAAACATGAATAAATTAAGGTCATACAGTAACAAAAGTGTGGCAATATCCAAGCAAGCAAGCAACATTTCTCAAGTGGCATGCCTAAGGAATCTTGTCCCCTGCAACCCTCCGCTCCCTTACTCATCGAAGTGATTTAGTCACTTTCTACTATTTTGAAACTCACATTTTCCATTAACGCTGAAGAGACGCATTTATTTCAAAAACACCCTGTACAGATATCAAGAGCGAAACAGTAGCATCTTTTTTTTTAATTTAGGTACAAAATCAATTTAACTCACTTCTATAATTTCTTTTAATTTAGAAATCTCCTTCTGCATCCCCACATTTTCCTTCTCCAAACTGGTAACTTTGTCCTTCATTTCGTTTCCCAACTTTTCCAGATCTTTTCCCTTATCAGCTTGAACCTGAGCAGCATTCAACTGAAAGTACCAAGTACTCACCAAGGGTTGCCCATGCAGAGGCCTTCTACAAGTAAGGGCGAACCTCATTCACATAAGCTAACCCCCGTTAGAGTACCTCTAGATTCACCTCAGGAGAGTTTAAGATCTAGTCCTCGTACTTCTCCTGGTTTGTTGGCGGGCCATTATGCGGGTTGCAAGTTTTCAGAACCACCATTACCATCTGCTTTACCGCTGCCACCTCAACATTGGATGCAAACAACAACTAGAACACTTCAGTTGCCCTTCCATCTTAATAAGTCTGATCACAGTGATGTTGCACAACAACTGAAGATGTTATTGAAAGTACAGGCTTGACCTGTAAATCCATCAACAAATTCTAATTACAAAAGACCTATATCTTTATATATACTTTTATGATGAGTGAGCATGATATTGAGAATATGTGATTAATTTTAAGAGTTTTGGTAGCGAGTGAACACGACAATATGGTATTATAAGAACTTTATTTTTTAGAGTTCAGTATAACAAAATGTAAGTCAGAGATTACTTTGAGATGGTCCCGGTATTGTGTTTTTAGCAGAAATGATTGTCCTGTTCAGCCGCACTGTGATATGCAGTCATACTTACAAATCGTGATTGCTTTAGATTATAGGTAGTTTTAACCTTTACTTTAGTCTATTTCTAAATGTGATTTTGTTTAACTGTTGAAAATTGTAAGAGTATAAATTTGAGTTCGTAATTTATGAGCAGTGCTCAAAAATAAGTGTGTGATAAATGTTTAGTTTTTAATGTCTATGTGGTAACAAATAGCATTTGAAGCATTTAAAATATCTCTAACAAGCTCTTTAATGCTCTATGCCTTTGCTCAAATCATTGGCACGTACTGATTTATAATTTTGAGCATTGGAGAGATTTGTTTGGATAAACGTAGAAGCTTTAATTAGTAGTAATCGGTCAATTTTTTGTAACAAACAGTATATTTACAGTACAAATTGACAATTTTTTAAATGCTATTTTGTTATCGTGTTCAGAAAAATGTAATATAATCTAAATAATCGTCAATTATGACGCATATTTTTGTTAAATGCAGTACAAATGTATAATCACTATTAATTAAGAACATAGACATAAGAGTAATCAACAAAGCTTTAACAAAGTATACAACTCAGCATATTTATCATTTACATAGAATTCTATACAGAGTTTATATATTAGAGCGTGCTGAGTGGTATACTTAATCATTGGTCATCATTCAATATTGTGCTGTAGTAAATATTGAGGAATGTCTTCCCTCATTAACACAAATTGCAGTGATGTGCAATATCCAAATTTAAGTTAATATTTGGTGATTTGTTTTAAGAATTAGGGATTCTAATTTTTTAATTCATTTAATTTTTTTGGTTTTTATAAATTGACAAAATTTTAAATTTATTGTTAGTTTCTCATTATGGGGTTTATTAGGATCTCTTTATTCTACCGTATACCAATTAAGTTTTAGTTTTAGAATCTCAGATCTCATATTGTTCACTAAAGTCATATTTTACTTAGCAATATGTAATTATGTATAAAATCATATTTCATCTCCATCCTAAAATCTGTGATACCTCTACCCTTATCCTTACCTGTCCTTATCCTTTACAAAACATTTGTACATTCCTTAGATACCAAACTGAAAACATATTTTCAGCTAAAAAACTGCTTCCTGTTAATCCTTGATCTCTGGACCCTATCCTACTTCCTTTTCCTTTCTGGGGTTACCACCCCTCTAAATATTTCAAAAAAAGAATTCGTTGACTTACGTCAATATATGATTGGGAATGTATTTTATGGTTTATAATTCGAAGTGCCTATTTGGAATATGAAAAATAGTGAAATGGATGGCTACAGCAAATATGTGAGTACTACATTTACAAATAATAGCCCTGTTCGCACAGCACTTGGAAACTGTTTCAAATCATCCGACGCATGCACAGCTTATTTATAGTGCCTCCATGAGGTTGAAAAACCATTGTTTTACTTGGATTGCGCACTATCCGGGCGATTGGTAACTAATTTGTGTACTGTACGAACAAAACTAATATATTTACGGTATTTTTTCCAATACTTTTGATATGATTTAGTTACACTCTACTATTTGAATTCATATAAGTATGTAATACTGTTAGATTTTGATACATGGTGATTTTCCGGGTTGTTATGCCGTGACCTCGGTAACTGATAGCTGCCAGAAACAGAGTTAAAATGCACATCCCTAGCATTAGCTGGGATACTTTTACCTGCCCTGGTTGTTCTCAGGCTAGGCTCTGTGGGGACAGACCTGCTATCGGTGTCTCTGGGCCTGTCCATATATTGATTTCGGTTCCTACTGTTGGTATTACGACTGCTACGGTCGGAACCGCTTCTCGGATACTGGTGGTCCTCCGAGGCGTTCCGTAGCCGCCGCTGTAACTGGTCGCATCCCATGCTTCCAAACGTTTCGCCGCTCTTCACTGTCGGCATCTTCAGTGGTGACTCTGCAAAAGCTTCGCCGCGACTGAGAGTCACCACTGAAGATGCCGACAGTGAAGAGCGGCGAAACGTTTGGAAGCATGGGATGCGACCAGTTACAGCGGCTTAGAACGGGAGGACCACCAATATCGAGAAGCGGTTCCGACCGTATCAGTCGTAATACCAACAGTAGGAACCGAAATCAATATATGGACAGGCCCAGAGACACCGATAGCAGGTCTGTCTACAGAGCCTACCCCGAGAACAACCAGGGCAGGTAAAATATCCCAGCTAATGCTAGGATGTGCATTTTAACTCTGTTTCTGGCAGCTACCAGTTACCGAGGTCACGGCATAACAACCCGAAAATCACCATGTATCAAATTACAACACTGGCCGTGAAAGCCTAAAAACCACTGTTAGATTTTATCAAAAAAGGATATTTAATATTTTAAAGAATTAAAATGTTTATTTTTTCTGTATTTTCATAAACTAAATTGATTAATGATTACATTATTATCTATAAAATTTGCTATTGAATATATTTTGATTATAATATAATAATATACAATGCATAAATTTTCATATTTGATTGATACTATTTGTAAAGTGTTCACTATGAGATGTCTTTTTTTAGAAATTTGAAAACCTACAATTGCAATTTATTGAAGATATATAAATATATAATTTTTGTTTTAAATTGTGAATATGCATTAGATGGATAGATTTATTAATTTATTTATATGACAAACATGACATGAGACAGGTCATTGTACAAACAGTAAAAACTGGTAAAGAACGGTCAAATTATAAGAAATCACAATGAGCAAGAAACGTAACGATTAATACGATACATTGGTACAATATAAAGTAAATACAAAATAAGCACAAGGGTGTGACCAAAGAGTTACTCTTTGGTGTGACAGTGAGTTACCTGTTCTTAATAAATTCATTAAGTAAATGAACTAAGTAACGGTGTAAAAAAAATGTAGTAAAGTACATATATTTTTTCGATGTTAGCTATAAATTATACTGAACATAAAATATGTATAGCATTTTTATACATTTTTATTATGTCACGAATATTTTGTGAAATTATGTGGACTAATGCTCAACCAGCGTTGAATTACACGCACAATAGTTGGTCCATTTACAGGACGATTCTTAATTGATACTTATAAATTTAACTGCATTTTCTAGATTTCAAAATAAGACAAAAAATCTATCTAAATATATATCTTAAAACGTTTTGTTTTTGACATACAGGGTGTGAAAGGTTAGTTCTTGATGATGGTTTTTAATTTTTTTATTTCCCAAAGGCGTAGAGATAAATTAATGAAATTTGACACAATCCCATGACTTCTTATGCTCTTTTTGTCTAAAAAGTAATGTTAGCTAGCAAAAATGAAAACTGGATTTTTACATAAAAAAAGGTAGGTACTCTTATCGAAATGCGATGTCGGAAACAATTTTCGAGGAAAATGGATGTTAATATCTGGGCGCATGCTAAATTTGAGTAAAATTCTATGGAACTTATTAAAAATAGATGGTTTTAAAATGAAAGAAAAGAAACAATTTTGTCATCAATCAGTACTTATATGTATGGAAATGTTTAATTAGTTTTATAAATAATAATAATAATATCTCTACCCCTCATTCTAATCACAGGGATTAGCCCAGAAGTCGGAGACTTGTGCGGGAGAGGGGGCGGCATATTACTATTAAGCAGGCCACATTTGCGCCCAGGAACGACTTACGTTGGTAGGCCCTAACCACTATTCAGTGCAGGAATGAGGGAAACCTGGAAAACCTCATTAAGTAGGGGGGTAGTCAAATATCAACCGGTATCAATCTCTCACATTGACCCAAGCTAACATTATTCCACCCTACCATACCCGCAGAGAGGGTGCCAATCCACTCCACGAATATAGCTTATATACGGTCTACCGGCAGCTGGGCGCGAACCAACTCCGATCTAGTCACCTCGATTCAAGTACTGACGCCTTAAACCGCGTGACCACTGACCGATACATAAATAAAAATTTCATCTGATAATTTTTGTAAACTTCCAAAGCTAAAAATATTTTACTACATTTTTTTCACTATTTGACATTATTTATCCTCAGCTATAATTTCCCAAGTTTATGTTTATATATTTTACTTGTACTTTATAGAAAACTAAACTATATAGTTCAAATCAATTGTCCCATAGTTTCTTTCAATGTTGTGTATGCTTTTTGACCGAAATATCTAGGTATGTGAAAGAAATCCATGAAATTGCATTCAATTAATATCTAAAATAAAAATGTTCTCTTCTGGACATACCTATATTAACAAGCAGTCAGCCATAATAGATGTAATGGGAGAATAGGATCAAAATATCTAAATATAAATTTTATGCGTTTATGTATAATTTTTGAACATTGGACATAGTAATATCACGTAATATCTTCCAAATACTTTATGGTAGTATTTAACTTGCGGAAATTCATTTTTAATCGTTTATAGTAAGGTAAGTTAAGCAGTTAAAATGTATGGTTAATATTGCTGCGTATCATACTACATACCCAACTTTACTGTACTTATGCGCTTCAAACAAGTATTTTTAAAATAGAGTTAACTGTATTACTTTACTATTACGTTAAGGGAAACGTAATATTTATATTAGAGAATATATGGCAACCTCGCAACAAACCATATGGTTCATTAGCTTGGTTAAGCAGCGGTTAAAATGTGGGTATTTTAAAAAAAAAATTATATCCGTAAATATTAGAAATTTTTGAAAATGGCTTTCACTAGACTGATCTATATGACGAACTATACCAGCAGTTAAAATATTTGTACTTATTTAAGTTTCACTCTGTATATTTTTTTAAATTTATTTATTTTTATTAGTTACGCTTTCCTATATTTAATAATTAATTTAAATGAAGCAGGTATATAAAATGCTTTTAAAATACATGATTCTTGTATTTTAAAAGTATATTTTATCAATGTTCATAGTTTAAAAAATTTAAGATAAGGTACTGGAATGCTACTGGAGACTAGTAGTATGTTTGTATTTACTGATCTAGAATTTTTAAGTAGGCAGGCATTTTACTTTACCTTCTAAATCATTTGCACAGCTGTGTTAAAAATAAAAATATATCTTATCATATTTGGTATAACCAATTTTCAAATGATATAAATTCAATAAAACATGTACCTACCTGCTATCAATTTTAATTCAAATTAATGACAGTTGATCTGTTGTTAAATTGTTTTATTACGGATAATAAATGGTATTTGTGAGGGAATTGTTGACAAAGATTAAACTTTAAATTTCCTTTAGAAAATCATCATAATTTCTAAAATTACAGGTACCTGCTGTAAATTATAATTGAATCTAATAACAATTATTGATTGTATTAAATTTTTATTATGAATAATAAATGTTGTTTGTGACGGAATTCTTAGGATAGAGTAAATTTTAAATTTCATTTGATTTAGAAAACCAAAATATAGCACCCTTGCGTAAACATTGTCAGTATCATAGAGTGAACCTTTTGTTAATGGAATGGGATGTTTTTTAAGGAAACTGAAGAATTATTAGTCTACAAAAATTAATGTATTTGTGCAGATGAAAAATGTGTCATTAAACAAGTACAATTTTTTTATGTATGTACATTATATACAGGGTTAACTATGATTAAGTACAAATATTTGAAAAGGGATAGTAAAAAAAATAAACAAAATCACCCTTCAACCCGAAAATATGACTTTTGGATTGTTATGGATGTTTGAAAATATCTAGTATCAGTTGTAACTACAAATCAAGAAACGTCAAAGCTATGACCTTTTATAATTTTTATTTTGTATGAAGTGAAATATAAAATGTATGCACCACGGGATGAGATACTAGGATGATTATGCTTTTAGGCAACTTGCTACCTGCAACCTGTGGGTATATTCATCCCTGTATTTCCCCTGGTACATAACTATTTCAATATTAAACCATTATTTAACACCGAATATATGGCCTATCCACCACATGTTTGACGTTTACAAAGTATTCAACCAGCAACATAAAATTTGTTGCCATATTATAATTGAATTCCTGTGTTTACATTGTAGTTTTGTGTTCTTCAGCTTTTAGTGTCTTTTTCCATTTTAATTGTTTTATAAAAATAATTTGTGTCGGGAACAAGTATTTTCATATAATATAGTTTGCCGATTTGTTTTCCTAGGTTATTCTACAAGACTGCCACAGATGTATTCAAAGTTTTTTATTATCTATTAGTATTCCTTTCGTTTGACTTTCTTAAAATCAATAGACATTTTATCTAACTACCTACGCGAAGTGTGTATTATCAATAGTGAGTGAGTGATCGTAATGAGTGAAAATGTAGTTTTGGCAGTTTGAAACGAAATAATGAAAAATGAAGACAAAATACTGCAGCAACTAACTGGATTAACTGTTATACTGTCAGGTATTACTAATAAAAATATTAAGTTTTGTCGTTCTACATTTAGAAACACTGCAAAAAAAAACAACCGTCTGATGTATATGAGCGCTTTATCTATGGATCTAATCCATCATTTTTTAAAAAATATTATTAAACTTTTGCACTTTTATGTTTATGTGTACTAACTTTACATTGTTGTAATATATTTTGTATTCTTTTTTATATATTTACTATAATTGTACCTAAATTGGGCATTGCCCATCTAATAAATAAATAAATCGTAGACAATGTTTATCACATTAGCCGATTTTCCAGAGGGAAATGAGGGATTTGTCCTATTTTTTAAATATGGTGCTAGAATTTCACAATAATTTATTATTGTATTTTAGTCCTCCCGCCGAGCACGTGGTTAAAATTTTTGTACTAATTATAGTTAACTCTACTGTTATATATTTTTATAAATTTGCACAATTCAATTAAATATACTTACAAATGTTTTTGTAAAACTTCCATTGTTTTTTAAATCATTTCATGGTTTAGGTTCATATTTCGTATTCAGTTTCAAGCAATTGGAGAATTTGTTAGTAGTTTTATTTATTGGTAGCACCATTTAAAGAAGTAAAAAACTAGTAGTTTTTAGAGATATAAAATTTAAGGGTTTTTTTTTAAACAGTTGTTGTTCGATCATTGAGCAGTGCGAGTGCTGGTATAATTATTTTAATCAAAGTAGTATATCACTTTTCCTATCCACCCTTCCTTAAGTGAAACTACAATTTTAAATCAACCGAGCTGCAGAAAACTATCAATTTCACTTTATTGTTTTTTTCGTGTTTATCATCATACTTATTGTCGTCACGCGAAATTCTCTTAAGAAAACGCAAAATCGCGCAAAACCATTTATTATTTCATTATTGTATCAATTATGTATTTGTTGTCAGATAAAAGAAGTACATGTTTTTACAGGAAAAAGACATATAGAGACCAACATATAACTATGACTGCCCTATTTAATTTGAAAAATGAACTGTGGAAATACTTGTACATTGAATAAACAGCATGTGAAAAAGGAAAAAATACGTTACCGATTGATGCGTCTTTATACAACTGAATTTTGGTCTGGGAAAACGCTTAGCTTTAATAAATGTTGATTTATTTTAATAGATTTTTTTTTCGCAGTAAACTTGAACGTTAAATAGTTTTACAGTTTTTTAGTTTTGAATATTTGTTAAGCAGAAATGTTACTAGTATTAATTTTTTGATATGGTGTTTATAGCTAAGTAAAATACTTATGTGTATGTTCTGACAAGATAATATTAAGATAGAAAAAAAACTATATTTACAATAAAATATTAGCTACATGTGTACAATCGTTTGCAATAATAATGACACTCTCTTAAAACAGTTTTTGAAGTTCTGAGTAGAAATTTCATTAATTTTCTATTGGTGAGTAACACAACTAATAACAAATGTTCAAAATTTAAAGTAGATTTCATTATGAATGCGTCAGAAGTTCAAAAGAAATCACAAAATGCATTTTATTGAGTGTTATTGTATTGTATTATTGCAAACGATTGTACTTATATGTATAAATATTACTCCACAGGGCAGAGTATAAATATTTTAACTGTAGGTATGTAGTTCTATATATATATATAGTTCGTCATACAGTCTAATGAGTCATTTTTAAAAATTTCAAATATTTAAGGAGATACTAATAATTGTTAAAAAATACCCACATCTTGAGGTTCACTGACGTAAAACAATTCATGGATTGGCTAAACCCATCCCGACAGCCTTACCTCGATGTGAAACCCTGAAAGTGAAAATACAGAATTTTATAGCAAAGTTTGGCATTTTGCAAAATTGCAAATTTTTTTATTTTAACGGTCAGTTATGCAGAATTCGAATAGGATTCATCTGCTATTTTATTTAATAAATAACAGTTGAAAATAAAATTTTTAAGTTGAAACTTATCCTCCTAGGTGAAATTATTGTACCACCATAACCACAGAACACCTCATAACCTCATCGCCATGTAAGTGTTTTTAGATTTTGCATCTGTCTCATAAGACTAAATAAATAAGAACTTTTAAAGGATAGGTATCTTAACATCGCGTTCCCGAACGTCATCTTACGGTCATTTGAAAAAACACTACTACTTGAGAAAAATTAGCATACAGAAAACTGCGTCACAATTTAAAAAGAAAAGCAAAGTTGCCAGTATAACTGGTAGAGTTCGCTGTAGCCAAAAGAAAGTGAAGAAACTAATAAATAATTAAAAATCTGAGGTTAAAACATGTACAATTGTACAACATGATTTTCTATAAACATGAAACATGGATGCAATGGATGGTTAAAATTTAATATATTTTTGCAACGTGATGAAGGTAAGTTATCGCTTGTCAAGCTGCGTGAATGGATTACTCATGATCAGCGCCATATTTGTTTTGTACCTCCTAGCAATGGCGGAGCAATAATGACGGAACACATTTATCTTCGGTATTGTTATTTATTTTCTGTGGTTATAAGTCACAAACCTAGAAAAAATATAGACCGCGTCGATTTATGATATAGGTCATAGGTGACAGGTGCCGCGTTTTCTAGGGACCTAAGTCCAGAAAATTGATATTTTATTTGCTTTATGTTGGCGATTGTGCAAATATAATGGCGGTATTGCAATATGAAACTAACTAACTTCATCCCATGGACATTTAACCAGTTTCAGATTTGTTTATATTTCTGATGACAAGCACCGTAGAAATGCGTCTGAGATCTGCTAATTTGCTGTTATTTCACTGAAATGTAATTTTATAGTATGATAACTGGAATGCACTAAAAGCTGCGCGAATTGGTTATTCATATCAGCGCCATATTTTGTTTTGTGCCTCTAGCAATGGCGGAGCAGTAGGGGCTTAGCTGATTGTGAATTGAAATGAAATTGAATTCTGGATATGAAGAATTATTTCATGCCATATGCTGGTTAATTTAACAGTCCCTTATAAAACATGACATGTTCCGACAATAACACCCACAAAAATACACGAAGAATAACACTAACGAGATAAACACAGATTAAATATATATAAATAAAAAAGAGATAAAAGAAGAAACCACACTGTACGCCAATGACGTGTTTGCAAACAAAATAATGGGAAATTAAGAATACAATAATTCATATCGTACTTGCAGAAGGTTGTCTCTCTCGCACCCCACATACATACATTATGTCTTTGTTGAGTTTCAAGTGCCTCCTTTTGTCTGCTCCTAGGTTTGGTATCTTTATTTGAATGCGCAATTGGTCTAAACGTATTCCATATCGTACATTTCAGTGTGTATTATTTTAAATGTCATTAAAGAATGTGACCAATCACAGTAAACAAATGAGCTTCACGCTACAATAAGTACAATACAACCAACGTAAATTGGCATAAAAACCAAGTTTTAGCGATTCTGAACCTTTTAGAACAGCCATGATTTTGCGGTTGCCGGCAATATGACACTGGCACAGTCTAGGTTTTTCTAGGTTTGTGAATATATGTTTTGTGGTTGTGTTGTTATCACCACAGATTACCGAAATACGTTGATTTTGAGATTAAAGAAAAATTGAAACAACCAGCTTGGGGACATGGAAAGTCCAGACCACAGTATACTAAGCAATATACTGTGGTCCAGACGTACTGTAGGGTACATACTTCCCTAAGTAAATGAAAACAAGGAGTATGGTGTCCACAGACCTTAGGTCACTAGAAAAACGCGGCACCTGTCACATGACCTATATCATGAACCGACGCTGTATTTTTTCTAGGTTTGTGATTGTGTCTGACTATACACAATTGTTTAAGGCCACAATCAAAAAATAAGAAGAAGAAGATTTTGAGGTTATGGGTTATTAAATTCAAGATAAGATTTTATATTAATTTATAATGACTAGTTTAAGAACACAAATGCGATATTTAAATCCTTATGATTTACATAAACTAATAATAAACGATTATGTTTTAAAGAAGCCAGGAGATACAAGCTTACTTAAAAGAGATACTTCTAAAGATCGAAATGATTACCATGTTATTAAAGAAAATCATAAATTTCTTTGGGATGATAGCGAAACACCTGATTCTTGGGAATTACAATTCGCTAAAAAGTATTACGACAAACTTTTTAAAGAATACTGTATTGCAGATTTAACTTTGTATAAAGAAAATAAGGTAATTTTTAATTAACTTCTATTATCAATTCAACTAACGTAAAAGTTTGAAAGATAGCATTGCGATGGAGAATTGAAAGGGAAGTAATTATTGGCAAAGGACAATTTATTTGTGGAAGTAAGAAATGTGAAGAGAAAGAGGATTTGCGGACGTGGGAAGTAAATTTTGCATATATAGAGCAAGGAAATAAAAAAAATGCATTGGTTAAAATAAGTGAGTTTATAATACTTTATATTTTTTTTAGATAAGCTAGTATTTCCGGTTGCAATAAACTGGTACAAAACATATAAAAATATTATTTTAGGGTTGTGTCCAAACTGTTCTAAAAAGCTAAATTATCATAACAAAAAGAAAGAGGTCAAAAGGTTACAAAGAAAGTCTATACAACAAAAAAATAAAAATACAAAGAAATTGAATCCTTCATCTAGTACTAGCTCTAAATCTTTACATGAGGACAAACAAGACACAGATAGTAACTATGATGATAGTAATGTGGCTTCAACAGATGACTTAGAATCTCCTTGGGACTGTCATAAACCTGTAGAAACAAAAACCAGAGAAGAAGAAATGGAAGACTATTTGCAGGATTTATTGCTCTAAACTGAATGTTATATTTTAATAGATTAATGTCAGTATACATAATAAATTTAATTTAATGATTTAATTATTGGTTACTAAGTAGACATCTACACAGACGATGAAATTATGACGATAGACTTGCAATGATTTGCACGCAGGAAGTTAATACGACTACACAAACGCAAGAGAGATGAACATGTAGCTACATTCCAAATAACAATTTTGCTTCAGTTTAAGGCAAGGCAACTTTTCACTGCACTATGATAGCCGGCGATATTTCAGAGAGTTTTATGCTCGTGTAGACTAAACCATTACAGTGAATGATATACATTTGAGCAAGAAAATCTCCGTGAGTCTATCATTGTGATTTCATTACCCATGTAAATGTGTACTAAGGTCTAAAACTGAATCGTACATTCCAGCGTCCCAGAAGCACAATTTTAATAAGTCGACTAATAGGGAAAACAAAGAATTCTTTATTCATAATTGGGATAACATTTATTGGCATGTGATAGGCAGTCCGTTAGTGCATAGTTTAGTTTAAATCAATAAATTGATTCTTAGACATTATAATGATTATTAATGGTTATTGAAAATGCCAAATATCTGTTGATGTATATGTTTCTATTTATGTCATTTTCAGATTTATAAATTAATAAGTGAGTATTTTGTGGTTCACATCGTGAAAGTGATTATTAATATTTATTAGTATGTGCATAGTTTAATTTTGGTTCTGCCATTTTTCCCTGAGTATCAGAATTGACCATTCTCTGCAAAAATTGGCACAAACTTAATGCCAAATATGCCTATTCAAATCGCTATTTTCTGGCAAAACTGTGTGGAACTTAAACTTTTATTTACATTACTGTTTTATATTATACAGTGATTGCAGCTTGTCAAAGCAGCAAACTAAAGAATTACAAAATATCTTTTTTTTTATTTCTGTACAGTTCACTTGCAGACCTTAGTTATTGTGAGATTAGATATGTAGGATACATGTAAGTATTCGTACATGTATTAAAAATTAAAAGGGGAAATATTGTTTTAGAAAAGCTTATATATCAATCATTAACGAGAAAATATTAGATTAAGATACTGTTGCATATTGTTTACATTTGCAATATTTTTATTTCATAATTTCTGAAAATTTTGTAACTAAAAACAATTAATTTTTAAAACTAACGATATACTTTCTGGTTTATTTATGTTTATTATCAAATTATTATTTTTAATCGAAGCATTATAAGCAACAAAAGTAAATTATGCAGGGAACATTAAACTGTTTTTTTATATAGTATAGAATTATTTTTTCAATATATATGTTGTTAAACTAAAGTTGTTCTGAGGTTTGTTAACGGAAAATGATTTAAAAAAATTAAAATCAAAAGGAGTTGTTATTTTCGACATATTATTATGTATTATGAGATAGAACAGAAATGTAAAATTTACAGTATTTAATTTCATCATTAGAACAGTACCTAACAAAGATTGTGGCTTGAGAAATTATTAATAGACATATACGGTGTTTCATTGGGAAATGTACATAATATGTTAACAGTGAATACAGGGCATCTAGAACGCCTCAAAAAAACTTTTAGTGACGAGTCTAACCATTTGAAAAATTTGCAATGAGATTATACATGAACCAATTAAAAAGAGTTAAGTGTGACGGATTTATGACATTAGAACTAGAAATTTTATTGATTCTTATTTTTAATCAAATTTATTGTAATTTATGACTTTGTAGTGTAAAATGTGAAAATCCCGCAGATATTCAGATATACTTACGTTAGTTTTATTAATTAAATTTGGCCAATACTTCTATCGAATTTAATGATACTGCATTTGAATTTGTCTACGATCACATGATAAATTTCATTGCTACTTCAAGTAGTAACGAAATTAAACACGTGATCTTTATGATGCATGTAAGCACAGACAATTATTTTAATCAATCCAGTGGCGTAACACAATTTGTTTTAAACAGCTGTGCCACAAAGTCCAAAATGTACCTTCATATCTACATTGAAGAAAGAATTTTTTGTGTCTAGATTTCAAACCAAACACTTTAAAAGAAAAGTAATTTTTAAAATCAGCTAAATCTGAGATGTCAGTTTTACAGAAAAATATTGCAATAAACATCACTCCCTTAACATTTGAGAATTTTAAAATAGGCAATTCAATATATCTATTGTTTAAAAGTCGCCAAATAGTAAGCTATGCAGATTGATGTGCACATAAATAAAGAAAAAATTAGTTTTTGAGAATAGAGCAAAAAAAATAAATTTTAAATTGAGGACACAACACAGAGAAAAGGAGTTCGAAAAGTGTACGTGTGATAACAATACATGTGACGAGAAACAAGAAATTAATAGAAGAATAATAAAAGTAAACATAAGTTCCGCAGCAATCAATCATTTTATAAAATCAAAAAATGTATCCAAAGCTACAGCGCTATATGGCAGCAAAACCTGGACCCTTAATAAGAAGTCAATAGAAAATATATTGAGGCCGGAAAGGAAGATCTTAAGAAGAATCCTCGAGATAGAGAGAAGACGGAGGATGGTCTATGTAAGAAAAAATAATGAAGAAATATACCTATGGAATATACCAGGCACCAAAAGTAGATGAAGACGAATGTAGTGGGTAGAGCATCTAGGACGAGTAGAGATGAAAGGACAGTGAAATAAATAGTAAAAAGTAAACTTATAAGAAAAGAGGTAGACCGAGGAAGCGATGGAGAGAGGCAGTTGGGTACAGGCATGTAAGGGATTTAGTGTAAAATAAAATTTTACCATATAAATATCTTAAAATATATTACTGTACTATATCTGCACAGAAATTTACAATTTGCAACTAAATTTTAAATTAATTTAAAACTTCCGATCATCTATCGAGCTGGTGTGGGTGTTCTCAAAGAGTAATATGACGTCACTTTATTTGCTGTACTACTTGTCACCTTGAAGGTTAACCTAGACTAATACACGCATTTTCATTTTATCTGCATTGCAATATATGTGTTATTAAGTTATGACAATTAGTTGTTAAGCATTGCTAATTATCAAGTGTGTGAAAATGGGACACAGCAGTTTTGTAAAGGCATCCACTATACTCACGACAAGAATTCAGACGACTTACGTCATACAAACAAATGAATAATTCATTATATTTTCATCAAATTATTTAAGAAACTGCAGCTGATAGTAATAAAACTATATACTACACTAAAAGTTTGCATTATATATTGCACTAAATTGCAAAAAATTATTGTTTTTAATGCGACCAAATATCGAAAATTACATTGACAATAAAAACAAATGTGTAACGTCAGCTGTGAAATAAGACGTCTGAATGCTTGACGCGAGTTATATAACGATAATTTGCTCTAGCGTAGGCACAGAGGGCGTAGATGCATTTATGCTCATCGAGTTTGTGCGATCAAGTGTTTGTCTTAATACAGAGAATCGAGGAATAAAGGCAAAATCTTAAGTTCTCAAGTGGTACACCTACGGAATCTTGTCCCCTGCAACCCTCATCTCTCTTTACTCATCTAAGTGCTGTAAATTAAGTTGTGATGGTTTTGATTGAAACAAGATCAACTTTAAACTAACTTTATTTAAAATATCATATCTCCAGCTAAACGATGTGGTCGAGCGATCTCAAGTAAAAACTACATTCTATTATAGATAAAAATATAAAAACATAAAGGAGCGTACACACGTCCGACCATTACATCCCCTTTCCTTAAACTATAAAAATAATATCCTTAATATAAGTATACAAAAATGAAAATATTTTATAACATATATTTAGATAATTATTCTAATTGTAATATGTCTGGTTGACGTACAATTCTACCAGAACGAGCTGTTTGATTTACATTATTATTTATAATTTGATTTTCTATTACATCTGTTTTATCATTCGAAACACAACGTTCACCATCATCAGAAAAATTGTTTAGTCAGATGTATTGCGATTGATAATAAATTTTCTATTCCTAATTACTTCCCCACCAGAATTATGCATTTTAATATTATAAGATCTTGGTCTAACACTTTTATTTAATACTGTGCCAGGAATATTTCTACAATTGTTTGTTTTTACATAAACTGATTTATTATTCTGTACATCAGGTAACACTTTAGAGTGTCTATCATAAAAATATTTTTGTTTTTTCTGTTTATCAATGAGCTTATCTCTAATTTTACTAATACTAATGTTTTTTGTTCTTAATTGTTTATGTGTAATTGGTAAAATACTTTTTAATGATCTCTGATAGTGTATTTGAGCAGGAGAGTTTATATCATTGTACAGTGGAGTATTTCTTAATTCAAGAAAAGCTATTAGAGGATCAGATTTTGTTTCCTCACATTTTTTATTGTATTTTTATGGTCTGAATAGTTCTTTCTACAAGACCATTGGATTGGGCATGGTATGGACTAGATGTTTTATGTATAAAATCCCATTCGTTACAAAATGATTTAAACAATACTGATTTTAGTGGAGGGCATTATCTGAAAATAAAACATCTGGTATACCTTGACGTGAAAAATATTTTTATTTCAGTAATTATTGACTGCGAAGTCAGATTCTTTAGTTGTGCAATTTCAAAAATTTGGAAAAATAATCAATCATTACTAAATAATTTTCATTTTATATGTTAAAAAATATCCAATGCCACTTTTTGCCAAATTCTTTGAGGAACTTCGTGTTGCATTAAAGGTTCTTTTTTATTTGACCTTGCATACATAGCACATGCTTGGCAATTTGAAATATAATTTTCAATATCTCTAGACATGCCTGGCCAGTACACAATTTCTCTAGCTCTGAGTTTACTTTTTTCTTTACCTAAATGACTAGAATGTAATTTACTTAATATATCTTTCCTTAACTTTTTTGGAATTATTATTCTTGAGTTTTTGAATAATAAACCATTATGGTAAGAAATTTCATCTCTAAAAGAAAAATATATTTTATTACATCTTCAACATTTTGTTTACATTCTGGCCAACCATTTTGATTACTTTAATTAATTCTAACATTTCTGAATCTTTCTCTACTTCAGTTTCTATTTCTTTTAATTTTCTATCACTAACAGGTAAGTTTTTTGTAATTAATAAAATTTGAGCATTTAATTTTTCGTCTAATAGTTCATCTAAGTTGATATTATCTGATTTATTTAGAATTTCGTTATCATTAGCTCTTGATAGTGCGTCTGCTAATATCATTTTGAACCTGGTTTGTAAATTAATTTAATATCATATTTTTGTATGTCAATTAACATTCGTTATGTCGAGCCGGACAAGAATTTAGTGGTTTTTACAATAGTCTCTAAAGGTTTATGATCACTTTCTACAATTATATTTTTCTACCATAAACAAATTGATGAAACCTTGTTAATCCAAATAACACAGCAAGCATTTCTTTTTCTATGGGCGCATATCTTTTTTGTGTTTCTGTTAATGCTTTTGATGCATAATATACAGGAAGATTATTTTGTAGTAATACTGCACCTATGGCAGATTGAGAGGCATCTACAGATACTGTGACTGGTTTTTTTATATCATAATATTGTAAAATAGGTTTTGAACATAATGTGTTTTTTAATTCAGTAAAACTTTTTTCATGATGCTCTTCCCAATGCCATTGAACATCAGCTTTCAATAAATTTCTAAGATGCTCTGTTTTAAATGATACATTTTTTATAAATTTTGAAACATATGTAATCATACCTAAAAATCTTTCTAAATCTTTTTTACAAGATGGTCTCTTAAAATTTTTTATTGCAACAATTTTTTCTTCATCTGGTTCTATACCTTTTTCTGAAATTTTGTGTCCTAGAAATAATAAGTTGTTAATTCCAAATTTACATTTTTTTAAATTTAATTTTAAATTTACTTCACGACATCTAATTAGTAATTTTGTTAATCTTTCATCATGCTCTTTTTTAGTGGTACCATAAACTAAAAAATCATCAATATATGATTCTACACCTTGTATATTTTCAAATAAATGTTTTATTTTTCTATGAAATATTTCAGATGCTAGAGAAATTCCATAGGGCAATCTTAAAAATCTATATCTGCCATAAGGACTATTAAATGTGCATAATAAGGAGCTTTGATAATCTAATTTAATTTGCCAAAATGCCTCACTAGCATCAAGGACCGAAAAATATTTTGCATTATTTAATTTTGAGATTATATCATCAACTGTCGGTAACGGAAAATATTCTCTTTTTATAACTTTATTTAGATCTTTTGGATCCATGCATATACGAAGATCCCCATCAGTTTTATTTACAATAACTAAAGAATTGACCCATTCAGTTGGTTTATTTACTTTAGCAATTATTTTATTTTTTCTAGATGGTCTAATTTATTTTTAATTGTGTCTGAATAGCAAATGGCACTTTTCTTGGCGCATTAATAACTGGCTTGACATTTTCTTGTAATTCTATCTTATATTCACCTTCTATACAACCTATACCAGTAAAAATATCCTTAAAATTACTAATTAATTCATCATAATTACTAATAATATTTTCTTTTTCAACGGATTCTACTAATCTTACTAAATTTAATTTTTCACAATCAATTCTACCTAAAATTGGTCTCGCATTATTTTTGTTTACAATATAAAATGTCAAGTAATGAATAATTTCTTTATATTTACATTTTAATTTACATTTACCCAAGATGTTTATTTTACTACCAGTATATGTGGTGATATTTGATTTGTCTCGAATTAAATTATGCTTTGAAATGTTAAAATTTTCCAAATATCTCGATGGCAGTAAGTTAACCTGTGCCCCTGGATCCAGTTTAAAGTTGATCTCTGTTCCGTTGTGGACCTCAATCTTAGCTTCCCAGTCCTTGTTGTTGGCACTTATGGTGTCTATAAACCAATTTTCCTCTTCCACGTTTATTTCATTTACAGTATTACACATTTTTTGCAAAATGATTTGACTTTTGACCCTTCAAACACGTGGTCCATGCGCTAGCCCCCCCCTGAAGCACTTTAACGTCGGTGTTTGTTTACACTACCGCATATGTCCTTTAATAAATCAGATAGAGCGACGTTGAATTTGTGGCTGATGATATTCTTTAGAGCTAGATGGACGATCCTAGAACGACTGTTGTTTCGTGTCTAGTTTTTATTTGAATTCCATTGCTTTTTGCACGACTTTTTAATTTTGTCAACTTTGGCTTCATGTTCCAATTTTGGATTTGTAGAACAAATATTTTCCAACTGGACTTTTGTTCTTTCTGCTGATCTGCATATATCTAATGCTTTTGACAATGTTAAATCATTAATTCTTAATAACCTGTCTTTTACTGCGACATCTTTTATGCCTAGAATCATTTTATCCTTTATTAGACTGTCAGTTAGTTCTCCAAACTCACATGTAGCACTTAGATCACGGAGTTCTGTTACGTAATTATCAATAGATTCATCTTCTCTTTGATTTCTTAAGAAAAAAATGTGTCTTTCATAGGTCACATTTTTTGTGGAAAAATAATTTTCAAATTTTTGTATAATTACGTCATAATCCATATTCTTCTCATTTTCTTCATACGTAAAATTATTATACACTTTTAAGGCCCTATCGCCAATACACGATAGTAAAAGCGATGCCTTATACTCAGTACTTTCTCCATCGGCTCTTGTTGCCTGCAGGTAGAGCACAAATTTTTGTTTAAAAATTTCCATGCCTCAGCTAAACAGCCTTCCCATGACATTTGTGTAGGAGGTGGAATAGTTGTACTAATTTGTGACCTCAAACCTGGAGTCGGCATTTTCTTTCACACTTAATTTCAAAGTTTATACTTTATAAATTTAATTATTGACTTAAAATAAATTGTCTACTTGAAATACTATTAATTAATTTTCGACTGCGCCATGTGATGGTTTTGATTGAAACAAGATCAACTTTAAACTAACTTTATTTAAAATATCATATCTCCAGCTAAACGATGTGGTCGAGCGATCTCAAGTAAAAACTACATTCTATTATAGATAAAAATATAAAAACATAAAGGAGCGTACATACGTCCGACCATTACACACTATATACTATTTTGAAAGTTGGGTATAGTATAGTTTAATTGTTAACCCTTAAGTGGTCGCTAAGGCGTAAAAAGTACGCCAAACAAATCTAAACCTGCAGTTCTTGGAAACTAAGCACTGGTGGGGGTGGACCGCCCACGTATCCTCCTTACACATTGTCTTCTGTATATAGGATCAGTATTACAGTTCTTAGTAGTCAGTGAACTTCTGAGAGCAGCGATTATATGTTGACTGGCGTAAATTGTACACCACGCGACCATGTAAGTAACAATTTTTTTTATTCTGGAAATATGTCTGTATATCTTTAAATACGTATTAACGTAATAAAATGTGTTAACATAGGTTTCCGGTGCCAGTAAAAGACCCTCAAAGGTTTACCCAAGTTGAAATGGAAGCCATTATGCAGAAAATTCTAGAAGAACCTGAGAGCCATGATATGGGAGGCAGTGATGAAGATGCAGCAGATGAACTAATCGAGAACAGTGATCATAACTCATGTTCAGAACAAGAAGGCGATGGTCAAGATTTATTAGCTATTCAAAATAGTCAATCGGAAACAGAAGACGGGACATTTCGATATCCTATGTTTGTCAGTAGAGATAAAAATGTAATGTGGAGTAAACACCCACTGAAAAGTAAGTTTGCCAAAACTGACGCAAAAAATATTACAAAAATTTTACCTCATCCTCTTCTAAGCAGAGAACAGGTTTCCGATATTTTTATCAGAAGTACCCAAGAACATTACACCCGAGAAAGAGATGCAAAAGAAACAAGTAAAGAAGAGATGTTAGCCTTTCTCGGAATATTATATATTTCAGGATTGAAGAAACTTAGTCATACAGATTTCAGGGAGATATGGACCACTGACGGTACTGGATTGCCCATATTTCAAGCTTCTCTGGGTTATAAACGTTTCTTGTTTCTTCTGAAGGCACTAAGACTTGATGACATAAATGATCGTGAGCAAAGAAAGACAACGAACAAACTAGCGGCAGTTAGAGAGATTCTGAACGAGTTTACAGATAATTGTCAAGAAAATTATTGTCCTGGAGAGTTTTTAACGATAGATGAGATGCTGGTTCCGTTTCGGGGTCGTTGCAGCTTCATACAGTACATTCCAAACAAACCGGCGAAATATGGTATTAAAATTTTTGCACTATGCGATTCTAAAACGTTTTACATTTCTAAGTTAGAAGTATACTGTGGTAAGCAACCTCCAGGTACATACGAATCTTCAAATTCTCCAACAGATGTTGTTCTCAGACTAGTTCAGCCATTCAAGAATAAGAATAGAAATCTAACAACCGATAACTGGTACACCAGTTATCCGCTGGCTCTAAAGCTTCTTGAAATAAAGATCACATTGGTAGGAACACTGAGAACAAATAAAAAGGAACTTCCAGCAGAGTTACTACCTAATAAAAGCAGGCCCATAAATTCATCTTTTTTTGCTTTTTCAAGGGATATAACTCTTGTGTCTTACTGTTAAAAAAAAAATAAAGCAGTAATATTGCTTTCCACTATGCATACCAAAGCTTATGTAGATTGTGCGACCCAGAAACCAGATATAGTTCTGTTTTATAATAGTACCAAAGGAGGAATCGACAGAGTCGACCAAATGTGTTCTACATATTCTGTACAAAAGCGCACCAGACGATGGCCTTTGGTAATTTTTTACTAGCTGCTAAATATTGCCCGTCTGAATGCGAACATAATATTCAATGCATATCATCAGAATGGTAAAAATCGTAGAATTTTTCTAAAAGAATTGGGAATGTTACTGATGAAACCTCATTTGGTAATGAGAGCAAGCATTCGCATATTTACTAGAACTCTTACTGTTTTCGGTTTAGAATTCTCCTGTTCTATTTTATTTATTTATAAAACAATTTATTTTGTAAAAAAATGTTTGTAATCTAGCAAGACATTTTAATTTTAGTATAATTACGCTTGGTTACTATTACATATACTTTTTCCACTTATGTACGTTATACAGGGTTCTCAGCATCAGGGAAAACCTGAAAAACCTGGAAATGTCAGGGAATTTGAACTTTGTCAGGGAAAGTGCCAATAATTGTCAAAAATCAGGGAATTTTATTGTCGTCAGGAAAATTTGTGAACGCTGCTCATGCCGTGTCAAAATTATTTATTTAATGAACGCACCCAGTTGCCTATTTCTGTTTGCTTCAATCACACGCACCCGTAGATTGATAGAAAGAAACGGATATATCTGGAGTGTATAGCTGTTTTTTTGTAACGAACCGTATTCATTGACTATATCAAAACGTATTCAATGGTGACATTACTTATGTAATGCACCAAGAAAATGTATAGTTTCAAAATGTAATGTCATCATTCTCTTTAACATCACACTCACACTTTTTGATTTTGAACAAAAACAAATAGTTACGTACATGTTCGTATGAGTGACAAGATGCTTTTGTAATGTAATTTAAGATGTCTAAGAATACGTTAAAATGTGCAGAGGGACATACAATAATCCACAACCAATTCCTTTTTAAATCAACAAGATAAGAAGTATAAAAATATCAACCATTTTAAACATAAAATCTGAAAATTTAAATCACCGATTTTGGGATCTCTACTTTTAGGCAACTGCTACATAGACCAATAGCAAAGCATCCAAAGAGTTCAAACCAGATTCAGTGGACGTTTTAAACACGGTTTAAAAAGCAACCTGTGTGACGTGCGTCACTGTTTCAATGCGAAAATGTAGTGTTTTGAACCGATTTGAATACATTTCATCGTAAAAAAACAGGTTACAACTGTCTGCTCAGTAGTGAAATCTATTTTTATCGGTTGTTGTGTCTGTTTATACATATTTCTATTAGATCTTTTATTAAATATTTATATTTGTTAATATTTAACATAATACAATATGTTCAATGACTGAAATACATATTTTTATAAAATTAAATATTTACGTATTTGTCAGCGAATGGGCTCATTTATGCATTATCATTTGACTTGTTTTTATTTTAGTTTGTTTTTAAAAATATGAATTTTGTATGCTCTGTCAGGAAAACCTGGAAATGTCGGGAATTTGATTTTGAAAAATTGCTGAGAACCCTGTTATATAATAACAACAACTGTACAATAAATAAAATATTAAATAAACCGTACAGTATTTTATTATGTAAATAAGAATAAAATTCTACATCAGGTATAGTTTTAATACTTGCTTTCTGATTGGGCATATAAAATACGCCAAGCGACCACTTAAGTCACACTTCATATAGCGACCACTTAAGGGTTAAAGGGAAAAGAATTATATTCCTGGAAAATATAAAACCAAATGACAAAATGTAGTCAACAATATTTATTTATAACTTTTGCTATATTTTACGATACAATCTAAAGAAAACATGATAAATACATCAGAACAACAGTTTTTATTAACATTTAATCGGCTAATATGCGTATAAAAGTTATATTAAATAAATCACACTTTCTCACAGTAGTTATTACTAACACGTACTATAAAAGTCGTAATAAAATGAGCAAGTTTTCCTCAGATTAAAAAAAAATATATCAACTGCAGCTATATCTACATGTGCGTTTCTATATTCTGAAAGTACCTATAAAAACAATATTTTACAAATCTTTAGCAATCCTTTGTACATATTTTTATTCAATAAATCCATTCTATTAAATATTATCAGATTTTTCATTATTTTTACCAGTCTTGTCATCACTGTCATCGTCGGAGAAATCTTCATCGTGATTGTGTGTCACAGACTGAGGTGTTGCGGGACGTACGTGTGGTATTTGACTTTGAGTTCTTTCCAAGATCTGGAATCATTGTTGGTGTTATTTTAAATACAAAAGTGTAGAAAAAACTTACCCTTTTATTTATTTTGTCATCATCGTCTATGATATCGTTTGGTTCTGGGACAATTTCCGTAACAAAGTGTTGTTCGTGTGCTACTGTCGATTCATGAGGCAGCAACATTGCTGGTGCTCTGAACATGTATGAGAATGGATAGTACAAGAGGTTCAGATGAGTGGCAGCATACAGATCTGCATACCTTACGACCTAAAATATAATAGTAAAGTAAATGCAAAATATAGACGATTTAACGATTATGTTGTAGTATAAAAATTATTACAGAACCATGTCTTCAATACCAGTAGCGTAGCCAGAAATTTGACATAGGGGGTTCAGTAAACAAAGTATTTCAAACTAGATTTTTGAAAACACGGAATTCCAGGAAACAACTACTCTGTGGGCTAATGCCCGACCAGCATTGAATTACACCTGGAAAACCTATAGCAACAGCTAGAGTCATTCGTCAGATGCCCACCAGACATATACCAGTTTCGAGCTTATTAGCTCTCATCAGTATGCCATAGGTGAGGTATCTGACGAATAATCCTAGCTGCTTTCGTCTGTCTAACCCGACAGAAGGGACCATGAGTACGCGACGATAGATGTGGTTAGTTCTACACGCATACTAGATTTTGAATAAAAAAATAAATAATTTTTAATAAATTGAAACAATAAAAAGTAAATAAAAAAACAATCTCATCATAAACATGTAAATAATAAACAGATACAAACAATATTTGTTACAAAGATGACAAAAATAAAATTAGAACTTAGTTGCAGGTGAACACTAATGTAAGGTTGCCGTAGGAGATCTAGTTCACTGACCGTGTTGCTAAATCTTGGCAAATAGAGTGATTGCAGGTTTGTAGTGAGACATTACCTATATGACCCAACCAATCCAACCCTTGGGAGGGGTTCTTTTTTTTAACTTACAACATATTTTATGTCTCAGGATCTCTGACCTTGGCTCAGTGTTACCTGTTGTTGACTTTTTAAAATATCTATGAAAATAATTTTATAAAAACATTTGTTTTTTTTAACTTTTATAACATATTCTGTGTCTCAGGATCAATTACCTCTGACCTTGGCTTAGTTTAGAGGAACACCTGCTTTAATATGCTAAGAAGTAAATGGGCAAAAAGACTGACAATATTAATTAGTTAAAATGAGAATTCTCCAATATGCCCCTACCATTTTATTACATTTATTTTAGTTTACAATTTATTGGTTTACGAGAATTTGTTTAGTGCAGTGTTGCATTTTATCAATTTTAATTCTATATTAAAATTTAAAGTGCTATTTAGTGAGATGTGTATACATAAACTTAATAAATTATTTATTTCAATGTTTAGTAACAGTATAATATGTCTGTGTAGCATATACCTCAGGGATGATGGGAATTTACATTCTAATAAAAAAAAAATTCTGTGCCGTTTTCCAATTATAAAATCTGAAAATAATGCAAGCCAAAGCCGCTAAATGTTTGACTTGGCTTACAATCACGTTAAGTGTGTGAAGTGAACTGAACTAACTGATATTATATCACGGAGGATCGAAAACATTTATATTGCATTAATTACAAAATGGACTTTCTTACAGTTACAGACTGTTGAATATGTTTCACATATTTAAACATTATACAATTTAGATTCGAACTCTACACAGTATTTATTTCTTTTAATTAATAAACCAATTACACAATGCTCCAATCTTCTTTGATAGTTGACTATTATACAGAGTGTGGCATCTTAAATGCAGAATATTAAAAATCTAGATTCTTGAGAGCAAATGAAGTAAAATAATAGATTGATGACTTCTACAGGACTTACCTGTGAAGAGAAGAATGTTTGCCTTGATCCAGATCTGAATAAACTTCCCATCATGCCGTAAGACATATCCATCTTATGAGTAACATCTCTTATTGCTGCTCTTAGTTTTGATATGTCAGGTTTTTCCTTAGTGCTGCTGTCTAAATTTCTAAAAAATAAAAAAACAATTAAACAAAAATGTTAAACTATTTTCAGATCGGATCAAAACGTTCTAGGATTGATTTTTTCATAAATTTATTGAGAAATATTACTGACTGACTCAAAACTTCATGTCTGCGACAAGTTTATATTATCGAAAAAATATCTGTCAATGACTTTCTCAATTTTACACAAACCTTAAAGGCCGCTTTACATTTAGGTAATGAAGCATACAATGCAATGAAAACTATATTGCAGCAAAATATTTCATGCAATATTGTAAGGTGTCATTTGTTTTACATTTATGCAATAAATTGCCCATTGCCAAATTAGTAAAATGAAAATGACTTCGATCTGCTAGTCTGCTGCAAACCCATCAAAACATACAGGTGTTGTGTACTGTGGTGTGACATTTCAATCAACCTAGAGTTTCAATGGATGAAATGAAAAAGAACATTATTATGGTTAATCGAGGTTAATTCACTTTTTACTTAATTCCTCGCTGTTAGTTCCTTTTGTGTAGGCCGCAAAACTGAATATTACCAGAAAAGGAACCAGAATTTCACGTGCAATGCAATCAAATTAGAGCAGACTATATTCGTGCAATGGACTGAAAATTGCGTCGGTCATTAATTTTAACTTTAATGTGCATGCGCGCATGCAATATTTCTTTGCATGCAATACGAATTGCATAAATGTAAAGCGGGCTTAATACCAACACATTGCTCTTCAATGCAGCTTATTATAAACTCGTATGCACATAAAAATGTATGTAAAAAGCAGTACAATGGATGTGACGACAAAATGAAGCTGCACTTCTTAAGAAATATAATAAAAATATCTCTACGCCTCATTCTAATTATGAAGATTAGCCCAGAATTTTGGAGGGGGCAGCATATTATTATTAAGCCGGCTACATTTGCGTCAAGAAACGACTTATGTTGGTAGACCCTAACCACCATTTAGTGCAGGAAACCTCATTAATTAGGAGGATGGTCAAACGCCAATCGGTATCAATCTCTCACATTAATCTAAGCCAACGCTCTTCCACCCTTTTATTTTCAACATATGTTTCCACTAACAAAAATGCATGAAAAATGTAAACTTCACATCGGCAACAACAATTTTGCGTAAAATTGGTGGTACTTTGTCGGTTTAGGGACTTTATTTAAATGAAGTTATCGCAAAATTCAAATGGTATCACTTTGTTTACTTACTTATACATTTCTCCAAGTTTTACGTCCAACCCCTGCAATTCGTTAAACAGCTGACACTTATCTGTCCATACGTGTAGCTCTCGAACTAGTTCAGGTACAATAAGGAAGGTACGCCAACCTCTGATTTTTTTACTTTTCAAAATATCACCGAAAATATGATCCCCCACATATAGAACGTCTTTCCCTTTGGCACCTATAAATTTAGTGAACACATCACAAGAACCCCCAGAGTACACATGTTCTTTCTGAAGAGGGCCCGTATGAACACCTACTCGAAGTCCGCCCGTACTGGTATCCACTTGACGAAGGATTGTGCCCTCTCCGAAGAATAGCGGTTTCTGGGCATCGACTACAACTATGTCGAAATACGTCTTCCAATTTCTATGTGGGTCCTCAGGCTGCAACACAAATGTGAAAATTATAAATTAAAGGTTAGTGTACAGTGTACGATATGCATTTGTAAAATAAACATAATGCATTTTGAAGTTCTGTTTACAATAGCATTACTTTTCTTTGAAAATATCTTCATTATTGTATTGAATTCAATAAAACATGAAACGGAAATAAAAAAACAAACTAAATATGAACACAATAAAGAGCAAAGGATTTACACATTTCCTAATAATGTAAAATTTTATAATTACATCTGACAACTCTGTTATAGGTTTACTAGGTCATTCAACACTTAATTAAATTACAAGTTATACCCAAGTTCCAAAATAATGACTAATTCACATCACTTTGGTGGATATGGCAGGTGACAATTGCAGGGCAAGAATCCATAGGTGTGCCACTTGAGAAAAGTTCAAAGAGCAGAAAATTATCAAAAATAAATTGAGTGAACCTAGCACTTTATTTAAAAAGTTTATTTATATACTGACTCTTGTCATCCTCTACAATTATTATAGAATGTCATCCATTTGGACAGCAAAGGCGCACCACCACTTTGTTACACCTACCTGATGCGCATTCCGCTGATAATATGTGTTTTAAATAGCTTCTTCGCTAGATCACTATTTCGTCTTTTTCTATCAGTATATATTTTTGATTTGATATTTTCACAGTTGTATGTTGTTCTTTCTCCTCTTTATTGCATGATATGCCTACACTACTTACACATACACTCTTGTTAATGAACTACACATTTCAACCGCACCATTTACACTCATATTTTGGTTTTGCACCCTAATCCCTTTTAATGTTTTTTTTTTTTCATTCAATATTTCTCTCTTGTTAAATTAGGGTGTTTACAATTTTGAGAACACACTGTAGAGTTTGAAATATCTCAATTCTTAAGAACACAAACACTCAATCACTAATAAATTTACAATCAATCAAATAAACGGATAGATATACTCAAACTTTATCAATGCGCACACCTATGGCAGCTGTGCAAATGGAATAGGTGGATCAGTCATAGTGTCATTACCAATAGAAATCGAGAATTGTGTTGACTACAAATTGTGAGTGGGTTTAGATAGAATTCTCTACAATTTTTAAACTCGCCTATAAATGTTTCTGATTCAATAATGATATTTATTCAAGATCAACTATTTTAATTCTTGTACCCACTCTTGCATTCTATGAAATATATTAAAATTAAACGCAGTAAGTTTTACAAAGCAAAAAATTGTTTGAGAATATTTGTAATACTTACTCTTGGACCATGAGAAAAATCAAATAAGTAAGTCATAATCTTATCGGTAAAATTATAGTCACTATTTGTCAGCAGAAATGTTTTTGCTCCACTTTCTCTTAAACGAGCAAGAAACATAGGAAGACGTTCATCTTTTTTCACATACTTTTCCAGATTCTCTGTGGTCCGTTTTTTAAGATCTCCATGCAGGTGCACATAATCGACTGCATTTCTAACATCCTAAAAAGAGATTGTCACGACTATAGGTACAGTTTTTTAGATAATACTACGAAATAAAAATATTAACTATAATGTTCCGATCATTTAAGATATTTATACAAGATGTTTTGAAAGATATGATAGAACAATAAAAAATAAGAGATTTTTTTTAAATTAAGTTTTTGGGAATGCTAATTATGTTAATAATTATAACTAAGTTTGAATCAAGATTTTACATCAATTTAGGTACATTGAATTTAAAAGCATTTTTTACATATTTCGTCTCTTTGTGTCCCGATTCTATATTTTAATTTGAATTTAATGATTTCCGTCAAGCAAAGACTGTCTTTCTGAAGGATATGTGGTAATCCTAAATAATACAGAATGCAGAAAATCTAAGTTCAAAGAAGAAGCATATTACATGTGTTAAAATGTCATTGGATTGTTACTAGGGACCTCTACATATAAGATCATAGTCAAAAACTGACCAATACTAATAAGGCTATGGTTATAGTGCAAGCATCTTATTGCAAATTATCTTTGCATGGAGGAACAAATTCATAAAAATAAATGATTACAGCACAAGCAAATTGGTTAATTTTTGTGTGAGCGAGTGCTGAATGGGTATATATTTTAACTACATATTATAAATATATTGGCAACAAAAACTAATTTTTGGTGCTTGACAGAAGGGTCAGTTCCTTAATTCTTAGTCTCTAATTATTCATTCAAATGGTCATATGAATTTTAAGTTAAATCAGACCAGAAAAACTAGACACATCTTTTTCACGTGTCGCTTGCACTTTAACTATAGTCTAATATATACAGGGTGATACACAGCTTATCTAGAAAAAAATTGGGAATAGATGCATCATGAAAAATGTAGTCAATATCGTAAAAAAAATTGTAAAATCCTTATAGTTTACGGGTAAAAAATTAGTTGTAGTATTTACATCGCTGGACTACTGTAGTCTCTGGCCAGACAATTCCAAATATTAAAATCCGATTACTTATAGTAGGTATTATCATTTATGTGTGTTTTTACATTAGTTTTTCTAGTGTAAAAAATGGCTTACGTGTATAGCCACCCGGAGTTAACGGATATCGTTTTAATTTATGATGATGTGAAAATGCCTTAGCAAAACGATTTCCTGGTAAACATGTGACAAATGCGGCTACTTTTACCGCAGAGTGCAGTGAGTGCAAGTGTAGTGCAACGCGAACGTGACACGGGAAATTTGAATTACGAAATGAAGTATATCGTACCGAAATGGACACTATTAATGATTTACGTAAACGTATCATAGCTGCTGCCAATAACTTATGAGTTCAAAATGAACCAAAAGTAGAAACATTTGTGTTAGTTTGTAGAAACTGAGTTAGACCGGTTCAAAATTTTGTTGTAACTTTAGGTATGTCAAACTATATTATTAAACCCTCAAATTAATTATATTAATAATTAATAACAATAGAGGCAAAAGCAGTTGAATTTGCTGTATAAAGTAGGTGTTATAAAATGTGACTTATTTCTTTCCTTAGGAATTTCTTTCAATTTTTGTGTGGTCACCAATTGTGTGCTTTGCCTTGTCAGGTTTTACAGTGGACCAGTGCCGTGCAGAAATGTATTTTTAAATCATTTTCGAACTGCTCTTTTTTATTTTTTCTTTACAAAATTGTATTTCTCTGTACATTCTAATTTTTTTAGATAAGTTTTGAATCACCCATTATCAAAAATTTGTTTGTATCAAATTTCACCGGGAATATTTTATGAAAAATATATAGCTGTATCCAAAAAACAAAATATAATAGGAAAAATATCTTGTATAACGAGTATTAAGTAATATGAGATGGATGAAATTTATGATAACTTTATTTTATTAAGCATGTTATGTTTAGAATATTGTGAGATGTCTATGTTAAGTTAGTTAGTGCCAAGCCAAACTCACTTGAAATATGGAACGGTAAGACATAAGTAATTCTCCACATTTGACTCCTGTGTCAGTTTTAGTATAGTCCTTTGAGTTTGTGAAGAAATCTACCAGACAAGCTAGCAAGTAAGTTTCGGGAAGGTTAAATAAAGTATTTAATACATAAACCCTTGATTCGTCTAGTTTTAAAAATTTGTTTGTGTACAGTTCGTATACTCTTGAACTGAAAATGAAAGGTATTAGCCACAGGTTATATTGCAGAATGAAATACTTACTGTTTTAGAAATTCAAATCCATGTACGCATACTAAAATATTTCCATAGGCATCCACTTTCAATAAATTTCCATAGAGGGAATCGAACCACAATCCTCTAAAAAAATCATTTATTACGACAATTGCTAATATATGCTATATTTTTTGCTGTTGCTGAATAAAAAATAATTTACTTGTACAGTATGTTAAATACAAAATTTCATCATTTTTTAACTAAATAAATGTGACCAATACATGTTCTTAATTCAATACCCTATATTAACTGTGAACATAACATATAAATGTATCTTTTGTTATTATTAACATTAGAGTGTTATGAGGCCCGGCAGGACCACGGTAAAAAGCAAAGTATTTTCCGTGCTGTTCACAGCTGCATACAGTTACAAATAATTATATACCAACTTACTCATATTATTTTTTCTCATCCATGAATGGCGGTTTATGTATCTCTGGATATACTTACTGTCAATGATTAATAAAAAAAAAATATTATTAATTATCAATAATAAATATTTAATTGTATCGAATAATAAACACTGCAAGGGTGAAGAGAACGAACTAAAGGTTTATTATTAATGCTGAGATACATAAATAGCCTTTTATGGATGATCAGTTATATAGATAATTATTTTTAACGGTATGTAACTGTGAGCCGGTTATTTTCTTAGAATCGACCGTGAATCCTGGCCTAGCCGTGCCCACGCAGATGATTTTCTTCGCAACGGTTCAATCCTAGTTATATATGTTCTGTGGTTGTTTACTTGAACATAAACTGGCTAAAATTCACACTTTCATTAAATTTAGTTCCTTTACATCTTTTTAAAATATGCAAGAGAATGTAATTTGTAAACTTAAGCTGTAATTTTATCCATCCTTTTATTTGATTTATAATAAATAGGTTTAATAAAATTTATCAATTTTTTTTCTTACCTAACTGGAAATGTGGGATCATATTCGAATTCTAGAATTTCCTGAGGATATCCAATGGACACCATATGTTGTTTGACTAAATCAAATCCTAACTTTTCATATTGTGGAGATTTGTACTCTATAAATAATGAGAAATAATGATAAATTCATATTTATTTTCTTTTTTCATACCTGCTAACGTGTAATCCATATCAAATCCATAGAATTTAATGTTTTCCAAATGGAGACTTCTGTTGACAAATATTCTGGAAAAAAAAATATGTAACTGCAGTTATATCAAGTTAGATTGTGTATATTTATTTCACTAATAATATTGAAATATCAATATCCTGGAAAAAATATTTTACTGTGGAGTAACTGTATATACTACTGCGACTAGTTCTTGAAAACCGGGCATTTATAATGGTGTATATTTTGAAATTGATGAAATTATGAAAAATGCGAAAAAATGTTTATTTAAAAAAATACACAAAGCATAAATGCATACGTACACAGAATATTTGATTTATGGATTGTTTCAGAATGTTTTGATCCAACTAAAGGATATACGTATTAATTTTCAAATTAACCAAATATACATATTATGTTTCTTACCTAACTTCAGGATAAGATATTGACATATTTCCACGCATATCTTATAAAAGTATAGCCTTTATATTACATATAACAAGTCACAAAGTGAGACCAATGTAGGTACTTCTTATATTATTAACTTTTCCTGAACTATTATCATCATTTGCTTACCCTATCAGGACAATGAAGGCAGTGCAAACATCATATGATCTCCCCTTTGGAAAACATAATTTAACAATTTCAGAGATGATAAATAATTGAAGGCAAGTGATTACTTGCAAAAATGACTCAGAGTAAACCTTTACAACGAATAACTAATTAGCATATGACGCAGATCATAGGAGGTTAAGACAATTATTTTTTTTTTAATTTAAGTAGCAATAGGTAATAAAGAAAATAATATCATAATTAATTAGTGATAAGGTTTCAACATTTTTTGTAGATATGTTGGATTTACGGTGAAATATAAGTACACTACCTAAGTTTAACTATTACAACACAATTATGTGTAACAGTAAATTGTATACAAAAGGGTCGCGAAAAAAAGATTACAAAGTCACTTCCATTAAGGATGTCCTATTTTTTGTCCGTATACATATAGTAACCATATTTGCAGTGATATTGGTAACATATTTGGTACGTATTCACAGCTAATTATACCAAACTTTTATGAAAAATTACATGATCCCAAAACGTGTACAAATTAAAATGCAATATGAAAGTGCGCTGTAACTTTTAATAAATTAATAACCGATGTTTGAGACCCATACTGAATGATATGAACCTTAGAATATCTACCCATGTACTGTACTATGGGCGCCCGCAAGCCCCCTAAAATTTTACATCTTTGCCATTTTTTACAGATATTTCCATGTTATATATAGGTATTAAAATATTTAACCTATCAAAATATTGTTTACAATACATACAAACGTTTTCCAATTTGGCCCCCACTGAGAAATTTTTCTGCAGTGGCCTATGTAAGTACTATCGTTTGCAATATAAATGACACTCACTAAAATGAATTTTGCGATTTATTTTGAACTTCTGACGTATTTATATTGAAATCTACTTTGACTTTTTAACATTAGTTATTAGTTGTTTCACTTACCAAGAGAGATTTAATGAAATTTCTATTCAGAACTTCCAGAAGTTCAAAAACTGTTTTAAGAAAGTGTCATTATTATTGCAAACGATTGTACCTACAATATAAATACTCACTTTGTTAAGGAATATATTTGAAGGTTACGAAATTTCAAAGGCATTTTTTAATTAATATCCACGGATATGAGTACAAAATAATTATAGGTTTTACTGTTGAGAATAGTTTAACAGAATTTTACATAAGAGGTTTCTAGACATTCTCGTTCATATTATAAAATCATAACATTAATATTATTGATGTATTTTAAATTAATACATATTTTTTTTGGTAAAATAAAACAGTACACGTGACACCAGAGCGAGGCTTTTTATGTAAAAATTACGAAAACCGGTTCGTCCCTTCTAAAAATATGCTTATAATAAATATGATAAGAGATATATGACAATAATAAATCTTTACTTTTTCTGTTATTAATATTATGTAGGATGAATTTCCAACCAAGCATATCATTGACATAATAATTTATTATGTCAAGTAAGACAGTGGCGTGGGGGGAGGCAGGAATCAAGGCAAACTTTCGAGCGGATTTTGATATTATTATTTTTGTTATGACAGCCATAATTTCTATTAAGTATTTTAGGCCCTATATGTTCTTATGAGCTTTTTTTATGCAAAATCGCCAAATTTCATCCATCCTGTATAAATAAAAATATTTCATCACATCTAGACAATTAAAAATATGTATATTTACTAGATGACCCGGCAAACGTTGTTTTGCCATATGAATTATTTCTAGTGAATATTTTGGTAGTCGGCTTCGTTCTCATCCCAACTCCGTGATGTTTACTGGGTGAGAAGCACAAACCTAGAAAAAATATAGACTGTGCCAGTGTCATACTACCGGCGACCGCTAATTCATGGTTGCCCTAAAAGGTCCAGAATCACTAAAACTTGGTTTTTATGCCAATTTACGTTGGTTGTATTGTAGCGTGAATCTCATTTGTTTACTGTGATTGGTCACATTCATGTCACATTCTTTAATGACATTTAAAATGACAGCAAGTTAGTTTAATTCATATTGCAATGCAGCCATCGTATTTGCACAACCGCTAACATAAAGCAAATAAAATATCAATTTTCTGGACCTTAGGTCCCTAGAAAACGCGGCACCTGTCACGTGACCTATATCATGAACCGACGCTGTCTAGAATTTTTCTAGGTTTGTGGTGAGAAGTGACACCGGTAGACGCCTGGCGGGGATAAGAATCTAGTAGCTATTAAAAAATAGGGGTTTGTCATAGAAGGGTGAAAATTAAGGGTTGTATGTATTTTTTAATGCCACATCATAAAAAAATAAAAATAAAAACTTTTGTCCACTAAATAAAAAAAAAATGTTTGGGGTGGACCACCCTTATATCTTAGGGGTATGAAAAATAGATTACGACCGATTCTCAGACCTACCGAATATACATATAAAATTTCATAAAAATCGGTCAAGCCGTTTCCGAGGAGTATGGCGTCTAACACTGTGACACGAGAATTTTATATATTAGATTAGTAAGTATTTCATAGTTATATTAATATAATTATATACCTACATACACC
This sequence comes from Monochamus saltuarius, assembly GCA_025584915.1. Lineage (NCBI taxonomy): Eukaryota > Metazoa > Arthropoda > Insecta > Coleoptera > Cerambycidae > Monochamus > Monochamus saltuarius. The sequence goes on from CM046726.1 coordinate 10,030,260, forward strand.
GAACAAATAAGTTTTTTACTGATAAAATTAAATAAATTAAAATATTTATTAACCTTACCTACATGTACGCTATATTAAAATATTATATGTATTAGCATGATGCTCAAGTACGTATTATAAATTTTTGTCAAGGCACATTAGCACAGCAATTAAGATAACAGTGATATTTGACCGATTTAATGTTATAAATAAATAATAAATTATATCAACGTTTTTCTTCACATTTGCATACATTCTGCCTGTTTTATTTTTTTTTCTTACATATATAACAATCACCGTTTCCGGGTTGCTAATAATAATAATTATTGGACAAGACCTTATTAATTCTAAATGAATAAAAGAGCTTTGCATAAATATATTAACAATTTATTACGTATAGGGATTATTATGGGCTTTTGATAACATTTTTACATTAATACTATATTGATTAAATATTATTAGGTGTTTACTCTTAATTATTTTAAAATTAGTCCAGTGCTATTTTTTTGATATAAATTTGACATTTACCTATTAGCTAATTATATTATTTTATACACCAATTAAAAAGAAAATAGGCCAAAATATTCAAAATTCCCAGTAAGACTCCCAATTGTTATAAAAATAGTCCACTTCTTTTGCGTTCACTATAAATTTGAAAATTTGTTGTCATTATTTATTTATCCATTAATTAAATGATATTGTCTGTAGCTATTTATTTGAGGTATAATTTTAGTTTTTCTTTAGTTTGATTGGGTTTTTGACACACTTCTTTTTGGAAAAAATGGAAGCAGATAAACAAATTTTAAACTATCAAACTTGACATACTTTTAATACATTTACTATTTTGAGAACGAAAACATAGAGTTTCTCGAAACGTCAAAAATACGGAAGTGCGCGATAGTGATGTGAGATTTTTTTTATTTTTTACTTATCTGCTTTTTTCAGTGAGAGTTTTTGGTTAGGAAAACTTAGTTTTAAAAAATAACCCTTGACTGATCCGTTTGGCGCAAGGGCTTATTTAATGAATCTTTATTTTTTTTAGAAGTGTAGCAAAAACCCAATCAAACTAAAGAAAAATTAAGTAAATGAGTCAAAATACATTTAGCATTTAGAATCTTTAGTAAAAAATGCGAAAATTATATTACATATTATTAGGTACTTGTTATTAATTATTTTAAAATAGTCCAGTTTTTTTTGCCTTCACTATAAATTTGTGAATTTGTTAACTAATTATCTATATACCCATTAAATAAATGCGACAAAATCTATACATTCAGAAACTAGTAATAAATTGGAAACTAGATAGATCGTATATTAATTTTTCTTTTGCCTTCGCTATAAATTTGAAATTATTCATACCCCCAGCTAAAAGAAAATGGACCAAAATCTAAATATTTAGAATCCCTAGTAAACATATGGAAATGCATTTCATAAAATATATAAGGTTTCATTACAAAATAAAAAAAAAGTAGCAGAAAGACGACTAACTAAAAAATACATAAATTAGTTTTTGGCTATATTTCAAAAATAGGTAGGTATAATACATAGTATTAGACATAATATTGACATAATTTCAGTTGTTTCAAACAATTGCAAATGGAAATCCTTTCATCTAGTTATGATTGATGACATCTAACTTACAAATTTCATTAAAACTTCCACCAATGATTACATTATCTACGGATTTTCTGATATCATTATATATTTTTCATATCGGTTGTGTTGTAAATTATTGTTTAAAAACTTTCAATCCTCTAACGATTTCTTTAACCAAATTTATCATCGTGGTTCTCTGTAATTTTCGTGACTTACTTATATTGGTTAACTTGTATCTCTAATATTACACCATAATCGGTATACATTTTATTTTCGACATTATTTAATCTATTTTATAAATGTTAAGTATTATTTGTGACTAAATTTGAATTTGTGCAGATCACCTTATTTCAAGCAACACACGCAACTCATAGAATATTTGAAATCTGATAATTAGTTAACAAGTATATATAAAATATATTTTAGGTATATATGTATACCTACATGGTTTTTAATGATTTCCTTGAAAATGCACCCAGAAATATTCCTCATTAAGCCTTGGAATTAAGCCCATCTATTTTTAAAAGTAAATGGGATACCAGTGACGACAGAATGTAGACATTATATTAAAGTAGGTATATTATAATTTGAGACGTTTACAGTGTATTAAAAAATTCTTATTTAATACAATTCTTTTTTATAAATTTTATTTTTCATTTAAGTATGACTAAAGATTTTTTTAATTCGAAATAGGTATAATTTAATACAATTTAAATAAAAAAATAATCAAAAATAAGTTCACAAATTTATTCACAAATGTAAATATACGCGTTAAGTTTCACAACACATTAAATTATTGAAATTCTTACTTCCCACTTGAATGGTATAGCATTCCAGGAATATTTTTGTTGCTCTAAAGTCTAAAGTGCATTGGTATGTTGGACAATAGTTGATTCTTTGTTCGGTATAACCGTTGCTTTCCAACACTACCTTAATGGTTTTCGATTAACCACCTCCCTATATACCTAGCACGTTTCTATAATGAAAACGATGACTATCTTATTAAACAAATTATTTCAGTGTAGGTAGGTACTTATGATTTATGAATAAACAATGAACCCCTATGGTATCTAAAGGATCTTAAGCAATTTACTTCATCATAGTTGGAATTGGAGAGTTCGTCACAGTTGGAGAGTTCCAATTTGGAACCAATAAGTACTGCCAAAGTAGTTATTGTTGATTCTAGTAGACACATAATAGACGACATCACTTTGCTCAATGGCTTTATTTATTAATGTCATCGGTATGAATTGCAAAATATTTGTTGGCTTTGACTAGGTATTTATTTATAAACTATCTACGGTCTGTTTCGTTTTCTTTAAAAAATAATGGTTAATTTTTAAATTAATACAAACTTAACATCATTACAATTTCTAATAAACTAGTGCGTTTATACAGGTATTACTGATGGTATATATATTATAATTTAAGTAGTGTATTACTTCACTGACCATTTTATAAACCTTACAGCAGTGCCTTAAGAAATATACTTAATAATTTTAATTTGTAATTTGCGTTTTTCTTTTAATCAAACCTCAAATTATAACATACCCAGAGACATATTTTATCCCATATAATAATAATAATAATATCTCTACCCCTCATTCTAATCACAGGGATTAGCCCAGAAGTCGGAGACTTGTGCGGGAGAGGGGGCGGCATATTATTATTAAGCAGGCCGCATGTGCGCCCAGGAACGACTTACGTTGGTAGGCCCTAACCACTATTCAGTGCAGGAATGAGGGAAACCTGGAAAACCTCATTAATTAGGGGGGTAGTCAAATATCAACCGGTACCAATCTCTCACATTGACCCAAGCTAACATTATTCCACCCTACCATACCCGCAGAGAGGGTGCCAATCCTCTCCACGAATATAGCTTATATACGGTCTACCGGCAGCTGGGCGCGAACCAACTCCGATCTAGTCACCTCGATTCAAGTACTGACGCCTTAAACCGCGCGACCACTGACCGACCAAATATACTGGAGAATTATAAGTAGAGGGCGTGATTTTACCAGAATTTACTGAATTTAAATGTAAAAATTTACTGAATTTGTGTATAATTATGACAACCGGTAGCAGAGAATGCAGAGATAGATAGTAAGGGCTACTGTCACTTAGAACTCAGGGTGTAGCGTATTTCTAATTAAATGCTAAAAGAAAAAAGTCTCTTCCATTTTATTAGAAAAATTAGTTATTTCTTTTAATTTTAGTGATCACTTCGTATTTATTCTTGTATTTCTAACAAAAAAATCCTATAGCTCTGTTGTGAAACAAAAGTGTGTTTCAGAATTACTGATGAGTTACTAAAAAAAATAAAAATAATGATTCAAAAATTAATGAAAATGAAATCAAATGAAGAGAATCAAATACATTGACTGATTTTCCAAATGTATGTAAGTTTGGTATTACATTTTTACCTTTTTTACTGTATTGCAAAGATATTTTAGCTAATATAAATCAATTTTCTTACAATTCCTATTAAGAAGTCATAAGTTTGATTATATTTACAGCATATTTTTCAAAAATTTTGGCAACCTGTGTCTCAGAAACTCAGCCATCAACAAAATATTTTATATAACCTTTTCTTCATAAAATCACTTGAGAAGTCGAGTCCCTTAGTAGTTCAGATTATTTAGGAAACACTGTATAAACTTTTAATAAATACAATTGATTATCCCAGTATCCTTAGCTACCTTAATTTTAATTTTTTATTCACACTTATTTGTTTGTCATTAATTATCCCTAAATTTACAAATTTTCTTAAAATTTCCGCATTTGAATTTTTACCGACTGTAGTAGTTTCTACAAACAATTAAAGAAAAGGCATCATCCTATTTATAATATCTTAACTGAATTAGGTGCAGAGTTCACTGGTTGATTAAATGATAAGCAATCAATTATATTTTATACTGCGCTAATCTCTCTTGCAACTGGTCCATATGTTGATACATTTCATAGGTATGTTTATTAATTCTTGCTTCTAAATATAAAACAGGAAAAGTAAAGTATAAATAGTAGAAATACACTAATTTCATAAATTGGCACAATTTCATAAACTCGAAGCAATACAAAACTTTTTCTGCTTATATCTGCTTCAGCGTAGACGCTAAGCGGATGGTCCCATAAATTAAATTAAAATGAGACAAATTAGAGCCTATCACGGTCTGTTTTACTCAATTACATCAGTGGAATTAAGTTAGAGGCGAAGGATATCTGTTAAGTGGTTTCCGCATTATGACTGAATACCTTGTCATTAAAGTTAATAAGACATTTGAAGATAAATTTAGAAATATATTACATATTTTCTCTCAGTATATCTAGGATGTACTATGTAAATAAAATTAAACATTAAAAAACTGGCAGCCAGCTAACCAACATTATCCATTGTTTGAATTTGAAACCGGAAACTAACAATAATGCCTGCAAGTCCTTGACCATATCATTGACTAAGTGATATTTTCAAAGTTGGGTTAATGTCAACAGATAAATAAAAATATATCACTAATTAAATATCGAAATCGAAACTAATTTTTCGATAATACACTTATAAATGTAAAATTATTATTCTGTAGGTAGTCCAGTAAAGAGAATGTGAAATAATAAAATGCCTACCTTACCGCATCATGATTATAATTAACATAATATATATTATTTAGTTATTCCCTTTAATTAGGCATATAGCTGCCTGTCTAGAATAAATAATTAAATCAATAAATCATTTCTGGATAACTCATGCAACACTAGCATTAGCAAATACATTTCTAGATCTAGCCTATGACCGTCACTTCCTTATCTTTGAACAATTTATTTTTCTTTGTGATGATTTCCGCATTCTTTTTTATTATTTTTTTATATATATTTCCGTTTTTCAATATATTATATTTAAAATAACAATAACACATTTCACTCATGAAGATATAACATCTATTTGGGATCTTAGAGAACATCACAATCTTAAAAACAATGATCACTAATTCATAAAACATAAGATCAATTTTATATTAGCAGTATTGATATTCGGTACATGAAAATTGCATTGCAACTGAGCTAAATATTTATCCAGTTGCGTTGAACTCTCAATTAAATTTTATACCCACCAATAAATAACATTTCCAACTGACTCACAGAATCTTCGTGTAAGAAAACAAACACATTTAATGACTTTCTAAATAAATAACGCGTAAATAATTTCTCACAAATAGAGAATATTTGTTATAGCATTTTTTATTTATTTTCAGTGATGTGTATCGATAGTAGGTATAATTTTTTAACAATCTAGTTGAATATTGACCCTGAACGCTTATTAAAATGTATGGCAGATGGAACAGAAGGACCGATATCCAAAGAATAATGCAATAATTGCATTACTTACTCATTCGGCACGGTATTTCTTGCGGCCGCAAGTCCATTAGTAAGAACATGACTGTTTATTCTCATTTTGAAAAAGGCCGCATCTGGAACGAAGAACCCACTTGATATTTTTTACTACAAAGAATTTTTGTATTCACGAAAACATTCACCGAACGCGCGTGTACGTCTCACCTTGCGTATGAATGAACACTGAATGATTTGTCAGACATGTGTGTAAATGTGGTACTGTTACTGTAGAGTAGCGTAGACAGCTTTAGTCCGGTCGTCCAAAGCAAACTTTATCTGCATTTAATGATTAGTATTCGCTAATTCCAGTAAACTGATAAATAGGCGATTGGAGCTCTTGTAACTCCTCATAACAAAGTTATCTGTATTAGGCTATCGTATCTCTATTAATAAAACTACTGAATGAAAATGTAACTGATGATGGAATTATTAGTCTTTGTTGCAAGGCATAGCCTGAACAATGATTTTATTACCTGCTGTGTAAAGTTTCCTACAGCATTGAATTTTCTTTATCCATATACCAAGGTTGACCAGTCAACTGGCGATTAATTTTACATACATTTCATAGAAATTGTATATTCTACCTACTTTCTTTGTTCTCCGTTTTAGCCATTTAAAAAAAAACCGAGGAAAATTTTTCAAAATAATAATAAAATATACAGGTAAGGATTAAAATGGTACCTATATAAGTGTATTCATTCCTACCAAGTACCACGCAAATTTAACTGTGCAGGTTATTTATATACGCCACTGGCCTCATTTAGAAGTATGTAATGTACATGTTGAGATATTACAGTCAACGATCCTTAAATAAGTTCATCATAATTTTATGTAAACAAATGGCCGTAACTCCACCAGTTTTATATTACCCTAAGTTCCTACTGATGATAAGTATGTTATAACTCTCCGACGTGCCAATATAATCGGAGAATTTGGTATACAGGGTTATACAAAACTTATTTAAAAAAATGGTTTTGAATGTACAGGACTCTTATAAATACAATTTTGTAAAAAAAAATCAAAAATGGCAGTTCGAAAATGATTTAAAAATACACTTCTGCACGGCACTGGAAATTGGTCCACTGTAAAACCTGGCCTTGCGCAAGATAAAGCAAGCAGTCGGCGACAAGTGTAATAAAGAATAAACGTACCTACCAACAATTGAAAGAATTTCCCAAGGAATGAATTTAATAAAATTTTATAACGCCTACGTATTTTATATCAGCAAATTCAACTGCTTTTGCCACTATTATTAGTATTCATTCATAAAATTAATTCGTGATTTTAATTAATTAATTAAGATCGGTCAGTGGTCGCGCGGTTTAAGGCGTCAGTACTTGAATCGAGGTGACTGTATCGCTGTGGGTTCGACCCCCGCAGCCGGTAGACCGTATATAAGCTATATTCGTGGAGAAATTGGCACTCTCTCTGCGGGTATGGTAGGGTGGAAGAATGTTGACTTGGGTCAATGTGAGAGATTAACACTGGTTGACATTTGACTACCCCTAATTAATGAGATTTTCCAGGTTTCCCTCATTCCTGCACTAAGTGGTGGTTAGGGCCTACCAACGTAAGTCGTTCCTGGGCGTAAATGCGGCCTGCTTAATAATAATATGCCGCCCCCTCTCCCGCACAAGTCTTCGACTTCTGGGCTAATCCTCGTGATTAGAATGAGGGGTAGAGATATTATTATTATTAATAAAACAATTTGACATACCACATGTTACAACAATAATTGTTCAAAATTTAATCCACCGACGCGACGTGTAAACACATTTGAGCTTATCTTACCCAGTTTCTACGAATTAACACAAATGTTTCTGGTTCTTGTCCGCTTTGAACTTGTTATTGGCAGCAGCTATGATACATTCGCGTAAATCATCAATAGTGTCCATTTCGGTGGGATACATTTTATTTTATAAATATCCCCACAAAAAGAAGTCCTAAGCATTTAATTTAGGAGATACCCTTAAACATCATAATGGTACTCCCGATCATTTTGTCGAAAATGAGAGGAAAGCACCATCGTGCAAGAACCGTATTCGGAGTAGGGCAGCTAAGGGCACATCTTCCAAAAAGTTCAGGCAAATCATTGTAAAGAAACTCGAGGTACTGAACCTCATCCATTCGATTTGGTAATATAAATGGTCAAATCAAGCGATCATCGACAATCCCTGCCCAAAAATTTAAGGGTCATTGGAAATGATCCCGCCAATCGTGCGCGAATTTTCAAAATCCCAAATATGAGTATTATGAATGTTATACATCCCGTTTCGTGTAAAAATACTATGCGGTCGCCATCAGGTACAGGCGGCCAAGGTTTCAACTCTTGGACGCGGGGTAAGTTGAGACATTTCTTCTGTTTCAGGACCGCCAGGATCAAGGGACCAAGAAGAGACTTTTTGACTTTTCCTTACCCTACCCCGGAGCCTACCTAGGCGGTCTCCGTTATCCTATCCTTTCCGCGACGCTGGACCTTTACGGTTCTTTATCCTAGCGTCTCCCTAGAGCCACAATCCTGACAACCCAAACCTCACCCGGCCGGAGGCGTTCGCGCTGCGGCCAAACATGACTACCCCCGGGGGTTATACGAGTCGGCAAAGAAAGAAGAGAAGACAGAAGAGCGCCAGAAGATACGCCCTTGCTGACGGGGCTTACCAGGACAGGAGGAGGTTTCCCGAACCGCCGTCATCGGTAGCAATTGCGCTCGGGGCTGACCGGAGAAAGGAATCCACATCTACGAGGCGTCCAGACTTACAGCGATGATGTGGGTAAAGAGAGTTAGTCCCTCTCGACCCAGCTAATCCGATGTAATTTATCCAGCCAAGGATATTGGCGCGGTAAATACATCTATCATATTCAATTGTTTCATTTTGAAACTATAAACGCCCATATCTCGTAAATTATGAAAGCAATACCATGTAATAAGATATTTGTTGCATGCAGAATTTCAAGCAGTCAGAAATCATAAAATATTCATTACCATTTAAAACATTTGATGACGTCATCGTGAAGGAAAAGGGGTAAGTGGTAAAGTATTCATTATCGGACATGACGTATTTTTGAAAAACAAAATCGACCTGTTACCTATTATTATTTTGTGATTTAAAATCACTAATTCATGTTTAGTAACTATAACTCTATATGTAATTATGTGATATTCATCCCAATATTCATGTATTTTAACTAAAGTAACCCATATATTCAAACTGCATATTATGCAATATGCATTTTTTAATATTTACATATAAGTATTATTAAAAATAACATTGTGCATAAAATCCATCGAATTTGAAAGAATATAGAATATTACATAGATTCGATCGGTCAGTGGTCACGCGGTTTAAGGCGTCAGTACTTGAATCGATGTGACTAGATCGCTGTAGGTTCGACCCCGCAGCCGATATACGTATATTAGCTATATTCGTGGAGAGATTGGCACCCTCTCTGCGGGTATGGTAGGGTGGAAGAATGTTGGCTTGGATCAATGTGAGAGATTGATACCAGTTGACATTTGACTACCCCCTAATTAATGCAGTTTTCCAGGTTTCCTCATTCCTGCACTGAATGGTGGTTAGGGTCTTCCAACGTAAGTCGTTCCTGGGCGCAAATCCGGCCTGCTTAATAATAATATGCCGCCCCCTCTCCCGCACAAGTCTTCAACTTCTGGGCTAATCCTCGTGATTAGAATGAGGGGTAAAGATATTATTATTCTTGGCAGACATTTTTATTCTTTTAATTTTGGAATAGAAATACCTACCTAGAATATACAATACAGTTCATAAATTTTAGAGTACCTGACGATTGAAAACCTGATTCTGGTGTTACGCGAACAAAGCTTTTATTTTTTACTATATTAGAAAGGTATTTTAAGCTAATATATATCAAATCTCCTACAATTCCTATCAATGAAATCATATGTATGTTCCCTGATACCAAACATCTAGGTATGCTAATGAACAATTCCACAGAAAAAGCTCTAATCAATAATTATCTAAAAAAAAATTAATCTAGCTAAATTTACTAACCTGGTTTAATGACAGACCCGAATCTGCAGAAAGAACATGCACATACACATTTACATACAATTAATTTTGAAGGAACTACAATTACTGGGAAACAAAATAATTATAAAAAAAGTATTTCCCATGAAATGTTTTTAACATTAAGAAACATAAGTATGCTTTCAATAAAAAAAAGGAGTTTCAAAATTTAAACACATCATATTAACATAACAAGCTATATTATGTACCACTCTCATTTTGGAACTGTTTAGGATAGTTTAGGATAAAGATATTTAATATTAATATAGAAATCATTTTAGTAAAATTGTTGATGGATCACAGATGGCCCTGAGGGTCATGTTAATAGATTTATTTTTAAAACGAGCAGCAAAAAGTACGCGTAGACAAAAAAAGGAATATCTATATACATTGAAATAGTAAAATTGAGAGAGTGTGGTCAAGCAATAAAGTGTAATACGTAGAAAATATACAGTAACTTATAGTGAATTGTGTAATAGTCAGCGTTTCCATTTTTTTCCTTTCCTTTTCTTCCTATATGTGTCTGACTAGTATTAGAGAAAATCTAAAGCCAACAATTAGGTAAGTTATTTTCATTTTAGTTTGTTTTTTTTGCTTATATGAACGTTACGTATAATACAGTCCACAGTTTTTTATAGTTAGCCAGAACAGGAACCTTGAAGAAGGTTGTATATTAGCCGAAACGTAGGTATTATGTATTAAAGATTGGTTTCACTTGACATTATTTATTTGACCTATACCAGACTAGCTACACATCTATAATTTAATTCAAATATACACATCTAATAAAATTTAACTTTGACACCCTGTATCTTTTTAACCAACTTTTGACTAAAGTAAGTTTGGTTACATCGCATTATTTCGTCGTCAGAAATCTTCTCTTGCTCTATGCCGTTAAATTCGGGACCGTGTATACCTATACAATATACATGCAAGGTGATTCCAAGGGTGATTCTCAATAATGTGCAAAAAGCTGAGGGTAGATTGTCCGACCCATTTTAATAGGGGTCCTTCGTATAACATTTTTTGATATAAACTACCCTGGGGAAGTTACGACTCTTTAGGGGGAGGGGTGATGATAAGTGTTATGTTTAATACACAGCAATGTTTGCTGCGCATTAAACACACTGCAAAATGATGAAAACCTACTAGCTATCAATGTGTAAATTAGATATTTGAAGAAAAACTATGTACGTGTAGGGTCATAAACTTAATTTTTTTACTCAAAAATTGTACTAGATATCAAAATACTGTAACAGACTGAAAAACTTAGCCCCCAAATAAATGTAATGAATACAGGAGTTACTTTATTTCAATGGCTTATTTATGACAGGTCGTGGAGAATAAAAAATACTCGTCCAGAAAAAGTTACATCAGCCTAAATACCTTGCCAAATTTCACTCGTTTAAAATTGGTCGTTCAATCTACCCTCAATTTTTTTCGGGATTCCATAAAGTTATTAGTCGCGTCAAATTAGCATTTCACTTGCAACTTTTTGCGGAGAGGTCCGATTGAGATGCAGTTTTCTGCAAAATGTTTATAACAAAAGGTACATCTAACCCCTGTACGCTCGCAAATTTTTAATTGTTTATTTAACAAATGACCCATTTTTGTTGAACATATGGCAAATGTCACACACGATTCAACGAAAATGTCTGGAAAATATTCACTCGGGGGTTTTCGAGATCCCTCTTTATCACTTTGGTGTTAGCTTTACTATTTATTGTTAAATTGTTGTAGCTGGGCTAATTAACAAATTAAAAACTCCACCCCCGAAATCACTAGAGAACCGGAATTTTTTCCAGGATTTCTGACTTATTAAGGCAAACCATCGGCACAAGATTTTTGCAAATATAATTGTTTATTGTTCGATTGTTGCAACCTCGCTAATTAACAAATTCATAACTCTTCTCCCGGAATCGTTGGAAACCCACTTTTTTTGCAATAACTCTGGGATCATGGGGAGAACCATCGGCACAAGGTTGTTGCACGTAATTGTTTATTTTCCAATTGTTGCGACCTGGCTAATTAACAAATTAATAAGTTAACGCCCGAAATCACTAGAAAAACAGATTTTTTTGCAATAACTCTAGGATGATGAGGAGAAGCATTGCCACAAAGTAATTGCAAATATAATTGTTTATTGTTCGATTGTTGCAACCTCGCTAATTAACAAATTAATAACTCTTCTCCCGGAAAATCTTGTGCCGATGGTTCGCCTTAAAAAGACAGAAATTCCGGAAAAAATTTCGGGTCTGTAGTGATTTCGGGAGTATTTGTTAATTAGCCAGGTTGCAAAAATAGAAAAATAAACAATTTCGTGCAACAACCTTGTGCCGATGGTTCTCCCCATGATCCCAGAATTACTGCAAAAAAATCCGATTTTCTAACGATTCCGGGAGAAGATTTATTAATTTGTTAATTAGCGAGGTTGCAACAATCGAACAATAAACAATTATATTTGCAAATATCTTGTGCCGATGGTTTGCCTTAATAAGCCAGAAATCCTGGAAAAAAATCGGTTCTCTAGTGATTTCGGGGGTATAGTTTTCAATTTGTTAATTAGTCCAGTTACAACAATTTAGTAATAAATAATAAAGCTAACACCAAAGTGATAAAGAGGGACCTCTAAAACCCCCGAGAGAACATTTTCCAGACATTTTCGTTGAATCGTGTGTGACATTTGCCATATGTTCAACAAAAATGGGTCATTTGTTAAATAAACAATTAAAAATTTGCGAGCGTACAGAGGTTAGATGTACCTTTTGTTATAAACAATTCCCTGAACGTTTTGCAGAAAACCGCATCCCAATCGGACTTCTCCGCAAAAAATTTTCCATTTTCACTACTTTCATGCTAATTTGACGCGACTATATGTTTTTATGTTTCCATCTTTTTTTTTATTTGAATTAATTTTGTTCTGCTTTCTAAAATACAATTTAATACATTTTCCCTGCAAGTCAAACATAATTGATAAGTATATCAGCAGACCCTTGGATAGACCTAATTATTTTTAAATTATACAGATTAAAGCAATCAACGCGTTAGTAAATTCTGATTAATTTATTCGAATTATTTCTAATATTCCTTCAAAATAAGTCCACTAAAGTGTAGGACTTTCAAATTTCCTTGAAATTATCAATCGTTTTCGATTTCTGAAGATTATGATGACATTATAATTTTAGATAGATGAAAGATTTTTTTGGGCAATGTAGGCAGTCACTAATAATTTATACAATAGATGAGTGGGTATACTTCTCCAGGCTATTACGTTTCTAGGCCAAGGATAACGGAAAAAGTCAGCAGTGAGTACACGTAATTTAGTAATTAGATTTTGGAAAATTATTGAAATTGATTTAAATTATTTCACAAGATTTTTGCTGAAACTATAGTAGCTGGCTACGTGCAATTTTGTAAAATGAGATTGATTTCCATCATCGCGCACTATGCATTGCCATGTATGCAGTTTTAGAAATATATAAATAATAATAAATTCATTTTGATATATTGATTTTTGCACTAAATTGCTGGCGAATGTACATTTCTGATGTGATTTTTCTGTGCAATTTAAAGTTTATTTAGTCAACACATAAGCCATCATAATTTAAAATGAGCACATAAAAATAATATAGTCATAACTTTCTCACACTTATGCATATTTTTACGCCGAAAAAACACGTTCAATAATATTGTAGATGTAACTAATTTTTAGATTAATGAAATATATTTGCAATATTTCTGTACTTGTGCAGCGTGTATTTTTAGTCCATGCCACAAATTAAGAGGCTGATTCATTGGGTCACTTTAGATCCTAGGCCAGGGGCGTAAATTTACTCATTTCCAAGAGAGAGGTTCACGTTTATAAAAAATATCACATTTCAATTTGTTAGCAACGACAATTCAAGGACCCCAAATGCGGCCTCTGGATGTTTTGATTAACATCACGTTCCTGTCGATAAGCGGGCGATGTTCGGAGGAACACGACGTAGCATTCTGGATGTAACCTTTATAGAAGTTAGCCGTGTATTTAACGGAAATATACCTGTGTTCAAATTAGTGTGTTTAATTGTTTTATTTTCTCTAAATTATTATTTTTGCTTTCATCAGAAGTGGGATGGGATCTTTTTGTTTAAAAGTGCTTTTTGTGAAAAAAAAAATACTTGAAAAAGGACAGTATCACCAGCAACGTGACGTGAAGAGGTATCATAGGATGCACGAGCGAAGTATTTCGCCGGAAGAAGAGGTTGGAAAATTCCAGCGACGACGGTGAATTGGCTGGTACTGCTGGTAGAGAATGCAATCGGCAGCAATGGTAGCTCAGAGCGTCGAGGTGATCGTTCCAGACGGCGTTGTCGGAACCATGAGCGGAGACACAGTCAGAGTCGAAGGAATTAACATTCTTGTATGTAGCAGTAGCAGACATGCTAGGATGAGAGGGAAAGAGGAGAAGGAACTTATTCTTCTGCCTAAACAAGGGTGGTAAAGGTCGAATTTGAAAGGTTGGTCGATAAACAGAACTCAAATTGGGTAGGTCGTGGACCACCCTGGTGCAGTAGCTCTTAAGAGAGGAAAATGACAATGGGGTTTGGCTGATTGATTCTCTGGCTGTCGGAGGAGAGTTGCCCTTGCCGGACGTCTAGATACGGGAGGAAATGCAACTTGTAGGTGTGGCAGCCTAAGTCGTAATCGAATGATTACAGTAGCAGAGGACTACCAGCAGGAACAGAAACTCATTCCTGGATCAAAAGTCATGACGGAGGTGCAAGGGTTGCGTGGCACCCGGGCGCCATGATCCAGGGGGCAGCAAAGGTTTCACACCCCGGCGGCAGCTACTCTTGGCGCGGCTCTACGGGAGAACCTGGTTCTGTTGCGGATTACCTCGACCCCAAATACAGGCACGAGTCGAAAACTACTGGCGCTGGCGAGGCCCATTTCGTATCACTAAGGTGCTGAACCACGACAGGTATGAGGTTGCAGACATACCTGGAGCTCTCCGTTCTCGCATAACGTATAAAGGTACAGCAGGACTAGAGAATATGAGACCCTCGATACGGTATGCTGAGAAGGACCAGTAAGGTACCGTTAAGCTTAATGCTTGTTGTTTTATAGCATGATAATGACGGTTTCGGTAAGTGTGAGGGACGGTTAGTACATGGTACCAGAGTCCGTTTAGTTTAGGTTTGGGAAGGACCTGCCTGAAGTGATCGCTCAGGTAGAGTCCGCGATAGTTTTAGTGAGCTTGACGAGCTGATCACTCGAAGCTGCGAACCTGATTGTGGATCATGTCCTGATAGAACTGTATCTCGATTGGGACCGTTAACCGATCCCGGGGTTCATAATTAAGTCAAATAATCTTAAGTAGTTTAGCTAGTTTAGTCTAATTGTCCGAGGGACGCCTCAAAAAAAAAAAGATAAAGTATGCAATAGTGTAATCAGAAGACTAATTGCCACAATTGGTCATTTTCAGAACTGTGGTTTCCTCCAACAGCTGATGTTTACACGGGGACGTGTGTAAGGTCAGGAAAGGCCGTGTTAGCAACGACAATTCAAGGACCCCAAATGCGGCCTCTGGATGTTTTGATTAACATCACGTTCCTGTCGATAAGCGGGCGATGTTCGGAGGAAACACGACGGAGCATTCTGGATGTAACCTTTATAGAAGTTAGCCGTGTATTTAATGGAAATATACCTGTGTTCAAATTAGTGTGTTTAATTGTTTTATTTTCTCTAAATTATTATTTTTGCTTTCAAATTGTATTATTGTGTTTGACGTAGATTGGCAAATTGGGAAATGATTTAACTAATTAAAGAGAATATTTGGTACATTTCCTTGTAAATCTGACAACCAGTGGTGGAGATATGGGGGAGCCATGCCGTTAAAACCCTCAGAAAAACTAAGCCTCTGAGTTTTCTGCAAAATTAATAGACTCGTTTAATTATCTCATATTTGTTATACAAAAGTTCTCTTGCATTATCTTCATAGAATATAATACTCTCAAGTTATAACTGTTTTGTTCATATTTAAGATATATACCTCGATATATACTGTGTGACAAAAAATGCATCACCCTTTTGAGGTCAATATTTTATAACCAAACTCTATACATATGCTTAAGATGTAGAGAGTAATGGATGCTAACAAAATCAACAAAGAACTTGTGTTGATATGCCTTTATTTTTTTTTATTTTTTTTCTAATATTTTAATCAGTTTATTGTTATTATTCGAGTGAAACAGTTCTAAGTAGTCGCAGCAAGTTGCGGATTAAATAGGAAAAGTTCCGTACAAGATGGATCGAAATGCGGTTTTCTGCATTTGCTTCTAAATATTAATCCAAAATTCACCTAGGTGGGAATATGCTGAAATTAGTAGTTGCATCGCTGCAGCCAAAAATGCATTCGAAAAATGCATTTTTGAGACGCCCCTTTGGACGACTTAATAAATTTGTAAAGAGTCGGAATTGACCCACAATGGGTGCCCTGGGGTTTTTGAGGTCGCTGATCACGATTATGATGTCCAAATCGCCACCCTGACCACCTGGGGCTCAGGAACGCCGACGAAAGTCATCTCCGTGGAACTCTCACAAAATTCATCCCGGGAAGGAAAAACACTTGGTGCCCGGGGGTTTTTTGGGTGGCTGAATTCAAATATGGCATCGGCGAACACCCCCCCAGACACCTGGTGTGTCCCAACCGGGACATGAACGTCATCTCCGTGGAACTCTCACAGAATTCATGCGGAAACCAAAACACTTGGTGCCCGGGGGTTTTTTGGGTCTCTGAATTCAAATATGGCATCGGCAAACACCCCCCAGACACCTGGTGCGCCACAACCTGGACGTGAACGTCATCTCCGTGGAACTCCCGCACAATTCATGCGCGAAAGGAAAAACACTTGGTGCCCGGGGGTTTTTTGGGTCGCTGAATTCAAATATGGCATCGGCGAACACCCCTAGACACCTGGTGCGACCCAACCTGGACATGAAGGTCATCTCCGAGGCTTTCCAGACACACTCGAAAAGATGAACCGGAAATCGTTAAGGTGGGTTTTTCGGTCGCCAAAGCAGAATTTGACGTCGAACAGGATCCCCGAGCACCTGGTGCACCGCAACCTAGACCTGAAGGTCGTCCAGGCTTTCAGACACACTCGAAAAGACGAACGAGAAATTGTTAAGGGGTTTTCTTCGGTCACCAAAGCAGAATTTGACGTCGAAAAGGATTAAAGTTCAATTATGTATCCTGGAAAGAAATAGAGTGAATAGAAAGTCGATTTTTATGTAATTGAGTTTCAGAAACTCTTTATTGATCTCAAATCAAATACAATTCAACCGTAACTTGACCTAACCTGCTTCATTCATAATTTCAACTGGTTACTAAATATCGGATTCTCCATCAAGTGACAAATCGTTAGCCTGTTCATTTTCTTTGTCATCTTTCTTATCTAAGGTCTCTTCCTCTGCCGCAATAATGTCTTCAACTGAATATCGATCGGTATTGCTGCAAGTAGCGCCTTCACAAATTTTACATGCAACATTGCAAGGGAGGCCGTGCTTCCTACAAGTACAGTTCATCAGATTACAATTTCCTGCACATCCACAGAATATTAGTTCCATAATGTTCTTGGGTTCAAGAATGGCTGCACGGAGACCAGGTGACCATGGATGCAACAGAATGGGGGTGGAAAAAGGAAGGCGACACACTGATTCCTGTCAGAATGATAGAAAAACCTACGCCCAAGAACATTATGGAACTAATATTCTGTGGCTGTGCAGGAAATTGTAATCTGATGAACTGTACTTGTAGGAAGCCCTTGCAATGTTGCATGTAAAATTTGTGAAGGCGCTACTTGCAGCAATACCGATCGATATTCAGTTGAAGACATTATTGCGGCAGAGGAAGAGACCTTAGATAAGAAAGATGACAAAGAAAATGAACAGGCTAACGATTTGTCACTTGATGCAGAATCCGATATTTAGTAACGAGTTGAAATTATAAATGAAGCAGGTTAGGTCAAGTTACGGTTGAATTGTATTTGATTTGAGATCAATAAAGAGTTTCTGAAACTCAATTACATAAAAATCGACTTTCTATTCACTCTATTTCTTTCCAGGATACATAATTGAACTTTAATCCTTTTCGACGTCAAATTCTGCTTTGGTGACCGAAAAAACCCCCCTTAACAATTTCTCGTTCGTCTTTTTCGAGTGTGTCTGGAAAGCCTGGAGACGACCTTCAGGTCTAGGTTGCGGTGCACCAGGTGCTTGGGGGATCCTGTTCGACGTCAAATTCTGCTTTGGCGACCGAAAAAACCCACCTTAACTATTTCCGGTTCATCTTTTTCGAGTGTGTCTGGAAAGCCTCGGAGACAACCTTCATGTCCAGGTTGGGGCGCACCAGGTGTCTGGGGGTGTTCGCCGATGCCATATTTGAATTCAGCGACCCAAAAACCCCGGGCACCAAGTGTTTTCCTTTCGCGCATGAATTGTGCGGGAGTTCCACGGAGATGACGTTCACGTCCAGGTGTGGCGCACCAGGTGTCTGGGGTGTTCGCCGATGCCATATTTGAATTCAGCGACCCAAACCCCGGGCACCAAGTGTTTTGCTTTCCGCATGAATTCTGTGAGAGTTCCACGGAGATGACGTTCATGTCCCGGTTGGGACGCACCAGGTGTCTGGGGGGTGTTCGCCGATGCCATATTTGAATTCAGCGACCCAAAAAACCCCCGGGCACCAAGTGTTTTTCCTTCCCGGGATGAATTTTGTGAGAGTTCCACAGAGATGACTTTTGTCGGCGTTCCTGAGCCCCAGGTGGTCAGGGTGGCGATTTGGACATCATAATCGTGATCAGCGACCTCAAAACCCCAGGGCACCCATTGTGGGCCAATTCCGACTCTTTTTACAAATTTATTAAGTCGTCCAAGGGCGTCTCAAAAATGCATTTTCGAATGCATTTTTGGCTGCAGCGATGCAACTACGAATTTCAGCATATTCCCACCTAGGTGAATTTTGGATTAATAATTTTAGAAGCAAATGCAGAAAACCGCATTCCGATCCATCTTGTACGGAACTTTTCCTATTTAGACCCGTTTTCACGTATCTTGCTGCGACTAAAGCTATAGTGATAAAATGCCCAAGAGTTAGAAGACGTTATCATCACTGAGTGATTTTCGCGAAATCGGTAGACAGATGGAATGAAATGTTGCAACAACTATTCGTTGATGAAGTCGGTCAGTAGATAATAGGCAACATCGCAGGAGAAGCTCTGGACGACCTAGAGGAGAGACAGATCGAAAATACAAGAGATTGAGACTGCTTGCCCTTGGGATCGGCACAGTACCTGCAGATCGATAAGAAACATCTTTTGGGAGAAATAGGCCATATAATCACAATGATGGAACGCATACCGCCGTATTCGTTCTTATGGTCTAATTTCATATCGCCCGAGATTAATACTCCCTCTAACCAATCGGCATCGTGCCCTTAGATTGGAGTGGTGTAATGCACTGGTAAATTGGAATGGAGAATCGAATAGTATCATATTTATTGATGAATCTAGATTTTGCCTGTGGGCCCGCGACGGTCATAAACGAGTCAGGCATCGAAGAGGAAAAAGGCGGTTCTTGGAGTTTGCCATGGAACGTGAAACAGTTCTTACCAGAGGATTGATGGTGTGGGGTGGAATCAGGATAGGTAGTAGAACTTCTCTAGTATTTCTCCAAGGCCAATTGAATGTCCAAAGATTCATTCATGAAGTTCTGGAATCGGTTGCTGTACCATACATCCGAGGGTTAAATAATTTCACGTTCCAACAAAATAACGCTCGTCCTAACATGACCCGAACGTTCGCCCATCGAACATGTATGGCATATGATAGATCAAAGATTGAGGATGCTTACAATGAACTTACAACAGCTGCATGATGCTCTACAAGTTGCTTGGGATGACCTTCCTCGGGACTATAAATCACCTCATTAGAAGCATGTCCAGGCAAACCGTAAAATGTGTTCGTTTAAATAGAGGGGCAAACCATTATTGAATTTCGACTCTATAGAATGCGATTTTTCTAATAAAAAATGCGTGATGCGTTTTTTGTCAGATAGCATATTATGTTAGTATATTTCTAATATTTCATTGTTTTAAATACGGAGCTGTTCTTATTATATGATAAGATAAACATCATATTAAGTTGACAAGTGAAATTACTAAATTAAGAAGTTCAATGTACTTTTGTGAGTTACCATTGTTAAGTTTAAAGAGTATACAATTATGTACTTTAATTTAGAAATGACAAATATTAATTTTATTTATGAAAAAGCACAGGAAAACCTCTCCTTGAAATGAGTTACTTTAGAACCCTGGTGTAAAGATCGCGTACATATGTCTGCACTGACCTGGAGGGGGAAGAAATCAGGAAAATGAGAAAGTTTTGGGTTCACCTTTATCAATAAAAAGAGAACAGCTGTAGGTATGGTGAATTTCATCATTTATTTTCTGAACTGAAGAGAAATCAACAAACTTTTTTTCAGTATTTCCGATTGTCACAAATTTTTTGAGCTCTTGGATCGTCTTCATCTACAGCACCAAAACACAAGATTTCGCAAAGCAGTGCCATCTGAGAGTTTCAGTTTGTTTAAGGTAAGTAAATAGAGGCCGTTGATAAGCGAGGGGCCCGAAAGTTCAGCGACACATTCACAACTTAACTGGTCGAACATTTCTAACAGTTTGAAACCAATCCCTGACTTTTAGAACTTAACGTTGAACTAGCGCGGCCATGCATAAAAATTGTAGGTCACTGACACGACCTGCAGTGACGGTGGTTGCGGGTGACAGTCCATGTAGGTGCAGGTCTAGTGTGCGATGCTCCATTAAATAACATGGGAACCTTCATAATATGTGCGATCTTTTACTTTTGGCCCAAGAAATCACCACCTAATTTATGGCATATATCTATTCCAGTATTTTAATCATTCAAATTTCTCACTAAAGAACATAATTCTTCTATTATTTTAATTTGTTATTATTATTTAGACATGAGTTCGGAAGATAAAGTATTACGCTACGCTGGAAAATTTTATAAAATTAGCCAGTATTTATGGAATAGGAATGTTATGTATTAAATTAAAATGTTTTCCAACGAAATTAATGTAACTATTATTTACAAATAATTAAGTAGAGATTTATTATAAATACATAAATATAGATTTATAAGCAGAACAATTTATTAGAAAATATGTATATGAGTCGCATTTTTAAAGGTAGATGGAACAATACCAAAGAAAGTGAAAACATTTGGTAAACTGGCAAATAATAATTGTCGATTTAGATATGTTTTTTTGAAAAGTTTTAATTGCAAATCGTGACAGTTGGAATTTAAGGCCTTCAATACAAGACTTGTTCTCACAAGAGTAAGGGATTAGTTGTTTCAAACTGTTAGAAATATTCGACCAGTTAATTTGTGGATGTTTTTTCAGTGCATGCAACCGCAACTCAACAAGTAGTTGGATAAACGGATAAACATTTCTGACAGTTTCCCTGACTCCTGTGGAAACAGACTTATTTACAGTTCATGTCACAACTCAGTTGATAGTGTCACTGTTGACACGTTTTCACTCATTCATGTTATTGAATCTAGTTCACCGCATACACGTTCCGCTCACACGTTTGAATATTTAAATACAAATAATTGTTTGCGTAGGTTTGGTGAAAAAAAAAACGTAAATGAAACATGAAACCGTAATATTTTTGTTGTTACCAACACTACAGGTAGTACAGGTGTTATTATACTAAAGAACAAATAACGAATATTTTAACAATGAATAATTAGTTGGCATGCATTTATTCAAGAAAAAAATGGCGGCACTATTTTTCAACGAATTAGGTACTCAAAAGAGATTTTGCTAATGTTTTTAATATTTATTAGCAGCAAATTTTTTCCATATAAATTTCAAATTTGATTTGTCATGGACAATTTAATTTATTTGATAATAAAATGGAAATAATACTGCGAAGTTTCGAATTTGTAATAGAATGTAATTTCATGAAACTTATAAGATATTATCATTCTCTTATAAATTTCAAAACAAAAATTATGGTCGCATTCGTTTCACATTTTCATTTTTTACTGTATTAGAAAGGTAAATTAGGCTAATATATATCAAATCTCCTACAATTCCTATCAGTGGAGTCATATGTATGCTCTCTGATACCAAACATCTAGGTATGCTAATGAACAATTCCACAGACAACGCTCTATTCAATAATTATCTAAATAAATCTAACTAAATTCACCAACCTGGTTTAATGAAAACATTCTATAAATATCTAAGTTCACTTTTGAAATTGTGGGAACTCAAAAATTCAACCACATTAGATGAGATCTGACGTATTTCTGCATTTTTAGGATTGCTTCTTCAGGTGGCCTCCTTTAAGTTGAGTCAAATATCTAACAATAAAAATCATTATAACAATAAATTAAAATTATTTGAAACAAAATATCGACAATGTTCATTAGTATACCTAGATGTTTGGTATCAGATAGCATACATATGACTTCATTGACAGGAATTGTAGGAAATTTGATATATATTAGCTTAAAATACCTTTCTAATACAGTAAAAAATGTTACAAAAGCTAATAATAAAGAATATATGAGTAGATATTGTGGGTGTAATTCAACGCTGATCGGAGCTTTAGTTCGCAGAGTAGTTAGTTTCACACAATATTGTTAACACCTAAAAATATATAAAAAAACAATCACATTTTCGTATTATTGTTTATTGTTCTTTTTAATTGATTTGTGTTAGGTACTCAAATATGGTTATAACATTTGGAGAAGAACATTTGATTACAAGCTTCTGAATCCTACAAAATATTTATGTTTTATTATCAATTAAATATGTGTTAGTTTCAAGATAATTTAAATCAAACATTTATAGACGACAATAAGTTGATAATAAAATAATTAATTACCCAAATTCAATTAGGCCAGAAACAGGAACCAAAATTAATATACGGGTGGGTGCTGATAGCGGGTCCGTCCCCACAGAGCCTAGCCCGAGAACAAGGGCACGTAAAGAATTTTAGCTAAGGCTAGATATGTGCACATTAATTCTTAACTTTTTTTAAAAGTCTCTCTTCAAATATTATTCCAGTTTTTATTATTATTGAAATAGGTACATTAAGA
This sequence comes from Monochamus saltuarius, assembly GCA_025584915.1. NCBI lineage: Eukaryota > Metazoa > Arthropoda > Insecta > Coleoptera > Cerambycidae > Monochamus > Monochamus saltuarius. The sequence goes on from CM046726.1 coordinate 10,053,442, forward strand.
AAATAGAAAATAAAATCTGTCAAATTTAGATTGATACATGGAATATTGGGACACTGTTGTAAATATTTCATATATTGTTAATGTCATAAAGATAACTAAACAAAATGTACTGTCATCTACTATTATGTATTTCCTACTCAAATATTTAAAGTCATGCAGACTATCTTACAGGCTAGTTTTGGTGGTTCGAAAATAAGCAAATTCCGACAATTTTCACCACCCTAATTATAGTTTATAAAATATCTGTAACAAATGATAGGCATAATGAAATAAATTAACAGTTTTGAATTAGACTATCGAAAAGTAACTTTTTTTGATAGAATTGAAATATCTGGAAAATCATTAGAGATAATTATAAGGAAGGTTAATAAAAGTCCCTCTAAAATTACGCGTCCAAATAAGTATGCAAAAATATACAGGGCGTTCATTTAAAATAAGCAAGTAGATAGCAGCATAACGGGAAGTACTACAATAATGACACAATTTTATTTGAAGAGAACACCTCCCAAAGCCTAAATTTTCAAAATTGAAATCGAAGTAGTCCCTGAAATATTCTAATCGACCGTCACCGTAAGACAGCCATTCAATACTTCACCTTTTTGTTTTAATTTTGTTTTCGATAATTTTTTTTTCCTTTTAAAAAATATATCTAAAAAGCCCCATTCATTCCAAACTTTTTGATCTCAAGTTTTGTCGCAAAGTTGAGGATTTATGAAGAAAAAAATAAATAAATTGCAATGTATTGTTAAAAAAAATGAGCTGTTTAACGCGAGTATATTTTGCCGAAAGATCTAGTGGCCTGTTCTTTACAATGGAATCCATAGAAACAAATGAAAACTACAGGAAATAACCGCGTCATCATGTAGCTTATGTAATGTTTTCTATTATGTTGATATTACACATTAAAGTACAGTAAGTACACGATCATGAATAGGTAAACACCTGAGTAGTGAGTACCACAGATAATTGGCCGAAAGAAAAGTGAGTACTAAAATAAAGAAAGGGCTTTGCTTGCACTAGTCTAGACAATAACTCATAGATACGATGAGTATACAACCACCATACATGGCGAGTACTTATGGTTGCCAGACCAATACATCATAGCCACTGAAATGTACGATATGGAATGCGTTTAGTCCATTGCGCATCCAAATAAAGGTACCAAACCTAGGAGCAAACAAAAGGAGGCACATGAAACTCAGCAAAGACATACTTCATTGGCTATGTATGTGGGTGCAAGAGAGACAACCATCTGCACGTACGATATGATTTGTGTCCTTAATTTCCCATTATTTTGTTTGTAAACACGTCATTGACGTACAGTGTGGTTTCTTCTTTTATCTTGTATCTCGTTAGTGTTATTCTTTGTGTATTATTGTGGGTGTTATTGTTGGAACATGTCATGTTTTATAAGGGACTGTAAAATTAACTAGCATATAGCACGAAATAATTCTTCATATCCAGAATTCAATTTCATTTCAATTTATAATCAGATAAGCCCCTACTGCTCCGTCATTGCTAGAGGCACAAAACAAAATATGGCGCTGACCATGAATAATCCATTCGTGCAGCCTTTAGCGCATTCCAGTCATCATAATATAAAATTACATTTCAGTGATCATAGCTTATACCGTTGAGTGAATAAACTTATTCACTCAACGCTTATCTCAATACTAGGTTTGTTCCAACAACAGCAAGAATCGATTCTGAACCGTCCAGAACTAGACAGTCAGTTCAGTTGTTAATGTAGGTACTATCGGCGATTACGACGTACAACAGTGTTGGTCAAACATTTCTGACAGTTCTGAACCAGGTTCTCAATGGCTATACCATAGTATAACCACAGAATATAAATAACGATACGGAAAATAAATGTGTTCAGTCAATAAATATCTTACGATTTATTATTCATGCACTGAAAAAAACGTGCGTAGTCCGAGCGCTACTAGGAAAAAACATGTTAAGTCCGTATGTGGGCATAAATCACAAACTTCCATTTTACTTCATTAGATTCATATTGTTTGGAGAAATGGAGATTATAATAAGTGATAATGAAAAACACAGGCCATCAGTTGAAAAGTCTAAAAAAAGTCAAAAAAACAAGGTTATCTGCGTCTCCAAAGGCATGAAGAAGGCCCTATGCCAATGCAAGAGGTTTAAATGTTTTGAGGCACCTCAGCTGAAGAACGACCTAAAATACTTGCAGCTTTCAACAGTATGGAATCTTGGAACATTAAAAGTGCTTACCTTACAGGTTTGATATCTATTACTCCAGTTATACAGCAAAGGAAGCCAAGGCTTTCCGAAGAAGAAAGCTATTTACGCACAGCTTCTTATCAGTGTTTAAAAAGTATAGTTAGTCAACCGGCCTTAGTTGTGGACCATGTCGGCTAGATGGCGGGACAGTCAGACTGACTGCTTAGGGCTCGCACAAGTTTTGCACATATTATAGTCCCGCCATCTAGCCGACATGGTCCACAACTAAGGCCGGTCGACTACTATACTTTATATAAACACTGCTTATCATTACAGACCTTGAAAGGTTACAGAATAAGGTTTACAAGAAATGGTAATTTTGTTGAAATTCTTGTATGTCTTCAAGATTTTATTGCAATTCATGGATTAACATGACGATGTATCGAGACAATACATAACTCTTTAAAAGCACACTAAAACAAAGCGAAGAATGTGTGCAATCATATTTCACTGTTGAAATGTAGAACAAGCCACTATATTACAAACAAAACAAAAAACTGTAGTTACCTGAGGAACTTAAAATAGATGCATGTCTAAGGAAAAATATCCTGATAACCCCGTTTGTTATAAAACTTATCGAACAATATTTTATTATTATAACACAAAATTTAATATTTCCTTCGGATACCCTTGATCCGGTACTTGCAGTTCTTGTGATGAATTTTTTGCAAAACTTGAGGTTTTAAATGCAATAAATACTGTTGCGTTGGGGTTGTATTTGGAATGGTGCTGGTTTATACAACCCTTAAATTTTTCTCTTAAAAACTTCCTTAGAAGTCTCAATCCAAACTTGTAGTAAAACAAGGTTTAGTTTTACTATTTAATGAATCAATTCAGTTCACTCTTTCTAGTACACAATAATAATGTAATATGTTTATATACAATTTGCTATATACTAATAATTTGGCGGGAGTATGGAGTATGCTTCACCAAATACTTAAACACACTGATCTTAAAAATGAACACAAAATAGGGATGAAACATATTCCACCCTCCTGTATACAGTTGCCCCTCTCTACTACTGCAGGAGGCGCGCCAAATACCAAGAAACCCAATAAATACAGAGAATATAACTATACAAGAAAAAAAGAATATTGAAATAGAAATAAGAAAAATTACAGTTGATCATTCAAGAAAAAGAAATGCTGGAAAGTATTCTTTACAAATTTACCTAAGAGGCCGATAAATAAAAAATCAAAGAAAATAAATAAAATTTGGATATGCAATAATTACTTTATTTAGTTGTTTTCTATGGTTTTAAGTTTAAAATATATTATCTCTACTTTTGTATAAGCTAACACGTTTCTTTCCCTATAATCTACGTAGTTTCTGAAATTTTTGTTTAATAATAAATGAACTAGTAAACAACAAAGTAGGTATAAATAATTTAATAAAGTAATGTCTTGTTCTGCGAGGCTCCTTTAAAGTACCTAGTGTTTATTTCATTTAAATAATCTAAGTATGAAAATCTGGGAACTTACTTTATAGTTGCTCTACTAAAATTGCAAATTTTTTACTTTACACATTGTTTCCCTGTAGTTTTCAAATGTCAATGTCATTTATTGTTACTGTTTCTCACTCTTTCACAAGTTCTATGATTTTGTATAGAAAATATTATTCCATTCCATTGCAAAGAACAGACCACTAGATCTTTCGGCAAAATACAGTCGCGTTAAACAGCTCATCTTTTTAAAAAGGCATTGCAATACATTTATTTTTTTTCTCATAAATCCTTAACTTTTCGAAAAATCTTGACGAGATCAAAAAGTTAGTAAATAAATGGGGCTTTTTAGACATATTTTGAAAAGGAAAACATTTTATCGAGAAAATAAATTAAGTGCAAGAAAAAATGTCATAGGTGTTGATTATTTCAACCCCTTGAAAAAATTTCAAAATATGTAGTTTTATTGACTAATAACGTTCTCCATTCTCCAAGTTTGGTTTCTTTAGCTTGATATACATATACAGACACACCCTGTATATTTACAACCAATTTTTGGAACTTAAGTAAATTTAAATAATATATCAATTTTAATACAGCTTAATTTAGATTTCTACTACTGGCATTTTTCAGAGACTCCTCAAACGTTTGCAAGTACCTTCTGCACGTTTCTTACTCGATTTTTACACATTAACCGATGAAACATTTAATTTATGGAGACAAGTAGGTGTATTATTATCTTGCGGTAAATATTAATAACGCGTGGTGTTAGTGTTTCGCTATAAAAAGTTTAATTGCAAACAGGTGCATGTAGAACCACAATATTTACGAACATTTTTACCATGTGGGTTTTAATAAACAACGCTCTATATCATACATAGTGAAAATAAAAATATTATATGTGATATTAGTATTAGCGTATGCGATTGGATCTCGTAGCTAAAACCAATGCAAATAGACGTTCTCGATAACGGCCATTCTAAAAACATACCTATATATTTGCTTCTTGCTACCAGAAGTGCGTTTACATCCACTGGAACATGAATGCGTTATAAGAACTTTTAAATGATTGTTAATAGATTTCAACACAAAAATATAGGCAGACCAGTCTAATGTATTAATAGGATAAGACACTTTAATGAAAATTATCAGCAAAACTGTGGTCGTTTCGATTTATTTCATCCACTGGATACAATCTCTGTGCGTGCCAATAATATCCCAGAAAGTTAAACCTACACATTTCGATCAATGCGGATAAACCAGTTTTAAAATTAAAATATGTACAAAGTATCAAACTTCTTATCATCGTCAAAACTCGATAAAATGCAATATCTTTTAGCATTTGCAGGAAGTTCCGAAAAGGTCAGGACACCGTATGGCAAGATTTCTGGGATCAATATCAAGACGATTTAAACTAATTTACATACATCGGGAGCTTCTGAAATAAGTGTTATCTTTCAAAGAGATAATAGAGAATGTAGTCTACAATGTTATATTTCCCAAGATAAGAAATTACCAGCCCAAAGAATTAAGTATTGAAACATCGCCGAGACAAAATTAATTTAAATAGAAATAAACTAATTATACCTTACCGCCGAAAATCTAGAGAGTAGCTCATATAAACCCGCTCACAATTTATAACAGTCGAACAGAAAAATATATGCAGCCCATATAAAATTGTAAGTGTCGCATATCTCTGAGAGCATATTCGATTACAACACAGCTTCTGCTGCAGCAAATACGCGTGCGCCAGACCGAAACATTCAATTTCTGTTGGTTATGACGAGTCCCATTTCCAGCGCTATCATGGGCGTGCGAAGAGAAAAATTCCGAGTATATCTCCGATAATTTAATTACGAATGTAATTAATTTATTAGTGATTTTGTGTTCTTAAGAATGGCGAATAAATCAAGCTCTACAGTGTATTTTCAAAATCGTAAACGACCTAAACTAACAGGTGAGGAATATCGGATGATGACATATATGAAGGAACTAGGTTACGAGGTGAAAATATGATTGTAAGTGATATTGAAATATGTAGTTCGTTAACAATAATGTGCGTGAGTAGTGTATATTATTATGCAGTGCAAAAATAGCGGCAAGGTACAACTGCGAAACAGATAATAGTGGAAACTCACACAAGGAAAAGGGTATTTTAAAAATAAGCTTCCGACAATAAAAAAAATGGGTTACTATATCTTCACTTATTACACTTTGACGAAACATGGATAAATGAAAGTCATACTGAAGGCGATACGATACGATATAATAAGTGTTAATGTGTGACCGCTATAGTGACAGTGCTTGTAACCAATAGTGAATAGCGTGTAAAGCCTTTTTTTCTTATGGATGCGAAAATCTCGAATATTTGCGCAATTTATTTATTGGTGGGAAAACATCTACTTTTAAGGAATTGTGTCAACTATAACATTTTCTATCATTTTCATCATGAAACTGTTATTGACTGTCATGGCAGATTGTCAGAAGCTGAAAATAAACTTATAAACACCAAATATAGAAAGTATCAATAGTATTTGTACTGATTTGCAAAATTTATCAAAAGCTCAGATTCTCTCGCCGTAAATAATTAAAACAAAAATTGCAAAATTCGCATAAATATCCGCGCCCGTGAGTAAGTCTTAACTGTTAAAGTGTGACATTCGCGGAGTGCGCATCAGGTAGGTGTAAGTGGAGAAGATGACACGGAGGAACATTTAAAAGAAACTGATGCTAAGTTCATTCGACGTTAACTTATTTTTGGTAATTTTGTGTGCTTTGATCGAGCCCTTCTCAAGTGATAGGTAATCATGACATCTGCAACCTTCATCTCTCGTACTTTATGTGCTGTGAATTAGTCACTTTCTATTATTTTCGACCTTGGGTAATTGATAACACAAGATCAAAAACTAAATTTGAAAATAACTCATTCTTATTATCTGATGTTCTAAAATTGGCAAAAATCGCTACATCTCTGTTTACTAAAAATAATGGATGTTATGTAATACCATTTTTTTTATATATTTTCAGGTATCAACAATATTGTGTGAAACTAACTACTCTGTGGGCTAAAGCCCCAATCAGCGTTGAATTACACCCACAATATCTACCCATATATTCTTTATTATTAGCTTTTGTAACATTTTTTACTGTTTTAGAAAGGCATTTTAAGCTAATATGTTTGGTATCAGACATACATATGACTTTGATATATATTAGCTTAAAATACCTTTCTAAAACAGTAAAAAACAATTATTTTCATTGTATTTTTTGTATATTTTTTATATATCTGAGCGCCTTCAAATGTAGTCCGCCTATGAACTGTTGCTCCTCGCACGTTTCGTCCGTCGCGCTAGTCCACAAGCTAGCGATGAGTCACTCTCTAGATTTTCAGCGGTTGGGTATAGTAGGTATAAAACGATATTAGGTACTTTTAACTTTTACAAAAGTTACTGAAATTTTTTCCACGAACATAAACTATAAGCATGCTTCTAAACGACGGTGTTCCGCAGTATTTAGACACATTTAGTTGATTAATGAAAACTGTTTATTTTCACCTCTTCTATTTTGAAAGAACGCACTTATTTCAGACACCCTGTATGTTTATCGAACTGATTGTCCAAAACCGTTACAAGACAAATTATCATTTTATATTTAGGCACTGCACCTTTGACCTATATTATAATCAGTTGAACTAATGTACTAATTATCACCATATATTGTGTAGTAAAATAGCTATTTATAAATAAGTTTTGGAATAACATGTTCTACCATTTAGTTCACATTCCATAATCTATGAACACATCAATTATTGCATTGTATTAAACATTTAATTGATATTTTGTCATTTTATGAACAAGATTATCTTCATGACTGTGTCAAAATACGAGTAACTTCAGATTGTCACTACTCGCTATTGAAAATGAGAAATCCACACTAAAATTTCAAAAGGATTTGCATCGGATCTCACTGCCCATTATATTTGTTGATTGTTGACAAGTTGAACATTTAACACAGTAAAATTCGTTCTTTGTCAAAATAATGTATAGGACAAATATAAACAAATTGTAAAGAAAAAAAAATGTTTTATTAAACGAAATATCACTTGATCTTTATTTTCTGATAAATTCGAAAATTCATGTCTTTCCATTTAGTCCAGTAACAACATACATCAGACAGACCTTCCGTCAGATGTGGTAGTTGTAATTTTTTGTTGAGTTGTTTATGACGTTGACCCAAAAAATAATCCAAGTTTTCGACCTCGTGCGCCGAACGCAACATTGTCAAAAATCCAAAAAACCACGAAAATTTCTACTGTTCTTCAGTTTTTGACGATTTTAACCCTGAAGCACTAGTTTTTTCGATTATAACCTTAAATGAGGTACTGTCATACAAAATATGCTTACCGAATTTAGTTAAATTATATCCAACGGTTTAGAAATTAAAGTTTAAAAACAGATTTTTTTTTAGTTTTTGACACGCTGTAGCTGAACAATAAGTTTATTTAACTAAATATTTAGGTACATTTTTAATAGCAAATAGACTCTAATTAAAAAGTTCAATTATGTCTGCTATATTAAGTAACGTTATGGGAGAAAAACACTCATCTCGGAAAGCCACGAGCCGCCACTGGTGAGAGTTAATTCAAATAATTGTAAACAATTTTCACAAAATAATATCAATCGACATCCTTATTATATATAAATAACATCATGTTGCAATATTTAAGTATTCTTTGTGACGTACCTATGACAATTATCAACAATTAGAAACAATCAGTTACCTGTGACCTAGTTGTCGTTTAAATCCCCTAACATTATAGTAAATCGCAGTGGTAAAAATGTCCATTTCGCTCTCAGAAGCATCGCGTTTTCTGGCGCTCGAAAGTGCATCTGGAAATTCAAACTTTTGCTGTCCAGAACTGTTAGCCCTGGCACGCATAATTTCAGGCGTAATCAAAGGTGTAAGAGGATTTTTCACTTCGAACGCGTCTTGAGATACTTCAGGCATCGTTATTCGTAGAATCACTACACAATACACATCACACACTGACTGTTTATTCCTGCAAACTTTATCTAATGACCGCACGCTGTAGCAACTTCGAGGGTGTCAAATTGATAAAAGAATGTTACCATTCACTTTATCACGAATTTGCCAATAACGTAACACTATCAGTGTTTCGTATGCCGGTCAAAACTCAAATCAAAATACAAAATGAATTGCTGCAAAATTTTTGTGTATACTCGCGTCAAGAATTCAGACGTCTTACGTCACTGTTGACGTTACACATTTGTTTTTATTGTCAATGTAATTTTCGATACTTGGTCGCGTTAAAAACAATCATTTTTTACAATTTAGTGTAATATATAATGCAAACTTTTAGTGTAGTATATAGTTTTATTACTATCAGTTGCAGTTTCTTAAGGGCGCCGTATTCCTGAAAAAGTGTTTTCTACAAATATAAATAATTTTAGACATTTAAGAACTGAATAATATAGAGTTTAGCAAATAACAAGGATGTTATTTCATGCCACCTGCAAATATTCAAAGGTACCGAAGTAAAATCAATATTTAACATCAGAAAGCGATCTATCCAATGAATTTTTAGGTACTGAAATCTTTCAACATACGTATTTTTTTAAATTCAACTATAGATGTAAACATTGTTATAACATAAACTTACATAGTTCTGCATATAAGATTGTTCACTTTTGTTTATAAGTATGTGAAAATAATTGTTAAAATGTGGGGTTAGAATAGCGAAATTATGTGTGTCATATAAATGCATTTTAAAAGTTATTACATTATTTGAGGAAAGTTTAAATAGTAAAAGTGGATAAACAAAACATCAATAATTCTATTTTTGATATTACTTTTGCTCTACGAGTTTTATTTTTCGAGATTTCAGTACCTAAAAAACACCACAAATTTGATCATTTTACGGCGAGAGATACGGGCACCTTAAGAGTGGGCAATGGTAGACACATTGGTCAAACATACGGTCGCGGAAGGGTGTAACCATCACCGGTAGGCATGTCCTTAGAAGCAATAAATTATCTGGGCTGCAGTAAAAAGTGACACACGCTCGACAGAGTCGAACTCGGACTTAAGCTCGGCGTATTAGGTAAAATAGGTATATCGGAAATAAGAATAGTCCGTGGCGTCGCGCGGACTGTTAAAATTAATAATGCTTAACATATTGTTCCAATTCATGACCATTTTAATATTAGCTCAGTTGTAACACTATATATTATTTGTTACTAACATCAAATAATTTGACAAATATAATGAAAATTATATACCTATAGTTGTGTTACTACTGTTACTCATAAAATACAGGGCGTCCCTGAAATGCATATACCAGTGAATCACACTATATTCTTAATATAATAATAATAATAATAATAATAATAATAATAATAATAATAATAATAATAATAATAATAATGGTTATAAAACAACAAAGCGTCGAACGATTAAAATTAAATTTGGCATATGAAAATATATTGATACAATACTTTTCCTGATGCAATTAATGTTAATTATCAACATGCATAAATGGCTTAGATAATACACAAAAAAATATATATTATTTTTTTGAGTGAGGTATCTAGTTTGTCACAATTTATTTTCTAGTAAAAGCCAAAACTTTGTAGAACAAATTCTCTTCCAAATTTTTGATAACATAGTTAGGCGGTGTTACCCACTATTTTCAGTTTTTAGAAATTATTTCTTTAGTTATTTTTTTATATTCGCATGTAAGTTTGTACGTCGAAGCTTTCTGTTGTAAAACATTTGTTTAATGTTGTTCAACTTTTTGTAAAACATGTATCAGTTAAATTGTTTCCATTAGTGAGTAAGAATATTTATATTTTATATTAAAATTTATGTTTATGATAATCAATATAAATGTAATACAAGACATATACAATTTAGGTACTTAATACCTAGTTCGTGTTTTTTTATTTATTTCGTTTATACAACAAATAAACTTATCAATAAATATTTTGGTTTTATTTGAAGAATTAGGATTTTATAGTAAAATATACAGAAAGACGGCAAGATGGAGTCTGCACGCGGGCGGCCAACACCCTATGAACGACCCTGATTAGTGTACTTTAAAAAAAAAAATGAAACTAGTATTTCTACCTTAAAAAATATTCTCGCACATTTGTGCATTTTGTGAAAAGTTAAATACTAGAAAAATAAAAATTGTGTATTTATAAACTTTTAAAATCAATTCACTTATTCAATAATAATTGATTTCTGTAAGCAACAAAGTGATGAAGATAGTTATTTATTTTTGTTTGGCTGTTTCTTTTCTATTAATAAGTATATATTCTTGTAAAAATATACATTATGAAGCATTATGGTTAATTTATATTACATACAATATTAAGTTAATTATTATATGTATAGACAAATAAAAAGAAATAGTACATAAATACCGAATTATTGCCGAATTACCGAATTGCGAATTTTACCACAAACATGATATAATTGTAAAATTCACGTAAAATTCGCGAGGTAAGCGTAAATGGGCGCCGCCGGCTCTGATACCACTAGATTCCAAGCCTGCAATCCAGAATAGTGGGGAGAGCTAAGCCGTTTAACAAGATTATTAGAGATATCTCTGGATTCATAGGATAAAATAATTAAAAACTCATGATTTAGAATCTGCAATATATTGCTGAAGTCCGATTTCACTGATTTCTTGTATATGGTTTGTCTAATAGACGTAATTAAATAAAATAGTTTAAAACTGGTCCTCAGCGCCATCTATACGAATTTTGTTAAACTACATAGGTGCAAAATTATTTATTTGATTTAAAAAATAACTCGTTGATATAAAGTAAATAAAAAAATAAAGGAATTAATCCTTGAATAGTAGTGCAAGTCCGAAATTTGTTAGATTTTCATTATTTATCTCCGGTGCATAAAAAAAAATCATTAAATTTGGCATCTATATCAGGTACCATTGCCCACTCTTAAATATTTTGATGAAAATATAATGAATTATTCATTTGTTCGTATGACGTAAGTCGTCTGAATTCTTGTCGCGAGTATACCTACCACATCCGTCGCATGAAACGAGGATTTGGTCGTAACATAATATTCTATAGGTTCTTTCTTTTCCAAATAGCAGTAATTTCCAGTAATCGGACTATATTTGCCATGCGCAGTAGCAAAATTATAAATTATAGTAGTCCGCTTTTTCAACTTTACTTGAAAATCAAAATATTACTAATAATTACCGTTCAACCAATTGTAGTAATTATATATGGTAATTCTAAACAAGCAATTACTTCATGTTGAAAAAACATTTTGCTACTGCGCATGTTAATAGTCCGATTACTGGAAATTACTGCGATTTGGAAGGAGCATTATGAGAGCTTGTATTTAATAGACATTTTTATATGTACAATCGTTTGCAATAATAATGCCACTCTCTTAAAACAGTTTTTGAACTTCGGGAAGTTCTGAATAGATATATCATTAAATCTCTCTTGGTAAGTGAAACAACTAATAACTAATGTTAAAAATTTAAAGCAGATTTCAATATGATACGTCACAAGTTCAAAATAAATAGCAAAATTCATTTTAGTGAGTGTCATTAATATTGCAAAGGATACGAGTAGTACCTCTTGTAAATACCTAGAACACGCAGGTGTACAGAGAATTATTGACAGGTAAATTCGTACATGGATGAATTATATTTTCTAGTAAAAACCTCATCATCCTATTCTTGTAATCTTTTTATTACTTTTAGTTTATCTTTAGATTAGAAAATGAATACATGTTCTAATCTGACTGATACCTACATAAATCTTATCTCTTGCTTCATTCTAATCATACCACTGTATAAAAAATCGACACCAACATAATTATTATTTACAAAACTTACTACCACAGTTATTACCTAATTTAAAAATACTGTGTAAAAAAAGACGTGTTTTCCGTTAATGAATTCCAAAATGATTATTGATTACCATATGATATTGAGTTCCAGGAGAACCATCCTGTATACAATAATATACAGATTTATCGCAAACATATTTGAATTATTTTATTGAACTTATAAAGTTTAATATACCTAATAAAAATTTAACAGATAATAAAATGTAGGTATATTTTAAACATCTGAATGTTTCTTAGAATATATTTCAACATACTAGGTGTTGAATGCATTATCAGGAATCAGAATACTTAATATTAATTCATCATCCTGTGAAAAATTCATTAATATTAATAGATAGACAGTAAGTAATTGACGCTATGAATTGCAAATATAAGGCCTGTTACCTATATCTCCCCATAATAGGCAAAGCTAACCTGCTAGCCTTAATTACCTATATATGAATAAATGTTTATAAAATTGAGAAGATATTAAAATTAGGAACTTCATAAGTAGGTAGAGGTATCTATCTACACGTGTATTTCTTGGTTACAGCTATTTGTAACGCAAAACTAAAACTAAACTAGTTTAAGCTTCGCTTCCGTGACTTCATTAAATATAATCAAACTAAAACTATCTATCGGCTTAGCTTACCTCTGTTTTGCATGTCTGTACCACTTCTTTCCAACAGTATCAGCACGTTTCTGTATTTGGGCATAATCATCCATATCGAAATTGATATTATCACCGTCTAGAGATTTGTTCAATATCGTTTCCAAATTACCACTAGAACCAAGAAATTAGGTTATGTATTCATTCACTGCAGACCACAGAATATATAGGTAGTACACTGCAGACCGTACGTAACATGAATTGGGTTTTATTTGTAATTTAACACGTTTTGGATAAGCAATAAGCATGTACCAGACTTTAAAATAGGGATAGTTATTTTCGGCCTACCAATCAGAAAATAAATCAAGAATGAGAAATGCTACAAAACAAAATTTTCAACAACTCCAGTGCCGCAACCGCATGTACACCATACACGCACATACACTGCATAACAGTAACAGATAAGGACGTTTTGTTTACTTGATTTGATTATAATTAAATTGTTATGGATTCATTTGCTGCGTATAACTTGAAGACGAAAACATTAAAATATAAATTTTCATGTTTTTTTCTTAATCTTTTACATAGAAAAACACATAATCATTTATTTAAACTCTATTCTATAGTAAAAATGATTTTCATAGGTTTACTTTATCTGTGCATGCGCAACCGAGTCGATAGAGATGTGCAATGTGCATGAGTGCATGTGTGTTAATCGTAAAAAATAGGAGTAACTAAGTCTAAATTAATATTTGAAACAATCCACTTTGTTAATTCATTGAATTTGGAACTAAATTAACTAATAATGTAATAGGTTGTAAATAAAATTTGGAGAAGCAATGTGACGCATATGTAGCTCTATAGGCAAATAAGAAACACTGAAATGAGTGACATGTACGCGCCTACAGACACACGAACATTTCTTGAGATATGTACGCGCGTACATATCCGTCGGTGTGTAGACAATATCTCTAAAATATCCGTCGAAGATGTATTCAGTCGCTGCTTGAATTTTTGTACGCGCGTATGTACAAGTTGCACATACATATCTTTCTGTGTGTAGCCAAAACGGACTTACGTATCGCGAATAATATCAGTGCGGTTCGTGGTGTCCACCCACGTGTTAACTGTTATTAATTTAAATCATGGCTGATAGTACGAATTATTCGAAGGAATTTTTAACGAAATAGCATTGCAGATCTCCGGAATTATTTTACTTAGCGATTGAGGTGAGATGATACTAGAAAATTTCAAATCTTCATAATTCCTTCCATAGGGTAACTGATAATCTTTCATGTGGTAATATGGCAGACCTCATGCACGCGTGTCTTGTTTCTATAGATTAGTGGTGTTACTAAATTTAAAAGTAATACATAGCTATCTTCATCCATACCTACGGAGATAATTTCGATAATCATCCAGTTCTAAACGAAGTTCTTCCAGTAGATTTATATGTGAAAATCGATTACGCTGCAACAACCATTTTTTTACCCATTTACTTCGTGGCCTTTGTTTATTTAATAATCGGTATTGTTTCTTTTTTATTATGCACACACACGCCACTGCTAATAAATTTAAATCGTGATTACTCACTGTCGCCATGTTTTTAGCGAATTGAATAGAAAATTATCAAAACGTGTGTAGGCAATTCGAATAAAACGTACATGTACGCGCGTACATATCTCAAGAAATGTTCGTGTGTCTGTAGGCGCCTTAAGATATATGGAATGCTCAATGCTGTATTATATATTCTGTGTGGAATGCGTTTAGTAAGGGTTTAGTCCATTGCGCATCCAAATAAAGGTACCAAACCTAGGAGCACAGCTTAAATAACGTGCTAGGAGTAGACAAAAGGAGGCACATGAAACTCAACAAAGACATACTTCATTGGTTATGTATGTGGGTGCGAGAGAGACAACCATCTGCGCGTACGATATGAATTGTGTTCTTAATTTCCCATTTTCCCCATAATTTTGTTTGTAAACACGTCATTGGCGTACAGTGGTTTCTTCTTTTATCTTGTATCTCGTTAGTGTTATTCTTTGTGTATTTTTGTGGGTGTTATTGTTGGAACATGTCATGTTTTATAAGGGACTATAAAATTAACCAGCATATAGCACGAAATAATTCTTCATATCCAGAATTCAATTTAATTTCAATTCACAATCTGCTAAGCCCCTACTGCTCCGCCATTACTAGAGGCACAAAACAAAATATGGCGCTGATCATGAATAATCCATTAGCGCAGCTTTTAGCGCATTCCAGTCATCATAATATAAAATTACATTTCAGTGGTAAGAAACAATAAGATAACCAAGATAACACGAAAAAAAGTTATGGGCATAGATATGACAACTCTTTAAAAATAATTTTAGGATTGCTTTTGAAATGCTAACGTATTCGTTGTGAAATCTCCTTTCAACTTTTAACATATTTGTTCTTAGTTGCTTCACTCGCCAATAGAGATTTTAATTTTTACTCAAAAGTCAAAACTTCCAGAAGTTCAAAAACTGTTTTAGGAGTGTAATTATTGCAAAAGCATGTACACTGTACACAAATAAAAAAATTTAGTATTCCATGGGTGTAGGCAGAAATTTTCCTAGGGGGGTGAGAGAGAGTCCTAGGAGGGGGAGGGGGAATGAGTACCGAGAGCCAGTTTATTGAACAAAGGATATGGTACATAGGTATGGGTCACTGAAATGTAATTTTATATTTATGACATTTCAGTGGTATGGGTATATGAAATTGTTTTTAGTTTTAGGTGCAGTGCGCATAACTGATTACTACAGACCACAAAATCTGAATATAATATATTCTGTGCTGCGAAGAAAACTATAATAATTTGCTAATTCCTAATAATAATATAAAGGTAGTACGTATATGGTCTCATTTTTGTGGGCAAAACATATACATATACAATATATGTACAATTTTATACTTTGAAATGAAGACTAGCCTAGTGTCAGTGTTCGTTATTATGCAACCAGTTATACTTGGAGCGTGTAGCACAGTTTTTAAAAATTAAATTAAGAGCACATAAATAATTTAAATTTTTGTATTAGTAAGTTATAAATTGCTAAGGGTTAAATATCATAACATAAACAAACAGAAAATAATCTTACCATTTTTTCATGGAATTATTTTCTTGATTACCGTGGCAATTGCATCTGAAACAAATAATAGGTAGATACTATGAGTGTAATGATGAACGATACGTATATAGAATTTTCAATAATTACTCAATTTAGAAACTATTTTAAAATATTCGTATTATCTGCAAGAGAAAATGTATATGCTGCAGTTGGCAATCCTGTCATTATCATGTTTATGATTTTTGTATTGTGTTTGTGTTGGTAACCTTAAAAGTATCAAATGCAAAGGCAAATGTTGTCTCGATGGGCAAATGTCAATAAAATGAATGTCATTATACTTATATCAAAATAAAAATTTATTAGGTACTACTTATGTGTCGAGGTCAAATAAACAATTACTGATAATTCCTATCCTGTATTGTTAAAATCACAATTTAATATAACGCACGAAACTATCCTAGGTAAGCGGAAATATTTATTTTACTTGCTTACCCTGGTCTATCTTGCAAATTCAGCATTTTTACTTGTTCAAAAATGCCATATATTTATATTCTCTTTAAGATTAATTTGTATATTTTCAGTTAAAACATGTCTTCAGAAAATGGAGAACAAAAACCAACTATACCAACAAAATCATCAATGGAAATTTTATCAGAGCTTTTCAGTACATTTCATGCAGAACCACCTTTGATAATAAAAAAAGAAAAATCAGAGGAATCAAGTAGAAAACATAAAAAAAGTAAAAAAAAACATAAACATAAAGACAGAAAACATAAGAAAAAAGAAAAAAAGAAAAGAAAAAATAGTAGTTCCTCATCTGAGGATTCTGAAGTTGATTTGGCAAAAATCTTAATAAAACAGGAAAAGGATACATCAAAAAAGAAAATTAAAGTAGAGAGTACTGAATTAGCATTTAATGTAAATTTAGAAAACTTGAATAAAGAACGAGATGTGGAAGATTATTCAGAAAATTCAGTGGATGATGAAGAGAGTGATAAAGCTAGAAGGAATAAAATGGATATCAAAAGTTTAAAGCTAAATACTATTTTTGAGTCGACTATAAAAGAAATTCAAGAAAAAGTAAGTAAGAAAGTAGATGAAGAAGGTGAAATATCTGATTCGGAAAGTAGTATTAGTGATAAGGAATTGAAAAGGAAGAAAAGAGATAGGCATAAGAATAGTGCAAAGAAGCATAGTCGTAGCAGTAGTAAAGACAAAAGTGACAAAAAAATAAAAACTGATGATTTAAGAAATAAACTAAGAAGTGAACATAAATACAGAGAAAAAAGTCGTGAAAGGAATTCTAGTAAAGAAAAAGACCGATATAAAGATCATAGCGAGAAAGATTTCTATAAAGGTAGTTATCACAGTCGAAGGAGTGATGACCATCGAAGTCGGGACAAAGACAGGGATAGGACCAGGGATCGACAAAGGGATTATAGGTCTAGATCTAGAGAAAGGTATAAAGATTCATATAGCAGAGAAATAGAGGATTACAAAAGAAATCGAAACAGAGATAGTTCTTTTTATAAGGATGATGGATTTTATAAATCCCGAGAGAAGGATGATAGAGATGAAAAGTCACTTGGTAGAGATAGGTAAGCAAATTTTATTGTATTGCATGTCTATACATACCTTTATATAATTACAGTTCAATAACTGCTGTTACAAATTTATTGTCAGGTTTCAAAATTATAGAGCGAGTCATGTTTTAAACCCGCTCATCATTTAAAGCAGTCAACAATGATAAATACATGGAGCCCGTATACAGATCGTATAAAATTTTATGTGCTGCATAATTCGCTGAGCATATCCCATTATACAGTTTTTGCTACAGCAATTAAGCTTATGTATTCTCAATTTATATTTGTAGAGACATCTTGACGGACTTAGTTGTTCCATCTACAGCACTACCATGGAGGTGCGTGTTTTGGATATCTGTTTCCACTAATTTAATTGTGATTAATTTATTAGTGATTTTGTATTTATGTTCTTAAGAATTTATAATAATTTAAGCTCTACAGCGTGTTCTTAAAATCGTATACGCCCTAATCTAACAAATAAGGAATATCGAATGATAAAAAAATTGTATGAAGAAATTAGGGCACGAGACCAAAATATAAACGTAAGTGATACTGTTGAAATATGCAAGAGTGCCTGTGAGTAGTGTATCTTCTGCAATAAAGAATGACAATGAAGAATATACAACTTGGAACTGAAAGTATTGGAAACTCACGAAAGGAAGAAGATAGAGGTTGATGATACAAAATATGCAAACAATTCATAGATGGTATTTTAAATATGAACTTTGGACAATAAAAAAAATTCAAGTTGCTATCTCGCAGAATCAATTGAAGAATATATTTTATATACTTCTATATTATATAAACACTGACAACACATGGATAAATGAAGGTCATAAATGGTAAGAGGGTGGCACTTTCTTCCACATATGGAATTTGATGCTGTTGTGGTTATATGGATAAGGTACCCTATAATTCCTTGGTTTGTAGTATACCAAAATAAATCTCCAACCATCAGAGCATGCACACTGCATCTAAAACAAAGCATTTTCAACTTTATATAGGCATTATAAATGCAATGCGCATGCGTCTGACGGTTGGAAACTGTTTCTAACTGTTCTACGAACATAGCTGACAATTATGTGCTCAATTATGTGTTAAAATGTCATATCCGCTAAGTATGCATCAGGTAGGTGTAAGTGGGCGGTGGTTATTTTTGGTAATTTTATGTTCTTTATACCCTTCTCAAGTGGTACACCTATGGAATCTTGTCGCCTGCAACCCTCATCTCCTGTAATTATCTAAGTGCTGTAAATGAATCACTTTCTACTATTTTGAAACCTGACTTAGATAATAACATTTTATATTTATTTTTACTGTATTGTAAAGGAGTTTAAGCTGATTCAAATCAATTTTCCTATAATTCATTAGGTATAGGGGATATAGTGAAAGAGACCGCAGACACCGGTCAGTCTCTCGAGATAGAGAGGGAACATCGAAATTTGATAAGAAAAAACTGTTGGAAATTGCAAGAAAGAATGCAATAACTATGATGAAATCTGGAAGTCTGCCAGGTGCACTTGCTTTAGGACCCCAGGCACAAGAAAAAGTCATTGCTGCCATTAAATCAGGAGGGAAGACGATCGAAGAATTAACCGATTTTTGTAAAACTTTATCGAAGAAGGAGGAGTTAGGAGAACTATCCAGTTTGTCAGAGAAGGAGGATAGTGACAGTGAAACTGATAAACCATTTCATCATCCATTCCAAATTAAAGATAGGCCAACATCTATCACCATGAATATTAAGGTATTAACACTATTTTTATTGTATTATCTGAATGTTTCATTGGAATTTATCTGTTACAGAATTCAGTTCCATTACCACTAAAATCGACTGTGGAGCGTACTAGTGAATTAAGAATGCAATTTCCGGTTAGTAGCGGTCAGCAACACAGAAAGGGTGAGGAATGGCAGCCTGTGTCACCTCCGCCACTGAAAAAAGTCGAGGAGAAAGAGAAGACATCTCCAACACCAGAAGTCACAGTGACTGTTACAACAACTACTGTAACTACCAGTAGCACCACTACTAACATACCATTACCTCTGGAAGCACCTCCCTTGCCACCTGACCTTCCAGACATTTCGTCATTTGCGGCTCCGGAACCAGTAACTGTTCCTCCACCACCAAATGCACCACCAGGACCTCAAGCATTTCCCACACCGATGTTAGAGGTATTTAGATAATGGTTGAAGTTAATTCGTTTGTTATATAAATTAATAAGGTCCCATAACATGTTTTTTAAATGAAAAGGTGGTTTATTTTAATAAATGGGGTATTTACAGTTCAGTCAAACTGTCATCTGCTAAATTGTGTTGCCTTTGTAATACTTGTCTGTCCAATCAACTGAATTTCAATATAGAATTCTGTAATGTGATATAGTGTGGTGACACCAATGTTAATATTTGGAAACAAACAGATCACGCCATAAATGTCAGAATTTGACATTTGATATTGACACTATAATAGCTTATCTTTTAATAGAACCTACGTATTTAATTTGGTTTGTAAAAATGTACATATTTTTTATTTACTATTTTAAAACATTAAAATACGGGGCGCTGATACCGTTCCAATACTTCACACAAAGCTTTTGTGTCTAAATATTTTACATTTCCTGCATTTTCAATACTTACTATTTTATGTTGTATCAAATTAAAAATGAGACATAAACAGAAACATACACCTTAACAGATATTTGACATTGGACAAATGAAAACAAAAACACACAATTGTGAAAACAAGTTTTTTTTTCACAGCAGCTACTTTTTCCACGATCATGTCACTTTTGACATTAACACTTAACTTCAGTTAAAAACGTATTGAAAATTAATAAACTTGCAGTGGCAAATTGTACAGTTGATTTTGTGCAGTTAATATAAAAATAACTATTTTATAGTAGACTCCCTTATTATTTTATCAGTCAACTTTTCACAGTAGACTCCACTATTGTCTTTTAGTTATTTTTTTTTTTCAGTAATTTCATTTCTTTTTTAGCAATTTTTACGGTGAACTCCTTTATTACCTTATTACAGTTTAGTCAAATTATACATTGTTTTTTCGATAGACCTCATTATTTTATTACGGTTTAGTCAAATTAACATTTTATTAGAGTTAGGCACTCATTACTTTATTATATGTTAGTATTTTTGTTTAGAGTAAACTCCTTTATTACACTATCGTAAACATTTTTTTACAGAAGTCTCTCTCGCCGTTAAGTTATTAGTGTAGTTAAATTAAACATTGTTTTACGGTTAGAGTCCCTTATTGCCTTTTTAGCAGTTCAATTACATTTTATTCACACCCCTCATTACCTTGTTACAGTTTAGTCAATTCAAGTTTTTTTGCAGTAGTGTTCCTCGTTTTGTTAATACACTGTAGTGAACTTAAACAATGTTTTACAGTAGACTCCATTATCTTATTGACAGTTTAATACAATTTTTTTACATTAAAGTCTCTTATACAGTAAACTCCCTCATTAGAGTTTAGTCAAATTAAACAATTTTTCTTACAGAAAACTTCCTCATTAGTAGAATTTCATATGTTCAGTTAACTATTTCCATTTTTATTAAAAACAAATTATATTTGTAGAATTGATAATATTTTGAAATGTTTATAATGTATTACAAATATAAAATGTATATTGAAACTGCTGTAACTTTAACAAAAATATTTCTCGATATTTAAAGAAGCTAATTTGAAAATCTTAGTGAGGCCTATGTTTTTTCAAATTTTTTTCCGCAAACTGCAAAATTGTTCTCCATCTATAAAAGTTCTCTATATAACCACAGTACATATACCCTAAAGTTTGGTTTGGCTTGGGTCCCATGTCTGGTTATTGAGATATGAGATACCTGAAGTTTCATCACCACCACTGCCTCGAGTGATGAATTATTATAAGTAACTGTACATCCAATTTTACTTCACCATTTTCGTATCTTTATTTGCACAATTACACCAACTGCAAAAAAGAAAAATTTAATTTCTTTTTGCAAATACACCGTCGAAAGGTGTATTTATACTTGCAAAAGGAAAAGGTCTGGTGTAGAAACTATAAACAGAGGTGAAATGAAAGCATTTGCTCGTTTATTGTCTTTTGCACTCGAAAATTATAAACAAATTCTCAAGCATTTTACAACACTTGTAAAAAATATTTGGTTAATAATCAAGTAGTTAACGAATATGTCATCCTGACAACCAACTTACTGTGAAATACTTAAATATTTCTCTATTACAGCCAGCTGTTGATATAGGATCTATTGTTTCTCAAAGGCTGACTGCTATGAGGAGGCTTCAAGAGAATCCTAACGATGTACAAGCCCTTACCCAGATATACAAATCAAACAAAGAAGTATGCAGTACTATTAACGACAAGCTCATACAGTCTACTATGTATATCTTTATTTACAGATGCAGTCTTGGGCCACAAGCAAACAGCAGCCAGGGCAGTTTACGGGCTCTACGGGGGCCCAGATTTTAACCCAAGCCCAATTGGCATCTGGTTATCAAGCTTGGGCCAAAAAGGTAGTCTCACTTAAACTCAATATTTTTTTCCACAGGGTCCCATAGAATTTACCTATTTCCCACAGTTGCTCCTTAAGAATCATCCCACCCGCCTAAGACAAATTTTCAGGTTTGGATTTTTTCTAGATCTGAAAATCTAGAAATTGTTCAAACAGGCACAGACCATTTCTTGGTTAAGAGATGGAATCTGTGCCTGTGCTGTTTACAAGCTAGACTCGATGTACTTGGTCAGTGCAAATATTACTGTTTGAAATTTTTTAGTGACTTGTGACAGATTGCCCTTAAATGATATCAGTACTAACAATTCTAACATCTATGGTGTGTTATTCTTAAGAGCAGTGCCACTTTCAAAATTTATAATGTAAATTTCTGGCAAGGTTTTTTGACCACAGTAGGCTGTGAAATTGGGTTAAAAACAAATAGTATGTATGGTGAGGTGGACTTCATCAAGAACTCAATGCTAAAGTACAATAGGGTGTTTCAAAACAGGCATGGCAATATTGTTAAGACTGATAGAACATTGAGATATAAGTGGGGTTTTCTTAATAAACGTATGTTCTAGATCATGGGTCGGCAAACTTTTGTTATATGATAAAATATTGTATGTAAGGATTAGTGCGGGCCACACTTAGGTCATGCCATTTCAGCATACCCATAACATTTGTGTAGGTACTAATATTTGTTTTAAAGTAGTAGTAAGTGCGGGCGGCCTTAGCCTGGCAATTAGGCCACACATGGGCCCTCATCCCATCACCTCTCCACTATTCGCCCTCGGCCTTCCTCAAACCTACCCGACGCCCTAATGAACGCCAGGATCCTGGTCCATGGTAGGCCCCTCATCTCTTGCTTTTGCATCTCCTCGGTGCCAAAGATCCTATATCTTCCAAGAGCCGCACAATATCCTAGGAAATGGATAGGGGTCTCCTCCCCCTCTCCGCATTCCGAACATAAGGGACTATCCTCTAAGCCTATCAAATTTAAATGCCTTCTGAGTCTGCAGTGGTCTGTCAGGACCCCCACCATTTGGTTCAGGGACCTTGTGGGCCTGTCTACATCCCCAGTTCCTTCTCCAATTCCCTCCTAGTGTTTGATAGGCCCATTTATTAAGGGCACTATTCATACTACCTCGCGTGATTCCCAAAAAGGGTTCGGGTCCCTGGCACGGTGCCCCAGATCCGAGACGAGCTAGCAAGTCAGCCGTCTCATTACCGGGGATCCCTTTGTCTGGCCAGGGACTCCAGGGCATCTCCACAACTTGAACAAGACTGGATCTCGTCACCGGAGAGCTAAGAGCCCTGAGTGCAGCCTGGCTATCAGAGCAGATGAAGATTTTCTCCTCCACACAATTCCTTACTTCTTCCTTGCCTGCTACCATCAAAATAGCAAAAACCTCCGCCTGGAAAACCGTGGAGTGTGTGCCCAGCGAAAAGCTCTGCCGGATGTCCAGGTTTTCCAGATATATTCCTACCCCAGAAAACTCATTCCCTACCCAGGATCCATCTGTATAGCATATCAGAGATCCCGGGGGAAACATGTTCTCTGCCCTCTCCCACTGCCCTCTCGAAGGGAAAACAGTGGTATACCTCCTTCCCAACCTTAGTTTATCCTTTGCTTCAATAACCCTCAGAGCGGATACTGGAATCTCATTCTCCGCCCTTAAGGCTATAGCAGCGTGACCCTCCACACAATATTTGTTTTAAAAATAAAATGCTAATTATTTATTTTTATGATATTTATTTTAGTTAATAAAATCAATGAGATGTTTGTGACTGCATTTGACTTGCAAGTGTTTTTTAAATCAGCTTGCATTTTTTGAAGTAGAAACACGTAGTATTGCGTCTAAATGTGAATCTGATAACCGAGAACAGTATTTGTTTTTTCGGTAATTCAGAATTGAATATAGTTTGCTCACAAATATATGTACTACCAAACAGTAATTATTTGATGAGCAAACCTTTTTAACTCTTTGTAGTTGTCAGAATGCAAACTCCTATAGATATATAATCAAGTTAGTTTTTTCCTTAAAAGCTATTTTAAGTGTGGTATCACTTTGCAAATCTATCACGTTGATTTGCATTTCGCTGGGTACATTATCGATATCCACTGTGGCAGGGTATTCGAAAATTCCCATTTTTTGTGAGACCCTTTTTGAAATTGGCAAACCTTTTTTCAAACTCCCCTTTCCCCCACTGTTCTCACTCCGTTGCGTACGATACCGTCCACCATGTGAGTGCGGGTCACACCAAGACGTTTCACGGGCCTTTGATTGCCGACCGCTGTCCTAGATCATTTCTGAGATATAGGCATGTAAGATAATTTTAGAAAATCAAATTTTGTATGTATTTTTTTTTAAAGAATAACATATTTGATCCAAATTTGACATAGGTTTGTTTTTGGTGGTGCCGGACACGCTGGGGACAGTACAGTTTGTACATAGTAGAGGGCACTAATTGCTAGTATTTCTGCTAACATTTTATTCTCTAATTTTTTCTAAGACGGTTGGGGTGAATAAGAGGAATTTTAAATTTTACAAAAAAAAAAAAAGAATTCAAATTTGTGGAAAAATTTGTCTATTTTGATTATTTGCAATATGATGAATAAGAGGAAAACTTTTTTGTTTAAAATTTTACGGAAAAAAGACACTTGTACGAATAAAATTCTGTCATACAAACCATTTCGCAACCACTCTTTAGAGGAAGACGATGAAGCGAAATGTTTTGATTTTTGCCTGTGGATTGGAGTTTTCATCAACTGATTATGTTTTCGGACAAATCCACTTTTTCTACAAGTGGCATTGTTGCTTCGCAACAATTGCAATATTGGAATATACTGATAATCCTCATTTTAAAATACCATCTAGGTGGCAATATTTCAGATTCTTAAATCTTTGGGCACCCCGTGAACATGAAATGTTAATTTCATCATGGCAACCACATTTTAAAATCAAACAAAACTTTTTATGAAATGTCTTTTTCCATAAAATTAAAAATAAAAAGGATTTGTTTTATTTTAGTCAAGAAAAGGTACTCTTAGTAAATTTGTTATTAATGCATCGTTTTCGAAGCAAATGCAAAAAATTGTGGTAAAGTCAACCAGATGATACGAGTATCTGTAATTGTACTTATTTATCAAGTTTATGTGTAAACTCCGAATTCTTCCAATGATATGTCAGATTTTATATAACAGAAATTACGGTATATTTATTTGCTGATTTAAATAGCAATTTGTTCTTTTAGTGAATACGAGTATTATAATCTCATTAAAATTTTATTCTGTTCTGTTTGTCACACCCTACTGCTACACAATAATTGAAAGTTATACTAGTGCAGATGTTGACTTTTGGGAGACTGTATGGAGTGCCGCTACAGTTAAATGATCCGTAAATGTTCTTATAGTTTTCTGTAATGATATTCTAACCTCTACGTTGACTTAGCATGGAAACACATCACGTATACAAACAAACTTTATTCCACTACTTGATTACACAACGAATATACTTAAAAAAATTTCACAACAGTCAATGTTTACTTTGTTGTTCTTTTGGTATGCTCCACATGCTAGAAGATGTCATAATTATGTGTAGATAATCTTTTTGATCAGTTCTAGCCGATCTAAGTGTACCGGAATTATTTTGTTTTTATTACACCAGTTTTTCGACAATGTCATTCTATTACCAAAAATTTGTTTCTATTTGGCAGCTGCCATTCAAGAAGATTTTCAGTATAGCATCTAACTACTACTATGGCGCTCTTAAAACATGCTCCCAAAAGTCAACAGCTGCACATCTATATTGCTGGTATAAGTTTCTATTATTATTATGCGCATTACAAATATAGAGCAGCAACTAGCGCTCTACTTTGTACAAAAATACTAATACTAATAACATCACAGTGTTTGGCACTACCAAAAATAATCAATTTTTAATGAAATATATGTTGATATTAGAAAAAATTGCATCCAAAATTTGATTTTCTAATATTAAATGCTCTGTATCTCAAAAATGAGTAGGTCTGGGAAGAATAAATTTATTAAGGAAACCCCACTTATTTTTCAATGTTCTATCAGCCCTAGCAATATTTCTATGTCTTTTTGAAACACCCTGTAGAAATATGCCTTGTGTCTTGTAAAATATAAAGGTAGCATTGCTTAAAATAGAACATACTGTTAAAATTACTGCTGCAAAACTGCAGATGTTTATTTAGAAATGTTAGAAAAAATAATATATATCTGTTTTGCTTAAAATTTTCAAATTATGTATACAAAACAAAATGGCTACGTAAAAGAATGTATTTCTATATTTTTTTAATAGTTACCAATGCCCCATCTCATACTATGTATATATATATACTTTGTAGTATGATACTGGTATCATATTTAAAATCAATTTGTGACTTTAAATTACGGGCATAGTCAGGAAGTTTTGTTACAAAATTGTTTAACTGACATTCATGTTTTTATTATTTTGTACGAAATCAATCAAAATTAAGATTTTCTTTAACCACATTGAACGGTCTCACCTAACCTTTTCTGTTACGGATATTGCAATTAATCAAAATTTATCATTTGATTAATTTCTTCCCAATGAAACTTCCTGGGTCTTTATGGTAAAATTATTTCAATACAATAACAATAACAATATGCACTTTATTGTTTATTTAAGAAGTTGCTCTAGATAGCATTGACAAAACGTCTAGCAATGTTTTCATAAATTAGAAATCGAAGCAGCTCGGTTTCTAATCTATGAAATCTGCCACCTGAGAATTTGTTTCAGGCAATAATAATTATATCAAGGTGCACCAGTAGGAATCGTGGCGACCCACTAAAAGCTTTAATTGGTAAGTTTTTGTAAATGGAGGACTCATAGGAAAGAATGAAATTTAATTTAACTTGAGAATTTTCTGAAAATCTATTTGTAACAAGAAGTTGTCCTTGTCTTTGTTGCATCTATAATTTCTAAAAGTTGCCTTAGTTAAAATAAATTTCATTTTATGGTAAGTAACTTCCTTGACACGAAAATCTGTTTTCTTAATATTAATAAAATTAACAAATTTTATTATTATATTTTTAATGTTATAGTAAGTTTGAAATAATAACATTAACTAGAAAAACTTTCAAATGAAGATTTTTTTGCAATTTGGCATAACGTTCGAAAACTATGAATGCAAAATTTATTGGGGATTCTACTATTCATAAAGATACTATAGTCAGCGGCCGAAATTGTAGAGAGTGACTAATTGCTAGTTTGTAGACTAGCGCAACGGGCGAAGTGTGCGGGGAGCAACATTTCATAGGCGTACTAAATTTGAATGCGATCAGATATAATAAATATACAAAAATGGCAAAAATAATTGCATTACATAACATCCATTATTTTTAGAGTAGAAACAGTGATATAACAGTTTTTACCAATTTTGAAGCATTAGATAATAAAAATAATAATATTTAAAAATTTAAAGTTTTTATCATGTATTATCAATTACCCAAGGTCGAAAATAATAGAGAGTGACTAATTCACAACACAGAGATGAGTACGGAAGATACGGGTGGTATGATTACCTAAGCGTTCCACTTGAGAGAGTTTAAGCACACAAAATTATCAAAAATAAGTTGACGTCGGCTGAACCTAGCACATTAACAATTTACTTTAAATGTGCCATCTGTGTCATCCTCTACAAATTAGAATGCCGTCCTTTTGGACACTTAAGCCTTGTCCTCATGGACGCAAAATTCACAGATTTTTGCAGAAATTTTGCAACTTCTGTTTTAATTATTTATGGTGGAAAAATCTCAACTTTTGACAATTACAATTTGCAAAACTGTCAAACACTACCAATATTATTGCCCTTTTCTTTATTATGTGGTGTCAATAAATTTGTTTTGAGCTTCTGATAAACTACCATGGCAGTTTCATGATGAAAATGATAGAAAATCTTATAGGTAGTTGACAATATTTGCTACAAATAGATTTTTCTTTAGAATACACACACTATTTACTATTGGTTACTAGCACTGTCACTATAACGCTCACACATTAACACTTATTAGGTATATCATATCGTACCGCTTTCCGTACGACCTTCATACGTCCATGTTTTGTCAAAATTTAATATATTCTTCGATCCAGATTCTTATTTTTTAATAATTATTTTAAATAGTTTCTTTGCCATATCACTATTTTGTCCATTCTATCAGTATACTCTTTTCGATTTTATTTATACGGACTAAATTTCATCTTGTAAGATATAGCAATAGAATTTTTTTTTGGAAAACTAATTTTAAAAATACAATCTCCCTTCCGCGAGTTTCCATCACTTTCCGTTTCACAGTTGTACTTCTTTACCACTTTATTTGCACACATATGCTATTCTCGTACAATTTTGTTAATAAAATACATATTTCAAAATCACTTACACTCATATTTTGATCTCGCGCTCTAAACTCTTCATACATCTCTTCATCTGATATTCCTCGCTTCGATCAAATCACTAATAAAATCAATTACATTCATAATAATTAAATTAACGAAAAGATACACCCGAAATTTTGCCCGCCCGAACGATATACCCGCTCATGATAGCGCTGGAAATGAAACAGTTGGATCCGACAGTTCGCCGCAGCCAATCAAAAGCAGCAGCGCATGCGTAGCAGAAGCTGTGTAATTGCGCATGCTCTCAGAGATATGCGTCACACGATTTTGTAGGAAAAATATACGAGCTGCATGTATATTTCTTTGTGTTGACTGCTATAAATTGTAAGCAGGTTTATAACATTAGTCACTCTCTACAATTTCGGCCTCTGACAATAGTATATGTTCCTTTTTTTGAAATCTCATAATTAACATAGTTACATAACTACTACTTTGAAATTAATCATCATTATAACTTTTTTTGGTTAAACGTTTCAACATGTTGTACAGTTTTCCAAAAAGTGAAATCACATTAATGGATACATTTCATTATCAAATTTTAATGGAAGAATGAATCATTTCTTAACCCGTATAAATAAATAAGAGTAACTCAAAAAAATAGTTAGCCGTGTGTCAAAAATAAAGCATTTACGGATATGAACTCTTTTTTATCGGCCAAAGAATCACGTGTGCAATTTTGTCAGTAGAATATAGCAAGCAACATTTGGGATAAGTTTGTTAATATTGAGTTTTTGGTAGTTTCAGATGAACCATTATTTTTAAATGTGGAATAACTTCATAAATACCACCCTATACAGGGTGTTCCAATATTCTGTGTACAATCTATTGCCATAATAATGACTCCTTAATTTGGCAACTTGTTTTCAACTGCTGCTCTACTTCCAACTTTTAACATTAGTTCTTAGTTTCACCATTAATCAATTGAGGTCTAATAAAAAATCTATTCCGAGCTTCCAGTACTTCAAAAAATGTTTTGAGAGAGTGCCATTATTATTGCAATAGATTTTGTACATGAAACTACCAGCCTCCTAGGATCAATTTAACGCTATCCTCCGCATGGCATCAAAGTAGACCAAAAAAATGTTTATTTCAAATAACTTCGAAAAACCTTGTAAAGTTTTATAGTGGTATTGAGGCTATTACAGCTAGTGCTTTTGTTCGATAATTCATGGTTTTCAAGATTGGTTCAAAACTGGTTGCTGCCAGTAACAGACTTAATATGCACTTCCCAGCCCCGGCCGTGTGCAGAAGTTCAAAAATATGACATGATATTCCTATCTGTAACTGTTGTCGTGTTATTGAACATTGAAAATCATATTTTAAGATATTTATTATGCAAACGAAAATTACGATTATTAAAGTAGTGTATGAAAATGACAAGTATTCTGTTATTATATGACATTTATTTAATCAAATCAATTAAAATAAATGTTTTGTTAATAATTTATAAATGTTCAATGTTGCAGTAATTTGACAATGGTTAAAGATAAGAATGCCACAGCATATTTCTGCAATCAGAAAAGAAAGAATAATTCAAAAATTTAACAATACAAAGGATGCTTCTTGTACCCCTTCACTTCTACACCCCACTGTGCTTCCATTAACTTATTAAAGGGATTCAGTTACAGTTACATCTTTTATGAAACTTTATTTTCTATCTCTAATAATAATGAATAACCCTATACAAGGAAAATTGGGACACGCTGTATAAATTTGATAACTCTGCACTCTAATGAAGATTATATACTTTAAAAGAAACAGAACCAGAAATTCTGTGTGCTGAAGCAAAAACCTTATTTAAGGTACATACATATTCAGGTTATTAGTTAATGCTTTAGTTATCACTTGATAAAGAATAGGTGGTGCTCGTAAAGTAGAAACTGCAGAAATTTAAGCTAAATTCAGTGTAGTAAAAAAGAAATATAAAAAATAAGTAATCAAATTTAAAATTGATGTGCCTCACTTTCATAAAAATTGTAATCCAACTATTCTTAGGACCAACTTCAAACTGCAGCACCAGTCTCAGGTGGGATGGGAATGCACCTTTTACAAAAGATGGGTTGGAAACCTGGGGAAGGGTTAGGTAAGGAGAAAACAGGAACACTGGAACCACTACTACTTGAAGTAAAATTAGACAAAAGAGGTCTGGTAGCAAATGAAGAACAGAAAGGCAGAGTCAAAAAACAAAAGGGTCCAGCAAATGTAAAGAATTTACAGGGTAAACACCCAGTATCTTTATTGGGAGAGTATGCTACAAAGAGAAAGTTAGGCGCACCACAGTATGTGTTGGAATTTGAATGTGGACCAGATCATAAGAAAAATTTCCTTTTTAAGGTAATTTGTAGTATTTATACATGTATGTATTTATCCTTATACTTGAATTTTTTTTTAGGTTATTCTCAATGGTTGCGAATACAAGCCTAATGTTACGAGTAATAATAAAAAAGAAGCAAAGGCAGCAGCCGCAACGGTTTGTTTACAAGCAATTGGTTTATTGCCTAGTTAATTATAGGCAATTTTTTTCCATGTAAGCATAAAGATCATTTATATGTACACCTTTATAAGTTCTCTTTGATATGTATGATTTATAAGATTGTGATAATTTTATGAAAATAAACCATTGTACTTGTGTTAATTGACTTATTATCTTCATGACATTTTCTGGGAAAATTAACCATTCCCGAAAAAATAATGCAAAATTTATAGGTACATACCTATCTATGTTAGAATCTTCGGCCAGTATTCTTATTGAAATTTAAAAATGTTGTGTAGTGCCTATAAAATGGCACCCTGTGGTATCAAGGTAATGCAGTTTTGCAGGCTATTAAGTTATTCATTGCAAAGCCTGAAATAAAATTAAAATTCGACAAAATTTTTTTCAAATAGAAATAGTTAAATAAAATTTTTATAATGATACTACTCAGATAAATATCTACCCATTTAATCATGATCCGAAAGGTGCGTATAAATGCGGTAACTCACGCTTTTTTATCAACGTGCTTGCTACGAACCTACTACAATAGTTATTTAGTTTAACAAGTGCAAAAAGTAAGCACTTTTTGTACGAGTTGCATACAGTATTTTTTCTACGTTCATGCAAAAACCAAAAAATGTTATTTAGATGACACTAAGTCTAGAAAAATGTGACGTCGATTTGAAGGTTTATGTTTGTCATGATGACAAAACGCTGCAGTAGAATGACAGATGAGTGCAATAAAATGTTTATTGTTCTAGAGCAATAAAGAACCACTTTTTCCACTAAATATAGTTCAATGAAGTATTGTTTTTTGCATGAACGTAGAAAAACATTATTATTGTTTTATTTATTTGAACAATACGAGAAAGTAAACTTATCTGACGACGAAATATCTTTATATATAGTTTAAAGCAATAGCCCTTTACTTTGTACAGTAATCACGCGAAAATGTTAGTTGTGAGTGTATCTTTGTTACCTTTTTATAAGATACATATCGGAAAACTGAAATGTGTTTTATGGCAATTTTTTGCAAAGATTTCATTTTTATCAATTTTTTATGAAAAGCAATCGATCATCGCACTACAGTTTTGTATTTCTTTATAATAACAAATATTCTGTTTTAATTAATCACCATCAATATCTCACAAACAGAAAAAGATTATCTTATCAATGCAATCAGGAAAAGTGGAATCCAAATATGTAAACAATGTACAGGGCAAGATGGAGTAGCATAGCTTTTTCTAGCGGCCAGTTGCTACTCCATGCCGCATTAACAGCCACAGACATGAAGCATTCTACATTACAGTAGAAAACTATTGAAAACTATAGTGACCTGTATTGCGATTTGGCGATAACGATATGTTGCAAATATGAAATTCCAAGGAAACAACTACTCTGCGGACTAATGCCCCGACCAGTATTGAATTACACCTGGAAAACCCATAGCAAAGAGCTAAGGTCCCACGTCAGCAGCCCTCCAGACATATACCGGTTTTGAACTTGTTATCTCTCATCAGTATGGCTT
The DNA here is from genome assembly GCA_025584915.1 of Monochamus saltuarius. NCBI lineage: Eukaryota > Metazoa > Arthropoda > Insecta > Coleoptera > Cerambycidae > Monochamus > Monochamus saltuarius. Next base: position 10,086,269 of record CM046726.1, read on the forward strand.
AGGTGAGGTAACCGACAAATAATCTTAGGTATTTTAAATCTGTCTAACCCGACAGTAGGGACCATGAATAACACGGAGTAGCACATCTACTTCTAGCGGCTATTCGCCACTCCATGCCAGACTATAATAGCTACAGACACAAAGCATTCTAGGTGAGATGTAACTGGTCTGCTACTTTCTGCCCGGCCTAAGTGGCTCGACTTGCAGAAAGCGACCTACATTGTCGTAGGTACTTAACGCAGACATCTCGCCCTGGACGATGCGCCATTAAATCTATAAATGATACTGCAGGAAACAACTACTCCGCCGGCTAATGCCCCGACCGGCATTGAATTACACCTGCACTATCTGTGTGAACAGCCAAGAATCCTTGTCGGCCACTCCACCAGACAGACCGGTTTCGGGCTTGTTGGCCCTCATCAGTATGCCATAGGTGAGATGACCGACAATTGAACTGGCTGTTCCTAGATATGTAGGTTCACATATAAATCGAGTGCAGGTGTAACTGGTCTGCTACTTCCGCGGAGTAGTTGTACGACAATGTAGGTCGCTTCCTGCAAGTCAAGCCACTTAAGCCGGGCAGGAAGTAGCAGACCAGTTACATCTCACCTGCACTCGATTTATATGTGAACCTACATATGAAGGAACAGTCAGTTCAATTGTCGGTCATCTCACCACAGAAAATAGCGTTAGCTATATATTCTGTGATCTCACCTATGGCATACTGATGAGGGCTAACAAGCCCGAAACCGGTCTATGTCTGGTGGAGTGGCCGACAAGGGTTCTTGGCTGTTCACACAGATACTGCAGAATCAGTGTTGCCAATGGTGTTGACATAAAGTACACGCGGATTCTGTCCAAATTCCACAACTTTGCTGCCACACAATCCACACATTAGGGATTTTGATTTTGTTAGATTTATGTGGGGCTTATATAAGATTTATTTAATTTTTAAATTATTTAAATAATACAAGTTTATATCATAGAAAATATAATAATATATTTTCTATGGTTTATATATAAATAAGTTATATAAAACAGTTGAATAATAATGTCACATAAATAATTATTTTATTTTGTTGACAGCTTGACACCCAACCCATAGTCCATAGAGAACAATGCTAAATAAATAAACACAAAATACAAAATATGAATTCGAAATACTATGGAATAATTCTTACAGATGGCAGCTAGTTTCGACAAACCTTTCAACTCGAAAATAACCAACACTGTCAATTGACATTTGCATGTCCATTTTAAAAGACATTTACACGCAAATTCCACATATTTATGCATTACACACAAAAAAAATAAATTCCTCACAATGCGTGGAATTCCACGGCCATTGGCAACACTGCTGCAGATGTAATTCAATGCCGGTTGGGGCATTAGCCCGCGGAGTAATTGTTTCCTGCAGTATAAATATTCCAATCTAAAGATGCTTTATATTATATAGAAATATGATTAGGTATATTGTAGTATTGCATTTCATTTATTCTTTAGAGCAAGCTTGAAAAAGTTAGTTCGATACTTGATCGACAGCTATACTTCAAAAATAGAAATTGGATGTATTCAGACGAGGTCAGCCGCTGAGTAAGAAGTCAGCTAAATGCGTGCATTTGATTGGCCTGGATTTCTCTGCGGCTCAGCGGCTGACCTCGTCTGAATACGCCCAATATTTGGTTCCTAGCGGTTATAAATACCGTTTTGAAGTAATGTGATGCTAATTACCACTAATAGTTCAGTAATTTATGATTACCACTTAATACAGAGTAGAACCAATATACGCATTCAGAATATCCGTTTGAATACCCTTTTTAGCACACTTTTTAGTTTTTAGCACGTTTTTAGGTTAGTTTGGGTAGAGATTAAAAAAAATTACCGGTTTCGATAGTGTTCCGTAATTCAATCACAAATTTCAGTTACCAGAAAATACCAAAACCGTGGTTCTGGTAACACCCGTCAAATTACGGAATACACCCTAAGATTCGTGTTTCAAAAATAAGTCACGGAATAAATTATTCAGAAACGGTGATTATTATTTTAATCTCCTTCTGTTGTGTTAGTCTTTTACACAAACCTAGAAAAAATATAGACTGTGTCAGTGTCCTATTGCCGACGACCGGTAATTCATGGCTGCCCTAAAAGGTACTGGATTTTCTAAGGCAGCCATGAATTAGCGGTCGTCGGTATATGACACTGGCACCACAAACCTAGAAAAAATATAGACTGTGCCAGTGTCATATTGCCGGCGACCGCAAATTCATGGCTGCCCTAAAAGCACTGAAATATACGATATGGAATGCGTTAAGTCCCATTGCGCATCCAAATAAAGGTACCAACCCTAGGAGCAGACAAAAGGAGGCACATGAAACTCAGCAAAGACATACTTCATTGGTTATGTATGTGGGTGAGAAAGAGACAACCATCTGCACGTACAATATGAATAGTGTTCTTAATTTCCCATTACTTTGTTTGTAAACACGTCATTGGCGTACAGTGTGGCTTCTTCTTTTATCTTGTATCTCAGTGTTATTTCTTTGTGTATTTTTGTGGGTGTTATTGTTGGAACATGTCATGTTTTATAAGGGACTGTAAAATTAATCAGCATATAGCACGAAATAATTCTTCATATTCAGAATTCAATTCCATTTCAATTCACAATCAGCTAAGCCCCTACTGCTCCGCCATTGCTAGAGGCACAAAACAAAATATGGCGCTGATTATAAATAATCCATTCGCGCAGCTTTTAGCGCGTTCCAGTCATCAAAATTACATTTCAGTGCCTAAAAGGTACAGGATCGCTAAAACTTGGTTTTTATGCCAATTTACGTTGGTTGTATTGTAGCGTGAAGCTCATTTGTTTACTGTGATTGGTCACATTCATGTCACATTCTTTAAGAATGCTCTTCATAGGACGCCATCTTGTAAATCACTAATTTTCGAATTTTGATCTTAATATTCAATGAAACTGGCTCATTTTTAAAAAGGAATTATAAAATTAATATGTAAATGGCGGACGGTCCCTAACTTTAAGAAAAAATCAGTAATAAAGAAAAAAATAATAAAATATCGTCCAAGTTGAAATAATGGACCGTCCGCCATTCTATATAGAAATACAAACAAGCACTTCCTAAATATTTTACCTACAAAGCTTTATTTTTTTCTAAAAACGAAAATTGGCAAAACATATTTTCTGCTCCAGGAAGTGGTGCCATCTAGTAAGAAACTTAAGTACAATCAATCAAATATAATAATTTTAAAATATGCAACCAAATATACATCCAACAAAAGAAGAAAATGTGAAATATGGGGCCAAATATAAAGTAATAATAGACCTTATGAATGAACTAATGTAATTTATATTTAAGGGTCAAAATTGAAACATGTTTCAGAAACTATTCGATTGGGTCTCGGTAGCATAATATGATGGTACATGCATACAAGAAAAATCCAAACACCTGTGTTTAATTTGTCGTTTTTGCGGTGTTTTTTGCGCATTTTGACAATTTGAGTCGTCCTTATCTTTTATTTGAGTTTGAGTATTTGAAAATTGAGATTTACGCTCTTTTACCTCTGTAAGGTATATGGTAAAAACTGATTATTTTAGTGTTCTCAAATACTTCATATTATGAGAAAAACTTGTGATTTGTGAAATTTATTCAGGATGGGAAGGATTTAGAACTGGAATCTGAAAAGTATTTATCATCCAAAATAAAAAAAATAAGTGCAAAAATGCAGAAATAGAGGTAAGTACAGAGCTGATTTATTCAGTAAATGAAATAAGAGTAAATTTAAATTAAATATTTAAAAAGAATAATGTTATAAAATTATTAATTTAAGAAAAATCAAAGTTACAAAAAATTATACTTTCCTTCCTTTGCAAAAGTGGACCTTATATATAGAGTGATGTTTTATTTGGTTCCAAATATTTAATACACAGCAATATTTTATATAGAGCAACCATGAACTGTTATCAAATGAAAAATGATGGAAAGGTATACTAGATATATCGATGTGTAAATTAGGTACTCGAAAGGAAATGCTATTTGTGTGTAGAAATGTGAACTTTATTTTTTACTCAAAGCCTGTGTAATACTTATTGTATCACAATATTGTTAGAAATAAAACACATTCGAAATTCAACAGGCATTAAAAAAAATTGTTTTTTTGATCGAATAAATTAATCTAAAAAAATCTAATGACAAAGGGTACTTAATTTCAACACCTTATAACAGGACAAAGATAATAAAACAATACTCATCGAGAAGAATAAGCTGTTTTATCAGCTATATGCCTTGCCAAATTTCACTTCGTAATTTTAACGTGTTTGAAAGAAATAATAATATAATAAATATATAATAATATCTCTACCCCTCATTCTAATCACCCTCAGTTATGGGGTCATAACTCCTCAGGAGGGATTCGATTAAAAAATTTTATATGAAGAACTATTAAAATGGACCGTACAATTTACCCTCAATTTTTGTCCACATTATTCGGAATTATCCTGAATATATGCAACGGTAAAAGTGAAACCTGGAACGATTAAATAAAATAATTTTGAGTTTCCTGTTTTATTAAATATAAAAAACAGTTTAACAAAATAATATAAACAATATATTTTTATAATAAACTAAAACATTTTTTAAGAAACTACAGATAATTGTAAAAAAAGAAGTAATGCAAAAATACAATTTAGGGAATGAAAACAGATAAATACTTTATTTATTGCTGCATGATTTGCTATTATGGCACTTGATGTTGCTTTACATTTTTTGTTTACGTAATGTTTTTATATTGGCACCATACATACTCTTTGCCGTTGTACCATACTGAAACTGAAAATTTTCCAGCGGCACTTCTTTTTTTATATCATTTGAGGATAAAAAGTTCTATTTGCATAAATCAAATTCATTCATTAATAAAACCCTATAACAATATTTCGAAAACTGAAAATTAGTGGTGTTACAGCGTGTCAATTTTTTTTAAATAATTTGTTGTAATAACTTTTTTGTGAGCCTGATTTTTCCTAATTTTGTATATGTATGTATCACCAGTGTTCCGTTGTATTCATTTTCTTGTTTTCAAGACGTGCTTTGTTAATTTTAGAAATCGGGTTTGAGTAAGCAGCTGTTTATTTAACCCACATGAGTGTTTACAGTTGTTTTTCTCAAAAACGGCTAATTTTTACTTGGTATAACAAATGGATCATTTTTAAAGAATTCAAACTTATAAAAATGTTCAAACAAAAAAGTATTTAAGTCACTATTTAGGTGACCAGCCCTTTGATGTTGGAAGGTATGTGTCAAATTATGAACATAGGTATAATGCAACACTAGTGATTACATGTACAAAATTAGAAAAAAATCGGTACACTCACAAAAAAGTTATTAAAAAATAGGTATAAAAAAAATTACTTCTACTATGCTCCTACTATCAATCTTTGTGTTCTTTATTATAATCATATAACCTTCCTCATCTCGTCTCATAAAAATTATTTCAAAAACTACAACTCATCATTTATACATTTCAGACAATCAAGCTCAGACATGGTCAGTTATGGTGGAAATGAAAACATGATAGAAGACAAAGTTGTGGTGGAATTGTTACAATGACAAAAGACGATGTTAAATATGCTGGAAAATTTGTAAGTATACTATAGTATTGACTAAGAAATACCTACGCCATCAGTGCAATAAAAGAGATTTTTCTGAAAAGTAAAGTGGATAACTAGTTATGTTACTGTGTGTGAATTGATTTTGAATATATAAAAATGACATTAAACTCAGTTTCTTTTTAAATACATTTTCTAATTCATACTTTTCTTTTTCGTAGATTTATCGTAGAAGTGAAATTTTTTACCAGGATGACCTTGTTGAAACAGAAAATATTTGCAGTGAACGAGTATGTACTTCTAAAAAATATTACTAAGCAAACTTTTTATTATTTACTTTTAATTATTATAGGTCACTGCCAGAATTACAAGTAGAAGCAACAGTTCAACATTAGGCATCTTCAGCAGGACGAATTGTCAGGGAAGGTCAAAGAGCAGTTGACAAGTCACTTATTAAAGAAATTGGCAAACATTGGAAACATGTACCTAATCAAGAAAAACACACAGGACTGAATTCTGCAATACCATTCAAATGCAGAATGTGTAATATTACAAAGTCGATCAACCTATGTGTACAAATGATGTAGATATAAATAAGGCATTTGTTTTGGATAACATAGCTATTGGTTCTGGATATTCTGGCAGTGCCTTTCGTACTGTAGCTTGGAAGACCAAAGAAGATGCTGGAAAAGAGAAAGCAGATATGACAAAGAATCTGGGTGAAGTAAACGAAGACCTCTTATTATTACAGTTGTTGCCGATAGTGGTTGGGGTAAAGGTTTCTATTCAGTAAATTATGATGCCAAATCTGGAATGTCAACAAATGTTCAAATTATTTAATACTCTAGCAACACAGTTGCATCTAATTAACGTTAATAATTCGACTAAATTAGTGGTTCTCAAGCTGTGGTACGCAGAGCCTCTTAAGGTAGTACATGTAGAATGGGACTGCAACATTGTTGATACGCGATAAGACAATAAAACATGGTTTTGGTTGTTAATATGATTTTGTTGATTGTTTGGTATGTACCGTGACTTTTTTTATAACTTTCGAGAGACAATAAAAATTTTCCCAAAATCCACCGCACGTGGCCTTAATTGCTACAGGTAGGTACGCGACTGAGTAATAGTTACACATCAGTGGTACGTGAAAAAAAAAATAGGTAATATAAACATCCTATTCAACATCTTTTAATAACTGTTATGCACATTTAATTTTAATTTAAGTATGAAAACTAAATAGACGGTTTCAGTAGACAATTTGTTTTATATAAATATATATTTATCTCGGGGACATTTATATAGTATCTATAGACTTTACGTTTAGTTGTATTATTAACGTTAATTAAATGCAACTGTGTTACCTGGTACTACTGCATTTGTTCACATGCAGAATTAAGAGACATGAGCATACCGGTTCACAAATGTTATAAGAACTATCGGTCTATGGCATCAACTAAGGGTTTTAAAAAAAGCATGGAAATGCATATGGTGTGATTTTTAAACGATGAGCAGATGGAGACAACAGTGTTCACACTATATTGGTAGAGAGCAAACTATATGGGAACATTCTTGTTGACAAAATTGAATGTCAAAATCATATTCTGAGAAACTATATACAGGGTGTAACAAAAAAGCAGGTGATCTGATTAACTGCATATTTTCACCGACAAAATATGACGTTTTAATTGTAGGTACTTGTATATATACAAAAATACCTTTACCACTTTATTTATCAAAGTTTTTATTTCAGAGAACTATGGGATGATGGTGCTTTCTAGGGTTTTCCACTGCTGGAGTGAATATAATGTTCTACTTCGATAGTCTAGTAACTGTAAATTTAATAAGTAGAATTTTTAAATAAAATTTATAAAAACATGCTTTTGTTTCTTTTTACGATATAAATCCACAATAATTATTGAACAACTTGTAATGTTGTATTGATTTATAATGAAACAGCACTAACCGTACAGTTCAAGACGAGTCTATATGCACATAAGTATAAATTACTAGCTATTTCTTTCATGTTTTCGTACTTACATAATCGTCAATTATTACTAACATTGTATGGTGCACTATATATTTTTTCCTGAGTCGTTGCAGTTAAATTATACATTATCAATTTACAAAATAACTTTATGGTTTTTCAAAACCATAATTTACTATGAATTGAGTTTTGGTGGACGGCAATTTTTAACAAAAAATTAATATATATGGCATAATATTTTATTCACATATTTCTGTTTAGAGGAAAACGACAATTCAAAATAGAAACTTATTTTTGTAACAAGACAGTCATTCTGTTCAAAATTTTTTTTTAGTTTTCCAACATGTAAACTGACTAATTAATGTAGTTAATTCTAAAACTGACAAAAATTAGTTAATTTTGCATATATTTCTGAAAAAAATACGTTTTTCAATATATTATATACATAATTTGAAATGAAGCTATTGTGTATGTTTGGTTGCGGACAACCAGTACTAAACTCATGGGCGAGGGGAACATTCCGGTGGAGACGTAAGAGACGAGGAATTTCAGCGCGGACTTGATCAACTGGTAGAGAACGCCCTTAATTTCAGATTGCAATGCAGCCATCATATTTGCACAACCGCCAACATAAAGCAAATAAAATATCCATTTTCTGGACCTTAGGTTCCTAGAAAACGCGGCACCTGTCCTATATCATGAACCGACGCAGTCTATATTTTTTCTAGGTTTGTGACTGGCACGGTCTATATTTTTTCTAGGTCTAGTCTAGGTTTGTGACACTAGGCAACGCGGGACCTGTCACGTGACCAATATCATGAACAACGCTGTTTATATTTTTTCTAGGTTTGTGGTCTTTTATCAATCTGTTCTGTGCATTCGGAAGTTTTCGGCAACCTCTTCGGCACGTATACGTCTCTGTTTACATTACGCAAAGACCCGTGAGCCCACGTGCATCCGTATCACGCACTGAAATGTACGATATAGAATGCGTAAAGTCCATTGCGCATCCAAATAAAGGTACCAAACCTAGGAGCAGATAAAAGGAGGCACATGAAACTCAGCAAAGACATACTTCATTGGATATGTATGTGATGCGAGAGAGACAACCATCTGCACGTACGATATGAATTGTGTTCTTAATTTCCCATTATTTTGTTTGTAAACACGGCATTGGCGTACAGTGTGGTTTCTTCTTTTATCTCGTATCTTGTTAGTGTTATTCTTTGTGTATTTTTGTGGGTGTTATTGTTGGAACATGTCATGCTTTATAAGGGACTGTAAAATTAACCAGCATATAGCACGATATAATTCTTCATATCCAGAATTCAATTTCATTTCAATTCACAATCAGCTAAAACCCCTACTGCTCCACCATTGCTAGAGGCACAAAACAAAATATGGCGCTGATTATAAATAATCCATTCGCGCAGCTTTTAGCGTATTCCAGTCATCATAATATAAAATTACATTTCAGTGATGTCAACATTCCTCTTAGGTAACTTTGTGACGTTACAGCAGCACGCGATTAAGCAAACTTCTGAGCAACCCCTCTATTAACGTTCTTTACAATATTTTGTTTTCGATGTTAATAATAATTTAAAAATTATATGAAACTTCAGCTGTGCTGTCATTCTTGTCATAATAAATTTTTGCCTTGTCGCCATTATGGACTGTTATTATGTTAAAAATACGAAAAGTACATAACATAAATATCAAATATATTTTAGAATAACTAGCGACAAGCTAATTAAACACATTTCATGTCCACCTACCCAAGGAAACTTTTGTTGCAAAGTAAGGTTAGCAGCTGACACAGAAAGGAAATTAGGATTTCTAATAAAATTGTGAAATCCTTAGTAGTTGTACTACAAAAATCTAATAATTTTCATACAAACCGGGACATTTTAAAAGCTTGTACTGCTAAAAAGACGTTAATAATTATATTAAAAAAGAGAACAGGTAGAGGTCTAAAGAAACTTTATATTCGTTTAAATAAAGTAAATAACTTAAAGTTAGTTATTCCGTTAGCAAGAATGGACTATGAGACAATTCAAAATAGCGAAGAAGAACATCCACCCAGGAAAAAGGCTAAAAATATTGCTGAAAGAGATCCTGCAAAAAGAGATTTAGCAACTTTACCCGTGAGTTTCAGCAGCTATAAAACTAATTGGACATTTATATAATTATCTATCTGTAATTGTCTTTTCAGGCTGATATTTTATTGAGAATATTTAGATATTTAGATTTGAAGTCCATCAGTAACTGTGCAATGTTGTGTTCAACTTTAAATAATGTATCAAAAGACAGTTCTCTATACAAAAAGATTACATTAAAGGTGAGATTTTTTTTTTTATATTTTATAAGTACTTGAGTAATTATTTTTTTGTGACTAATATTACAAAAATAATTTTGTTTTAGTACAATATGAATACACAATTTCTAGAATCATTTGCATCCAAAATATCAAGTCCTAGAGAAGTATATATAGAATATAAATTTTATGATCAACATGCTGAAGTTGGCGAGTATCATGATTTTAATAAATATGTTGAACTGTAAGTAAATTGTTATAAACTTATATAATTGTTATGTTAAAGTAATAAATATATTTGATAATTTTCAGTGTCTTAAAAAAATGTGGAGAACATATTATATCTTTAAAAGTAGAGAGCTGTCGAAATGAGGAATTATTATTACATATTTCTGAATGTGTCAACTTGAAGAGTAAGTATAACTTTAATTAACTTTATATTTGAGTGATTATAGATACAATTATGAAACCGTATTCTTTGTTTATTTTTTAGGGCTGACTTTGTACAGATGTAAAAGTTCATTTAAAACACTGCCATTGATAGGAACATTAACCAATATTAGTTTTGTGTCATGCCATTTTCCACAGAAAACTGTTAGCGAGCTTGTAAATAATAATCCAAATTTGAAGTATATTTCTTTGTGTAAGTATGAAATTAATTTTTTGTTTTAAGGGTCAATTTCAGTGTTGTTTTTTTTTAGCCAATAATATAAATGTAAATGCAAACGAAATATGTGAAGTAATGTCCAAGTGCAACCCACTAGTAAAAGAAATCCATTTTAGTGAAAGAAAAAGGGTAAAGTCGAAGAGCTTAAGAACCCTCGCAAGACTGACAAATTTACGAAAATTAGAACTGATATCTGGCCCTGGTTTTGATAGTGATCCAGAGGATGCTCTAGAGCAGTTAGCAGCTGGATGTCCTCAATTAGAAAAGTAAGATTTATGAATATAGAAACACCGAGGGGGTAACCACTCAGAAATCTTGTCACAAATTTTACAAAATCTGGAAAAATCGTGCGAAATCCCAAGAAAATGCTCAAAATTCCGCGCCATCTGGAAATTTATCTATAAAGACTGACAATACTGTCCACCTTGCGTCATCGACGTTATTATATTTATTCGTGTTTCCATTTAACGAGTAACGCAGGTTCCAGCTCACATTATTATGTGCGTGACACGTATCACGGTTGTAAGTTTTATGTACAATTTATAATAAAGTTATTGAGAAAAACTAAAAAAGGTCAACATCCTGTATCTCTGAAATTATAAAATTTTGGACTAAGATAACTTGATTTCGGCCATCATATTTTGTTCCTCCAGAATATGTGTTTTTTTCTCAAACTTTCACAAACACCTTGTATAATTATACTAATTTTTGAGGGAATTTTTATCAAATGCAAAATCCTTGGAAACTCCTTGAAATTGCCCGAAATTCGTAAAATCCCTTGAAATCTCTATTTTGCCAAATCTTGCCACAATTTTGGTCCCAGTATCTCCTCGAGAAACTCGTTACAAAAAAATTATTAGAAGTGAAAATTAACTTGCCTGGTCTCCCTATTGAAAACACTGTTAAAGTAATATTTTTTTTATTGTAATGCAACTTTCCTGAATTTTCCTAATACAGTAGAACCTTGATTATCCATGCGCGGCTGATCTGTGCGGCGGATTCTTCGTGCCATGCAATGTCTATGACTGTCCGCTATCCGTGAGCATTATTTACTTACGCAGTCTAGCATTTGGTGTGTTCACGTGCAGACAAAATGAAACGGTACAGCGTCAATGAAAAGCGCAAATGTAATAAAGTTTATATTTTTTGAAAAATTGGTGAGTTTAAGCGTTATTTCAATTAACCGTGTTTTCGATTATCCAGCAACAGTTTAGCCTAGCCGTGCCGGATAATCGAGGTTCTACTGTATTTATAAATTGTAGAAGCTACTAAAGTGGTTTCTTAATAACTGTTTGTCATTTCAGATTAGTTATATATGGTTGGAAAGAAATTAATGATGAAAATTTTATACCTGCTCTGCATATGTTGACAAAACTGAAGGTTCTCGACTTAAGAGGTACCAATATCACTATAAAGAGTTGTCGAGAAGCTGCCCTTTCATTACCTTTACTGAAAACTATGGATGTGATAAAATGCCATCGAGTTAATAAAGCTCAGGTACATATTGCGAATAAAGTAATTTCTGTTATATTCTAATTAGTTTTCTTTCTTTAAATAGTAAAATTTTAATTTATGTAGCTAATAAGATAAGGGAGTGTTTTCTGAAACTCGAAACAATTTATAGCAAGTGGATTTTTTTTTAGTTTATTATAACCCTCCATTGAGGGTATTATGGAAATTTAAATGAATTTTCCTACAATTGGACCACAGATAAAATATCTAGAATTCTCCGACGCATCTGGTTATACCGGAGGTCGTCTTGAACTTCATTATTTTAAATGGAACACTATATTATTCCATTTTTCGATCTTACAAAAATTTACTTAAGTGACCGTAACATTTTCCTGGAAATAGATATCAAGTTGGTTTTACAGATATGACAAAAACTGCCAGAATAGTAGAAATTCACAAATATCTCCAAAAGTAGTAATCACATTTCTAAGTATGTAAATTTCTGACGAAAAAATAATTTGATGTAGCTAAACTTACTTTAGTCAAAAGCTGATGTTTTGGAAGATATTGTCAAAGTTAAAATGTTATTTTTGGTATTTGTAAATAACTTTTTAATTTATTAATACCGCAAAATCTATAACTTCTCCATCATTGGGAATGTTATATAAAGCGATCGCAAAATTTTCTGTAGAATCCAAAAAGACAATAATACATACAGGGTGATTAGGGGGAACCCCAATGTTCGAAAGTGGTGTTTAGAGGGCAAAAGTGAACAAAAAAGCGTGATAAACATATTGTTGAATATCAACGGTTACTGCAATAGCAATGAAAATATTTTTATCCCAGTTAATTATTGTAATGCATCAGTAGAGAAATTTGTTTTTCTGTAGGTATAAATTATAACATTGATTAAAGATCTAATAAACCGAAATTAATGAATTAAATTCTCATATAAACCACCGTCCGCCTTGATGCATGCATCAGCTCATTTGTGGATTGCACGGGTAGCTCGTTGAAGTGTACAGTGATTTTCTTTCATAAGTGCTGCACAATTGACAATCTGATCGATCATTAATTGTGTTCATTTTTGTTGCATATACTAATGGTTTAAACCATCCCCAAAGGCAGTAATCAAGGTGATTGAAGTCTGGTAATCTTGGTGGCCAATTTTGGAAACTACCGCAGCCAATCAAGCGTTGTGGAAAGCGTTTGTTAAGATGATTGATCACAGCATGACTACAAAGTACATGGCCAAGACCATCTAGCACAACTGAGCCAAGTAATTGTTTATTAATCATACCACACTCTGACCAACAATGTTCATTGTGCCTCATCGGTGAACAAAATGTATTTGTAAAGTGTATGGTTTGCATTTATCCAATTGCAAATATGCAACCGCAAATCATTATCACAGTCCTGAAGATTCTGGATGCGCTGAATATGGAAAGGTTTTAAACCATTTTTGTGAATGACTTCCCATACCGTAGTTTGATTAATTTGGAGACGAGTTGCAATGCACCTTGTACTTTACACCCTGGCTGCAATCTACCATATTTAGAATTTCTTCTTCCACTGCTAGATCAGGACCAGCCTGCCTATCAGATGTAATTCTCACACTGGGAAACATTCCAGTTTCACGTGCATTGTTGAAGACTGTCTGGAATACATTTCTATTTGGTACTCTTCTGTTTGGGAAGCGACGTCAATATTCAGCAACTGCACGATTAGCGCTACCGTTGCAATACCCATAAATAAAAATAATAGCATATTCTAGATGACTAAATGTGGCAGGCATTACAAGATTATGTGTGTAGAATACCGAAGTAGATGTAAAAATAAATGCGAATGTTATAAAATTGTTATTTATGCAACAAGTACAAAAAGTAAGTGTTTATCCTAGTGTTGTCTGACGGCCTCGTTGGACAATTTCACGTCGCATGCAATAAACACTTTTTGTATGAGTTGTATACAAAATTTTTTATACGTTCATGCAAAAACTAAGAAATGTTTTATTTAGATGACACTAAGTGTAGGGAAATATGACGTCGATTTGAAGGTTTATGTTTGTCACGATCACAAAATGCTGTAGTAGAATAACGGATGATTGCAATAAAGAATCACTTTTTCCTCTAAATATAGTTCAATAAAGTTTTGTTTTGTAAAGTAATGTGAGTTTGGTTTAGAATGCACGAGTTACTCAATATAAAATATCAAATAATAACAGCTTTCACAAAAATAGCAATAAAAATATTTTCATTGCTATCTCAGTAACCGTTGATATTGGACCATTTGTTTATTAGGCTTTGTTCACTTTTGCTCCCTAAACACCCTTTTCGAATATTGGGGGTTTCCCCCAATCACCTTTCATAGTGTCCCAATTGAAACAATGAAGTTCGTCTCGACTCTGGGTATAACCAGAAATGCTAAAGAGTTCTTACATTAGTTATGTTGGCACTAAGTAGTTTGCCATGATGCCAAATTTAAAAATTTTTCGGTTCAGTATTTTTACAGATAACGAGAGTTTGTAGGATATTGATATGACTTAAAACTTTAAATATATGTAGGTGTAAATTAATGCTGGTCAGGGCCTTAGTTTGTAGAGTAGTTGTTTTGCACAATATCATCGTACCTAATAAAAGAACATATGAAAAACTAATGGAAATTTGTTTACGTTATTGAATGAAAACAATAAGACTTGTATTTTTCCTTTATTTTATATACTTATTAGCTTTTAAATAATAATTAAATTTTACCATAGATAATTTGTTGGCATTGAAATCCTTGTATATTTAATTGAATTATATTTGGAGAATTTATCTTATTCCATAGGCTAAAGGTCAATGTAGGTTTTTATTATGGTTTTTTCTAATTATAAAATTGACATTGATCAGTTGTGTGTGTTTTTGAATTTAATAGTTGAATTGGTTATTTAAATTCTAGGTCAGTAAAGTTGTGTGCCTATATAAAAGTAAAAAAAATAGATTTAGAAGTAGATATTTTTAAAATGGAGATAACTAAATGAATTTAAGATTATTGTATTTTAACGTACCATATTATCGTTATTATATATTTTAGCTTGCACAGCTGCAAAAGGATTTCATGGAAATACACATCCCCTTGGAGTAGAAATTCCATTGTGTTCTTAACTCTTACCATTGTATATTTTCTCTTTACTTATTTCTTCAACCATATTTATTTTTAATATCAACAGTTTTATATTCCAGTTATATTTCCGATTCATGTCTAAAAGTGGTGTTTCATTATTTAAGTTGATTGTAGAATATAATGTAAGCAGTGTTAATATGTTGTAATCAAAAAATATAAAGTTATTTTGTACTAATTTGTTTTAAATTTCCTTTTCATTTCATTATTACACACATTTCAAAATTGCCCAAATTTGTAGGTATTCAATAATTGCGCTTTTTCAATAATTTACAATTTGCTTTAATTAATAATATCTGCATAAATAATAATACAAAGACCTAATTAAGTATACATATATAAGTAAGTATAGTTCATTTAATAACTACTATATAATGTATCATTTAAAATATTCTGAAATTGCATTATGTTATGAATCGAAAATATAGTGAATGATTAAATAAATTTAATCTACACGTACCTACCTAAATTAATTTGGCAATTTTAAATTTATTATTAAAACTTCATTCAGACAAAATGTGACATTTTAAATTAAACAAAATTGGAAGTAACTTTTATTAGTGTTGAAATTGTCTATTAATCAATTGAGAATCAGGTATGTTACTATATTCTTGAATGGAATAAACAAAGAATATGAGATTTACGCGATTACGTTAATTATGTTGTTATTATAATTATTTTTGTCTATTCAACTTTCTACACCACTGTATTGTAGTAATTTTCCACAAGTGGCTAATAGTTTATTGGGCGTTTTAAATTTTACCGCGATTAAATTCCACTCTAATTGGGCAGGTGAAAGGCATAGCCTCTATTTTTTTATGAACTCGTCAGATTCCAATGCCAATTGGGTCACACCACTGAAGCTGCTATCAATAAACTGACAGTGTTTTATCATTATCTGTCTTTATCTACATAATTTTTGTAAATAAATACGATTTTGCTATGTCAGAGCCTCAGTCCAAACGAAGCAAGATGCCGAACTCCCTCGATCAGCTGAAGGCCCTTACGATCGTGGTTGCCGACACCGGTGACTTTGAAGGTAAGTAGGTACCCAAATTGCATGTTTTCACCCACCATTTGTATCTTACCCGCTTAAATAGTTCTAGAAAGTTATAATTGATTTTCTGACAAGTAAATGATAGAGATTACGTTTATTTTTGAATGACTATTACTTATTTTAGCGCAGAATATACGGACTCGGTCCGGGTCCATGCCTGTGCCTAAGTCAGAGTACCTACCTATTTACATTTGCTTGCACTCTCCCTTTCTATAAATTTATATTAACATATAATATGTATTCGTGTATCATGTTAAACAGAAGCATAAACCTTATTACGGTTGTCGATTTGCTACCACTTTGACCTTAGAAGTTAAATAATCAAGATATGAACTTATCGTACGTGTGTATAGCCTTATCAAAAGTGTCGTTTTAAGAAAACATTTATGTCATTGTGCAATGAATATAAATTTTTAATTAGATATGAAAGTATATTAATTTTTTAATGTACCTATACCGCTGAAGTAGGCACGACCTAATCGATTGATGTTTATAATTATGTTTGTTAATGTTAATATACGTACCTTTATTTACGTCAATTGCAACCAATATTACTTTAAAGCCGTATGACGCGATATAAAATTGTAGGTATATAAAATTTTGCATAGAATTATAAGTATTTTTTTTATATATTTAGTTTTTGATAAACACTAATAAATAATTGTTATTATAACCAATAAGCTATAAATTAAGCAAACATAGGAAAGATGCACTGGAGATTATATTATTGTTCACATAAAAATGTGCGTGAAAACAGCGGCCAAAATTGGCAGCCAAAATTCCGAAGACGTCCGAACATTCATGGACGTACGTCAGTGGGTAAAATAACGGACACATTTAAGAAATCGTATGCAATGCACTAAATGCTATATATAACTGCACATGTGTCCCTTATGAATCGGAAATTAATCACAAAAAATTTAAGATTAATACAAATTATAGTGTATCAGAAACTTAAAAGTAAAACCCATCGTATATAATATTTGTATAGTTTTTCGGTACTTTGACGGTGAAGTACGTCGTGTGCCAGCTTCAAAATTTAAGGGGGGAGGGTCTTACGTAGAGGACTACTTCCCGCATGAATAAATCATCCCCCTGGCTAGGGGCTTACATCTTCAAAAAAAATAATGATCAACAAATGTAATTTTATCTATTGACCAATTTAATTACGTTCAATGCAACATATAATTAATCTCTCTACGAAACCAGCTTAATAATTATTTTAGGCTTAAATTGACTTGCATAAAGCGATCAAAAAAAGTAAACGAAGCAAAAGCTTAAGGTTAAGGAAAAACAAAAGTTTCTGCTTATGTTCAAGCTGCATATGCCCGCCCTTAATCTAAGCGCATGATCGGAAAAAAGAATTGGCAAAAACCACAAAAGTGGCTGACATTTGTTGATGGATTTGTCAACTGCTGTAGGGGTGAATCACAAATTACTTGCATAATAGGAGTGTTAACTTTTGTATATTTTTAAATATTTTTATATCATTCTTTCTGTACAAATAGGTCCAGAATAGTTTGAAAATAGTATAGTTCTAAGAAAAATGCAGAATCTGCAGAAGATAGACTGTATCATACGTCACAAAAGTCCCTCAGTTATTATTGGCTACCTGCTGATGATCCCGACCGCAGCTGTGATCCCGACCGTGTAGTTAATACACAGTTTATTATACAGTTCGTCGAGTGAAGGTTCCAGAGGGTGTGGCTAAAGCGCGGCTAAATGCGCAATGAACACCAATAAAATTCATATGTACACGACAAAGTGGGAAAAATTCTATTTCTTGACCAATCACCGTGCCCCTTGAGCGCGCGAATGTGCGCGGCTAAATGCGCAGTCGTCTTTTGGTCGTCTAAAAAAACGAAATCTGGGACCTCGACATCAAAGGAGCCGACGTGAAGACGCCGGACTGTATATAGACTGTGGTTAATAGACCGTGCTAGACGGGTCCATTTTCTTAGGCGTTCGCATAGAATTTATGAGAGGGGCAAATGTAAATTATAAAATATGATTAACACGAAAGAAGTTAGTAAACTTAATAAAATTTCTAATTTGATGGCACGTCCCCTTTATTTTTTGCTTACATTTCTATTTGGTTGCGTCAGTATTATAAACGAAAAACATTTTTTACTATAACAATTTTTATTATTATTCAGCAATGAAAAATTACAAACCTACAGATGCCACAACTAATCCTTCCTTAATTCTGGCTGCGGCCACTTTGCCTCAATATAAATCTCTGATCGACAAAGCTGTTAACTATGGAAATAAAATTGGAACAACGCAGGAAGAAAAGCTTGAAAATACCATGGATAAGCTTTGTGTCTTATTTGGAACAGAAATTTTAAAAATCATTCCCGGTAGAGTTTCCACAGAAGTCGATGCTAGGTAATACTTTGATACTTGCTATAATTTAGTTTAAAATGGAAAGTTACATGCACATTTCATAATAAAATAATATATACATATTTGAAAAATAGCTACATGAATATATGTTCACTTGCCGCACATAAAGGTTTCCACCTGGAATCAGTATCATACACAATTATACTTTGTGGTATCATATTATATAAATTATAACAGTTTAACTGTTTGTCCGTGACACGTGCTCAGACAAAAACTATTGAGACGACCTAACCATTGATGCTTTCTAAAATTCCTATTAAATACGCCATCGACTCAGCTCTTTAAAAGTAGTAAACGTGTTAGATTGGAAATCTTTATGTTGCGGCCATATTTGTAAGTTATGAATCTACTACATTTCTTTATCAAAATTGATACTTAAGATTTGAAGTTATAAAGGGACGTTTTTGCAAAAATATGTTATACCTACTATTTTATTCTTGAATATTATTCTGCAATGAAAATTAATGAAACTATGCTATTACAGATATTTTAACTGCTCTGTGTGTGTAGTATAAATAAAATAGGTCAGTAATAAGAGATTTTAATTGAACCATTAATAAATGGCGCAGTACAACATAGTTTTTAAAGTCCCTAGATTGATTAAGCTCTTTTCCAACACGGCACCTGACTGGTTGGAAACCTGTCCGAAGTGGATAGTCAAATCGTTCACCGACTTACTGCAGCGGAGTTGTATCTAATATTAAACTGACTGACGGCTTCGGACAGGTTTCAAACTAGTCAGGTGCCGTGTTGGAAAAGAGCTATTGTGTCACAATCAACTGACATTTTAGGAGAAAATCCTTATCAGCATCATTGAAATATAAGTTTTTCAATACATTTTCGTCGCAGTGCAGTTAATATGTGTGTGAAAATTACAAATATGGAAAACTGTTCATGTATTATTCCAGCTTTTGATGTCTGTTCATAGGAATCCATGGCCCGGATTCCGTTTCTAGAATCGATACATGCCGTATCGACGCTGTAATCCTTATTTTAAATGTAAATAAGAGTCACTAGTCTGTCAAAATCATTCTATCGTGTCCAATTGAGTCCAATGGTTTGAAACCATTCCTTGCTTGAACAAACCATTTTACCAACAAATTATTTTATTGAAATACATGCTTGGAATACAAAGTGACTTCTGTCCATACAATACTACTACCTGGTCAAACCACCAGTTTAGGGCAAACGGAACATCAGTTGTAGTACTTGATTAATCTATGAACTTTCTAGATTTGCCAAGTACAGTAACAGGAGGCAGGAGCCAAAGTTTCACCGTTTTTTCCAAAATCTATGTTTGAAAGATGTTATTTTATATTTCAAGCGTTTGTTTGACAAACATATTATTATTTTTAATTATTCAATAGGTAAATGATAAATTTAAAGTTAGTACTATAGGTATACCTACCTAACAAAAAAGCATTAACAAAAATAGGAAAAAGTAAAAAAAAACGTCATTTATCTAACTTTGATAACCCATAAACATTATGTGATATTTTGCTTATAAATTTAGATTAAATATATTTTAAAGAAAATTTCTGTTCTATATATAAAAGTTGCCTAATTTTAAAAATAATAAAAATAGAATAAGCAGATCACCTAAAATATTAATTTATTTTTATTAGCAACTTCAAAATGCCTTCTTAATATTAGATCTCCCAAAAAAATAATTATAAAAAAATTCATCTTTTAAAAATTTTTAGATTATCTTTTGACAAAGAAGCCAGTATTGCAAAAGCTTTAAAAATAATTCAACTCTATGCTGATGAAGGCATATCCAAGGAACGTATTTTAATAAAATTGGCATCAACTTGGGAAGGAATTCAAGCGGCGAAGTAAGAATATCCGCATGTAAGTAAGGACTTGATAATACCAAAATTTCTGTTTTCAGAGTTTTGGAAGAGAAACATGGAGTACACTGTAACTTGACCCTGCTTTTTAATTTTGCGCAAGCAGTGGCCTGCGCTGAAGCGGGAGTTACTTTAATTTCACCTTTTGTCGGCCGTATTCTTGACTGGTATGTGGCAAACACATGTGAAAAATCATACTCTGGTGATAAGGATCCTGGAGTTATTTCCGTTACAAAAATTTACAACTACTATAAAAAGTTTGGATATAAAACTGTTGTAATGGGGGCATCTTTCCGTAATATAGGTGAGTTTAAAACACGATGCGGACATAGAAATCAAAATATATAGAACGCCAGAAGCCTTTACATTAGGCACTTAAAAATAGTTGTCAGACTATATATTATGAGCTTAGAAAGCAGTCATCTAGGGACAACTTAATGTAAGCTGTTTGGTTTTGGTAGTACTGCATTTTAATACCAGTATCACTGAAATATACGATATGGAATGCGTAAAGTCCATTGCGCATCCAAATAAAGGTACTAACTCTAGGAGCAGACAAAAGGAGCACATGAAACTCAGCAAAGACATACTTCATTGGTTATGTGCGTGGGTGCGAGAGAGACAACCATCTGCACGTACGATATGAATTGTGTTCTTAATTTCCCATTATTTTGTTTGTAAACACGTCATTGGCGTACAGTGTGGTTTCTTCTTTTATCTTGTATCTCGTTAGTGTTATTCTTTGTGTATTTTTGTGGGTGTTGTTGTTGGAACATGTCATGCTTTATCAGGGACTGTAAAATTAACTAGCATATAGCACGAAATAATTCTTCATATCCAGAATTCAATTTCATTTCAATTCACAATCAGCTAAGCCCCTACTGCTCCGCCATTGCTAGAGGCACAAAACAAAATATGGCGCTGATCATAATGAATCCATTCGCGCAGCTTTTAGCGCATTCCAGTCATCATAATATAAAATTACATTTCAGTGACCAGTATACAATTGAAACCAAGACGGATTGTTTGTAATTGGACCATAGAAAACATCTACGCATTCGTATAAAAATCATAAAATATATAGAACGCCAGAAGCCTTTACATTAGGCACTCAAAAATAGTCAGACTTATGGAGGAGCTTAGACGCTTAGAAATCAGCCATCTAGGGAAAACGTAATGTAAGCAGTTGGTTACACTGCATTTTAAGCCTAGCATACAATTGAATTCAAAACGGAAGGACCATAGAAATCACAAATTGGACGTAAAATTTTTATATTTTGAAATTCCCGCCTATTTGTGTGAAGCTGCCTCCACTGAAATATACGATATGGAATGCGTTAAGTCTCATTGCGCATCCAAATAAAGGTACCAACCCTAGGAGCAGACAAAAGGAGGCACATGAAACTCAACAAAGACATACTTCATTGGTTATGTATGTGGGTGAGAGAGAGACAACCATCTGCACGTACGATATGAATTGTGTTCTTAATTTTCCATTATTGTGTTTGTAAACACGTCATTGGCGTACAGTGAGATTATCCAGTACATTATTTTATCTTGTATTTCGTTAGTGTTATTCTTTGTGTATTTTTGTGGGTGTTATTGTTGGAACATGTCATGCTTTATAAAGGACTGTAAAATTAACCAGCATATAGCACGAAATAATTCTTCATATCCAGAATTCAATTTCATTTCAATTCACAATCAGCTAAGCCCCTACTGCTCCGCCATTGCTAGAGGCACAAAACAAAATATGGCGCTGATCATAAATAATCCATTCGCGCAGCTTTTAGCGCATTCCAGTCATCATAATATAAAATTACATTTCAGTGCTCGTTTCGTTAGAGTAACCAACTCATGAAAGCTAAGTTACTGCAATATTACCACTCGAGTTCTCTCCATAGGTTGACTATTTTCGATACCTCTTTTGCAGTTTTATATATTTTATGATTTCTATGGGTGCAGCTGAAAAATATGTATTAATCATTGATGTTGAAATTTATAGGGGAAGTCAAAGCTCTAGCCGGTTGTGACCTTTTGACCATCAGCCCAAAACTGCTTGGTGAATTAGAAGCAAGCAACGATCCAGTCCCAAAGAAATTAAGTAAAGAAGCTGCAGAAAAAGTGTCTTTGGAAAAACTTGAACTAACAGAGGCTAAATTTAGATGGCTGTTAAATGAAGATCAAATGGCCACAGACAAACTTTCAGATGGCATCAGAAAATTTGCTGCTGATTCTATTAAACTTGAAAATACCATCAAACCTCTATTAAAATAATTTGATCAGCGACCTGTGTTTACGTGTCTTATTGATATTTCTGATTTATGTGTACTAGGGATCTACAGAATATTTTTTTAAATATATAATTTGAAAAATAATATATATTTCTTGGAACTTAAACTTTTAAATCTGAAACCTAATAAATTATTTAATTTTTCCTAAGACTGATGAATCTGATGAGCAGGGTGTTTATTAATTGAATGCCGATACTTAAGGGTGTGAATCCTTCGGTAATTTTAAGAAAAAAACTTAATATCAACATATGTCCTAAACCTCTTAATTTTTAAGCTACAGAGTGTTAGTTTTAAGAAAAAATTTACTTTTTTATAATTTTCTTATCACTCCAGATATTTTTATGAAATTTTGTACACACCTATTAATCATTAAAGAGCATTGTTTGATGTAAAAACTGTTTTAAAATCTTTGCCAATGACGTCTCAATGAATTTGGGGAAAAACTTTTTTGGTTTTCATTTTTTTACGTGAAAATGATGCGTCGTACGGGAGTAAGTCTAGGGACCGAATTTGTTGTAAGATAAATGGAGATTTAAAAAATAATTTTAGTTTTTAGAAAAAGCAGTGGCGTACAATTTTTTTCTTCAAAAATGGTTAGTTCAAACCTTGTACGGACGGAATGTGTGAGGATTTTTTTGTGATGTAATGTGAATGCAGAAGGCAATAAACTGGATATACAAAACTACAACCTCCAATTTATTGTGATGATGTATTATTACATACGCAATGAGATTCCGGCGATGCGAGTACACAATAACCGTGGCATTGACCTACTTTATAAAATAAAAATATCGCATAAATACTGCACACACCACACAATACATGAAACCAGACTAGAATCACTGAAATGTACGATAACGATATGGAATGCGTAAAGTCCATTGCGCATCCAAATAAAGGTATACTCGCGTCAATAATTCAGACGTCTTACGTCACGGCTGACGTTAAACATTTGTTTTTATTATCAACGTAATTTTCGATATCTGGTCGCGTTAAAAACAATAATTTTTTGCAATTTAGTGCAATATATAATGCAAACTTTTAGTGTAGTATATAGTTACTATCAGTTGCAGTTTCTTAAATATTTTGATGAAAATATAATGAATTATTCATTTGTTCGTATGACGTAAGTCGTCTGAATTCTTGTTGCGAGTATACCAAACCTAGGAGCAGACAAAAAGAGGCACACATGAAACTCAGCAAAAACATACTTCATTGGTATGTATGTGGGTGCGAGAGAGACAACCATCTGCACGTGCGATATGAATTGTGTTCTTAATTTCCATTATTTTGTTTGTAAACACGGCATTGGCGTACAGTGTGGTTTCTTCTTTTATCTTGTATCTCGTTAGTGTTATTCTTTGTGTATTTTTGTGGGTGTTATAGTTGGAACATGTCATGTTTTATAAGGGACTGTAAAATTAACCAGCATATAGCACGAAATAATTCTTCATATTATCTAGAATTCAATTTCATTTCAATTCACAATCAGCTAAGCCCCTACAGCTCCGCCATTGCTAGAGGCACAAATCAAAAAATGGGGCTGATCACAGAACACCTCGCTGATCATAAATAATAATCCATTCGCGTAGCTTTTAGCGCATTCCAGTCATCATAATAGCTTTGTTCGTAAACCCTACACAGCGTGTAGTGTAGTGGAATTCAGTGTTGCGCTCAAATAATAATTTTAAACCACTTTCAGATAAAAAATGTGGCTGTTCGTAAATTCAAGTTAGGTAAACTAGCATAACCTGCTAATTTTCAATCCTGTTTTGGTTTTCTTAATAAAGTGTCAATTTCTGACTGGGGCACGAAAATCTCTTTTTCAGATCATCTATACCGAATAAAGTAATACATGATAAGTTATTTGTACATATCTTAAAGTTAAAATAACGTAGATATCATCGATATAATTATCACCAAAAACAAATTTGTATCCCTGCAATTCCAGTCAAGGTTGTTCGTTATTATACCGCACTTTTGAGAATTTCTGCGACAAAACAGAAAGCCCATCATTAGGTACTTTTGAGTTTATGATGTTTAAAAATATCTACCAATGAGTTTTGTGATAAAAGTTTCATTTTCGCGCCACAAATATACTACGCTACACTTTTACACCACCTTGTTAGCCAGTGTACTGGTGTCTGCACTATTGCACTACACTGAAATTTTCGAACGCCTGGATTATAGCTACTTGCACTTGGGTACACCGCAATAAACGAACAACGTATTATTACACTAGTGCAACAGTGCATGGTTTACGAACAGAGCTAATATAAAATTACATTTCAGTGATGCGCAATGGAACTATGAGCGCGCCGTTATTTTATTGGCGAACGGTGGCCTTGTATGGATTAGGATCGAGCGGTATTATCGCTCTTTATCCTTCACCATCTCTGTAGACCTGGGCGGCCTCGTAGAGGTGGGTTCCCTTCTCCGGTCAGCCTCGACCGTTGTTGCGGCCGATGCTGTCGGCTCGAGGAACCTCCTCCTGGAACTATGAGATGACTAAGAGCATTCCACATTGTACATTTCAGTAGGTGACGTAAAACCAGTGCTGCCAATCAGTGTGTAATTACACGAAATATCTGTAATTTCAAGAGTAGGTGTGTAAATTCTAATACACTCAAAAAGTGTGTAATTACGGATATTTTAAGTATTTTAACACAATTCCATTTTAGATGGTAATTCTGTGCTAGTGAGAGTATTTGGTGATTGTAACTGTATTCACCATGTGTAGTTAACGCGACTTGGTTTATCTTTAATCAATGGTTCTATGGATTTTACTGATTTTAGAATTGTGTTATGATTGTATGCATACTGTTTTCACTGAAATATACGATATGGAATGCGTTAAGTCCCATTGCGCATCCAAGCAAAGGTACCAACCCTAGGAGCAGACAAAATGAGGCACATGAAACTCAGCAAAGACATACTTCATTGGTTATGTATGTGGGTGAGAGAGAGACAACCATCTGAACGTACGATATGAATTGTGTTCTTAATTTCCCATCATTTTGTTTGTAAACACGTCATTGGCGTACAGTGTGGCTTCTTCTTTTATCTTGTATCTCAGTGTTATTCTTTGTGCATTTTTGTGGGTGTTATTGTTGGAACATGTCATGTTTTATAAGGGACTGTAAAATTAACCAGCATATAAAACGAAATAATTCTTCATATTCAGAATTCAATTCCATTTCAATTCACAATCAGCTAAGCCCCTACTGCTCCGCCATTGCTGGAGGCACAAAACAAAATATGGCGCTGATCATAAATAATCCATTCGCGCAGCTTTTAGCGCATTCCAGTCATCATAATATAAAATTACATTTCAGTGACTGTTTTCTGTCATTTTTATATTGTAGTTTGATCCATATATGTAATTACATATATGGTTTGATCATACGTTTTATACCACTGAAATGTACGATATGAAATACGTAAAGTCCATTGCGCATCCAAATAAAGGTACCAAACCTAGGAGCAGACAAAAGGAGGAACATGAAACTCAAAAACATACTTCATTGATTATGTATGTGAGTGCGAGAGAGACAACCATCTGCACGTACGATATGAATTGTGTTCTTAATTTCCGATTATTTTGTTTGTAAACACGTCATTGGCGTACAGTGGTTTCTTCTTTTATCTTGTATTTCGTTAGTGTTATTCTTTGTGTATTTTTGTGGGTGTTATTGTTGGAACATGTCATGTTTTATAAGGGACTGTAAAATTAACTAGCATATAGCACGAAATAATTCTTGATATCTAGAATTCAATTTAATTTTAATTTAAATCAGAATCAGCTAAGCCCCTACTGCTCCGCCATTGCTAGAGGCACAAAACAAAATATGGCGCTGATCATGAATAATCCAGTCGCGCAGCTTTTAGCGCATTCCAGTCATCATATTATAAAATTACATTTCAGTGTTTTATACAGATACCCGAACGGTACTTTCTGTAGTAGATTCCTATCATTATAGTTGTCAACTGTTATTACCAGTTTATTGAATTGCTTTTTATCATGCTTATGATAAGTTTAGCTGCTGTTTCGACACTTCAAAAAAACATGGAAACTTGATTTCAGAACTTGCTTTTAAAGGGTTCTAATTTCTTAGGGGATACTAAAATTATTTGCAGAGTAGTTGTGTTATATCTGGTTGCCTATGCCCATATTTATTATAAAATTCTTGGTCTATGTCTACAGCATCGTCGTCTGCTACATCGCGTCGCCTTGAAAAGCACGGCCACTGCGATTTGAATAAATATTGACAATCGTCAATAAATTAGCCTTAAGTTATAATGTAAAATTATTTTCATTTTTAAATTAATTAAAACAATCCTTTGAAAGCAGGTGTACCTAATCGTGTAAAATTCTTCAAGTGCGTGTAATGTCGTGTAATTTGCATGTGTTCAGTGGATAATTTTACAATATATCATTGGCAGCCACAAACCTAGAAAAAATATAGACCGTGGCAGTGTCATATTGCCGGCGACCGCAAATTCATGGCTGCCCTAAAGGTCCAAATCGCTAAAACTTGGTTTTTATGCCAATTTACGTTGGTTGTATTGTAGAGTGAAGCTCATTTGTTTACTGTGATTGGTCACATTCATGTCACATTCTTTAATGACATTTAAAATGACAGCAAGTTAGTTAATTTCAGATTGCAATGCAGCCATCATATTTGCACAACTGCCAACATAAAGCAACTAAAATATCCATTTTCTGGACCGTAGGTCCCTAGAAAACGCGGACCTATATCATGAACCGACGAAGTCTATATTTTTCTAGGTTTGTGTTGGCAGCACTGCGTAAACTCCTAAAAGAGAGAAGAAGAACACGAAGAACATACCTAACCTTTAAACTGTCCACCGGTTATTTCATGGTTATATTATCTATTTATATAGTGAAGAAATGAAGTAAAGACACACTCAATAAATTAAAATTGTATTCCGTTATAGGTAGGAGAATAATTTATTGTTGTGGAACTTTATTATGGGACTATTATAGTTTATAAGGTAATAATTACAAGTAATATCATGGCCTTAGACAAAAAAAAAATGAGTGAAATACCTACAGACGCTGTAGTGTTGTCACAAGAACAAGCTATGCTATATCACTATGCAATTTTAAATAACTGGAAATCCACATCAGATATGTAAGAATATACATATTTATGAAATTATTCAGATAATTTAGAATATCTTTTTTTTAGTTTTGCTTATAAATATGGAGCAGTATTCTTAGGTGGTGCGACTGTGTTAGCTGGAGCGTATATAAATAACCACTTCAGAAGAAAACTGAAACTATTTAGCTATGGAAGAATATCTTCCTATTTGCCAATTTGTGCAGTACCTGCTACCATGTGCTTTTTTCTCCATCATGAGGTAAACAATGATATAATATCAGATGATCATTTGTAAAATTCTCTGTCCTTTAAGATTGAATTGCGATTCCCATGATTTATTCCTTATAATAAATTAAATAGATCAATTTTGAAAAATAAAATATTTACTTATTTCCAAGATGATTCCTATAATGTTTCTAGGCGATATTAAAAGAACTAGTATTGTTAAAACAAAATCAGTGTCCAATTTGTTTGGAAATGAGAGCCTCAGCGATTCAGTCATTTTTTGGACTTGTACTGCCTCTAGCTTTAGCTCCTCTAACATCCCTAGGGGTAAGTATATTTGAGCATATACATATTTTTAATAAATCAGGTATTTACACATATGTAAAAAACTTATCTTTATTGTGAATTAAAGACCTTCATGATTTTTTTTTTGATCAAATCGAAGATTCTGTATAAAAAATATTAAGAAATTTCTTACTCCAGTACCTACATATTTATATAAATTTGTGTTGCGTTGATATAGACATTAGGTATCTATTTTATTTAATTAATACCATAAAACTTATCAATTATATTATTCACTGTGGCGACATTTTTATTTGAAGGAATAGGCTTTGGAAATTTTGTTACAATTGTTAACAAGTGATAAATTACAGCCTTAAGCCTGCTTCAGAGAACAATGTAGTGTTGCTGGCAACATCCCCACCACCAGCTTAATTTTAGTGACATAAAGATTTTATAAAGTTGGTTTTGTTATGTACAAAATAATGTTGCTTCTCTGGATAGTTGAAGTTGGAAATTTTGAACTTCACTCGACTTCAACAACTAATACAATTAATTTCATTGGCTGAAAGTCACGTGACTTAGTGTTGCTGGCAACACGACATCGTTCTCGGAAGCTGGCTTTAGTCAACACAATGTTTGCGTCAAAATGAAATGCGTAAAAAACGTTTAGGCTTAAAACTGGAAAAGTAGGAAATTTATTATTCTCTGAATATGTTGTGTTCTCCTTAATACATTCTTCTAACTTGCAGACAAATTTTTAAGAACCTACCGAGAAACAGCATTGATATCATTTGTACTGTAACATTCGTTTTCAGGTCCCTTAGATTTTTAAATTTATTTTCACACTTAATGTTTTAAATAGCCTCAGAGAAATTTGATACTGAATTGTAGATTCCCTAGAAATCGTGTTTATACTCGTGACAAGAATTCAGACGACTTACGTCATACGAACAATTCATTATATTTTCATCAAAATATTTAAGAAACTGCAACTGATAGTAATAAAACTATATAATACACTAAAAGTTTGCATTACCTACATATTGCACTAAATTGCAAAAAATGTTTGTTTTTAACACGACCAAATATCGAAAATTACGTTGACAATAAAAACAAATGTGTAACGTCAGCCGTGACGTAAGACGTCTGAATTCTTGATTCGAGTATAGATTAGATTGTCTTAAAACAGCCATACTAATTCTTGCCATATCATTTGTTGTGTCATCTTGTTTTATATGCCGTGACATGAATGTCAAAATCGAACTGTCAAAGTCAAATTATTATTTGTCTTGTTGGTGTGCATTGTGTATAATATCCATATAATTTTAGTAAGTAATGGCAGAGAGTGGATTTGTTCAGATAACCTGCCCAAAATTGTGAAAAATGACTTACGGTGAAATGATCCTCGCAACAATAAAACGCCGTTGTGTTCGATAGTGTTGTATTCTCTTTTTTGTCTCTGTTCATTGAATGGCACCATTTCTTACGCATTTTGTCACAATATATAGACGTAGACCAATCAAAATGTTGTTTCCGAACCCATGACTATATTTGAATAAATTGCTATATAAAATAATTAATTATAAATATATAAGAACAATTTTACAGAATTAGCAAGATATTCTTGTTAAGTACTTAATATATAAAAAAATAACAATATTTTTAAGCATTTAAAAATTTCATGCAAATTGCCTATTATCATAAAGAAGAAATGACATTTTTTCTTTAAAGTGTCAGGGCTATAAAGTTTAGGTCTATTATTATTTATTTCCTGAAACTTACAAGATAGAAGTATATTTAATTCAAATTCAAAATGTAGCATATTTAACAATATATTTTTCTGACTAGCAATGATTGTATTTCTTCTCAACATACCCTTAATGGTCTCTATTTATGATTCTAAACTGGAACAATCTTACGCTGAGGACATTGCGAGACATTTAAACGTCTAAAACAGCTTTGAATGGCTATTCTTGAATTAAATTCAACAAATTTCTCAACACAAAAACGCATGTTCTGTTCTCTAACACTGCATTTTGGCAATCAACAATTATTGTAACAAAATCTCCAAAGCTATTCTTTCTAATCAAAATGCCACCACAGTGAATAGTAGATTAAGTTTTCTTTGTTATTAATGAAACAATTGAGGTACTTAATACATTTTGCCTGACCCTGTATATTTTTCAGTTAGCTCACAGATTTGGCACCTATAA
The DNA here is from genome assembly GCA_025584915.1 of Monochamus saltuarius. Lineage (NCBI taxonomy): Eukaryota > Metazoa > Arthropoda > Insecta > Coleoptera > Cerambycidae > Monochamus > Monochamus saltuarius. The sequence goes on from CM046726.1 coordinate 10,116,924, forward strand.
CATACCTTCTATATTTCAAGAACCATTAGAAATATTCAAATTGGTACGTAAATTTGTACATCCGATAAAAAATGTGTTGTTTGGAATTTTTATTGGACATGCTTTACTTGGAAGTGCTGTTACATATTTTGAAGCTAAATCGATTTATAAAGTGCATTCACAATTAACAGACTGGGAAAACAGTTTGGAATCTACAGAAAAAATGTAGCTGATTTTGACCTTGTAGGAAACATGTACATTTGTTAATATTTCTAGTCAATATTATTTTTGAAACTTATCCAATTATTAATTTTAAGGAAATAAATGTAACATTTTATATCCACTTTGAAAGTTGAAGTGATGTCAAAATTGCAATCATACCTACACAACACTAAAAAGAAATAGAAGGAAGTTTATTTTATTTAATAAATAAATTAAAAATTCATTATTTTTTAATAAATATTTTCTTCTACTCTTAAAATTAGTATTCTTAGCAACTTACTGCTGAGGAAACAGTATATCCATCTTTATTTTTCATATGGTTACTTTACAGATGGATATCTATAACATTTTTCAATGATACGTTGCCAGAAAATGTATTTTTTCAATTGCATTTGAACAATATCAAAGTAACCTCAGTACAGCCTGAAACTGAAAGGAACCCTATTATATTAGAAAATGTTCTTACAGCATTAAATTGCATCTGAAAAACTTATAGCAGACAGCCACAGTTTGTCGTCAGCAATGCCATTCGATATATACTGGTTTCTCTGCACTTATGCCATACTGAAGAAAGCTAACGAGCTAGAAAATGGTGCACTGCTGACGACCAACCATGATTGTTTGCTATAGGTTTTTCAGGTCTAATTCAGTGCTGCTCAACATAGTAATTTCCTGAAACTTCGCTTTAGCGAATATCACGATCGCCAATGACAATATAGATTGGAGCTTTCAAATATCTGTAGTATAATGGGTCATTCTCTGCTCGTGGCCATATTTACGCAAGCATTGAGTAATTGTCTTAATTGTTTTGTGAGACTATTTGCAGCATTTAGGAAAAGAAATATTAAAACCAAGTTATGATTTATAAAAAGTAATTTTTTTTATTAAACCTTTAAACCCCACTACAATACACTCAATATTAAAGACTAAATCGTAATGGCTAAATTCAGAGAAAAATCAGAATGTTGTGTCTCAATTTTAATGGCTTACTGGATTAACACCTATATTATCCAGATTTAGGCACAATTACGTTGATGGTATGAAATGTGTTAATTAAAATAAATCTTACAATTACTATTTTTGATAATCGTAGTACACATTAACAATCTTAAATCTAAATCAAATTTCTTATCAACGTAAACCTAACAATTATAGATATTTGACAAAGTAACAGTACAAACTTCACTTTTAATTTGAAATGTGTACTATGACGTTTTAAAAATTTGTTGCTGAATGAATCCTAGTAGCATAATTTATATGGTACCTAAAATTGAAATAGCTCTAATAGTCCTGAGTCAGACACCTCTTCTAGTAAAATGGAATGCCAGTACGATAGAATATTTGAATGAACTCATAAAACTGCAAAACAAAATATAAGTATTACTGAAATTAAATTATACCAATTATTCCAATCTGGAAATGTTTGCATATTGTGAAAAAAACTATAACATCTACTGTGATTTAGGCAGTGTCACAGCTTGTCTTTAAATTCACAAAATTAAAAATGTCAGTATACAACTCGTAAATCCTATCAAATTTAAAATTATTAACTACTTTACGTAATATATGTAGATGTATGTTTAATAGTTGTTAGAAATTATTTTCTTAAGGCCGTATGACACGGTATAACATTATATATTAAAATTTTGCATTTATATAAGCATTTTTGTATATATTTAGTACTAATAATAATTATTGTTATTATAACCAATAAATTAAGCAAACATAGGAAAGATTTGGGAAAGATGCACTGGAGGTTATCTAATTGTTCACATAAAAATGTATTCAGAATTTTATATAAATAGAACATGTTTTAATTTTCAGTTTTATATAGAAAACTGTACATTTTGCTGGTATATGATACGGGACAAACCACTTTAAATATAATATCAAATAAAAAACTATGTGAAATATTACATCGTGTCATACGGCCTTTAAATATCTACTAGAAAATATGAAATTATTATGACTGTGGAATTCTGGAGATCCTTTGTAATAGATTTTTCGTGTTTCAGTAGGCTCTCCAGATTGGTTCCTTTTCATATCCACACAAGCTTTCCTCATGGACATAAGTTTCTACTTTTTCAGAATTTAATGACAAACAAATGCAAGAAAAATGGCACCTTTAAACTGGCATTCCACCTTACGGCACATGTTATAATTAGATTTTATCGGTGGAGTTGCTATATACATCTAAAGTTTTTATAAATAATTATAAACTGTAATGAAAATGCAACTGAGACAAAAACCTATTTTACACAAAGGAAGCGACTAAAGTGAATATGATTATTTTTTGACTAATTAGCATGATGCAGATATTTATAACAAAATACAGACGTTTTGATTTACATAAAAAAAATCTGATGTATCAGCAACGAGATCACAATACAATGATGTTCCTAGCGGAAATTTAGCTAATTGAGCATCACTATTAATGATTGTTGATTACTTATGATGACAAAAATGGCAGTGATCTTTAAGTTAAAACATCCCATCGCATCTAAAGATGGTGTTATTTCATTTTTAAGCTATTACCAAATTACTTAATTGCTAAATTAGAATCTTCAAACTTTTTTTTTCTTTTTTTTTTAGTTAATGAAGAATAAAATCAATGATAATTCAACAAAAATATGCTAAAATGTTATAAAGCGGAAAAACATGTTTATACTTTATTAGTAATGAAGAGTATGAAGACATTGTAGAAAAAATATGTCATTTAATATACTCTGTACTTTTACAATGCTTTAAAAAAAATACAAATCTAAAAATTACAGTGACACCCCATAGTTAACTTGTCGGACGACTAACTTGACATAGACTTAGATAATTGCGATTCATACCATTAGAAATGCACCACTTATTAAAAATATCGAAGGTTCTGTAAGGGCCAGCTTTTCTGTCTTCTTATACATAGAATTATATGCATATGCGTCATATAAACAAAATTTGACAGGGAAAAACTGGCCCTAAATGTAAAAAACGACAATGCGCTATAATGGATTTTTACGGTTTTAACATATTTTAAACATCAAGTTTATTTGAAGGTGTTTTTCAATTATACCCTTCCGATAATATTTAAATGTATTCTCAGAGGCATAATTTTTTTTGATATAATGTGAATACTACTAAATATTCCATTTCTATTAAGAAATTAAATTAAAAGTAGGTATTTTGTTATTTAATATGACAAAACAAACATTTAGCATTCTAAAATACACAAATAAAATCATAGAATACCACGAATTTCATGTATTATACAATTACAATTTCTTTTATACTAATATAATTGAATTTGTTTGTAAAAATTATTTTATATTAATAGAGGCTTCATTTCTGAGAAAGGCCGTAAAAAACTGGGTTTTAAATGGATATGGTTTCGTATAAACAAAATTGCTGTTAACAATATACAGGGTACAAGGGATTTACTGCCATTATAACAGATGACCGATTGGAACCAAACAAAAAATATTACATAACATGGGTCCTAATATGAACAGTTTGTACTGCTCCCACCCTATCATAATACCTGTAAATTGTGCTGCCTAACATTAAATAGTCTTAGGATATTGTGAGAAGTGTGAGTGGGGTAGGGAGACACGAGTGCGGGGGAAAACAACTCAAGGCAGTCGGGCAGTAGAATCCAACGAGGAGAGTTTTTAATGTTGGAAGCTGTTCGATACATACTAATATTACGAGTAAATTTGAGAAACAGTGTTTTAAGTTACCATTGATGTTTTAATCACATCCTATAGCAACAATAATAATTGCAGTCAAGCAGTGAGAGTAGCTATCTCGGCCCAATTTGTTCAACCTGGGGTCACAGGGTTAGATGTATTGAGACCGAACAAAAGTTCTAAGCGTCTAAGGCGAATCGTCGATCAGCTGAGGGCTTCGTGCCGTTGCTTATTTGTTGACGGATCTCCTGCACCATCCGAGCGTTCAGCGTTAGTGTTTTCATCCAACTGCCAACTGTAAGTGTGACTAACCTATTTAGTTTCACTACGTCGAAAACAATTAGTGCAACTGTCACAATAATTTCAATTATCCGTATTTCCTTGTTGTTTTCTTTGTTTAGTTTGAAACAATATGTGTTAGTTATACCCTACGTTTCCGGCTCATTGCATATTTAATGTTAGGCAGCACAATTTACAGGTATTATGATAGGGTGGGCGCAGTACAAGTTTTTGATAGAAACAAAATAAAAGTTTATGAATAATACTGCACTATAAAACAAAATTGGTGGTGGTATGAAGTAAGTATTGTATGACTCCATGTTTTTCATGTCATAATGAAATCTGTCGACTTAATTTTTGAGGCCACATGAAATTACAGTTTATAAGTATTTTCCCAAAAGGTTTCAGGGTTGACAACTACACTAATATGTGAGGAGCATAAAGAAAAAATTGATCCAATAACTTTTAAATAATATCATAATTGCGTTAAAAGAACAGCTGAAAGTTTTTTACAGTTACTAAAACCAATTTCTATAGTATTTTATGCAGTACAAAAGGTACATCTTTATGTCATGCAGTTTAAACGTAGAAAAAATGAATAATTATTTGTGACAACTTTGAAGAAATAAGTTTAGATCAATAAATAAGTAATAATTGTGCAAGTGATACCTGTAGTAATTTCAGTTTTGCACTCTGCGTCTTCTGCAAATATAAGTAGAGAGGATGTTTTCTTTCTTTCATTCTGAGGTTGGAAACAGATAAGGAAATTAAAAAACAGCTAGAATTTCTTTTCAAGCATTATAGCACTTATTACTTATTATTAAAGTGTTTTTTACTTTCAGGTTTTGATTTCTATTTTTTTTTCTAATAAAGATTTTTTTAAAGTTTTATTTTAAGAATATTTATCTTGATTTTTGGTTTAATATTAATCATGATTTCTTATATTAAAAATCACTTGATTAAAATCATGATTTGAATGTTAACATAATTAATTTAAATGTTCTAAACCCTGTATGCAACGTAGTCAAGATGTCTTGCATAATATTATTTTGCTTCTGAAAGTCCAATTTGTCAGCTGTTGAAATAGTCAGTGAAACCTCTTACACCTTCAGATGAAAATATTTAATCAAATTACTACAGAATTATTGAATTTTAAAAAAATGCATATATTAGACTGAGAAATAATAAAAAATATGCAACTTCTAATACAATTAAAGACTTAAACACCTATTTATTATGTACCTATATTAGATACATAGATTATGGAAATGTTTTTACAAACTGAAAAGGTAGGTATCTGTTATAACTCATGTTATAACTTTTAGTTTCTTCTTCAATTATTTGGTGAAATTGTTCATAAAATGCAATTGTTAAAAAGGAACATCTGAAACTATTTCAGTACTTATTGGTGCACAATATTATTGTCGAATATCAAGATCAATCAGTTTTCACAAGTATACCTACGTTCTCACTCTACCAACCCATTGTTCAGCTGCCCCTCTTTAAATGTAATGGATATTAACCGAATCGATTTTCGAATATTATCTTGATAGTCTCAAGTAGCATTATTTTTACATACAATAAGCTCTGTTCTTGTGCGATGGTCAGGCACATAGTGACAAACATCAACAAACTCTAATCTACCAACAATTTTTAAATGGTCTGAATACCTTTTCGTATTTCTTATTTCGTAAAAAAATCTTTCAAATACTTTTTTGTTATAAGCAACACAGTGTTGAAATGGCAAAGGAAAGATCACACCAGAATTAGAAACTGTTTCCTGGATGAACTTTAATTCGAAATTGTCTATATTCTTAAGTTTATCAAAAAGGCAATATGTGTAACTCTTCCTTGTAATGTATTAGGTGTAATCACTACCTATTTAAGAACTTCAAAATGTTTTAAAAACAGTTTACTCCTTACATCTAATCAAATTTAGCATCATACAAATAATATTTTCTTAAAATTCAAGTTACCTGCAACAATCTACACGTACTTAAACCATACCTTTTCTGACTTGCATTTCCTTGTGACATATACTTTGTGTTACTTTTTAAAGAATCTGTTATAATTTGGTACAGTAGCATAACCTCTTAAAACAACTTAAGGGTCACTTTTGCTTTCTGAAAAATGTCTGGTAACCATTCATTTGAGATTCAGGTGGAGATAACATGGGGAATTCCTGTTGATAAGATGGCCCTGGGTAATTCTCCCACCACATTGGTACAGGGGCAGGTAAGGGTTGTAGCATATAAGGGGGCTGCACAGTAGCCATTGTAGGTCCATATGTTGGAATTGGAAGAGGTGGTTGTACCATCACAAAAGTAGCAGGATGACAAGGGGGCACTGTGTGAGAATATGGGGGCACTGACTGTGGGGGCACCATTGGGGAGCGCCCCCACATTATCTGCTAGCATCGCTGATTATTCCAATGGTTCATGTAATCTTGATAAGTCACTGTAATTTTTTCACTTTGATATCGAGTTAATTTTATTGTACGTCGCACTTCGCTTGATATCACTGACTTGTAACCTCCTTTTCTAAGGAGTGAGTCTATTGTTTGCAGCTGATCCCAACCTAAGGTAAAAATATAAAATTTAGAAAAACAAATGTTTTTCTCTTATACCTTAATTTCAGGGGTAAAAGGATTGAATTTAAAATTTGATGAGAGCAAATGTAGCAAAATTTTGTTTGTAACACAGTGTAGTTATTACTGTGTTTATTTTAGTAAGAATGAAAAATACCGTTTATAGATAACAATACCTTATTCGAGGAATTATCACAACTTGAAAGTAAAAAAAGTTAATTATATAGTTATTTTACAGTTTGCTGTATTTGTCATCTTTTTTTTAGTTTAAACTATACAGGGTGGTTCTCAATAATTTATCTAAAAAAATGCTGGAATAGATGTCTCATGAAAAATGGAGTCACTTCGTAAAATTCTTATAGTTTCTGAGAAAAAAAAAATGATCGAAGTCGTAGTATTTTCAACCTTTACATTTCTGGGCTATTGTAGTCTCTAGCCAGGCAATTCTGAATATTGAAATCCGATTACTTATAGTATTAACGTTTTTGTGATGCGAGTGTTTACATTACTTTTCAAGTGTCAAAAATGGCTTACGTGTATAGCAATTAACAAATTAATTCTATTAATAATAATAGTGGCAAAATCAGTTGATTTTACTGTATAACATAGGTGTTATAAAATGTTCTTTATTTCTTTCCTTTGGAAGTTCCTTCAATTTTACAGGTTTTACAGTTGACCAGTTGCCAGTGCCATGCAGAAGGTTACTTTAAAATCAATTTCAAACTGTCCCTTCTGATCTTTTTTTTACAAAATTGTATTTGTAAGTCCCCTGTCCTTACATTTATTATTATTATTTTTTTTTTAGATAAGTTTTGAATCAGCCTGTATTAAAGATTAATGTAAAGAAAATATAAGAAAATTGAAATTTAATTTAGACAAAAAATTGAAATAGGAAAACAGCTAGGTTATGACAATTATGTAATAAAAATTACATATTAGGCATCGTAACTGACATATAGTTTGTCAAAATGGGTTTAGTTTTGAACTGGATTAACTAGGTCTGTCCCCATCTACTGGGACTGTCTTATTACAACAAACCTCTTTTATTTTTTCCTCCATTTTTTTTTTCATTAAACAGTTTTTTGTCTCATGTAAAATTTCCGTTTTGCCTTGAGACCTTCAATATCAAATGTGCAAAGCCTAGACTAGAAACAGTTAAAATTAGCTAATTTAAGAAGCCTAGGTTCAAAACTGAAATCATGTAAAATAGATAACAATAAACTTCATACTTTAATATTAAATAACAGTTAACAAGAAATTTAATATATTATTACTATTACTTAGCGCAAACTCTGCAAACGTTTTGTGGAGATCAAATACTTAATCGATTAATCAATAAACTTATTAAATTAATTAACAGAATAAATATTAGTTTATACAATGAGCAGATTGATTTTTACTGAAGACAGCATTTAATAACCCTTGATAGTAACTTAGTGGTGAACAGAAGGAACTTATGTGTACAAAGTAATATAAAAGATATATACGTATGTACACTCTCCACAACATAAAGGTTTAGTATATGTGTTAGGTTGGAAATCTTTATGTTGTGGTCACTGTACATACACAAGTATTAAAAAAAAAAAAAAAAAATTGATGAATTAACAAAAATCATGCATCCTAAAATATTCAAAACCTTAGCAAACCATAAAATATGGTTAAAACCGGTATCCAATAAGTTTTAAAAAATATCTGGTTATTTAATTCATAAAAAGATACCTATACATTTATATTGAAACCAATTTAAACAATATTTCAATTTTTTCCTTATTTTGTTCCATAATTTTGCAAATAAATAACATTAATGTGTTTAATTCATAAGTATATAATCTAAGAGTTTGAAGCAAGACATTTGTACAAATATACACAATATATTATACTGGTATCTTCTAGGCTTTTATCTTTGTTTACTTCCATTAAGAAATATTGAATCTATAACCTTGCTTATTAAATAAATATGTTCTTAGATTAAATATGTCTATATACAGGGTTCGAAGTCTTTGAAGGTAATGAAATTCCCTGACTTTTCCAGGTTTTCCATGACTTCAGTCATTATTTTTCCAGATTTTTAAAGAAGACAACATGAAATAAAATTATTTTGCAAATTAAAATAATTATACCATATGCAATTTTCATTCACGAAGAATAAATATTCCAATACAATTTTTAATTTAATATACACTTTAACAGAAAATAAAGTAAAACTTGTGAACTTTTGCATTTTTTTCTATGACAAAATTCAAAACATTATGAATAAAATTAAATGAACAAATTAAAATTCAGGATTTTAGTAATGAAACAGCTAAAAGAAAATAATGAATAATAATAAGGTTTTTTGCTTACTTTTTTTTGATTTCACAATTGAAGCAAGACCTGTCAGTTTTACAAACAATTTACAAGTATATTATTTTGCCACAAATTGACCAGTACTCTTTATTTCCCGGCTTCATCTTAATAAATTATGAGAAATTCACTGTTATATTTCTTACTCTATCAATCCATCTAAATTATAATTGCAGTGAAACTTCTGTTAACGCACACCTCTAGACGACGGAAACTTCTACTAAACGGACAGTTTTTCAGTCACCAAACATTCCTTATGTAGGTATTTGTATGAAATCCCTTATCAATGGACCCAACAATTTTTTTGGAACTTACGTATTGTTTTGCTTGTAATGTTTACTCTTTACAATAAATAATAAACTTTGAAAATTATGTGGAAATCCATGCCGCCTTGGTGACTGAAAATTCGAAAGTAAGTTTAGTTAGTTGAGTTGGTGATTATAAAGAAACAAATCAAACTGTCCACATCTCCGACACTGAGAGTGACAATGAACAGGTGTTTTCTACTGTCAATAATATTAGTGAGGTCTACCAAACCCTAAAGGTCAATTCACACATACGGTACTGGGCACCCACTGTGCACCGACTGTGTCGATTTGAACTAAATCTATCACCTTAAGTTTCCATTGAAAATGTATTGAATTGCACTGTTTAATTCACACATGTAGGTCTAGGCACAGACTGTGCTCTGACTGTGTTGCTTCTGACCGCTTTGAAAGCGATTTCTCAAGGTTACGGTCCGACACAGTAGGAGCACGGTACGTGCATAACCGCTCCAGTGAGAACTATTGGAAGGCGACCAGAGGGCGGTCGTCATGTTTCGGCCGGCGCTCGTTCATTTTCGGGTGTCGCGATTTTGCCGCTGGTATTCCTCCTCTCTTGGATCCATGATACAAACTAACCAACTGTGGCACGTAATAACATGATTGGTGTGAATATGCACAACACAACACAGTCGGTGCACGGTTACGACACAGTCGGCGCACAGTACCGCATGTGTGAATTGACCTTAACAGTGGTATTCATAGTCTGTCTCCAGTCGCCGGAGATCAGTCTCTGTCCCGAAATTATGCAAATTTCATAATGAAATTCAAATAATTGCGGACAAACAATAAATACAGTGTAGTGTAACAGTGGTATCTTACGAGGGTGGTCCGATAAGTACTAGCCTCACCGCCCGATGGCGCCACTATCGCAAGAGAAATTTACTACCGTGTAGTACATTCTGCTAGACGGCTACGGTCAAAATTTCAGCCGGATCGGACTCGTAGTTTTGTTTTGAGCGCATATGGAACCGGGCGTGTCCGCGGATTTTAGAAAAATGGAAAAAGAGCAATATTAGTTGGTGATTCGATTCTTGTTTTTGGAAGCGAAATCGTGCAGTGAAATCAAAGAGCGCTTGGATGCTGTGTACGGTGACTCTTCTCCTTCGATGGCTACCGTCAAAAATTGGTTTAATGAGTTTCAACGTGGTCGCACGTCTGTTATTGATGAGCCACGTCCAGGTGCCCCAAAAACGGCTACCACGGAGGATAACGTGATAAAAATCAACGATCTCATATTGGCAGACCGCTGATTGAAGGCGCGCGAGATAGCTGAGATAGTAGGCATCTCAAAAGACCATGTAGGTTATATCCTGCAAATGCAAAAGCTGTTGGCGCGATGGGTGCCACGTTTGTTCACTTTGGATAACACGTGCAACCATGAGATCACTTCAGAACAGTGTTTAACGCTGTTTAAGCGCAATACGAAGAAGTTTCTGCGTCGTTTTGTGACCGTTGACAAAACATGGATCCACAGGTACACACCAGAGACCAAGGAACAGTCAAAACAGTGCTGAACAAATGCAGTTGAACCTGCTCCGAAGAAGGCCTATCGGCTGGAAAGGTGATGGCCACCGTTTTCTGGAATTCACAAGGTGTGATCTACATCGACCACCTGAAGAAGGGCAAAACGATCATAGGGCTGTAGTATGCCAAATTATTGGGTCGATTCAACACTGAATTGCAGAAAAACGGCCCCATTTGGCGAAGAAAAAGTGCTCTTTCACCATGACAACGCACCCACCGGCTCACACTTCCGAGCTCGCCACGGCCGAATTAGACTACGAACTACTGCCCCATCCATCGTACTCTCCAGATATGGTCCCGTGCGACTTCTTTTTGTTTCCAAACTTGAAAAAGTCACTCGCCGGGCAGAAATTTCAGTCGAATGAGGAGGTCATCGCCACGGAGGCCTACTTTGCAACCCTCAAGAAAACGTATTTTTCAAACGGGTTAAAGAAGTTGGAGCAGCACTGGGTCTGGTGTATCGAACTAAAAGGAGATTGTATTGAAAAATAAATCGCCACTTTTCTAAAATTTTCGTTTTTTTTTGTAGGCTAAGTACTTATCGGACCACCCTCGTATATCTCCTTCTCAAAATTATGTGAATATCATTATGAAATTCACATAATCTTGGAATGGAGACCGTTCTCTGGCGACCAGAGACGATTTATGAATACCACTGTAAGAAATCTAGAGTTGTTTTTTATCTCTAAAGGCGATATAGTAGCAACACAAAAAAAATCTGAAATAACATTGCATGTGGAATCCATAGTTGTAAAAACAACTATCAACTTCTCGACAACGGACGCCTCAACATAACGAACAATTATTTTTTCCCTTCAGTGTCCGCCGTGAAGAAGTTTCACTGTATTAAAATTGGTAGCTACTGAACAAATTTTTATAGAGCGCCCTAATTATGCTGATTTCAAGCTTCTTGAATTAAGAAATTTAATTTTGTATTTATGCTTCTTATCCTAACATTAAGTAATGCTAAGTTGATGACTGCTTTTAGTATTTTTCTTTCATCTTAATTGTTTACACCTTTTCTGTGGCAAAAAAATACAGCAATTTTTACACCAATTATTGTCATACAAATTGTCGCATCATTTAGAAAATTTGTATTCTCCAAACGTCATAAACATAATGTAAGATTTGGCAACAATGTTAAATAATAAATCCATTGTGATTTGGACAGATGTTTATATCTACAATGCCAGACATTCTCAGAGTCGTATAGGACATGAACACATAGAGATTCGAAAATCGGTTCCCTGGTGAGATGTGACGTTTGACATTTAGGTACATTAACAGGGGTGTAGTTATCTGTTTAAAAAAAAAATTATAAGCACCGAGGGATGAATTTGTGAACTCAAAAATCATTCATCTTTCAGTCATTGTATATGGACTATAAAAATTAAAATTGACTTTGAAGTTAACACAATCCTTATAAAATATTTCAATTAAATATGATAAATTAATAGCAAATATTTTTTTGTAAAAGTATATCTTAATTAACTTTTATATATAAAAAGAAAACAGATAATAAAGAATACAAGGTATTAGCTAATCACTTTTACACAATTTTTATATAGTTTTGTTTCCATCAAAGCTGTCCTTGAACAAAATGAATTGCTGATCATAAAACTTATTTAAAATTCTAATAAGGTACCTATACATACATTAATATCTACTATTGTTACTAAGTAGATTTAAAAATAATTTTTGCATATTTCACAAATGAAAATAATAATAACTTTGTGATATATTTTAAGTATAATTTAAGTGGTCTAAAGTATGTATGCAGTAGTGCATAAGGAATCTATCATTGCTTTCAACATACCTAAAAATAGTTTATTACATGATAACTTGATAATACCGTTTTGACACATTTTTATTAATTCCTTCGTTAACATTTTTGTTACCTTCATTTAGCATAATTAAAAATAATGTTGGCGGTTGATCAATACAAATGGGATTTAAATGGGATAAATCGTACAAGGTTATTACATAAATTTAAGTAGCAACTAATAAACTAATAGTTTTTAATTGTAAAATTAGTTTAAATGGCTCCAGTAAGCACAATAATTAAAATTGCATATTGGGCAATGTTTGTTTATTTAGAATGATTCATAAACCTTCAAAATAAACCATTTTTTCATACACATTTGACTACGAATTTCTGACAGTACCTAAATATAGTTCTTATTAATAAGTAGTTATTCTTCTTTGTATTTGCATTGATTTATCTATTAAAATTGTCATTGATACCATCAGAATATCTAGGTACTTATTTTTGTGATTTTTGTTGTTTGTTTCAAAAACAAAACTAAATAAGTACTTTTAATGGAACTGTTTGTAACTAATTTATACTCACCTCATGTCATTTTTCAGTCCTAAAAATATCATTTAACTAACTTTGTTTATATCTCATTAGCACAGTTAATTTTAACTTTATTGTATGATGAAAATATTATGTAAAAATCACCTTGTTCGGAAGCAACTTCTGGTAAGTAAGTAGCGGTTCGTTTATTTCCCTTTTCGTTAATGAATTCAATCCGGATACCATGAACACCTACTTCCCAATCTAAGTAATCGTCACCATCTTCAAAATGTCTCAAGATTGACACCGATACACTTAATTTAGGGAATTCATCCCGAGTTATGGGGCTAAATCTGGAGTCCTTAAAAGCACTGGTTATAGCATATTCTCTTAGTCCAGTTTGTAAATTCATAGCGTTAAAAGTACCAATGCATCCTCGAAGACGTTTGTCTTTGCCTATTTTCCATGTTACAAATAGTGGACTGTGAAAAAACAAAGTATATTTTATATTTTAATTTTGTTTACTGTTATGTTGGTAATGCCAAACAAAGGAAAGTGAACTAAATAGTTGAACGACCTACGTTTGACAGACCTAACTTTTTGTAATCTAAATTTAAATATAATGGTGACAAGTAGGTACTTACATGGAAAATATTCATGTACTTACTATGCATCGTTACTGAATGAAGGTGTTTTAGGGGGGGCTAGGTTATACAAATGGCAATAAAGCACGTCAAAACAAAAGAAACACATTTCAGGTAACGCGACCATTCCCATTCCGTTGCTTATTCCATTTGAAACCACCGAAGTACCATTGCAAGATGGGATACTGGATGAATTGTTAAGTTTTTGTTTCTTTGTACCACAACACCCAGCAGCCATCGTACTTCCAACAGAATCAAACAGCTGACTGAGCCAGCCAGCACAGATGGCTGCAGGACAAGAACAAGGAGAGACATGTATATTTCTATTTTTGTTACACTTATCATTATGCCTACCGCATTAAATGACGTCACAAGATCTATTGGTATTGGGTGTTTTTATTCATAAATTTATTTGATTAGTGCTGTATTTTATTTACTAGCATTTCTGTCTGAGGTTATCTGGGTATATTTTGTATAAAATACTTAAATTAGTAATAACTATTTTGTAACTAGGAACATAGTTAGGTACCTACGTAAATTGTGGGTATTAAACGCTGTATCCACAGATCATTGGCCGAAAAGAAAAGCTGTATCGATTTATTTTATTTGTTTTTAATACTTGGATAAAATAATTTCCTGTTGTTTATAAGAAGTGTATGAGAAATAAGTAATTTTTTGGTTTAATTTTTTTTGCTGGCAATGTATGTTTATATCTCGCTTATGTTACCGTACCGCAGTATTTAAACTGTGGCCATACCTACCACAGATTCTTATACTCTGTGACCTGACCATACCACAAAACATATAACTAGAGACCATACTATATAACTTTTTTCCAGCAATTGGTCAATATTTCAGGGTCATTCAAATATCTATTATTTTTGGAAAATAATATACCTACTTTATTTATGTTACCAAATACCGTATCTGAAACAGGAGATAAAACCGTAGAACGTAGAAGAGGATCTCATTTAAAAGAAAAAAATAATGCATTTTTTTATTTTATAATAAGCGTTTCAAATTCTTCGTCTTTTCGTTTGCTAAACATAATTAATGACACATACATACATTTTTAAATCGACTACCCCATGATCATGGACTATATCTATAAAGAGTAAAGACTAAATTTGCGGCCATTTTATGTTTTGTCCATGCTAAATTCTTAACTGGCAAAACAGATTTCTCTAGTAAAATTTAATTTTTAAACAAATATACTCTCCACGATTATATTTTCAAGAGTAAGTAATCCATATTTAATTAAGTACACTACAAAATATTTCTTGTTAGTATTCCTTATAGACTTAAATGTATTTTTAAAATAATTAGTTATACGTATGTCAGAGAGAAAATAATAGTAAAGTACGTCTCTAGGCTAATTCTCGAACGGCGTAATAGATGGCAGCATATAGACAGAAACGAGATGTGCACAGTGCACGTTTTGTGATAGTGTGAATCATTTTGAAATTTTAAATTGATTTACATAACGGTTTGCTTTTATTTACATTTGTTTAATCGGTTATGGTTTATTAATAAACATATACAGTGGACGTAACTATAAGTTGTTGTCAAGGTGTCTATATTATCAAATGACTTAAGCGGCGTTTACATTAGTCAACTTCTGATCGGTCAATCGAGTTGATCGATCTGAGGTCGTTCGATAAAAAGGTTTACATTTTAATCGTTGTCGGTCGACATTCTTATCGTTGAAGATGGCGCGTGTGAAACGTAAAGAAATTTTAAGTGTAACATCAGCAGTTGTAGTTAATTTGTTAAGCGAACTGAAAAATATAATTTGTCGGAAAATAAACCGAAAAAGACGTCGTTGGTGGGTTAGAGAGTGGATACATCTTCAGTTCCACTTTTACGGGATTTTATTATTTTATTTACTTCACGGCGATAAATTGTGCGAATAGATTTAATTTTTTCTTTCACAACAGCAACTGTCAATACCTCGAAATTCATTTCTTCTATTATTGCCTCTATCGCCCTTTTCTTCAAATTACAGTTTTTATATAAGTCACAAGAATTGGACCACAGACGTTCATTCTGTTGATAAAGATCTATAAATTTAATGATTTTACTTCCAGTCCGATTTAATTTAGAAATTTTTTCTGCTTTTTTTACGATCAACAACAGAAATATCTGTTTTAATCGACTGTCAACTAATTCAGAAATGTTTAGACGGTCGCCTGCTAGTTGAAACCATAGATTACTTTACTCTTGTTGAAACGACCGAGTTGTTCCACCAAAAGTAGCCACAATGTCAACTTCTAGTTGAACGACCGGTAGTCACCCAGTCTCAGTTGAAATCGGGTTTACATGGGCGATCGTAGGCGACTTTAAGTCGATCAACTTAGTCGTTCGACCAGAAGTTGCCTAATGTAAACGCCGCTTTAGAAGCCGTGTACCATTTTTATAGGCGTTGGAAAACTAGAATTACTTAGCAAAGATAAAAAATACATTTGAAACTAATAAATCTTGTTAACAATTGCTACTACTTTTTCAAATTCAGCCTTAAATAAGTACCTATTTGTTCTCTAGGACTCTTAAGGTGCATGCATAGATTACTTTTATTGCTGCATGTGCACTATAGAGCAAAATCTAGCTAGATTGTGGTAAAGTTAAGTGTGCACTGTGCACTTATTTCATATTAGTTTTGCAATTTACAAGATAAAAATACAGGGTGACAATTTACTAATAGTTTGGTACTACACTTTAATAAGTTTCCATATGAAACAAAATATTGAAGGGCATCTCTTATTTAAGTATGTCTTAAATGAAAAGCTGCACTTAAGTGAAGTGCTGACTATGAATTCCGCCCTAGTTAACTGTATCATCTTCTGCTAAATCGCGTCTCCTGAAAAAGCACGCCTGCTGCGATTTAGCTGACGATGGCTGTATATGAACTGCAATGTACTTTTCTCTACTGCAGTACTGCTTATTACTACCACAGATAAATTAGCTTATTATTTTTGCTACTGCTAGAGTGAACTGGAGTTGCTCGAGATTAATTTGGTTAGACTTCTCACTTGGTGTGTGTACACGGGAAACGTGATCGAGAGATTGTATGCACTGCAAATTTCCTTAAATTTTCCCGGCGAAATAAAATTGCAGTAGCTGCTATTATTTTAAATAAGAAGAAAAGGAAAAACTAAATAAAAAGAAACTGTGTGGGTAAGAAAAGAAATTGTATATTCTACAAGAAGAAGAAAAAGGGTTTTTCATAAATTTCCACTTTTAATTTTTTTCATTTTTCGAATTTCATACTTCAATTGGCATCTTAAATTGCGCCATTTCCTTCCAATCTCAATCTCAGAAGTACCGATGACTGCATCAGCAATTTGTTTTGATAATTTTGATTTTTTATCTCTGTTACTGTACCTATTCCTTCATAGAAACATTACACAACTCAGGATCATTTCAGTCATTTCTATTTTAGTTCCCATGTTATTTTTTGAGACATGGTCCCTGTACGCAGTTATGTCAAAAGCCACAAAATATCACTTTGCGTTTATACCTAAATGCATGACTAGGTTACTCTATTTAGCCGATCAAATACATAGATTGAGATATCTATAGCAGCAAACTCTAGACAGTGTGTTCACTTCACTCTAGCTAGATTTATTTCCTCTATTTCCACTTTGTGATTGAAATCTCGGACAGCTCTAGCAAGAGTAAATCTAGCCAAAAAGTCTACAGTGTACATGTACAATCGTTTGCAATAGTAATGACACTCATTAAAATGAATTTTGCGATTTCTTTTGAACTGCTGACATATTCGTAATTAAATCTACTTTAAATTGTTAAAACTAGTTATTAGTTGTTTCACTCAGCACCAATAGATATTTAATGAAATTTCTACTCAGAACTTCCAGAAGTTGAAAAACTGTTTTGAGGGAGTGTCATTATTATTGCAAAAGCATGTAACATTACGTGTAATGATATAACTACTCGTAAACTGGTCTCTTGGCCTATAATTTCATGATGTTGCTTTAGGGTTTCCAAAATTTCAAATTTGACTTTAGAAAAATATATTTAATCCCTAATAGCACAAGGACGTCCTATGAACATCCAAAGAATGTCCAATGTTGGAAGTCCGAGCATTCAGTGGACGTTCTTTTTTGTTCGATGGACGTCCATTGGAAGTCCCGCTAACGCACAAATATCACAACTTCGTGCAACCCAGGGACGTCCACTATCGTACCACTCTCGGACCCACAGATGAGCGCCTCTGTACCAAATTTGTGCTACCCATGGATGTCCTGTTTTGGACATTTCATGGAGTCTGCATTGGAATTATAGAAATACTTTTTTAAAATATGTATTTATTGTTTTTCTAATTATTACATGAATAACAAACAAATAAATAATAATTAAGAGATACAACTAAATAACATGTAACAAATAACAAGAACAAAACTATAAGTAATTCTCTAACAAAACCATATAATTACATTACTTAACTTAACCTAGAATAGCTAGACGAGAAAACTCAACAACTAGAGTGAAACTGAAAACTTCTTTATCTAAAAACGAAAACGACTGTTGTCGGTTGTTAGTACATAATTATACTGTGATATAATTGTCTACATAAAGGTGTTATGAATTTAGCCTAGCCAACAAATAATTTAATTATTTATAAATAGACTAAAAGTAGAAAATACAAATTTACTTACAAAATGTGATTTATATATCTTCGGTTTCCTAATTTATTCTTCTATAGGGTTTACTCATCAACTTTTATCACTTTATCTGCGTCACCAAAGAGAACAGAACAGGTTTTTTAAACTTTAGTTTAGCCTTACATCTGGATTGTGGACCCATTTTTTTAATACACATGCGCTGCAAATTCAAATTATAACAGGACATGTAGAATACTGGACATCCATCGGATGTCCACATATGTACTAACAAAACATGTCCCATAAAGGATATCCATCGGATATCCAGTATATATATATATATATATATATATATATACCATCAAAATATGTCCCATAAAGGCCATCCATCGGATGTCCAATGTATGTTCTATCAAAATATGTCCAGGAATGGACATCCAATGTCCATTTATGGTCCATGGACGTCTGTACGTTAAATGGACATGTGCTATTAGGGATCCTTATAAATGCTTATTTTGTAGTCTGGTTAACTGAGAGAAATTATTATCTATTAAGTAGGTAATATGTCTTTTTTTTTAGATTTGGTGACATTATGCACTAATGTGTGGTGTGGTTCGTGTGGATACAGTATCATTCCAGGTTGGATAGAACGGTAATATACATCTCTATTTAATTACCATTACTCATATAGAAATATAAATATACCTATGCAGCGCACAGCCTTAGCCAGCCACTTTTTTCAAGGGGGTTAAATGAAATCTGGCGAGGCTCTAAAATAAAAAAAAGTTTCCTTCTTATGCAGAGTGATTTAGAAATACTGGGAAAATGTGTATATACAGTGAAATTATTTGACCCGAAATTTTCGAAATTTAGTTTCAATTTTTAAGTGCTCTAGGGCTCTGGAAGTTGGATCCAAAATTTTATTTTATGTAAATATCTTCTGAACATGTAAGTCGATTTTAATAAAATTTTAGAAAAACTAGGTATATAATACCTTTTATGTGAAACTTAGGGTCTCTTCCAACAGCCGTCGAGAACTAGTTCAGAACTGTTTGACCAACATCGTCTTAACATCACATTCGCCGAGAGTACATTAACAACTGAACTAACTACCTAGTTCTGGACGGTTCGAATCGATTCTTGCTGTTGTTGGAACAAACCCTTAATGTTCTAGAAAAAGTTAGCTAAGGTTATAGTACTATAATTCGCAAATGCAATTGAAAATATAGTACCCAATTGATAAGAACAATAGAAATATTTTCCAAAATGCATGAACAAGTGTTCTTTTCATTTTCAGCTTGGTATTTTACAAAAAATCTCAAGTGTATGGTAGGTACCATCTGTTTTTTTTTAATTCCGTAATTTATTAAAATCCTTGCGAAAAATTCAATTCAATTCAATTCAGCAACAACGCATAGCACCAATTGACATCTATTACTCAGTCTGTTTTAATAAATGTCGTAGCTATCTTTTCCGTTTCGTGAATTTTCGAACCCGAACCTGCCAATGGTAGTAGTATCTACAATTTAGTGACGTTTTCTATTAAGTTGCGTATAGTACTTATTTATCAAGTGTGTATTTGTCAAACCTCGAACTGTGTCATTGATATTTCTTATTTTGTATCAGAGAAACTCTGTTGTTTTAGAGAATATCGCTAACTTAAAATTTGATTGTGTTCTGTGTTTTTGTAACGCGCTAGGTATTACATAATACTAATAGAAACTTATACTAGTAGTACATATGTTTTAAGAATGCTGTAGCAGTAGTTAGATGCTATTCAAAAAAAATTTCTGAGACGCAACTGCCAAATAGAAAAACAATTTTGATAGTAGAAAGGAGTTGTCGAGAAACTGGTGATGATAAACAAAATAATTCTGGTAGACCTAGATCATTTAGAACCGATGAAAAGGATCAAGACAGCCTAGATTTGGTCTCGGAAGATCCAATCATTAGTACAAGAAAAATTTCTTTACAAATAAGTACGACATCTTTTACCGTGTGGAGAATACCAAGAGAACAATTGCATACATACTATTACAAAGAAGAATCTTTACGGAGCGTCTAACTGCAGTGGCACTCTTAAAACATTCCTCCAAAAGTCAACATCCTCATTGTTGATATAACATTCCATTATTATTATTTAGTAGCGCGTAATAGAGAGAGCAGAATAAAATTTGAATGTGATTACAATATTCACAAAGAACAAATTCTAACTATTCAAATCAGAAAATAGATAATTTACCGTAGTCTGCGGATATTTAAAAAAATTATATAAAAAATTTGATTTCTTAAAATTATCTTACAGGCCCTGTATTCCAAAAAATGAGTGGCTCTAGCACATATGTTTATTAAGGAAACCATTTACTTTCAATATTCTATCAGCCCTAGTAATACTGCTATGTCTCTTTGAAACACCTGATATAAAAATATAATAAAATGGATAGATCTTTAAAAGAATTGGTAACCGGCTATTTTGAAAGACCAAGAATACGAACGTATTTGCCGATGTTACGCGCTATATCAACCTGTGCGCTCACTGTCAAGTGCATCGATAAATACTCAATGACCATCCACACTCCACAGTCCATTATGTAACATGTAAGAATATCGTTGTAAACGCATGGTTGATCCATGGCTCCCACTTGTACCGTAGGTTAAACCTCATTTTTAAAACCTACATAGAGGCAATGCTTAGTGAACAATTTGCCAAGCAGTGCGGCGGACAATTCCGCGAGTGCATCTAGTCACAGTGACTGACGATCCACACTTTCGCGTGGATATCATGTGTGAAAGAATGAGTGGCTTCGTATAAGATCATATGCCAACGTATTTCTTTTCTATTTAAGTCTACGTTAAAAAATTTTGGATTACAGGGTAAATCAGTATAAGGTCAGTGATTTTACTATACATGGTGATCTTGAAGGATCTGTAGATACACCCATTATCATAAGTTCATAGTCTAAATGAAGCTATTCTTACATTTCCTACACTAATAATAATTAAATGTATAAAATTTAACCAAGCCTTGTGACCAAAAAGGAACAAATAGTCTTATAGATACATACAGGGTGTTTCGTATAAGAACCGACAGAGCAGATGCATATTTAACCAAACATGCCTATATACTAAGTTATACATAGGCGGAGTTACAGGCCTTCAAAGTGGGGCCAAATATTTCGAACAAATTAACATCTCAATTAATTTAACTTGAAATTTAGTACATGATTTAGGTTTATTATTGGTCTTCTTCGACTATGAGTTCAAGTAAATTGAAACACTACAAGGTGTTCATTGAGGGTGAGTCACCCTTAAAATTATACCAAACTTTTTCCATTGATCTAATTTAAAATTAATAATAATATCCCGCGTAGAATTTAATTTGAAACACTTTTTTGCTCGTTAAATTTTAATGTATTTTAAAGTTTTCAAGAAAAAATGCATTAATTAAAATAAAATTTTAATAGTGTTTATCAGAAGAAATCAAAAAGTCAGTCTTTAAAATTTCACAGTAATAAAACTATAAAATAAAAGTAAAACTAAAGAAATTGTTCAACATGAGCACCACTTTCTCTGAAACAAATTTACTATTCGCTATTGCTGATGTCTAATAAATGATGATGGCTTCTTATAACGTTACATTTATTCGTAATACGATTCCACAAATCTTATCGGAATTCAATTGGCGAGGAATAAACAAAAATTCTTCAATATTCTTCATAGAAAATAATCACAATGATGTCTGGCGATCGCGGTGGGCAATTTTGAGGACAATTATTATTTCCTCATCCTAACCATTTATTTGGAAACTTAAAATTGAAAAATTCTCTAGCACTAACATGGAGCGGTGCTCCATCATGCATAAACCAAAACTCTAATCTAAGTTGCAACGGTAAATCTTCGTTTAAATCCGGAATGGAATTTTGTAGAAATTCCAAATAACTTTCGCCATTTAATCGGTTAGGCAAAATAACTGGTTCAATCAAATAACGATCAATAATACCGGCCCAAACGCTTATCTTAAACTCGCATTGGAAATTATTGCATGGGGGTTTACATCGCAATATTCATGAACATTCTGAACATTTGTGATTCCTCTACGAGTGAAACAAGCCTCATCGGTGAAAAGAATTAATATCCTGATAAATCCAAGATAAACTCGCAAAGGGTCACTCGTCGATCCAAATCTTTAAAACAACAGTTTTCGCACTTTTTAATGTGATATGGATGTAGTAGATTACGTTAAAGAATACGGTGTAGGTACAGAAGTTCTTGATAATCCAGTTTCTCGAGATAAACTTGTACTTGTTTGCGGTTCTTTTTCAGCTGTTTGCAAAATATTTTCTTCATCTTGTACCCTTATTACACTAAGACGTTCTCAGATTACTGAAAAACTTTCCCGTTTCTCTCGCCTGTCTTTCAATTTAACATGCTTAAATTGTTTCTCTATCATTCGATTTGGAAATCTCCTACGA
The DNA here is from genome assembly GCA_025584915.1 of Monochamus saltuarius. Classification (NCBI taxonomy): domain Eukaryota; kingdom Metazoa; phylum Arthropoda; class Insecta; order Coleoptera; family Cerambycidae; genus Monochamus; species Monochamus saltuarius. The sequence continues at coordinate 10,139,892 of CM046726.1, forward strand.
TATTCTTCCATACTTCTTCTACAATTTCCTATACATAAACCTAGCACAAATAACATGTCAACTTGTCCGCTGAATATAAATTTAAACACTATTAATGTCTTATTTTAAGTAGTGCATTTTTTCTTGAAAAACTTTATTGTTTTTAATTTCACAATAGTAAAAAAGTGTTTTAAATTAAATCTTACGCGGGATTTCATCATTCGTTTTAAATTCGATAAATGGTTTGGTATAACCATACGACTAAATAAATAAGACGATTTTAAAGGATAGGTACCTTAACATCGCGTTCCCGAGCGTCATCTTACGGTCATTTGGAAAAACACTACTACTTGAGAAAAATTAGCATACAGAAAACTGTGTCACAATTTAAAAAGAAAAGCAAAGTTGCCAGTATAACTGGTAGAGTTCGCTGTAGCGAAAAGAAAGTGAAGAAACTAATAAATCATAAAAAATCTGAGATCTGAGGTTAAAACATGTATGATTTTCTATGAACATGAAACATGGATGCAATTGATGGTTAAACTTTAATATATTTTTGCAACGCGATGAAGGTAAGTTATCGCTCTAGTGCATTCTGATAAATGTTTTCTGTGTTTGATTAAAATTTAACGCAAACAGTTAATTATAGTTAGTGAAATGATTATCTAAATTGCCTTGCCTGCTTTTTTTTGTTTTATTTTTAATATAAAATACTGTTGAATATACTGCTGTGTACCAAACTGCAAACATATATATTATTCCTATGGTATCACAGATACTTCTTACAGAAATCAAAGCTTCTTCAGAGTTCCTGCAGACAGGGAAATGTTTGGGGTTAGAATCAATTCGCAAATTATGTAAACCAGATTTTAATCTCACGAACAAAAATTGTTACTTTGAATTAAATATTTTAAAAATATTGAGAAGAATAACTTTACCTTATTTTGGTATTTATTTATTTAAGGTTGATTCGTATTTTTAGTGAATATAAAAGTAATGGTAAATACATATATCTACGAGTCTACTGATTTTTTTTGTTAATACTGAGCATATTTAAATTTTCACAGAAAAAAATTATCAGTAGTACATCGTACTTATGAGAACCATTGTAGTTCGGAACAAATGTATTTAACAATAATATTTAGCATAAAGTATGCATCTATTTTTATCATGTTAATCGCTATTAATTACTTATCATGTAATCAACTTTTTCCTATTTATAATAGAATAAAGCAATGGAAAAACAATTCTCTTTTATTATTAAACCAATCATACCTTCTTTTAATAGATATATTATAAAATTCATTGTTTTATTATACTGTTATATAGTGTGTAACTTACATGAAATAAAATTCATATATCATTGACTACATAATTTTGTAAAAATCTGTTCAACTTTTATATTTGAACTTTTAATTTTTACGAAATTTTGTTATCGAGGATTATGAATTTTATTTCATATGTACGTTGCACTCTATATATTAAAGTAAATTCCAATTTACCGCCAATTGCTGCGTAATGAAGCTTATTATACAGCGACATCTATTGTATAGATTTTGGAAGTTATAGTTTTCTCAAAACAGAAAACGTAGCATAGTGCAAATGCTATTTTTTTCCAAATGAACGTAAGATGCCGCTAGGTATGTCTGGAGCAAGTCGTGCTTCCCATGAAAGACAGAGAAAAGAAGCCTCTTATTTAGTTACTCGTATGGGTATAACTTTAGGGGTGACTGACCCTCAATGAACACCGATAATACACCTAAATCGTGTACCTCTATTTGGTTATTTCAAGTTAAAATATTTCAGAGGTATTAATTTTTTTCGAAATATTTGGCTCCACTTTGAAGGCTTGTAACTCAGCCTGTGTGCAACTGTGTATAGAGATATGTTTGATTAAATTGCAGTAAGTATTTTGGGACCCTCTATATGCACCTGTTCTGTGTCGGTTCTTATGTGGAACACCCTGTGTATGTTAGTACTAAAATGTTTCCTTAAAAAGTTCTGAACCTTCAAATAATTTTTTTGTTTAATTTTTTTGCTATAGGTAATTTTGTCATTGTTTAAGACATCTACTTTCATTAATATTAGCCTGCAGAAATCTATTTCCTTTTTTTTTTGTAGAGATTTTTAGAAAAAGCGGATAGGGTGAAGAGTAGACCAGACAGCTGATTGATTTTTGTACAACAAATTGTCTTTTTTTATAAAATACCTCAGTATGCATTCAATATTGCCTAAAATATGTCATAATGCCTACAATATTCCCTAAAATATCTGAAAATGCCTTCAATATCGCCCAAAATTCCTTTAAAATTGCTTAAAGTACCACAAAATTTCATGAAATATCTCAAAATACATTGAAATACCTCACAATATCTTAAATATTATATATAATAATATGAAGTACGAGTGAGTGCAACTGTTTGGTATATTACAATATCATGGGATATAATAGAAATACCCAGGAGAATACAACTACTGACTAAAAACATATTTAGCACTGAATTTACTACCTTATAGCAACCTTATAATGTGGTTTTCTGCATTTTTTTATTGCTGTTCCTTCAAAGTGAAAATTTATTGTGTCTTTCCCACAAATTCGTGTGTTATAAATAAAAAGAATAGGTACCTACGTCCGACAAAAAGTTGAAAAATTGACAAGTTGACATTGAAAAAAAAGTAAAATAGAGGTTAAAGTAAACGAAATATCTAGGACTGCTATTCTATCAGGTCGTAAACCCTTTGATAAAACCCACTAAATGTACTAAAATATGCATTAATTTCTTTGTTGGCATTTTTTTATTTGAAAATATAGGTACTTCAACAAAAAGAAACAGGCATTCATAAAATATAAACTAGTTTAAAAATAATAATAAAGTAGCAAATAAAATGTAAGTAAAACTAAACCTACTAAATTTATAAACCTACTAAACTGAAAAACAAATTTTTTTCTTTAGTAACTATTATTAACAAATACACAAGGCACTAAGATGTCCAGTTGGCTCTACCAAATATTATTTTTAAGTTTACAGTAGTATTTATCTAGAATTATTGAGCCAGTACATGAAATTACTATAAGGTGTTTTTAAACGTTTGGAGGGTTTCCTAACATTGACATTGATTTATATAGTTTATAAGCAATATTCATTTTGTCAACTTGAGTTATATCATCAGATTTCAGCCAAAAATATGAATGTAAAGTTCTTTAAAAATGTTTCATCACCAAACATTAATTCTAGATTCTTCATTAAGAACTGTATAATAACTTTCTATTAGAACTATATCTTTCAACTTTTCATCCATCAGTTCTTCATTTTCGTTGGTGTCTTTAGACATAAAAGTTTGTGTCTGTTAAGTCGTTAATAATCATTTAATTTTCGGTTCCTGTATCATCGTCACTTTATTTCTTCTTCTTGCTTTCCTTTTCTTTTTCGGTTTCGACGTGACAAATCGTTAATCAGTAAACCTGGACTTGTCTTACCGTTCCATCATGATTAAACTAAAACAGTATACCTATTAACGACATTACCGAAAGAATCACGCAAATGAATGATTAAAATCACGTAACCTGACAATAATGAGCTGGGCTGCAGGGTACTTTGAAACGGCAGCGACAGCGACAGTTCACTGCAACAAAAATCCCCTATACAATATCGCAAACTAACTTGAAAATATCTTAGAATGCCTCAAAATGCCACTAAAGATACCAAAAATGTCTTGAAATGTTTTAATATCTCGAAATACCTCGCAATACCCAAATTGCATTATCTTTAGCATGTACACCAAAATACATCAGCAATAGGGTGTAGACGTCCTCTCGTTTGAGGACATTTTTTATGGGTTGCGCTCAAAGTCCTCTCTCAGTATCAGCAATATTTTTCATGATGAAACGGTTAAGTTTGAAGTGAAGTAAATTTAATACATGGTAATGATTAAAATTCAAAATTTCTACTATATTACTTGTTTCATATTGTACTATGTTGTGATGGGGCTATTTTTGTATCTTCCAAAAATTGTAAGCAAACATGGAGATTTTCATGAAAAATGCATTTAAAATGAAATGTTCTGTAAATGTATACAAATGCACAATGCACAATCATTCAACATGAATGAATATAAAATACTCAGATAGATGGAGATGGTTGTGAAACAATCTGGAAAGATATACAGGATTCTAGAGAATTTGTAGCTACTAAAAATATTTTAATTGATAATTAAAAATGAATTGACCAACTTTCTAATCTTCTGAATTTATAGGAATGCACAGAAGCCTCGATTAGTCCTTCACTAATTTTTCAAACATATTCAAACGAAGAACAGATGTTTTTATTTTTTTGCAATTCCGGTATATAATGCTGAAATAAACATAATATTTAGCTTGCTGAATGGACAATGTACTGATAGAAGAAACTGTTTAAAAGATAATTCAGAATATATTACTGGCTAAGATAAATTATAAATTAACTTGCTGAAAAATTGTCAAGACAAAATGGTACTCTTAGGATCCATTCTGAAAAGCATGGAAATAACGTATGAAAAAATGTAGATACATGTCCTTTTTTGTCATGTTTTTTTTTCTAATTTTCAATTTTGTTCGCATCTAGATCTGGCCACCCTAAACTAAACTATACCTAACCTTTCAATGATTAGGCCTCAAACAAATTCTTATCGGAGTCATATACTGAAGCCAATTATTTTGTTCAAATGTTTTTAGAAGTACAATCGTTTGCAATAATAATGACACTCTCTTAAAACAGTTTTCGAACTTCTGGAAGCTCTGAATAGAAATTTCATTAAATGTCTTTTGGTAAGTGAAACAACTAATAACTAATATTAAAAATTTAAAGCAAATTTCAATATGAATACGCCAGAAGTTGAAAAGAAATCGCAAAATTCATTTTAGTGAGTATCATTAATATTGCAAACGATAGTACATAATTATGGAAAATTTTCCTTTAGTTATTTAAATAACTTCGAACTTTTGTAAACATTTAAATTGTGCTGACATTTGCTCCGTTGCTAACAATGTTTTTAACACTGTCATGAGTACCTAGGACAGTTACTACTTTCTGTAGAAGAAAATGCGTATAAAAAAATTGTCACTTGAAACTGACCATCCAGATTTGCAAAGAAACGACGTCAATTATATAACTTTTTTCACAACAGAAACGCTCCAGATTCTTTCTAATGCTAACGCCTTAGTGTATCCAAATTTTACTTATAATAGCCAAGCTACTATCAGGGAACTGTAGTGAGTCTGCTTTGAAGTCTATATTTTCAGTGGTCTTAAGTAATTGACTTGAGTCTTGAATAGCTGTGAAGGATAGTGGAGGAAATATTTCAGAAATAAACAGTTAAATACTATTATTCATTTATTTTGGATCAATTCTGAAAGTTATTATAGCAATATCATACTTACACTCTGTAGACTATAATGCCAACTTTTACTAAATACCTACACTACAAGATATTATACCCATTTTTCCACATCCTCCCTTAAAATGAATGACATTATGACTGAAATTAGGAAAACGTTGCACATTTTTTATGCCTTTCAGTTTTACGAAAAGAAATATGAGATAGTTTGTGTAGTTCCTGAAATAACGACTGAAAACTGAAAAGGTGCATTTTGTTTATCATCCAATAACTTTTTTATTTTTACCCATATTTTGTTCCACATAAGCTTTCCAATGGCTCTCTTCGGTGATATCAAAATCAGCGATAAGTTGACTATGAACATTTTGGAATCTAGTAGGCGTAGAATTCTGTTTCCACTTTCATTAGAAAGCCTATGGTGAACAATGTAAGAGTACCAAATTTGATTTTTCAAAGAATGGAAAGAATGCCTTATACTAATATCGCGGGTTTAAAAACTGCAGGGTGTTCAAGGTGTAAAATTTATTATTATGTCGTAGCATTTTTTGATCACTAGGTAATTTTATACCAATAATATCACACTCACGCAAAATACGCTAATATTTTTTGATATGAAAGTTTGACACAAGCCCAATTAGAAAAGAAATAGCAATATCAGCACCTGCAAGAAAATCACCACGAAGTACATTGCATTTTTTTTTTTTGGTGTCTATATTCTCTCTGACTCAGCCTGTACATCTATGGGTATGTTTGTCTGAACTTAATTAGATCTAGATCCAACTTTCAAATTTGAGAAAAACGACATAAGGAAAGAAATTGGTATTGTCGTTAAACTAAAGACAAGGAATTGTATGAAATTTGCCAACTTAAATTAGCAGGTAACCCTTTAAACTTATTTACTCGTGTTGTACCTAAGGGTATAGACAAATTTGGATTAATTGCTATACCTTGTCACATTCCTCCCTCTTTTAGACACAAGTTCTAAATTTTATTGTTTTGTATTATAGCCTACAATTTATAGAAGGTGCAAAGTAGTAGCATAAATATAATTGCGTTTTCTAGACCCCGAAATAAGATGAAAGGCCTATATAAACACGTATCATAAAACGCGTCGTTTTCGACATGCAGAGTGTAAAAGGTTAGTTTCTGATGACGTATAGAAATGAATTAATGACATTTGGCACAATCCTTTACTTTTTATTATATTTTTAAAATTCAACCCGCCAGTCAATTAGTTGTCCAGGGATTGGTAAAACAAGGGAGGTAGTGCTTCAAAAAATATCCAAATTTTTATGTGTATATTTTATTGATAATTTCATAGTAACAATAAAACCCCGAAAGATTCTTACAGAAAAAAGATACTTCTGTTGAAAGTCGATGTCGGCGACAAGTGTGAATTTCGTAAAATTTTGTAGAATTGTTACCATCATCGAAAGACACTTGTCACATATTTTTTCACTTTTTGAAAATAATTGGAAAGGGTTAAAATAAACTACTCCTTTCAGTTTTTTTAACTATACTTTCAAAAAACTTCCTTAACGACGTAGAAAAAAATAAATTAGGTTAAGCCGATTTATTTAGAAACTTTTTCTCGAAACAGCTAAAATTAGCTGTTTCGACGTTAAAAATAAAATGTAAAGTATTGCACGTCGAGAAGAGGCAGTTTTACTACACTCATTATTAGGAAAAACTAGTTGACTGCTGTCAATTTCCGGATGTTTCCATTGTTGCTTTGACAGATAGCAAATGGTTTGTACTTCCTGGTGTCGGCCTGTAACAAAACTTCTTTTTTGAATTTTCCGGATTCACATAGCCTTCGATGAAGCTTAGCAAATATACTGTGATGAGGAATTCTACGATTAGGATACGCTTCTGCATAAAGGCGACAAGCATGTAAGGAATTTCCATTCGCCCGACCGTACATAAAGTGCATGTCTGTCATTTCTGCATTTGTGAAAATAACCATTTCTGTTGTATTAACTTAGTATTGAATTCCAACGTACTCCGCAATCAAACACATCACACAACGAAAGGCAAATTATCCCTTAAACCACTGTCAAAATGTTAAAATAGTACAAACCATTTGCTATCTGTCAAAGCAACAATGGAAACATCCGGAAATTGACAGCAGCCAACTAGTTTTTCCTAGTAATGGGTGTAGTAAAACTGCCTCTTCCCGACGTGCTTTACATTTTATTTTTTAACGTCGAAACAGTTAATTTTATCAAAAAATTATAAGAGAGAAAAAAGTTTCTAACTGAATCGGCTTAACCTAATTTATTTTTTTTTACGTCGTTAAGGAAGTTTTTTGAAAGTATAGTTAAAAAAACTGAAAGGGGTAGTTTATTTCAACCCTTTCCAATTATTTTCAAAAAGTGAAAAAATATGTCACAAGTGTCTATTGATCATGGTAACACTTCCACAAAATTGTACCATTCCCACGCTTTTTGTTTCCGAGAAAAACAATAAAAACACTCTTTTTTCCGCCATCTTTGCAACGCGATATCTCCCTAATGGTTGACTTGTGTTTATATAACAAACTACCTTTTATTTTCAACAAGGAATCACCCCCTGAAATTTTTCGCCTTTGTTTTGAAACACCCTGTATAAGCATTGATTAGTAGATCGCGTGTTTTTTTGTGGTTAACATAGAAGTGTTACAAACAATAAGCAATTATTGCGAAATATAATTTTTCAAACGCTGAATATGTGTTATTAACATATAGTGAATGTTGTTAACATCCATATATTCATACATTTCGTTAAAACGAAACTACATATGTTTATATAGATTTTTCGTTTTACTTTGGGCTCTAGAACACGCAGTTAAATTTGTGATACTACTTTTTACCTTATACACTTCAACTTTTAACGAAAAAAGAGTATACGGTGAAAGGTCTAGAAGTTTGCCTATAAGTCGATAAATTTGATTCGTTATCTTGTTTTATACAGGTGAACCTTAAATAAATACAATATTTTAACCAGCAGTATAGTTCTCTGTGTAGAACATATAATTAATAATTTTTTTTACAAAAAAATCAGAAATAAAATAGTCTAATTTTAAATAAATTTTAGATTTTTTGATAAAAAACTTATTGAGAACCGCTGACCGGACGATGTTTATGAGTCACAAGTGTTGCCAGTGTTAAAGTAATGTCTTGGCTTTAAGAAAGTTGTAACCTCTATGTATATTTTACATTAGTAAAGTTGCAATACCTATAACTATCCATAGAGATTAGAATTTTAAAAAATAATAAATAATTGAGGCAAAAATTTTACTTTATCGGTGTTGTGTGAAAACCATAGTATTTCGTTATTCTTTATGTATGCTTATGTATATTTTTTTCAGTCTATAAACAAAGTAATGTCATTAATACTTTAATTGGGAGTTGGTATCAGATATCGAACTTGCGGAATCTCATTTTTTAATCGTTTATGGTAATGTCAGTTAAAAAGTTAAAATTTGGGTTAATATTACTGCGTAGCGTACTACCACCCAATTTTACTTTTCTTATCACTTAAAACAAGTATTTTTTAATTCAATCTATGCAGATTAATGTTTAAAAAAAATATTTTAAAGACGATATGGCAACCTCGCCTTCAATAGATCTGATTAATTTACGTTAGTGCTCTGTACTATATGATCAGCGACCCTCAAAATGTGGGTATTTAAAAAAAAATTATATATTAAATATTAGAAATTTAAACTGACTTTTACTGGACTCATCTATATGACGAACTACACTTGCAGTTAAAACATTTATACTTATTTAAGGTTCACCCTGTATACAGAGGATCTGCTTATTAAAGCTCTACAAGCCAAACATTTTTCAAACGCTAATTATATGTTATTAATATATCGGGAAAACGAAACTAACATTTTTCGTTTTATTTTGGGCTATAGAAAAGCTATTACATTAAAATTCTACAAGCTCTACAAGTCAATGTCTATTACCATTTTTAAATACGTTTGTCACCTCTCAGCGTATATATTAATATTGCAGCGTTTTTCTTTCAATTTACAATCGTTTACATTATTTAATTAGATATTTTTCATTAAAATGCAGTATGTAAGTGCGAGCGGATTGTCCGTTGAAGTGCACTTCTGACCGGTTGCACTAGATTCTGTTTGGCCATCATCGATGTTATTCTTGTGTAGGACGAATACATTATTGAACACTACACATTACACAATTAAATTCCAAATATCTATTTATATTCAAATTTTATTCATATCCAGTGTTGTGTGTAATTTGAATGCCATTCTTCGATTTGTTTTAATGCCTTGGTTCTTTTCGTTATTTCTGTCCCTTAATGGGGGCTATTTTTGATGTAACAGTCAGGGTTCATGTTATTTTAAAACATTTTTCTTAAAAGATAATACACAGAGAAGCTTTGTTGTACAGTATGTTCACGGTTAACGTAAATAATAGAACTAATTATATTTTTTTTGATAGATAATTTACATAGGTTTTACAGTGTCTCTGAACGTATGGTTAACCATATTTACAAAAGTGTTTTTAACTATGTACTTTCGTTTACAAAAAAAATAAAATAGTAACTTATAGAAACAGATTTGCTAAAGACACTTATACTGCACAGATCCACCTGTCACATCAATACATAAACCGTCTCTTATAATTAGAGAACATAAAACAGTTTTTAATGACTTTTAGGCTTTCACGGCCGCTGCTATTATATAGTGATTTTCCGGGTTGTTATGCCGTGACCTCTGTAAGTGGTAGCTGAAAGTAACAGAATGAAAGTACATATCCCTAATCTTAGCTGGGATTCCCATGACCTGCTCTTTTTATTTTCGGGCTAGGCTCTGTGGGAACCCGCTGTCGGTATCTCTGGGCCCGCCCACATATTGATTTCGGCTTCTGTTGTTGGTATTACGACTGCTATGGTCGGAACCGTTTCTCAGATAATGGTGGTCGTCCGATACCAAAGCATCCTGTATAATAACGCTTTTGTCCAATGGTACACCAATTTCGCTATATCTTCCTCATATACTATTAGACATATATAGATGTATCAGTGCATTTATGAGAAACTATTGTTACTGAACTTGAAATAATATCTATTTGAAAGTGTGTATGTTTGAATGTCAGTAACAAAATGTTGAATGGTATTTGCAATACTACAAAAATTTAAAAAGATTCCTATATTTTTAATTCATGAACATTTTCTTGTAACAAAGTCAATGTGTTTCCATTATATCTAAAGCTATACAAAATAAAAAACTGCATGCTGTATCATCTCGGTTTAGAGTGGCGGCCCGTGGGTTTTTCAAAGGGTGGGCACAAAAAATAAATTTAGAATCATTTAAATGTATTGCAAGAACAGAATGTAATTCTGCAGAAAAGTTAATTAAACCTATATAAATGCCTGGATTTTTGGACAAAGTCTTCTCATCATGACCTCGCAAGGCTAATTCGAAGACTCCACAAAAAACTTTATACACATTATTAAACGACGCAAAATGTGACGATTTTTTCCACCTGTTTATTATGTTCTAACCGAGGTCCTAACTTATAGCGCAAATACGCACTATACTCGCGACAAGAATTCAGACGACTTACGTCATACGAACAAATGAATAATTCATTATGTTTTCATCAAAATATTTAAGAAACTGCAACTGATAGTTATAAAACTACATACTCGACTAAAAGTTTGCATTATATATTGCACTAAATTGCAAAAAATGACTGTTTATAACGCGACCAAATATCGAAAATTACGTTGACAATAAAAACAAATGTGTAACGTCAGCCGTGACGTAGACGTCTGAATTCTTGACGCGAGTATATCTAATTGTTCACGTATGTCAGTTTTTCCTAAAACACTTTTAAATGAGCCACAGAATTTTCATGTTTTTTGGCCCTATCCGCTATGTGCTTTAAATCGTCAAGTCCGTATTTGGTCCACGCTGTAACATATGAAACAAACAAAACATAACAATTTATTTGTCACAGAACAACCATATTTCTCGTATATGTTTCTATTAAAAACTCTATTATATGTTCTAGCTTTACTTGTAGATTCGTAATTAATATATATAAATCAGTAGGCCTACCTTTCTGTTTAATTAAATATTTTTGATCAAATGGCACTGGATTGTTTTTTAACAGATACTGAACAGAATTTATTTCTGGCTCCGGATCCATTTCTTTTAATAAGTATGTACAAATACACAGAATCACTTTAAAATTATATCTATAATGAGAAATCGCCTTTAAAACCAGCAAAGTTAAAACACAAATTTGTTTACACAACTATTCTGCAAGCGAAATATATTTGTATATACAGTGCCTTCATAAATGATTAAAAGCCACGTGACCAGGACTGTGATTTACGAAGAACAACTCGTATGCAAATAGTTTCTTGTCTCTCTCAATTGCCGTAGTGAGGAAAGGGATATTCGCATATGAATTGCTCTGCGATTAATTTGAGAATCTCGATCCTGATCACGTGGCTTGTAATCATTTATGAAGGCACTGTACAAGTACGTACTAAACAAAGCAAGCGACTACTGATAACTGAAAACTGAATGCCGGACGGAGACGGAGTGATGGAGATTGTTGACAGTGGAGACTAGTGGAGAAGGGACAGAGACACGTATTTCAGTGCCCTTTGTCGGCTTTAAATCGGCGAATTTCATTTACTCCGAGGAGTCCCGAACGTCGGAAAATGAGCCACGTTTGGAGACAATTCTTGGGTTCCCAGGAAATAAAGTTTGATATAGTTCGGCGCGTGGATGGTTGACGGGAAATAAGTTTTGAGTAGTTTTTCGCAACCGATAATAGAATTACAAAAAAATATATAAATCTATAATAGCATCATATATTTCTTCGTGACATGTACAGTGAAGGGTGGGCACGTGCCCTTGTGCCCCTTAGCACCAGCCGCCACTGGATATAAATAGTATTTCTTAGCAAATAGCAATATATCAGTTCATCACTGTATTTCACTTAAGGCCACTGTGTTCTTGAAATAGTATATTTTCTACAAATACAAATAATTTTAGACATTTAAGAACTGAATGATTCACCTAGACTAGAACTTAGACTTTTACTTTAATAATACTTGGATTAATCATAACAAATATTTAAAATATTTTATAGACAGTTGTTTTAAATTTTTGTTGTCCTTAACACGATGCAAATTAATTATATTCTTACTCAGACGATAACATGATTCACTGTAGTGGTAACAGGTACCTATTAGATGGAGAAAATAAATATTACATATTCCATCTGTAATTTGCTTAGTAGGTAGGCATAAAATTTATTTGTTATGCAAGGTTTGTATGTAAATTGCACTCACTTCCAATTTTTACAAAGGATAAATAAATTATTATTGATAAAAATATTTTATGAAAGTACCTATTTATACATTTAAAAAATAGCTACACACTTCGTAGAAAACATTTGTGTCAATTTTTTCCTACTTAAGATATTTGTTTTTGACGATATACTGGATAGCATACAATGCACTGATGGTTTAAAAAAGTTGCGCCTTTTGATAGATATTAAGATAAACCAAACAGATCCAAGATATCTGCTGCCGTTGTCGAAATATTGCGAAAAAAATTGAAAACAGCGATTTTAGAAAATGCCATCTAGCGCCATTATCTCTCAACAGAAAGAGGTGATATTTGGAACAGAGGGATAAGCATATTTACGGAAAATCGATTGTCGTCGAAAGAAAATTTCTACACACTAGTTTCGGCTATGCAACATTCATTTTTTTTCCTATGGGCGCCATATTGGATCTTGGCAGTAATCAATGTAGAATAAAATTACAAACACGTCAATATCTAATACTACTATTTTATATGAAGAATAACCCATAAAATTAAAAAATACAATAGGTAAAACACATTTCGGTAATTAACCAAACAAAATACACAAATGTTCTACAAAATCTACATAAATACTTCCAACTGACTCCTATATTTGCACACACGTAGCAACAGAAATGCAGTCACTTAAGTCTTTTATATTTTAACAGGGCTGTCATAAATTTTCTTTCGGACTATCTAAAAGTAAAAAAAATAATGGGTTGAGACATGGACGCCGTGGAGGCCAAGCAACATGCTCATGAGTGCAACCAAATACACACAACGTCAAAAGTCTTGGACCCTCCCTCGTTCTTGTTAAAGAAATCTTTTTATCAGATAAACCAAATACATTTATAAAAGTATATAAACTGAGTACTTAGAAAATGAAAAACCAGCAAGAGTGTGATATTTTTTAAAAAATTTATTATATAAAAAAAAGCAACAAAGCAAGTTCTCTGCTTAACTAATAGTCGGTATGACCTCCACAACGTTCCAATAGCATATTGACACGTCTGTGCATTGAGATAATCAAGCGGTTAACGATCTCTTGCGGAATATTGTTCCATTCTTCTTCTGCCTCCACGACTAACTCATCTTCAGTATAAGGTAGAGGCATATGATTTTGAATGACTCTAGCAACGAAATCCCACATGGTTTCAATATGATTCATGTCAGGAGAGTTGGCTCGCCAATATAATCTATTGATATGGTCGAGCGTTATCGTCCATAAACACAAAATTTTCACCTAATTCATTACGTAGGGCATAGAAAATGGGCGTAAAAACTTGTTCGATGTAAATTTGACTGATCATATTCTGTGGTATGCGAATTAATGGGGTGCGGCAGTTGAACATTATTCCACTCCAAAACATTACGGTACCCCCTTCATACGGAGCAACTTCACGGGGAAAATGAAGTCGCTGTTGACAACCTGGTTCTCTCCAGACTCTTTGTCGATTGTCATTAGTAACGAGCCCAATTCTGGATTTGTCTGTAAATAAGACTCACCGCCACTGGCGTAAAAACCAGCCCCTATGCTCTCCTTCCCACTGAAGACGGGGAGCACGATGCCTTGTAAGTAGTGTGGGGACCCGTAATGGTCTTCTAGCACGTACATTTGCGTTGTGGAGTCGTCTTTGAATAGTAGGTGTCGATAAAACACGGCGAAACGTACCTTGAAAGTGGGCCCTGAGAGCTGAAGCTGAAGACGTGCGATATCTGCGGGCATATTGCACCAAATACCGATCCTCCCTTTCATTAGATACTCGAAGACGTCCACTACGTAGTCTGTTTGCCACTGTATTAAATTTTTCATATCTATGTACTATTCGTACAGATGATCTGGGAATGCCCTGCATGTTCGATATCTGATGATAAGAATGTCCTGCATCATGTAAAGCAGCAATGTACAAAAATTCAAAGGAACACTTGGCCGAATACACTGCCAAACTGACCATATTTATAAAAACATTGGTAATAAAGTAAAGGTTCATGGTCTGCAAGTTTTTATTGTCTTTTTTGTTCCCTATGTACATGTACTTTTCTACCACATTAAGAAAAACCTAACCCTAAACTAGGTTTAATTAATCATTTTATATATCCAAGACTTTTGATGTTGTGTGTACATATTTCGAAAGCGTCGATTTAAATATTGGAACACTATTGCAGAATTATGTGGTCCTGCGCCATTTTGCTGAACCATTTCTAAGTTTCTAATAATCATAATTTAATGGAAGATTTTCATTCCATTTCATTACATATTGACGTGTTCGTAATTTTATTCTACTTCTGTTACTGTCAAGATCTAATACGGCGCCCATAAGAAAAATAAACAGTTGAATGCTGCATAACTGAAACTAGTGGCCTTAGATATTTTCTTTCTACGAAAATTTAATTCTAGTATATTTTTATCCCCCTGTATCAAATTTCAGCTCGTTCTGTTGAAAAATAATGATCTGTTCGGCTTATGTTAATGGTTATCAAAAAGCAAAACTTTTTTTAAATTTGAGCCACCCTGTATATTTTACAGTGTCCGATACCAATGATGAGTCATGAAAAACGCACCACTCAGTATAGGGTGTTTCAATATAACAGATGTTGCTTTTTAATGGTAATTCTATTACATATTCAGTAATATACAGTTTCAGTTTTTTGTTTTTCTGTAGATATTTTAATTAGTCATTCCATTAATCATCGTCAATGCATGTTCAATATAAATCTCATTTGTTATCAATTCTTTTTTATTTATTTATATCTCATAGAAATTTTAATATACTTGAATGTACTTTTGTGAAGGGAAGTGTTGATCACTTTCAGTAACATGTATGATTTATTACCATTATGTAAGCTGTGATTGAGTAGATCTCTATATACAATTGGATTACGCCAAAAAGTGATATCGACACACAATACTAGCTACTAAATGTATTATTTGGTAAAAAAGTTTTTGTTTCAAGTATGAGAAAAGCAACTTTAGATAGGGATATAGTACAGGTACTCAATGGACAATATCGCAAACACTGAGACACTATGTACTTTTATATTAGAAGGAAGTCGAGTCCTAAGGCATTCGAATGTTATTGTCAATTTAGAAAAACTGATTCAAAATTGCAAAAGTTTTTTCTTCAAATTTTTAAACTTTTGTTTACTGATTTCCTGATTTCTCATAATGTAATCAATTTTGATCCTCTCACGGTTTTTGACGTTTCAAAGGAATATCTATATTTAAAGATTTCTTTGTTTTCAATAAATTTCGTGCATTCTATCATTCAGAAATGGGAAATGTAGGGGACTCGCTACTCGTGTATCAAATTTGTGACTTCTATAAGCCTCGTTACGTTGTGATTTCTCTACATAAGAATTATTTAATAATACTTGAATATACTTTATATTTCTTACTTTGAATTTTAAGACTACACAGAATGTTTTGAGACGTAGAGTAACTTAAAAGTAAAGTAAATGATTGACAACTGTCTCGATTATTACTCAAACTACATTTCACAATGAGAGAATACGTATTCAGTAGTATAAATTGTTACACCAGAAGAATGAACCTCTATTAAATCTAATCGGAGAATGGCATTATCAAGGTTGTGACATTACAAAAAATTTATACGTATATTTTCCGCTCCTTCTCAACAATAATTATAATATCAATGCGGACGTACGTATTGTAGCTAGCAAACAATTCATTCGTTCAGGATAAATTTTTAATGAAAAACGTCTATTATAATGTTGCCCATTCAGAAGGGACAGTTATAGAGATGTGGATTCATGTTCTATACAATAGATCTGGTAAGCAAGGGTCTTCTACCAACAATGCTGTCAAATAAACTTGCGATAGTTTATAGAAACCAACTCCAAACTGATCAGACAATCTATATCCATGAGAAACCATTCCGATTAAGTTGACATTTTAATGGAAAAATATAACTGTTGTTTCAATAGTGTCAGTGTGTACCTACATGCATCTAAATATCTATCACCTACGATGGAACACAAAATTCTTTAATAACATTGTTATACAAGCGGAACAAAAATGCCTTGCCTTTTATTTAAAAGTAAGTTTCATATTATGTAAACTAGAAATCCCAAAATTGTTCCAGCAAATTTCAAATTTCTTAACTTTTAAGTGCGACAAACTTTCAGGGAGTTATTCCGTGAGGAAAAACAAGGTGGATATTTTATACAAAAATATATCATTTGAACATCCCTTGTGAAGATGGCGTTAAAGAAGTAGTTTTTATTTTCGTTGAAATACCAAGAAAGTGAAAGAAATTAAATGAATCAAACATTTTGTGCTATCGAGAAGACACTCAAACAATTTGCTGATTTTCCTCTACGGTTGTAAGGGGTAGGAAAAGCTACCCCTAAGATTTGTTTTATACTTACCTTTATTGTTTTTGCTACCTTACCATTTAAAAATTCATTACATATAGCCTGATTTATTATAAACAAAAAAGGTCTCTTGTAATTATTTCGAAAAATTTACGGCTTTTAAGCAAATATATTTAAAATCCTCCTACGTGGTATGATTGGCATAGGGTAGAAATTTAATTGAACTGTAATTTATCTAGTAGACGGCTGTCACGTTGACATTTTGTAATGGCAACTTAATTGTTAAAATTAATGCAAAATGTCAACGTGACAGCCTCCTATGCTAATCATACCATGGAATTGATTTTAAATATTTTGCTCAGAAATCGTTAATTTTACGAAAAAAATAAAAGAAACCTTTTTTGTTTAGAATGAACTAGGCTATCAAAAGTAAATTTTTAAATGGTAAGGTAGCAATAAGAAAAAAGTTTCGTATGAAAAAAGTCTTAGGGGCAGCTTTTTTTACCTTTTTTTACACGTGTAGAGGAAAACCATAAAATTGCTTGCTAATTGCTTTTTCGATAGCAGAAAATGTCTACTTAATTTCATTTCTGTTGTTTTTTTAGCATTTCAGAAAAGAATTAAAAACTACTTTTTTGGTACCATATTTAAGGGGTTCTATACTAACAGGAGATACGCAAATGAGATTTTTTATATGAGACACTCGCCTTATTTTTGCCCACGGATTTACCGCCTGAACTTTTTCGCATTTATTTTTTACATCCAGTATTATTTTCTCAAATTGATCTAACTACAAGGGTATTGTTTGTTTTTGATTATTCACTTATTGAGTCATTAAAAAACTACTATTTCATAATTTGTATTATTAAATTGTTTATAGTCGTAATATCAATTTGCAGTGATTTATTTTTTAAAAATCCGTATATATCGGTCAATTGATTGTCATTATTATTTTTTGTAATGATTTTTATTTATATTCTATGTAAGTAATGTACTACACAGAGTGTTTTGCAAGTCGTTAAAATAATTTTAGGAGGTGATAGAATACGAGTACTTGATTTTAAGTCCATTGAAACAAACATACCTATATATCAAGTGTTACAATATTTGTGATAATTAATATTTTAATATATTTTAATTTATCCGTGCTTTTCTACAATTGTTGAAGTGTAGAAGAAAAACAAATATTTGTATACGTTTTTTATTAGAAATGAATGGATTATTTAACTTATTTAACCAATAAAATCCAAAGTGGCTTCGTTATTTCGTCAGATTTAAACGTAGATTTTATTTAAACCGTTGTGTGTAAGTTTATTCAGGTATTGTTAAAAAATTACCTAATCAATGCTCTTTCAGTTCTTAGGAAAAGTTTCTTGATAAACATTCTAAAAATTAGGGAAATTAATCTTAACACGTTTAAGCATGCAGGGAGCGCATTCGCCAAAACAGGACAGCTGTTCAGTATGTAATAAAAATGGTTTGAGAAATGAAGATATTTGCACTTTACTTTACACTTTAACTGAGATTCGAACGTATAGTTTGACAGTTGATCTACATTTACGGTTGCTATGGAAACTAAGGACAATTATTTTCTCATGGCATACCAAGCCATTTAATAGAAACATTGGTTTTCCTTTTTACGCCGTAACTTTAAATTACCTTTTAAGGTTTGAACAATTGAAATAAATATTTAGCTTTTGGAATTCTCCGGTATTTTAATAACTTCAATATGTCTAAATGTTGCGTTCTTGTTAGCAAATGTTCTTAAGTCATTTTTAGTATATGCTAAACGGCTGTCCTCTGTTTTGGCGAATGCGCTCCCTGCATAGTTAAACGTGATAAGATTAATTTCTCTAATTTTTAGAATGCTTATCAAGAAACTTTTACTAAGAACTGAAAAAGCAATGCTTAGGTAAGTTTTTAATAATATCTGAATAAATCTACACATAAAGGTTTAAATCTCATTTAAATAAAATCCACGTTTGATTCTTCGCTTTTACAAAGTAGAAAAACCATGTTTATGAAGTTCTAGGTAAGTACCGAAGCCACTTTTGATTTCATTGGTTAAATAATTTAAGTAATGCATTCATTTCTAATAAAAAAAGTATATAAATATTTCTTATAAATAAAAAGGTTTGTTTTTCTTCTGCACTTCAATAATTGTAGAAAAGCACGGTTAAATGGAAAAATATTAAAAAATTAATTATCACAAATATTGTAACACGTGGTATATAGGTATGTTTCTTTCAGTCGACTCAAAATCAAGTATTCTATTACCTCCTAAAATTATTTTAATGACTTGCAAGTATATGACATTGTAAAGGTGCTTTCTTGCATTTCTTAAGCATAAAGATGTTAATTCTATAAAACACATAGCTACTACTATGGTATTCTAAGAATACTGTTCTTTTACTCAATGCTATTAATTATAATTTGTTTTATTATAAATAATATAAACGGAAATTACGCGAATATTTCTGAGTGAAGCGGGAAATTTGCATAGTGGTGTAATGTTGACAAACTAAACTTGTTCACCTACAAAGCATTAGCAAACAGCTATAAATAACTTGGATAAACTTGTATGTATTTTTATTATTGTACGTCCTGATATAAAAATAGATTTTCAGGAAGCGAAATTTGAAACTTATACTTTATTTAGAAGAGTTCATATCGAATTTTCTTCTACGTAAATATATTTCTTAGTTATGTAAATATTGTTGGGTAATTTTTCGTATAGCCGTTGATAAACGAGTACACCTCTAACAGAATTAAATGAATAATACAAACGTGTACATAGCGAGGTATATATATTTAATATTTTAATGAGATTATAATAGATATATGCAAAAGCTGTTGAATATTTAACTATAATGTGTCAGTTTATTATCTGCGAGCGATTTTAATTATAAATGTTTTAATATAATGTTTAGAATATTTAGAAGTAGCACACGAATATCATTTTGTAATACAGAGCTCCAAACCACTGTTGAATTTATTGTATACCTATTAAATATATTTTCTACAGGTTTATTAAGCATAGAGTGCAGCTTATTGGGAGATGAAGTAGATTGAGAAATTAGACTTTATAACAGGCAGTGCATCGTGTTGATGACTCGATCATTCTTTGCTATCATTATCGTTGACATAAGTGTCCACAATTATTATTACTGCAAGATAAAAGTAGGATAGGATATGAATAAAGCATATTAAAAATTATAATCATTGAATTTAATTTTAATTATAGACACTGAAAAAAAGTTAACAAATTATTTTATCTATAACATTTGATATCTGTTGCAAAAAAAATAATAGCCATGGAAATTTTTAATATTATTAATAATTGTTAATTAATAAATCTAGTAACTATACCTATATCACATTGAAAATGAAAAGTAATTTTGGAAAACATTTCTAGAGTATAGGTAATGATATTTCAAAACAAAATGTTTGTGCTATTATTAATATTCCCTTTTCCAAAAGGCTTCTTTAATCCTATAGAAAATCTATTTAAAAATTTCGAACATTACTATCCTGCCAAACTTTTATATAATATGGCCTTCGTTTATCTATGTTGCATCCATAATATCTTAGTATTCTCTTTGTCGTATTACAGTTTCGTATTTTTCAGTGATGTTTTAACGATTTTGTTTCCAATACCTGCAACTCATGTCATGCATTTTTCTTCTAATAGAATCAGGATCATATATTTTACCAAAAGATATTACAAATAATACATGGCAATTGTCACAAATAAACCTACAAACTAAAACGCTAAAAACAACTAAATTAACAAATACAAATATGCATACATACACTTATATACATATAACACGTACATGTACTATACACAATAAAATTATTTACAATGATAAAAATTCAAATAAATTATAAAAACATTTTTCAATTATTTTTTTTTTAGTTTTGTCGAAATATGACTTATCGATTATTTTAATTTTATTGCGCAAGTTATTATAAATGTTAAGACCTATTATTATTATAAGGATTTATACATGATTAATAGTAGACATAAACTTATGCTTGTCTCTAAAAATATAAACGAATTTCTCAAATATGTACAGAGAAGTCACAGTTAAAATTTTTAATCGTCTAATAACATCACGACATGAATGTAGTACATACATTAGCTACCTATATTACGCAAAATACGCTTCTGGGAAATAAAGACAGATTTACAGAGGATGGAGCTACCCCAAAAACAAATAACATAACGCATCTGTGATTCTGCCAACGCATAGTAACCGGAAAGTAGCTGCTGCATTCCAAAAACATGTTTTAAATTTCTCAATACAAACAGAATTTAATTTACCGATAATATATTGATAGTGAGGCTTCCAACTTAGATGTTCATCAATTCTGATTCCCAAAAATTTAACAGTGTTTTCGCTAGTTTTCATTGCTCACCTGTTCCCATTTATCTCTAAAGAGGGACAAATTTTTTGGAAATTATGAAATCTAATAATTTGAGTATTTGAAGCAATAAAAAACAATTGATTCTGGTTAAACCACTCGCAGAATTTATGAAGAATATTAATACAGTTATCGACCAATTTCTTCTCGCTTTTGTTTGATACAATTAAGGAGAAATCATCCGCATACATTGTAAAAAATGTAGGTATCGCCTATATCCTTCTCCAATTCATTTACATATAGTATAAATAACACAGGGACAAGAACTGAGCCTTGAGGCACACCCATGTCAAGCTCTACAAAATATGATTTTATTTATTGAATACAGTTTTTGTCAAAAGCCCGAAGAGATACATATTGTTTACGAAGAGCGAGAAAAGACGAGACCCAATCCAGTGCAACACCCCTCACACCATATCCTTACAATCTAGATATTAAAGTATCATGATTAGATAGATCTTCGTCTATTATATAAATTAGTCACGTCCTCGTCTTCAACTACCGTAACATCAATTTTCTTTACCGTCGGTATTTTATTTCTCAAAAAGAATCTATGAATATCCCTACGAATGGCATTATTTATTTATATCATCATCGACTTTATTTTTCCTTCTTCGTGTTTCCATCTTTATCTTCTTCATATATATGTCATGTAACATATTATGACATATTAATATTAATAGTAATAGTATTAGTAAAAGTAATAGTAATAGTAATAGTAATAATAATATTATTATTATTATATATGAGGCCACAGCGTATATCCGAAGACACGATTTAGCCTTCGGGTGATTTATTATTATTTACGACACTCGTATGAGATAGACGAGACGCCAGTGCAAGTGTCGAATTTATCGGAACTATTCATTCCCCACCCTCAGGCAAATTCAAGCTAAGCTTAGGACGATGTTTGTGATTGAGTTCTCGGCTCCCGCGAAGAACAACATCGTCCTAAAAGAGGAGGAAAAAACGGAGGAAGTATGAAATCTTCTCTCCGAGCTCCGCAGGCTGTATCCAGACCACTCTGTTAAGGTTGTGGTGCTAATTATAGGCGTTCTGGGTGGAATGAGGCATACGCTGCTTTCTGAGTTAAAGATCATACCGGCTTGCCGAAATTCGGCAGAGATCTTAGCCGGTAGAATGCAGAAGGCAATCGTCCTTGGTTCGCTACGTCTGCTCAGAACACACGATTTACGGAATACTGACTCCCCGGAGTGGAGAGTAGTCACTGTTTCACTCTTCAGAACGCCTCCGAAAGTGTCGGAGCTTTGGAAGGTGTGACTGGGAAAAAATAGGTAAATAATAATAATAATCTTTATTGTCTGTCCTTACCATGTATCAATACAAAAGAAAAAATGTATAAAAGGCATAGGACTAGTCAATAAGTACAGAGCTACGAAAACAAAACATATTCAAATGACAAAAGCACAATTTCTAAAAACTTAAATATTCGTCAATATTATAAAATGTTTTTTCATATATTTTCAGGTATTAACAATATTGTGTGTAACTAACTACTCAGTGGACAAAAGCCCCAACCTGCGTTAAATAAAAATTCAGTCAAAACTTTTTCAAAATGACGTGTGTTTAGTAAAACTTTTAAATGTCCAGGAAGTTGATTATAAAACTTAATGCCAATACTTGTAGTTCCTATATTTATCCGCATACCTCTAAGAGCATACCCGATTACACAGCTTCTGTTGCAGCAAATATGCATGCGCCAAATCGGAATGTTCCATTTCTTTTGGTAATCATGTCGTGATAGATCCCTACCACGCGCACACTCTAGTTATGAATCTAATTAATTTATCAGTGATTTGTATTCTTAAGAATGGAGAATAATTCAAGCTCTACGACATATTCTCAAAATAGCAAATGCCCTAATCTAACAAGTGAACGAGTGAGTGTATGAAGGGATTAGGGCGCGTGACCAAAATATGAATGTAAGTGATGCAGTTGAAATATGTAGTTTATTATCAGGAATGTTCGTGAGTAGTGTATAAAATGCAATAGAGTGGCAAGGAACACACAACTGCGAAATGGAAAATAGTGGAAACTCACGGAAAGAAGTGATAGAGGTTGATGAAACAAAATACGCGAGCAATGCATGGCTGGTGTTTTCAAAATGAGCTTCCGACAATAAAAACATTCAGGTTGCTACCTCACAGAAGTAAGCTTTGCTGAGAATATCTAGAAGGGTGCTTTTGCGAATTATGCGTGACATGATTAGAAACGAAATAGAAAAACTATTTAAGACAATTATCAGATGATCAAAGTCTGAATGAAAGAGTATATTTTATATATTTCTATATTATCATAAAAACATAAATGAAGACCATACGATTACAAAACTGTAACACTGTTTTGCTACATATGGAACCCGGTGCTGTTGTTGTATGGATAATGCATACTATAATAGCTTTGTTCGTAGGACACCAAAATCTTTCAACTATCAGAAGCATGAGCACTGCATCTAAAATAAAGCATTATCAACCTTACATGGTCATTATAAATGCAATACGCGTGCACTTGACAGTTGAAAACTGTTTCCAACTGTTCTATGAACAAGCCTACTTGCCGACGATACGTGTTAACGTGACCATTATAGTGGTAGTGTTAGTAACCAGTAGTGTATACCGTGTATGTAAAAGGTGCAGTGTATTATGTGTTAAAGATGTGATATCTGCCGAGAGCGCATCAGGTAGATGTAAGCAGGTGGTGGTAGGGCGCTATTTAAGAGCACGGTATTCTATAAGTGAGTATAAGCTTTTTAAAGTAAACTATTAAAGTGCTAGATTCGCTGAACTTCAACTTAATTTTGGTAATTTTGCGTTCTTTGAACCATTTTCACGTGGTATCTAAGTGCTATGAATCAATTACTCTCTATTGCTTTGGGCCTCGGCTATAGGTACTTTTATTTCTATAACATATGACATAACATAACAAGGGTGAAGTGGTAAATTAAAATAACCATAGTGGCGATATGAAATAAAAGTCATGAGGAAGGTGTTTTATTTTTTTTTCTCAAAAAAGTTGAATCATGGCAGTTTGAATGTAGAAAGTGTTATATTTTTTGTAAATAATTTTGTTAAATAAAACATTGTAAATAAATGCTGCAAAGTCGCCCCAATAATAAACTAATGACTAAATAACCTAATATGCATTTTTCTTGTTTTAAGTAAACATAACTTAGA
Organism: Monochamus saltuarius; assembly: GCA_025584915.1. Classification (NCBI taxonomy): domain Eukaryota; kingdom Metazoa; phylum Arthropoda; class Insecta; order Coleoptera; family Cerambycidae; genus Monochamus; species Monochamus saltuarius. The sequence goes on from CM046726.1 coordinate 10,164,552, forward strand.
AGCTAATATAATTTTTTTAAGAAACCATTGAATTTATGAAGAAACATAAAAACCAAGACAAGTTTATAAATTGCACAAGCCATTTGCTAAATATGTGTTGAGAAAAAAGTCGCATAAAAATACAACAAAACGTAATTCTATATATATAAATATCTTTCAAGTTTCTAAATTTTGTTGAATAATTTCTTTGCGCCACTTTAATTGTGAATAGCTAAAATTTCCAAAGAAATACTAGGGCCTACATTTTTAAAAATAACAAAACAACTTTTTAACATTTCAAATTCAGAAATATTCATATTTTTAAATGGCGTATACGCATATATATGTATAACGTTTGAAGTCTTCAAAAGACCATAACAGTTTTTTTTAGCAAACTTGTTTTCAGTCAAACTTAAAAAAGTTGCTGCGGCAGTCATTTTCGATGAGAAACTCTGTTTACAACTTAATTTATGTCATTTAGAGGATCCAGTTCGATTTGCTTACATTTCTTATTTTCGACAATTTTTATATCACATACAACGGATGCTACATGCTTTTTAAAAATAACGTACAATATTTGTTCAATTGGCATTCATATCCGCATACAAACATTACACATAGTTCATATACCTCTCCACCGCTTTATTACTTTGTGTGTAAGTTAAATGAGTAGCTAAACAAGATAATTGCATTTAAAAATGCAGACAACGAATATTCCGTTTTGCAACCGCAACTTATTGTTATGTGGAACTGAATCCTGTAACACTAACAGATTTTAAAAGTTTAATGGAATAGTTGCTTGTGGGCACGGCACAATGCGATGGCCGCTTGAGTGTCCCGAGTTGCGAAACCTTCGTGTCGGTATTGATTCTGACATTTTTGGTTTTATTGCAAATTCCGTCAGCATTTAGTTTTTAATAACCTTCTCGTCAAATTTGATGCGCGGCGTAATACCTTTGAAGAAAAGATCAATAAACATTTTCAATTTCGTAAAATATTTACACAGGGTGTTCGGGAAATGATGGAGGAATCTAAATGGATCTTATCGCAAACTTGTATTTTTTTTTATTTGAGCTCAAACCGTAAAGGTTGTCCAATATATATTGATGTATTGGTGAGTACCTATATTCCTCTTGCAGTTGGTTTAGGAAAGACTGCCCCTATTTTCCTTGACGTGTCCTAGATGGTATTAATACTGTGTTTCCTTAAGATACGGTACATCCTTGTATTTAGACTAGATAGATTGTTGCCGGATATTCCTCCATTCCTGATCTTAGGCGCCCATTCCCTCTGAGAGATGTCGTAGAAGATGCAGTTCTTCCTCCAAGTGATCTGGTTCATAAATGTTTCGTGCTCGATATACTAAGGTATTGATGGTACTTTGATTTTGCGCCGGATGATAATGAGACGGCTTTGTAATACTTATCAATGTGGGTAGGTTTCCTGTAAACGCTCCATTATAATGTACGATGTGATTTTCTTATCACAAGGATAACTGGAATGGAACTGAGGTCTGGATGTACACCATAATATTGTTCTTGAGATCCTTGTATATTGTAACCTCTATGTTGGGTTAGCGTAGAAACACATCACACATCATTCGCGCCTGACTGCTAAATATAAACTGACTGTGACGGCGAAACCGATCCGCTTATATAGGTTTTTAGAGTGATCAAAGTTTCTGCGATCTCGAGAACGTGTCGAGACACAAATAGAATATAGTATAAAATATTTCGGAAAACGTCAAAATAAATATATTACAAAAATTATAAATTCTAACGCAAACAGGTAGGTACATAATTAACAAACTAAAAAGGTAGGTGAGCTTCCGTAACATTGCCTCCCTCTTAGAAGTGATCGTCCCGAGGTTACTCTACTGCATAACTTTCTTTACTTAACGTTCAAATCCTGTCTCAATTTTAATAATTCATTCTTCTGTGTCTCAACATTAGAACTCAGTCCTGACTGGACTCTTTTGCTGCTTGTTCTCCTCTTGTCAGGCTCTTCTCGACTTCGATTGAAAATATTTCTAGGGCATTGATTCCTGAGATGTCCCTTTGCTCCACAGTTCAAACACAGATGGGCTACGGCTGCGGCTACTGTATACCGTAGAATCGGTACAAATATGTCCTTTCTGGTAGTTGTCTAATAAATTTCTCAAGTTATTTATTAATCCTTCGTTGTCTTTCTCGGATTCACGTCGTCCTTCCGTTCTGAATCTTAATTGTCTTGTTCTGCCTTGACTATTTCTAGAAGCCCGCCGTGCGACTTCGATTTCCAGGGCCAGGGCTAAGCTTCGGATATATTCTTGTGTCTGGCTAATCTCAACGCTTGAGTTATCTCAGAGTATCGCAGGCCATCGATAAAGCTGCTCACTGCAGCCTATTCATGGTACTCCGCCGGCGCGGTGGGGAAAACAAGTTTCACCATACGTGCTATATCTGCCTTAAATTTCTGAAAATTTTCTTCAAAGCGTTGTCTTCGGCTTTTTAATTATGCCTGGTAAATGTGTTGTTGTTGAGCCTCACCATACCTCATTTCTAAACCACTCTTCAGCATTTGATAGTCTTTTTGTTTATCTTTAGCTAGCGTTCTTAATATGTACATAGTTTCACCTCGTAGAGCCACTATTAGTGAAGCAGCTTTTTCTCCTTCTGACCAGTTGTTTGCCAAGGCAGCGGCTTCAAACTGTTTAAGGTAAGTACTCCATGACACCTTTCCATCAAATGTTGGTGGTTTCACCCTTGACGATGGAGTTCCCTCGCGGAACTGGGATTTTAGATTTGTAACCTCGTGTTCTAATTTTACTATATTTTCTTCTACAACTTTGGTTACGTCATTCTGTAACTTATTAACTTTCTTCTACGACTTGGAGGCTTTATCTTATACCTCACTTCTCAATCGATTAATTTCGTCTTCAACAGTTTCCTCAAATTCGATAAGTTTAACCTTAATTGTCTCTTCCAACTTCTTACTGTTTTCTTGTAAACTGATTTTCATTTCGTTTCTAAATTCTTCTTGACTATTTTTCATTTCTTCTAAACTGTTCTTCACTTCCTCTTGACTGTTCTTCATTTCCTCTTGACTGTGCATCTTTCTTTATTTCGTCCTGGTTGTTCTTCATTTCTTTTTTTAAATTTTTTCACATTTTGACTCTTCTTTATTTCTTCCTTCATATATTTCATCATTCCCATTAACTGTTTCAGTGTTTCCTCCATTTCCGTCGCTCTTGATCTCGTCACTGGCATTCACTTGTCTATTCCAAACTTATTCTTTGTGGAACGTCACACTTCTGACACCAATGAAACCTCTATGTTGGGTTAGTGTAGAAACACGTCACGTAGACAAACTTTATTGTCACTCTTGATTACACAAGAAATATCTTTCAACAAATTCACAACTGTCAAATTCTTTACTTTGACGCTTCAGTCATTAGCGTCTGACTGCTCAATATAAACTGACTGTGACGGCGAAACCGATCCGCTTGTATAGGTTTTTAGAGTTATCGAAGTTTCTGCGATCTCGAGAAACAAATAGAATATAGCCTGGAATATTCCGGAAAACGTAAAAATAAAGGTATTACAAAAATTATAAACTCTAACGCAAACAGGAACATAATAAACAAACTAAGAAGGTAGGTGAGCTTTCGTAACAATATTTTATATTCATGAGACTTTAATATGAATGTATATTTAAAATATTTAACTCTTTGGTTTTAGGACTGCCGCTGCCAAGGCCTGTTTCTCGAAGATTTCCTTGTAGATTTTTGCCATAACTGGAGACAAGGGTGAAACCATAACTGCCCCTTCAGTTTTTTTTATAGAACTGCAAGTTTCTTTATCTCCGTATAGTGTCTGAAAAATAAGAAGGTCCATTTGGTACACATTTTAGCCGAATCTATTAAATTCTCTTCTTTGTCTTCTACGAAGAGTCTTCGATGAGGTTCATTCAAAGATTCTTCGATTGGATAGATATTATCTGGTTGTAGCTGGATTCCCTTGATTTTGATGATTAAATCTTGAGTGTTTTTGACATAGTGTTTTGTCTTTTCTACTAGATTTCTATTTTGGTGTGACACGTTTACTATTGGCCAGAGTGGTACATTAGGACTATGTTATTTGGTTTGGACCAAAAGAGTTGAGGTTTTTAAAATCATTTGAATCTCCATGTTATGTTAGAAGCTCAAACTGCAGACGTAACTTTTTTTCATTTTCTCAATCAGTTTGCTTTGGATCTTTTACACCGGGTCCTTTGGTAGATTATCCACCTTGTTGATATAATGTTGCAATGACTATTGCGTTTTCTTTAGCAATGGGAAATATTACGATTTCATAAATTTCCCGCAAGTCTTTAATGCCTTGGACTTGTCTTGTTAGATTTAGTTGTGGATGTATCCGTAGTATTGTCTCAATCCGTCATTTCCTGAGGAAGTTATGTTACTTGTAGTTGTTACAACTATACTAGCAAAAATCTAAAACAGTATAACCCTTTACTTAGAAAAATCTTCCTCTACAAGAAAATGGAAGTATCTCAAATTAAATTTGAACAATCATTTTTTTCAATTCACTTCGTAAAATCTACTACTCCTTAAGATATTAACAATTGGGTTTATTAGTTTTTAACAAAATATCTCTGTTTTAAAAACCATTCTACCAAACAAGCTATAAATTTCAGTAGTTTGGTAGGATGAGAATTTCAATTCATGATAAACTCATTGGAAAAGAGGGAGGGTTACATTACGTTAAAAGGAAAAATATGACATCCATTTCAGCATTTGACATGAAGTCACAAATAGGCCAAGCAACAATCAATACGTATATATTATTGTTTAAAGCGTTAAATCATAATTTAAAACGCTTGGAAGAAAAACTTACTAGAGAACGAAAATAGTGGGTGGTTGGTTTATTAAAGAAAATTTAATTAAATTTATTAGCAATAATTAATCAAATATCTTATACCTTCACAATAAAAATTAATTACCGCCTACACCGCGACTCATGGCCCCTTCCATCATGTTAAACAGACTTAAACAACTAGAGTTACTCGTCAAATGCCTCAACTATGGCATATTGATAAGAGCTAATAAGCTCGGAACCGGTATATGTTTGGTGGATTGCTGACGAGTGGCTTAGCTGTTTGCTACAGGTTTTTCAGATGTAACTCAATGCTGGTCGGGGTATTAGCTCGCGAGTAATTGTTTCCTGGAATTCCGTGCAAAATATCATTCACGCCTAACGCGATAGAGGTTTATAGCGGAATTAAATCGTACGTAACCGTACATAATATGTTTGTATAAAATAAAAAATTTCATAACACAGTAATGGACCATATCATATACTCTTTTTTATTATTTAATTTGCTCTCTAATCTTAAACAAAGCGTTGAAGTAGATACCTACCTGTTAATATACCTCATATAACTTAGGTTTGTGATGAAAAATTCGCCAAACTTCTGCTTTACACCTTGTACAATTACCACTAGCTACCTTGTGTTTTCTATAAAAATGAAATACGTTATTATTCATTGAACAATGTGAATTTCATGCAAAAGTAGTTGCATGGTACGTGATTTGGATTCAAAACGTTATATGGCTATTGATTAGTATTTTACTGCGGCCCACAGCCGCCTACAAATTTGGTTATTAATAAGCCATCATTGGATAACGCGTTAGTTAGAAGAGACGTAGGTGGTTTTTGGGCAAAGTGATGCAGGTATGCGTACTATTTTTAATATTGATTAATTACCTGTTCCTTTTTACACATTAGTTCGCAACCGTAAACGCTTCCAATATAGGTAATCCCCTTCAGAACCTACAATAAAGGCTTTTAGTACGTATCTCGATAGTACACTTTTGTCGAAAATTAAATTATTAATATGCACTGACTAGCCCAAAATTTTACCAAAGTTTATTACTTTATATTTGTTTAATTTCTTCATTCATTTCAATTTAGATTATTCTCGTTGAGTTTAAAATAGGCTTGGTAATTTTAGAAAAATATTGGGGTGTCAAAGTCAGAACATTGCCACTGATCTGATTTTATTAGATATTGAAAATGGTCACCAGACCAGTAACCTGAGTAGTACAGAGACTATTGGTGCCGGCTCAGATATATATTTCTGCATTAAATTTAAAACGCTCTGTAGCGTTGCCCACAACTGTAAAATTTGTAATATAAAACCCATTTTCTTGAGAATCAAAATATTATTTTCTTTCTTATATGTGCAGCTGTTCCTAAAGAAATCAGTATTTATTGTCACATTAAGACTTCACGCAAGTAGCACTGCGTTTTACCTTTGTTGTACTATGATGATTTATAGCTAAGTATGATCTTACTTGTGCAGATCTTATACAGAGAGTACTGGGTACAAGTATTCATTCATTCATTCAAATCAATCTGCTTTTGTATTCTTTCGAAACTAGTCATGGAAGGAACTCTTCCAAGTTTGATCAAATATTTGCTCACTCGTCAATCCTCGTCTTCGAAAGACTCGTTCTGAGAAAAGCGCTTCTTTGGGCTTGTTCTTCATGTAAGGAAAAAGCTCAAAGTCACATGGAACAAGATCTGAACGATAGATTATACTCAACAATTTAGTAATTTTCAAACACTGGGAGCATATTTTGGAGCGATTGGGTAAGGCATGGGGTACTTAAAGATGACAAATATTTTTCCTGCTATAGTTCAGGAGCAATAAATATAAATATGTTCTTCTGTTTAAGGCAAGTTTAAAAACACGACAGCTTTGTCAGTGACAACGTGACACCATCGGTAACGCCGTATTGCGTTTTCCATCCCCTCTGTATTTTTAGTTGTACATTTTTTTTCTGCCAGAAGTTAATGAAATATATATATACAAAAACAAATTGAAGGGAATGGTGATGTCAATGTTACTTGCTTTGATTTCTGCTATTGTTTACTGGCATAGATTTTGTATCGAAGTAATGTGGAGGACTACCCACTGATTGTCCTAAGAGCTTGATTAGTATATCCAAGTAGATTTCTTCTGTTGTAAAGAATTTCATTTAACAGAAATCTTATCAGACATCTCTCTTAATTGTAGGTAATTGGAAAATTGTAAATTAAATTACACTACTTAAGGTTTCAAGTAGCGTTATTACTTTTAATTGACAATTATTTTCAATTAAAATTGAAGAAACAAAAACGAATACTTCAATACGTGTCCAGAAAATATATAAATTAGTTTCGGAGATAGCGAATTTTAAATATATACTTAACAATGGAATGTCAGATAAAATTGTAAAATTCATTGTTTTCAATTTGTTGTGACGGTTCTGAAGATAAAAATTACCTTTGTGCATCCAGGGGCGTAGATACCATTTGCCAGTAAACAAATATTTGTATCTTAAGTAATTTAATTTCTGAATGAATACATTTAACTATTTCCAACATGATTATAATTTTGCTACAATTTCCCAATTTATTTAATATATATTTTTTAAATTATTATTATTATTATTATTATTATTATTATTATTATTATTATTATTATTATTATAAAAAATTCAATAAGTCCTATTATGCCCATTACAAGAAAATAACAATAAATAATATGCCTCTGACAAGTACGTACAAGTAAATTTAATTTACAATTAATCGGTGAGAACTGGCAAACAGTAGCAAAATGACAAATAAACACTGAAACTTACAAATAGTAGCAAAAAGACAAATGCACAAAATTCAATCGAGAAGCCAATCTAGCCAAAAGCGATCATATAATTGTCAATCTTGTTTTTAAAATAATTAATTGATTGTGCATCTAATACATCATGGGGCAGATTATTCCAAAAGTCAAAGTTCCTGTTACTAAGAAAATACTACTTTTCAAGTGTCTTGAATGATTCCTGTTTTAGTTTATATCAGTGCATCTGTGTTGAGTGGAAACATTTTACATTATAAAATAAATGTAGAACAGGAGATCAAAATAATTGTAGGACTTCATATATAAAAAACACATTTTATTAACATCTTTGAAAAAACATTGCTTCTGTAGAAATTATTTAAAAAATTGATAGACCGGTTAAGTATGATGTTGAATATGTGTAACCTGAACGTCACTGCTTTTTCTGAATTTTCCAGAACATCTCTGCTGTAGCCGAAATAAAATTTGGTTATAGTTTTTAATGACGTCGTTGTATGTAATCACGGTTTATTCATCTCTGTTATTTACAGAATTTTGAATTGTGAAAGAAAATTGTCAAATTTGGCAACATTGTCAAAGATGTATAACTTTAAAGGAATAATTTCACCTACTCCTGTATAATGCAGGCATATTGAATATCAGTTTAAACTTGGAAATAAAGTTTTGCTATGATTTATTTTAGTTGCCTAAATTTCATTATTGTCAGGGCAACGCAATGATTTAAAAGTTATAATTGAAATCTACTTTCCAACTTTTTATTTTGAAAGCGAATAACTCCATAACGAAGCCCGATAGCAAAATTTTTAATATGAATTACTACAACTACTTTGATTTTGTACGTCATTTTTTTATTTTACTGTTTATCAATCCGTTTTAATTGTTCGGAATCCGTAATAACAAATTTGTTTGGAGTTCACTTACAACTTTTTAACTTCTAGGTTATTAGCTCCTAGAGAAAAGATAATTTTCCATAGATACATACTTTTCCCTTTTGCTATTCAGCACCTGGCAATAATAATAATAATTATTAAGACTGTTTTCCTGACACGAACAGTGAAATAAATGGAAAGGCAAATTTGTCATTTAACCGTAACAGACGAAAATAAGTAAAAATTCAGTTTTTCTTTGAAATTAAACGCATTTGACAAACAAAATTTTAAAAGATCAAATTTAACATCCTGTATCTTTTAAGGGATGCATTTTTGTATATAGGCAGTAGAGTTAAATAGTCATATTTTATCGTCTAAAACCTTCAGTTAATGGAATGTTCTAGTTTTTTATACACCCTAAATAGTTTAATAAAAATTGTCAATACTGGCACTATACAATTCTTCATTTTTGTGTAGTCATATTAAGAAGAATATAAAACATCTATTCTTACTACTAGATAACATATATTTACTAAAATAATTGTTACATTACTTTTTAACTATTAAATACTAATAGTAGAAATAATAGCATAATACAGTTGTTCAGTAATCACTATAATAATTTTATATAACCGGTAATATAGAAGGTGGGTCAAGTTTAAATAGTCAAACTTCAGGAATAGATTCCTTACGAAAATTCTAATAAAAAATGTAAATACATCATACCTTTTATCTCGGTCTCCAATAGTGATATACAGGAAATTAAAACCCAAGAAAAAATTACAACCAGCTACTGTAAACATTTAACGATTATTCTAATTTGATATTCGGCAGTAGTTATTTTAAAGCCAATACCATATTTTATGTATTTGTTTAACTATACAGGATTAACTATGACTAAGTACAAAAATTTTAACCACGTGCTCAGGGAGCCCTAAAAGACAATAAAAAAGTTATTCCAGAATTTTAGCTCGATATTTAAAAATGGAACAAAACCCTTATTTCCTAACGGAAAGTCGGCGTCTATGATGACTATCGACTGAGATGGCTTATGGCTTAGATCCATAGTTGACATTACATCTGTCAACAACTACCATGCGGTGTTTGCAGAAACGACAAAAATTAACATTCTTATTAGTAATAATACCTGATAGGTAGGTAACAGTTAATGCAGTTAGCTCCAGTATTTTGCATTCGTTTTTCATTATTTGGTTACAAACTGGTAAAACTACATTTTCTCACTACCGATAAACACACTTCGCGGAGGTACCATAAGATACAATGCCTATGTATTATAACAAAATCGAAGAAAGAGATGAGTAGGTAGGTTCTAATAGATAACAGAAAACGTTTAACACCCGCGGCAGTCTTGTCCCATAACCTAGAAAAACAAACCGGCGAACTATATTGTGGGAAAATATCTGTACCCGACACATATTCCTTTATTTATTAACTATAAAACGTTTAAAATTAAAATAAGGCACTAAAAACTGAAGAAGAACACAAAACTACAACGTAAACACAGGAATTAAATTATAACATGACAGCGAATCGACTCGACTGGACCGACTGCCGACGGTGGCCGACTGTTGCATGACGGTTGCTTGCTGGTTACATACTCTGATTCTCGCATTGGCGGCGTTAAATAAGAATTTAATATAATATCGAAAGATATTGTGTTAAGTCTTATTTTTTTCTATCTCTTCTTAAAATATTTGTACTTAGTCATAGTTAACCCTGTATACTTATTTATTGCAGAATTGCCATAAACATATGTCTACGGGAAAACGCTGCATGTAACGAATTTTTTTGGTAGTCCTTTTATGTAGTAAAGAGAGTAGGAATTCTAACAATGTTTCTTACCCGGTTCAAATGTGTACTAAATATTTTTCTTAACAGAGTCTACAACTCCTCATATCTACACCAGTGAGTATAATTTGATTCCGGTTTATAGCTCATGAGATGATTTACCCCAATACGTAGCTACAAAATTTTAGGAAAGTGGTTATTGTCATTTTCGAATAACCGATGATTTTTTCCCCTGAACTATATCAGTCTGTCTCTGTTGGAGAACTAGATAAGAGGATTTTTGGATTTATTTTTTTTTACTTAAAATTTCTTAAGAAATCTATTCCTAAAGTTTGACTATTTAACCTTAACTCACCCTGTATAATAAAGTACTATTACATATATACATACATATTATGAATTATATAAAAATTCCATACTTATTTAATTACGTAGCTAGGCACATTGAGTAAGTATTATTATATACATAATAGGTATACTAATTAAATAAATACAATTAAAATTTCTTCAGTTATGATCTTTTCTCCAAAATAATTCAGAAAATACATTACGCAACTTTTTATGTTAACATTTTATTTTTAGTTATACAGGGTGCCGAAAATTAGTAGGTCAATCCGTTAACCATAGATAGCTGATATGAAAATAATGGGACTTTCATTATGCCACTTTTCATTTAGGAGCCCCATTTTTGAAATACAGGGTGTCAAAATGTAAATGTCTAAAAAGAAAGTTGTCGATAACTCCGGTAGAATTAGAGATATTTGTTTGAAATTTCGCTAATATTTTTTTCTTGTAGAGACACACTTTCAGTATACTTTTGGGTAAAAAAAATCAAAGCACGAGCGGAGGTGAGGGGGTTAAAGTGCATTATGACCCCCTCAACTTTTTCATACGCACGCCTATGGTAAAAAAATATATTTTCTTAGATAAAGCGGCTTTTATTTTAACTTTTCTTATTCTTGCAAGATTTTGATTTGGAGCCTGGGTTACCAGATATTGTAACTTATTTTAATAAAGTTTACAATCCGTTTTGTACTATAAATTTTATTTAACATTTAACAACATGAAACAAACTGCATATATTTCATATTACAAACAGAAATTAAATTCAAAAAATTATATTAAATGTTCAACATGAGAACCACCTTCGCACGCACGGGCCTAAAAGAAAAATATCAATTATTCCTGCCCATACGTTTACTTTAAAACTTACTTGATGATGTGCCTCTACAATGAATTTCGGATTTTCAGCAGCCCATGTATGAGTATTATGAATATTCGTTACTTTGTTACGAGTAAACGTGGCCTTATCGGAAAATAAAATAAATTTACTAAAATTAATATTATCATTATTTTCTTGGCATATCCAATTACAGAAAGGACTCCTGCTTCTGAATCTAAAGGTAGAGGTGCCTGCACTTTTTGTACATGATATGGGTACAGTAATTGCTGTTTGAAGACACGTCGCACATCATCTGACTTAATATTATTGTTGCCACCATTATTAATTTGATTAGCTAGTATCCTCGTACTTATACTCGGAGTTTCTTCGACAATTTGAAAGATTTGCTCCTCTTCGTCAGGACGTAATTTGAGTTGCCGTCCACATTGGCCCACCCTCCTATGTTTAAAGTTGCCAGATTCTCTCAGACGGTTGACTAAGCTTAAGAAAAATCTCCTTTTTGGATGGTGCCTGGTTGGAAATTTGTCCGCATAACGTCTAGCATTAGAGTTACATTTTCCTAAAAGCAAGAGAAATTAAATTGTTTATGTGCGAGATTATAATTAACACTTATTAAGAAAAAATCCTATTCCTTTTAATAAGTACTTACTTACCCATTATTAAAATCATATCGGTTATTTCAGAAAATGATAGCAAACCTTCTCTGTTCGCCATTTCTTATTGAACACTTCAATTAAAAAATGTCTAAACAATGTTTTTTCTATTTAACTTATAAATTATTTTGACAACCAAATGTACCTACCTATCTGACTTTGTTTTCAAAGCCTACATAGAACTTATTACTTGAAACACTTTTACCAAATCCATACTATCCGTCCAAATACGTACGTTACAATATCTGTAACCCAGGCTCCAAATCAAAATCTTGCAAGAATAAGAAAAGTTAGAATAAAAGCCGCTTTATCTAAGAAAATATATTGTTTTACCATAGGCGTGCGTATGAAAAAGTTGAGGGGGTCATAATGCACTTTAACCCCCTCACCTCCGCTCGTGCTTTGATTTCTTTTACCAAAAGTATACTGAAAGTGTGTCTCTACAAGAAAAAAATATTAGCGAAATTTCAAACAAATATCTCTAATTCTACCGGAGTTATCGACAAATTTCATTTTTGACATTTACATTTTGACACCCTGTATTTCAAAAATTGGGCTCCTAAATGAAAAGTGGCATAATGAAAGTCCCTTTATTTTCATATCAGCTATCTATGGTTAACGGATTGACCTACTAATTTTCGGCACCCTGTATAACTGTTATTCAGGGTGTTTGTAAATAAGTGTGAAATATTTTAGGGGATGGTTGCAGAAGTTATTTTGTGAAAAAAAGCTATATAAATATATAGTCATAGAGCTTGCAGAGCATTTCTATTACTTCCACCATAGGCACCATGCATATCTGCTATTTCCTCATTTGTAGAATTTTTCATTTTTTCTAAGACAAAAATTATTCACTTATTGACATTAATTTTGTAGCAAACAAAAAATGAAAAAATGCTAATTTGACATTTTGATAAGTTGGTTGTATTTTATTTAGAAATAGTGACAGCAACCTACTAGATAATGTATCAATAGAAATTAAAAATACAGAACTTACAAAAAAATATGTTTTATTTTTTCCTCAAAAACGGTGCATCCTACGAAAAAAATTGAAATAACCAATTTCATTCAGAATTGATGGCGGATTTCTAAAAAAGTCTTCTTCTTTTAAAACGAGAAAAAGTCAATGCCGTACCTTTTTTTATTAAAAAAGATTGTGGCATTCTCCCACGAACGTCACTGGTGCAAGTAGAAATATTCGGATAACTTAAAAAAATGCACATTTATCCCTCCAAAACAGGTTTTAAATTTCGGGTCAACAAAACACTTTGAAAGAATTAATAAATAATTAAAATTTAAATATTCTATATCTCGGAAACGAAGCATGTTCCAACTTCGGCTACAACCCCCTAAAATATTTCGCAGTTATTTATAAACACCCTCTATAAGTAACTGTTTTTCTTTCTACTAATAAAATAACATAATCGCCCTGTAATACACATTATCAAATATAAATCAATAATATTATTCAAGTGGGTTCCAATACCTTCACAAAAAGTTTCGCAAGATGCTCATCTCAAATTTTCCTCAGTAGAAATGGAAAACTTTGAAATTTATACGTACTCTACTCACATCTCTTAAGACGTGAAATATAATCATTTACGAATATACATCATACATCTTACATGTACATTTGAATTTACTCGTCTACGTTTATATCCTCGGATGTGTACGTTCAGATAACTTTCATTTAGATGGAAAACGGAAAGGAGAAACATAAAAAATGCAAAACCGTATTGGATTTCCGTTAACTTAATTTTAGGTCATCGGAACGGTATATGCTCCCTGTTTTATATAGTAGGTTCTTTGAAAATAATTTATCATTGATAAATTACTATTGGTTAAGAATTTTTCTTAAGACATACTTATTGCATATAGATTGTGTGCCTATTTAATATACAGGGTGTTTCTTAAGTAGAGGTAAAAAATCTAGGGGGCTATTCTGTGGTCAAAAATAAGTTTTTTTTATCTAAATGTCGGGTCTTAGGACAGCCATTGTCCAACTATAGCGTGTCAAAAAAAATTAAAGAAATAATTTTATTCTTTATTTTTACTATCAAGGTCCAATATGGCGTCCATAAAAAAAAATTGAATGTTGCATATCTGAAGTAGAAATTTTCTTTCGATAATAATAGTATTTTCACATATATTTCAGCAATGGCAGCAGATATCTTGGATATGTTTGGTGTATTTTAATGGCTATGATGAGGTGTAATGTTTTTCTAATTTAAGGCGCCATGTATATTTTACGGTTTCCTATATGTCAATGGTGAGCCATGAAAAAGGGCCACTCTGTATATGTAGGTGCTTTCGGAGATATCCGATTTTATAGAGCTATTAATTGCACATTCTCATTGTCATTACACGTCAGTAGTTTTTTTCGAAAACCATAATCATTAAATCATTTCAACTTTTTTCACTGAAAATGTTGATGATATTATTTAACTTTTCGGCTAAAGCTTCTACGATGCAAATATGTAATGAAGATTTAAAGCATATTAATTTATTAGACCGGAACCAACAAGGGAGGTGTAAAGTTTCTAATTTATATGACTTGTTATGAAGTTTGCCAATACGTAGTCAAAACTTTAGGTTCAATAAATTTTAAGATCAAAATGTACTTCAGTGTAAATATGTATAACCTATTAGGAGTATGTATCAATATGCAAGGTGCTATCTTGACTTCCTCGATATATTAGGCGATCAGACATTGAAAAGACATGAATAAATATTGCAAACGTTAGCAGAAAATTGGTAGTAAGAAATTTTCATATTTTAAGAGTTTTAAGCACGCAGCACGCAATAAGTGGAATATAGACATTATTACCGTACGCGTGTGAAGTTTTTACGACGAAGGACTATGCTTCCAAGTCATCATACCCAATACCAAAACAAAAGTGTCTTGAGGTTTTTTTTTTGTAATCTTTGAAAATATTGATGGCTTGAATTTAGTCGAACTGGTACTTTCGTTTGCAATAATACTGACACTCACTAAAATAAATTTTGCGTTTTCTTTTGAACTTCTGACGTATTCATATTGAAATCTACATTAAATTTTTAACGTTAGTTATTAGTTGTTTCACTCACCAAGAGAGATTTAATAAAATTTCTATTTAGAACTTCCAGAAGTTCAAAAACTGTTTTAAGAGAGTGTCATTATTATTGCAAACGATAGTACATAACTCAGCAATCTTCGAAATACAAATAAAATACCAATAATGTTTTTATCAATAGATTGTTTAGTACATTTACCAGCTTTATACCGAAAAAAGAACAAAAATTGAGACATAGTCACAGAAGATAAAGAGATACTGAACAGATGGAGGGAGTGTTTTCAAGAATTGTTAGGAGCCGATGGAGAACCAAAGGGCAAAGATTCACGATGTGACAGAATAGAACAATATGAACAAAAAGGGAGTATAACTCTAAATGAACTAAAAGATGTAATACAAGAACTTAAAAATGGGAAGGCACCAGGTTATAATAAATTAACAACTAAAATGCTTAAAAATATGGTGCGAAAAGGACTGGACATATTTTTGGATATATATAATAAGGTATGGATCGAAGATTTCTAATGACTGGAGAATAGCGTTAATAGTGCCAATTTACAAAAAAGGAAACAGACAAGATTGCAACTACAAAGGCTTAACTTTGTTAAGTACATCCATAAAAATTTACGAGAAGATTATTGACAGAAAAATAAAAGCAATAGTAAAGAATACAGTGGAAGAATCACAAAGTGGGTTTAGAAAAGGCAGAAGTATACAAGATCATATATTTACTATAAAACAATTAATAGAAAAATCACTACAACAGAAAAAAGAAGTTTATATAGGGTTTATAGATTTAGAAAAAACATTTGACAATATAAAATAATAAGAATATTTGAAAACATATATAATAAAAATAATAACTGTGTCATTACCCAAAATAGGATGTCGGAAAGTTTTACAACAAATGAATAATTGAGACGGAGAAAGGAGAAGTACTAAAGAAATGCTTAAAGCAAAAAAAATATATGTAGGGTACAGACAATTGCAGAGAATAGGCATTTCAAAGGAAGCATTCGCTGACGATGTAGCAATCTTAGCAGAAAAGGGGAAGGATTTACAGAAGAACTTAGAGACATGGAATAAAGTACTTGATGAATATGGAATGAAATTGAACTAAAGAAAGACAAAAGTAATGGTAATAGGAAATGAGCAAAAATACATAAATATACAGATTGATGGTGTGAGAATCGAATAGGTTAAAAGCTTTAAATACCTAGTAATAGAAGATAATAGAAGACAAAATGTAGAAATTAACAACATGATAGAAAAGACGCTAAAATTGTACCATACAATGAATAAGTCATCTATAAGTAAAAAAAATATTACATAGAAAAGGAATAACATGGACCGACGCAAAAATTTTAGCAAGAAATAAAAAGTGATTAAGTTAGTAATTTGTAGTACCCTACACCATAAAATGGTAAATGGGTTTATATATAACAATTAGCAGGAGGACAGTGAATATGATTTAAATGTGACTTGTTAATTGCATGTGAATCGTTACCTCCAAAGACAACAACCGAATCCTATAATAATGCAAAATGCTGTTCAAAGACTGCTGGGCACTGATAGCGCGAACTCAACCTATGAATGTCTTGGATAAGAAAAACAGCAACGTGTCTCAAATAGGAAGAAAGCTACTTTCCACCTCATGGAAAAAAACCCAAGCCGCAGTACCCGCGATATTTATTATGTGAATTGGATGTTTCAAATACTACTGTGTAATGTATATTATGGAAGCAGTTAATGCACCTTTATCATGTACGTGTCCGGAAACTCCGCGCAGAAAATTTAGGGAGCGATACTACTCAAAAAATGTGTCAAGTTCATGTAACATTTTCTCGAAATGTCAATATTAAAGGAGCTACGTAATCTCAAACTATTTTTTTAAATTTATTTCTTGGTTATAACTCTTTTAATGCCGGAACTATTTTTTTGTTCAAATTTGGCACATTTGTGACTTATAGAGCCGAAGTTTTAGGTAAAATATTTATAAAATTGCAGCGATCTAAAGGGCAGAATGGGGATGTGCTAAGTGAAGGAATGATCATAACTTTTTCGTCTTTAATTTTGTTAAAATTTTTGGTATTCCTTTAAAGAATCGAAGTTTATCTAAAAATTTGATCTTCTTGTTTAAAGTAAAAAAACCGTTTGCGAGAAAACCGATATTTAAATATTTTTGATATATTGATAATTTCAAACATTATATCCTTCGTTCATACAAGAAAAAACAACAGAAACGCAACCTTTCATGAGGAAATATACATTTAACTAATTTATTCTAACCTTGGTCCACATCGTCGGCTTAGCTTCCTTGACTTTTTTTACTCTAATCGTAGTAATACCAACAACAGGAACCGAAAACAATATATAGGCTGATCCAGACGTACCTATTGATAAGGATCTGCCCCCATAGAGCCAAGCCTGAGAACAACAAGAATAGTCCAAAGAATTCCAGATAAGGCAAGGGATGTGCACTTTAATTCAGTTACTGGCATATCAGTTGCCTAGGTCACGGCGTAACAACCGGAGAACTACTAAGCCTCAATAATTTTATTAGTTTTGCCTGTTTGATTTATAATAACATGCATTTAGATTTTGTATATTCTGTTTTCGATGCATACATTTACAGTCCTTTTTTATAGTTACTTTGTCTATCAATAATTTCTGTATTATCAAATTTAAAATTATGTAAATATTGTAATGTTCTGCAAGAGCTGCTTTATTTTGTTGATTTAGTAACGACAAAAGTTTCACACTTCTGGTATGTTCTGAAATTCTTTTTTTCAAATATCTGCTGGTTTGTCCAATATACACTCCATCATAATCTGAACATGGTATTTTATATATACAAAATGATTCAGAACTTATCCAAAAAATATTTTTTTGAATGTACAAGGTGACTCTTACAAATATAATTTTATAAAAAAGTCGGAAAGAGCAGTTCGAAAATAATTTAAAATACACTTCTGCACGGTAATGGAAAGTGGTTCACTATCAAACCTGACCTTGCTCAAGGCAAAGCATGCAGTCGGCGTCCAGAATGGTGGCAAAGTATAATAAAAAATGAACAGACAAAAAATTGAAAGAATTTTCCAAGAAAAGAAATAAATGAAATTTAAATGCTTTTGCCGCTATTGTAATTATTAATTAATAACATGAATTCGTGGTTTTAATTATTAAAGTAATTTGTCACACCTGCTACCTGTAAACAAATTTGAACCCATCTTACCCAGTTTATATGTACTAACACAAATGTTTCTTTTCTGTTTTAAACTCGTAAGTTATTGGGAGCAGCTATGATATATTCATATAAATCATCAATACTGTCCATTTTCGTGCGGTACGTTTTATTTTTTAAATATCCCTACAAAAAAAATAAAAAGGATTTAAGTCAGGAGATTGTGGCGGCCATGGTACCGGTCCTCCTCGTCCAATCCATCGTACATCTTAAACTTCGTTAAGGTACTCCCGAACATTTTGTCGAAAATAAGTGGGAGCACCATGATGCAAGAACCACATTTGGAATCGGACAGCTAAAAGTATATCCTCCAGAAGTCCAAGCAGATTACTTCAAAAGAAACTCGGGATACTGAACCCCACCATTCGATTTGGTAACATAAATGATCCAATCAAGCAATCATCGACAAACGCTGCCCTAACATTTAAGGAAAGGCGTTGTTGGAAATAATTCCGTTGAATAGCGTGCAGATTTTCAAAATCCCAATCATGAGTATTATAAATGTTATACATCCCATTTCGGGTAAAAAAGCTTCATGTGTAACTAACACATCAGCTGTAAATCTGGGATTTTGGGAATTTTGTTGCAGCAACCATTCACAAAATCTAATTCGAAAGAGCTAATTTCTTGGTATTAATCCTTGGACACGCTGTACATGGTACGGATGTAATTGATACGTGCGTGATACGCCACACTGTTGATTGGGAAATTTCTTATACTTGTTGAGCGATTTACCTGGTACTTACTCGAAAATTCCCTTCAACAATTTCTAAACTGTGTTCCACCGCTGTTGCAATACGCCGTGGACACCCTAGACCTATATCGCCCGCGTGCACTATCACGATAATAGTAGCAGCATTTGGCACATGTCTATCGGGAAATCGTTCTGCGTACAAACGAGAAGCTGTAAACTGTAATTAAAACGATATCTATCAATTCCAAGTTGCTATACACATAAGCCATTTTTGATACTTGAAAAACTAATGTAAACATTACCGCAAAAACGTTAATACTAAAATTTTTATTATTTATTACCATTTTTTTTTTGATAAGTTGTGAATCAACCTGTATAATGTTACGTTCCAATTCTGTTTGAGTTTATATAGTTTGTGTATTTGTCGTTTTTCTTTTTATTACCTATATTATAATCAAACTTCTCCAAACTCCTAAAGATGTTGAAATAATACAACGATTATAACATTGATGTTTTTGTTTTCTTATTGACCTATAATCCAGCTAACGAAAACAGAGAAAATAATTAATGATTGAGCTTTTGGATACTATAAAAAAGTTGTTAAAGTGCCCTAATGGAAGCGACACATGTATCGGATAATTATAAAAACCGCTAGCAACATGTAAGTGCACTTCTTAGTTCTGTTTCCGATTTCGACTAAACTTTTTTGTCAATACCGATGGGAATACGAATCTGCTTGGCACGTTTACCAGCTGAATAATCCTAAGAAATATCACAAGTTCTAAACGGAACTTTAGGGAAGTTTATATCGACGTAAACGCCGTTGCGTCTACGTTCAATTGGGCTGACGGCGACATTCAGTCATGTCCTTTTGACTACTCGATATCGAACAGCTCCAGTTGTTTTGAGTGTATGAATATACACAATTGACGCCTGCTGAAAGCTGAATTCCTAAAATCTTTGTTGTGTTTTGTTTACGTGGTTTCGATTCCCCTTCGACAGCGGCCTTGGTGGTACTGATTAAAATACCGATAATAGAAGCAATACAATAACAGCTTTTGTGCGAAGAGAGGCGGCAACAGAGTAGGTAGTGTATATAAGTCTTTGTATAATTAATTGTATTTACCGAAAGCGCTTGGGAACACCAGCGCTTCAGATGACTCAATATGCTGATTTGACAGATGGTAAATCATAATGTGTTACCTGAGTTGCATTCATAGATTGTGACTCCTATTCTCAGCCTTCAACTTTGCTTGATTAAAATTAATTTGGAAAAAGACACTAACAATTTGCAAAGCGAATAAGTCCCTTACAAAGCATTTGAAGAAATTAAATATAAAAAATGCAACAATAATTCCGTTCATCTATTGGTGGTATGTGTTTTTATAAAAATAATTTTGTGAATTTACTTCGTTGGGCCTTCGAGAATAAAGAAAACTTCTTTTCTGTTTTAACAATTGCATTTTTATTTTCCAATATGGATACCAAAATAGTATTTTAAGAAACTGGCGTTTTTCTTATCACGATCTGACGATTTGCATTAAATGCATTATTATTGGTTTACATAATCATTTCATTATTATTTTGGAAAGATTTTACTAATTATGTTGTGTTGCCTTGCAAATAACACTATATAACTATAAATACACATTAACAAAAACACTTACTGAGCTTAGGTCAGGATATAGTTGTCGTCAAGATCACCCACTGGCATGTAGCTCTAGCAACAAGCTCAGAATATTTCAACAAAATAAACCAGAACCGGATCGTGACCCCCGAGATAGCTCCCGTATCATATGCAGCAGGAGTAATTCAATGCCGGTCGGGGCATTAATCCGCGGAGTAGCTGTTTCCTGCAGTATCATTTACAGATTTAATGGCTCGTGGCCCAGGGCGAGAGGTCTGCGTTAAATGCCCGCTGTAATGTAGGTCGCTCCTTGTAAGTCGAGCCGCTTAGGCCGAGCAGGACGTAAGCAGACCACTTATATCTACCAGCCTTAAGACGTCCCATATTTCATACCCCGCACCACACGGCCTTCACAAATGAAACACAAAAAATAATAGGCGTAGCAGTAATACACTGTCATTGATAATCTCAAAATAATGTATTAATCAAATACTAAATTAGCCAATGAACAAATAATAGGCATGCTAGGATACTGAGTGGTAATTCACGTAATTACACAGACAACACAAGTCACTAGAAGTCGAGTTGTCTAATTGACTATTCAATAACTTTTTGTCTGTATTTTATACACTGGCGTACATACACCCTTCGACCTTTCTTATAGAAATAAAGTCATTCACCACTGTAAAAATCATATTAGGGTCGGACCGAAAACTGAAGACAGACAGGTGTGTAAAAATGACGAACCTGGGCTGTTTAAGAGTTTTTAGTCCTAGTGAATGTGATTGGACCATGTGCAAAGAACGATTAACAAAATATTTCGTGATTAACAAAATAAATGAAAAAGCAGTAAAACGGGGAATACTGTTAAACATGTGCAATGAAAAATGAAACGGCATATCAATTGATACACAGTTTGTGCTTGCCAGATGAGCGTAAGACCAAAAGTTACAATTTTTTGGTAAGCTTATTTGATAAACACTTCACTCCGCCAAGATTAACTTTTCCTGAAAAAGAAAAATACTATGAGTCAGAAAAATAAAGATAAAGCTGTACATGAATGGGCAGCGTCGTATTTAAGAATTAGGAACTTGAGACTGCATTAAGAGACCGTTTCGTGTGTGGATTTCCAAAAAGTCCTATAAAAGACAGGTTATTAGAAGAAATTCTATGAAATAAAAATATTAATATTAAAATGTTAATACTCTTAAAACAAATCAACAGATCTGTAAACACAAAGTGTACGCAAAAACAAATTGTAAAGTAATTTTTTCGTACCTAGTACTAAAGGAAAGTTGCTGACCTTTGTAAAACTATACAGTTGAATATGATAATCTAAGATGAAGACCTAAGTAGATACACATATATTATTACTAGAGCTAATTCAGAAGGACCAAACCTACGCTTTGATTAACTTCATGTAATGTTTAGTCATATTGGTAAGAACGTTTTACTTTGTTAGACATTAGACTTAGAAATAAGAAATATACGAATACTATGTATAACAATAATGTACATGCATATTGTGATCTAGCTTCATAATTACAATATTCGTGTTCATGCGCAAAAAAACTTTTAACTAGCAGTGCTCATCCATTAACCTTATAGTATTCATTAAAAAAGAGCTGGGTTATAGGTCAACACATTACTAAGGTATAGGAAACGGAAATTGAATGACAGTACATAGATTATCATCGCTAACGGTTTTCAACTTTGTCCACATCAAGAAGAGAAAACCCGATCTAATCATTTAGAGTACCTCTGGATTTATTTTTTAAATACCTTTAATACTCATGTGCCACATGTGGGATTATTCGAGAGACGTTAAAATTTAAATTATAATTTAATTTACCTACTACAGAGGTAAAGCCAAAGTTATGTAGAGCAAATACTATCTTGAATTAGGTGTTCTGTCTCCAGTACATGTACATACATGGATATAATTTTCAAGTATAGACGAAGTAGAAGTCCATGGAACAAAGCATTATAGTAACTTTTCACTTTCATTTTAATATTGGGAGCTTCTCGAAAACTTTCAACGAAAAACACACAAGTACTCGTATATTAGAAGTAATTATAATTTGACGCATCTCACATACATAACAGAAATATGAATTACATTCATACATTTTATGTTTACGGACGTTAAATATTATGTGCACCTTTAGGATACTCAATTAAATAGGCATACAATAAACCGCTATCAGACTACATCTTAACTGTCATGTATATAAATGATCCAGAGTACAAGCCCATTAATTTTAGTGCTCGCCTCAAGCTTTGTTTTGGTTAATATATCGCAAGCAACAGTTATCTCCATACTTCTTCAAAATGTTTGGAATGCTATGAGGAACGTGTTACAATATTAGTTGTCAGTCTTATTTTAAGGCTTACGGTGAGCGCTCGATCAAAAGGGATATAGTTTTCGCTCAGTAACTTCTCAACGAAAAATGATAAAAATATGCGGTTTTTTTAATAGACTACAAATATTATTTTACGTCGGCGCTGTGTTTTGAAATTTTGAAAATACGCAAAATTAATTTAAAAAAATTAATTTTACACTTTTTCAAAATTTCAAAACACAGCGCCGACGTAAAATAATATTTGTAGTCTATTAAAAAACCGCATATTTTTATCATTATCCGTTAAGGAGCTACTGAGCGAAAACTACGGGTTTGTTCCAACACAGCAAGAATCGATTCCGAACCGTCCAGAATTAGTCAGTCAGTTCAGTTGTTAATGTACTCTCGGCGAATGCGGCGTAAGACGGTGTTGGTCAAACATTTCTCACGGTTCTGAACCAGTTCTTAACGGTTTTTGGAACAGATCTTATATATCGTTTGATAGACCGCTCACCGTAAGCCTTAATATGAAAAGGAATGTTAATTTATTGGATTCATGCATACAGGTGCAGTGTTTCTATTGTGGAAATGAATTTGTCACTAGTAAACAAAATATGTGAACTAATGAATAATGTATCGTCCTCCATTATTTACAGTTATCTTCAAACAAAGTTTTATTATGTCTGAAGAAGTCTACTGATTTGGAAGTAGAAAAAACCTTAAGCCAATTTTTAAGCGCGACGTTGTAAGTAAAGGAGGATCTTCGAAGGTTATTGGATAAAGAACAAAATAAATGGAGTTCCAAAGTGTCTCGATAACATCTTTCTTAATTTTTTTTTTAAATTGTGGCCTTATAACGATGGAGTTGATGGAAATAAATTTCAACAATGATGGTTACATTCATTGGAAGCAATTCACAGTAAACAGTGCCTTCTTCGTAAGAAGACGGATGTCGGAAATGCTCTTTTTTCTACTTGACGTTTCATTTATGCAAATAATTTTCATAATTTACAAGTGTGAAAACAAGGTGTCCAAGGTCCAAGGAACTTTCACTATGGAAACAAAAAATATTATGAATTTCTTCGTCCCAATTATTGGAATGGAAATTAAAGAGAGCTTTTCTAATTCAAAGTTTTTAAAATTAAAAAAGTTTTGTGTTTTTGTCTACAACTGTCACATAATTACTATGATTTGACACGGTTTCGCACGTCATAATGACATACATTATCCCACATGTGCCACATACTGCCCATATACTGGGCATTTGGATTAGGCACTTTAAGAAATCGTGCTATCGGTTTAGGCACATTGCCAATAGTATTTATGCCAATTTAATCGGACAGTGGTGGCGCGGTTTAAGGCGTCAGTACTTGAATCGAGGTGACTAGATAGGTGTGGGTTTGCGTCCCGCTGCCGGTAGACCGTATATAAGCTATATTCGTTGAGAGGATTGGCACCCTCTCTGCGGGTATGGTAGGGCGGAAGAATGCTAGCTTGGGTCAATGTGAGAGATTGATACCGGTTGATATTTGACTACCCCCATAATTAATGAGGTTTTCCAGGTTTCCCTCATTCCTGCATTGAATAGTGGTTAGGGCCTACCAACGTAAGTCGTTCCTGGGCGCAAATGCAGCCTGCATAATAATAATATGTCGCCCCCTCTTCCGCGCAAGTCTCCGACTTCTGGGCTAATCCGTGATTAGAATCAGGGGTAGAGATATTATTATTATTATAATCGGTTGTTTGGTACATTTACCAGCTTTATATCGAAGAAAGAAGCGAGTATGATCACAGTTTTCACAGCACGCATTGTACAAATACAAAAATGGTTGTTTTTTGTTCAATCATTATCACCGAGGCCCTCTTGGATAACCATTCCGTTTTGCGTAACGGTTGTACAGTGATGTGTCCAAGTGAAAACAGTGGAAAGTGAAAACAAGTGGAAAATAAATAACAAGTTCATTATCTTCTCTAAAGGACTAATATACTGTTACTAATATAGCGTTCATTAAAATAAAGGAAGTCGTGTGACTTCATTAAATCCTATATTCGTTAATATCACCGGTGTCAGAACAACGTGTTATTCCCCACAAAATTAAGAAATAGTGTCTGTAGTCAGAGTGTGAATTAAGTCCTTGGTTCGTTACTACTGCAAGAATAATGTGTGTTATTCTTTAGAAAATTAAAAAAATATTGTGTTATTAATGACTGCGTGTGTTATTCTTGAGAAAATTATGAAATCCTATCATTTATCAAAATATTTATAAAAATGTGTATTCAGGGCGGTGTTCTCTGGTAATAAATATTTGAAAAAAGTTGCAGAAAAGGTGGAAATCAACAATGGAAAACAAGAAAGTTCAGCAATAATGGTTAAGAGAATAATATTTCGTCACTTAATTAGGTATATACGAGTACGTAGTTTAAAACAAGTTGTAACGTGCGTTACATCTAAAATGAAAAGTCGATCGATATCGTTATATAAATCTTGGGTTTGTTTTTTTAGGTTACTACTCTTCAGATTTTCGCTTCAGGAATGCAATCAAATTTCAAATCAAATTCATCTCAAAGAGCATGAAGGCTTCTCTGTTGTGCTGAGTTCGGCTAAATTATTACTGTACTTATGTGAAACTTTACATGCGTACGGAAATAATGTCCATATCCCACTTATTACGTAAAATATTATAATTGCACTTGAAGTAGCATACTAAAGCCCTATATTATAAATGAAATAACTAATGTTTTAATATAGAGTTTTACTGATTTGGACGTTAACGTTTTATAGATAATCTTATATTAAAAAGTTCATGTAAGGTTTTCTAAAAACAAAGTTTTTACTTTTTAATTTCCGTGCTGTCAAAGATATCTTGGTACAGAACGTACGTAGCTACAGAGATAAGATAAGGTAGTGCGGCCCTGTGTTTAATAAAAACAAATATAATTTTCTTATAAAGCAATTACGTATAAATATTTTTTAATACCTGTCGTCCTTTAGCAATAAATGGAAATTAAAAAGTAAAGATATTTTGTTTAGAATACATAAAAGCCCTCTATCTCAAAACTGAAGAACATTAGGACCTATGTTTATGTGATCTTTTTGCTTTAAAATATGATTTATTTATTATTTACAAAATACTAAAGTCCGAATCACTAAAATTCGGACTCCCAAAACATATGTCTGCATGTTCATGGTTCGTAAATCGAATAGGCATTTTTAGATGTACTGAATCTGTAAAAACGCCATGCACGAAATTATGGCAGTAATGCCATAACAAATGAAATAATCCCATGGGAGCATTGCAGATTGGAAAGTATGGTAATTAAAATATTTCAGTCGATAATTAACTAGTACTAAAAAATATAGTCCTGATGTTTATTTAGTTAGAATTTGCTTATTTGAAGCGTTACATGCGGTAATACATAAGTGCATATTCGACATTTTATTACTAATAAAAACTTTGAAGTTGCTATTAGAAATATACAAAAGTGTAGCTAGGGTGAGAGATTCGTTGTTTCTTTGACTCAAAGCCAATTATCATCTTTTCTTTTCTGCCCGTTTCCATATTTCTCTGAAATGTTTACGTTGCCAAAATCACATTGAGACCGCTGAAAATATAGTTTATTTGTGGATTATGTGTGTGTGGAAGCGAGAGAGACAATAGGTACACTTCTATAGATTGAATGTCAAATATTTTGTTATTTAGTTAATTAATTCTTATGCGTTCTAAAATAATTTTTATATAGGTAATTTTGTAATAGTTATTTAAAATACAAGTGTAGTAATATGAATTTGCAACAAGAATATTGTACGAAATTGTATATATTTTCATTTAATATCACGAAAAAAATCTATATTTGGGAAAAAGTGTCATATGACGCTACAAGAAGCTAGTGTATTTTCTATGAACAGAAAAAAGTACCTGCTATTAAGTATTAAGTTTCTCTATGGTACCTTTCGCATGGTTACTATCAAAACTTTGTCAAACAAACCCATAAATACAGGGTTAACTATGACTAAGTACAAAAAAATTAACCACGTGGTCAGGGAGGCCTAAAAGACATTAAAAAAATTATTCCAGAATTTTAGCTCAATATTAAAAAAATGGGGCAAAACCTTTTTTTCCTACAGAAAGTCGGCGCCTATGATAAAAATCGACTGAGATGGCTTAGATTCATAGATAAAGCTTACATCTGTCAACAATGTCAACTACCATGCGGTCGTTTTTTGTAGCGTTTCTAAATGTAGAAACGACAAAAATTAACATTCTTATTAGTAATAATACCTGATAGATAGGTAACAGTTAATCCAGTTAGCTCCAGTATTTTGCATTCGTTTTTCATTATTTCGTTATAAACTGGTAAAACTACATATTCGCTCATTACAGCCACTCACTACCGATAAAAGACACGTCCCGTAGGTACAATTAGATAAACTAGATTTATTATAACAAAATCGAACGAAAGGAATAGATAATGAACAAGTTTTAATGTAACCGCATCAGTCTTGTCCCATAATCTAGAAAACCAAACCGGCGAACTATATTGTGCGAAAGTATCTGCACCCAACACAAATGTCTTTATTTAATAACTATAAAACGCTTAAAATTTAAAAAAGGCACTAAAAACTGAAGAAGAACACACAATTACAACGTAAACACAGGAATTGAATTATGACATGACAGCGCTACCGACTGAGCGACTGTTGCATGCTTGTAGAGTAAGCAACTAACTTGCTTGTTGGTTGCCTACTCTACATTGGCGGCGTTAAATAAGGATTTAAAATAATATGTAAACAATTTTTTTTTGGCTTTACAAATAAGTTTGAAATTTTTTTGAAAGGTGATTCAGTTAATTCTTATTTTTCCCTTCCTCTCTTAAAATATTTGTAGTCATAGTTAACCCTGTATAAAAAGAAGTTTTCAAAATGCGTGATTCTGATCGAATTTTGCTCTATGATATAGAAGAAGCATCCAGCTTTGACATTCACTATTGGCAATCAACCATTTACTATTACTAACACAATTTTTTGAACCGCCGTGACAAGTTTTACTGAACATCGGATTATATTCAATGCAATCTGTTGGAAAGCTATCATTATTTTGCTCGATTTGAAAAAAATCCAGGGAATAGGCAATTGCCTCGCTTCCTCTTCACGCTAATTCTACATCAGAAATATGGTAGAATTTACTCATAAGACCTTCAGGGATATTTTCATCACACAACAATATTATTTTAGTAGCAGTGCCAGTTCTTAAAAAAATAATAATAATAATAATAATAATAATAATAATAATAATTTAAGCCCCTGGTATTTTATTTTATTCGAAATATTTCGTAACGAATAATAAAGCATTATAAAAAAGTATGTACATGAATAAACTTTTAACAAAACAAACTATTTCGAAATATTGATGGCGGAAATTGATTCGGTAACATCATTTGGACGTAAAATATAATTGTATAACCCGCGCATTCGCCATTTTATCTAAATTAATTGAGTGTGCATCTCTAGGCAGTTAATTTATTTTTGTTTTTAGTGGAATACATATTTGGATACTTCTTATATAACATTAAAAGAAAAAAGTACATGCTAGGGACATTAAAAATAAAATAAGCGACAGACAGCTTGTTTCTCAGATAAAGCTTGACTACGATTTAACTAAATTTAGTTAGTTTCCTGAGATATGAGGTATTTGATTGGCTGTGCTAATGGATTAAGTTAATTCAGTTTAAAGTTGCCTTGATAAGTCTCCTGTCAAACGGTAATATTCAAGTACGTAAAAACTAAAGTTTAAGTAAGTATAAAGATACATAGCAGACTATTTATTATTAAATTTGTTTTCTAGTATATTAAATGAAATTTTAGCACAACACTTAATTATAACAAATACTTAATAAGAAATATAATTAAAAATTATACAAGATGTTACTTATATCTTCACAAACAACTGGTTGATTCTGTTTTAAGTTATAAAAGGTTAATATTTTTTGACAAAGGAATGTTTTGTTTAATAACTGTTGCGTCCGCATAAAAAAATAATTTTTAATTATTATTATATGGATATTAAGTAGGTATTTTTGTATAATTAATATTATAAATATATGTTAACAATTTTATTGAGAAATTTGTTGTGTCGGCAATTTTATTATCGCGGTTTCTTATACATACCTAATACTTTTTGAACAAATATTTTTTTTCGTGAAAAAAAGGTTGCAAGCGGCACTTCGCGACGATATACTACCATCTATTGCACAACAGCGCTGCATTGGTAAGTCGTTTTGCAACCCATCGTTCCTTATTTGTTTCATTTAATAATTTTTTTTATATCAGTCGTATACAGTCTACTAAAATTCGTATAAATAACTTTTTATTAAATAAAGATAGCATTGTTCAATTTGGGTTACTTTAAGCATATGATATTTATTACCGAAATATAACCTTCCAATTATATCATTGCAAAACAATAATTACACAATTTAATACAATGTTAATGGAGATCCACGGGGCACTGTCTATAGTTTTTCACATATCTCTGTATATAGCAGTATATTAATGGTTTAATACAATTCAATTTGTTAATATAACATTTGTTATGTGTAACTTTTATATATTGCAGTGTTATAAATAACACACACCAATCAAGCAGCACATGTTACATTTTAATGTGTTAACTTTATTGTATAATATACAGTTGATAGTGTTGCGGTAATAATAAAATAAACATATTATTAAAAATGTATAATTCAGTTCGAATGAACAAGAACCAAGTTCTCTCTTATATTTAACAAAATTAGTAGTAGTAGAAGTAGTAGTATTCTATATTTGATAGATAAGTACTTTTCATTGGTTAAAACTATTTAAATCTAAATCCATGTTCATTTGAATAAACAACGCGAACGAGAATTAACTGAACACAACAACGGGACACAACCAAAATGATGACCAGCGCAGTTGTGCACAACCAGTCTGGAGTAGGGGTATAGAACACATAGATATGTTAAGTTAACATTAAATAGTGTACTTTTAACACATTATTGATAAATATTAGACAAATTTAGTACGCTTTATAATACCAGTAATCTTTACACATTTTGTATAAAACCATTAACACGGAAATTTTGCACATCGTGATTTACACACTAGAAAATCTCATTTACAGTGTAATCAGTAACGTAGATGCAGGTTGTGCGATTTTAGGAAAACGTATTTGACGCCAGTGATTAAATTTAATATTAAATTTTGCATTGTATTCCGACAAAAACTAAATATTTATAGTTCGTACTATATACTTATTTGCCAGTTTTTGTTTCTACAATAAATCTACCTAGGTGAGTTATGATGTAGGTAACATCTTGCACAATAAATATATTTATATAAAAAGAATGAATTAAGTGTTTACTTAACAGTTAAGTTTACTGAAATGGAAGAGATAAAAGAAAGTGTTAGTTGCATATCGGGTGGTTATAGACAACTTAATTTTCCTTCAACTTATGATTCAAAGGATGGAGAAGTGAGTATTCGTGGTTTTGGTGACCTCTACTAAAACCCGCAGCTGTCGTTCGCACACACCCTCTATTTGTTTGCCACTAATTTTTTACCTCTTGTCTTCCGTACATCCCGCATGTCTAACTTCGTCTTTCTAACTTAATATTTTACTACCATATAACTACATTATTGGCTGCAAGACTATTCTCTGCACGAATATGCAACCAAACAACGCATGCTAAATTTAAAATAAATTCCACACAACAAATTTGAAGATATTATTGACCTATACGTAAACAATATCAACTATTTATATTAGAATAGAACAGCTGAATTTTGTACCTTTGATGAATTGTATCAAACACTGTAATAATTTCAAAATAATTGCGCTTACTGTTCTGAATTCGTAAAACTATGAT
The DNA here is from genome assembly GCA_025584915.1 of Monochamus saltuarius. NCBI lineage: Eukaryota > Metazoa > Arthropoda > Insecta > Coleoptera > Cerambycidae > Monochamus > Monochamus saltuarius. The sequence continues at coordinate 10,195,566 of CM046726.1, forward strand.
CTACATACGATTTAATATTCATAGTAGAATCACGTTTCAACTGAAAAAACCTATTAGAATAACTGTTGGTGAAACTTTCGATTTAATCCAATTTGTAAATTCTTTGTACTTTCGAATATGAAAATCTGGAATAAATTACGAGTATATATGCTGACAAAAATTTAAATCGATTCTCTAGATAATTGTTTGTTAAGAGTTGTTCGTTCTTTATTTGTAATTTGAACCCTTGTTACTTTTTGATTGATTTTTTTTATTGTAGGTATTGCTTGAATAATTTAAATCTTAATTTGATAGAACCAATTCAAAGAAATCTACTAAATTTTGTTAGTTGGACGCAAGATATTTCAATCTCTCAGAAAATTAGAAATTAATATCATATTCGTTTTTCTTTTTCGTTATGTTTTTTTATACTATTAATTAGTTTTCTTTTAATTTGCTGATTGGCAATTAACCTTAGGAAACTTATAAATTTTATAATTTTTCAAACAACTATACGGGAAGTCGGGGGAATGGTGGCCTCCTAAGCATTTTTGACCTCATAATTTGTAGTTTTCGACCAATCGTCATAAAATATTAACAAAGAAAAGACAAAAATGTTCTTTTCAATATTTTATTTTCAAATTAAAAAAAAAAAACAAAAAACTCGAACAATATTATTATTTATTTGACACTCCTGGTGGACTTTATTACCCCATCGTGTTGCGTTGTTGCGTTGTGTTGACTTAGTTCAAGCACAATAGTCGCAAACAAAAATTTTATTCTCCACATTCGCACAAGCTTTGTGTGCCCAATTCCCGCACTTGACACATCTCGGCCATACTTCTCTATTCTTCCCGAATTCACCACAAAGCAGACATAAGTCGTCACCTATCACATTTTGATCCTCATTTTCGTCATCATTTGATTCTTCATCTTCGTCAGAACTGGAATCCTTATATCTTCTAGTTCCAACATTTCTTGGCAATCTTACTCTCTTCATTTCACCACTATCCTCATCGTCAAGAAAAATTCTTTTCTTGGCCTCCTTCGCTCCTTTCCTGGTTGCCTTTTTTGCCAGCTTCTTATTCGCTTTTTCTATTAAAATATCTTTGTTTGGTGTGGCTGTTATGATTTGAGACGTTTGTTTTGTTGACCGTTTTCGCTTAATTGACTGCCGTCGAGGTTGTGATGGCCCTGGTAAAGGCAAAATTTCTTCAAAAGATATTTCCATATTATACAGAATCTTGCCTGGTTTTTGTACCGTTGTAACGCCCGTCTCATCCAAATTGAAGATTTGAAGATATTTGGTGAGAACTTGTTCCAAATTCTTGAAAAACAAAGACACCTGTTCTTTATTGAATACCGTAACTCTGTTCACACTTGTCGCCTCAGGTTTTCTCAGAGAAACAGTCGGATTTCGCTTCAAAAAACCAGATAGCCAATCGTCTCCTGCACTTTTTTTTTCGTTATTGAAAGGACATTTAATATTATTTTTCTGTGCATAGTCGAATGCACATTTCTTTATTTCTTGTCTGGAGACTCCGTAGAATAGTTTAGATAACTTGATGACGTGTGCTGCGAGCTGTTTTTCTTCAACATTGGAGAAAACCGACAAACGTCCTAGTGATGGATTCTTGTAATTATTGTTTTTTATCCTCGCTTGTATCGTGCTTCTTGGAATTTCGAAAGCTGTGGATACCTCTCGAACAGATCGACCACTCCTCACAGCAGCTATTGCTGCCATTAGTTTGTCAGAGTTCCAAGAGACCTTTGTAGTGGTTCTTTCACGATGTCTAGGCATCTAGAAAAGTAATAAGTTAGAATCATGGGGTAATGATGGCCGGCCACCATTACCCCATGATGTCTGGCCATCTTAACCCCAAAACGTATGATTTTCTTTAAATAGTGCTAAACGAAAAACATTAATCGCAAAAAGTCTCACCTTTGGAAATCTTCAAGGTAACAGATAAACACAAGTTTGCTGCTGTTTCCGAAATTGCGCAACTTGAATGACAAAAGTCTTATAACCACCAAATTCACGGTTGCTAATAGAGCGAACGTCTTTTTTAGTTGAACATCTGACCAATGCCTCCAAATCGTCATTGCGTGGTTGTGAGATAATAGGTGGCTATCATTACCCCGGTGGCCACCATTGACTTCCCCTAACAATTGACTAAATTAAAAAAACTTATTCCAATAACAAATTGATTTTCATTTAAACATTAATATCTGTCTTAAAACTTTATACTAAAATTTAGTCTATATATTTTCACTTTCTACACTTGGGTATCAAAACTGCATCTGGAGTCTTAATTGTCTGTTCTATCGGTGTGAGTTGTTTCCTGGACGCACTTTTAATAACTTTTTGCATTTTCACCAGTTGTTTTGAGTAATTTCTGTACTTCGAACTGGTGCATGTTTTTAGTATGGATACTGAAGACCAACTGAACTGTAAAACTGTTTTTTAAATTTATCTATTTTGAAAAACCTAACCGCATTAACCCAATTGCATAATTCTTTGTATGATATCCAGTCTGCATTGTCACTATTTAAATTTTTTAAATGTTCATATTTTTATTTATTTTGTTTAAGGCCTAAAGAATTATTCGTTAACGAATTACCTGTTGTTTGGCAATTCTAATTATTTTTTGATAGCGCATCAATGTTAAAAGAACAACGATTTTTGCCATTCCAAAATTTTTATATCTGTTACCATATACTCGAGCTCATATACGATCAAAATTTATAATCTAATAGCTAATATTAATACTAATACTATTTTTTTTAGTATACAGCCTGGATCTCAGTAAATCATAAGTAGAGACCGTATATCTTTTGTACATGACATCATTATCAGGGGCGCACTTAGGACGCTAACGTTAACGTTTGTGGAAGTCTAGTAAATACGTACATTTATTGTCAAATACAGTTAATATCAACGTCTTAGCTTGTACTGGTGATATGTATGTTGTTCAATATGGTCCATATTAAGTTGTGTAGTTTACAATTCACTACACTATTCACTTTTAGTACTGAAAAAAAACTGAATAACCAGCAACTGTTGTAAATGTTCAGTTGTTAAGTTGTGACATTTATCGCTTAAAATTCATTTCAGTTTCGAAAACGTACGTTCAACGTCCACAGAGGTCACTGGGGCATATTTAAAATATGCATAATTTTTCACTGATGAACACCAATCCATATATGTTTATCCTTTAACTCAGAAATAATTGTTTCTTTCACTTCCTCGTACATTGCCGGCATATAGTTGATTCTCAACGTGGGTTCTGCGGGTACAGTAACATTATTGTCTAAACTCTGCATTATTTAGTTTATTTAAAGGAGTATTAGGTACACCCCAAAATCACCAAGTCGTTATTAAATTGTTTTTGACATTCACGGTGTGTCATACTATTACTCACACGAACTTTGTGTTGTTCCGAGCCCATATGTTCCACAATACGTGTTTTATAATTCCACGATATAACACTTTCACAAATTTTGCACTTTAATTCTGTCCCGTTAAATTCTAAATCTGGATAATCTTCAATCCATTTCTCCACCATAGAACGAGTGGGAACACATTCAAGCACCGAAACAGACAAACCAACAAGAAACTCGACAAGAAACTAACATTTGCTAATAACGCGGTATTGTTCCTACAAAGATCTGACACGCACAACGTTTCACTGCGAGATTGATGCTGGCAATTGAAAAGCGGAAGCGACTGCGACCTTGCACATGCCGGTAAATAAATAGGGTGAGGTTCGTCAACATTGGCCGTTATTTTGAAAATTATATTTGTTTTTAATTAAGAATATTTAAATATTACGATTTTCAACTGACGGACCTGAGTACGGACCTGAGATGTGCGAACGACATACTATCCTTAATCATAAGCAATCTACTTCTTATCTACTCATTTACTTTTTGTGTAATTTTAATTTACCTAGTGCGTAGGACGTAAGTAACCTTGCATGCGAATAGAAAATCATTAAGTAAAAGCGATTATGTTCAGAGAGGGTTAGGGCAAGAGATTATATCATAATAAACTATTGTGAGAAGGTCCAAATATTTTGACGAAATACTTTGGCCCCTGTTACGTTGGGTCTGCCTACCAAGTCAACCGAAATTCCGTTATGTCAAGATGGGACATATACAGGGTGATTCAGGTTTAATCTTGATAACTTCAGGAATGGATAGAACAGGTTAAAATAATGTTCATCTGTGACATAAACTTATTTCCTAAAACGCATTGTTTCCGAGATAGAGGGCGTTGAAGTGGGAATTTTTTTCTCGTTTTTTCCTCATAACTTTTGAACCACTTATCCGATTTAAGTGAAATTCGGAATACAAACACTCCACTGAGTTTTGTTTTCATGGGTTGCTTTAACGTTAAATGAAATTTACGCGGCTGGTGCGCTAAACTGTCACCAATTTCTTTGAATATCTCAGAAACAAGACCAAACGTCGAAAAAAAAAAACAAGAGACGAAAAAGTTTCAAAATTAATCAGGTCAAAGTGGTGTGTAGATGTTTTATTAAAATTATTTTTTTTTGTAGGTTTGAAATAAAGTAAGAGGGGGGTAGCATATAAAATACATTTCTAAGAGGGATAGGTAGTTCAAACTTAAGAAGCGTATGTAAGATCATAAGGAGTGTTTGTGTTCCCAATTTCACTTAAATCGGATAAGTGGTTCAAAAGTTATGAGGGAAAACGAGAAAAAAATGCCTACTTCAACGCCTTCTATCTCGGAAACGATGCTTTTTAGGAAATAAGTTTATACCACAAATGAACATTATTTTAACCTGTTCTATCGATTCCTGAAGTTATCAAGATTAAACCTGAATCACCTATATCAGGCAAATATTCTTACGCCATGATGTAATTTGTTTATAGTAATTGATCTCTGTTTTAATAAGGGCAATACAAGTTCCATGAATATAAATAATTTCCAATTAGGTATTGTTATTTTTTGGGATATTTTAAATTATATTGGCATATTATCAAGTTAGTATTGGTATCGGTAGATATTATTTCATAAAATTCGATAAACACATATTTGACTATAATGAAATAGACTAATATTTCCTTGTGTGAAAATAAAGTTTGTAATTTCGATCAGTTTACAGTAGTATCTGTTTCATTTGAAAATAAAATTATTTTGAGATAACTTCATCACATTTGAATTTGTAAACATTAATGATCGAATTATTTTATAAACATCTCTTTAATTTATTCTAAATCATCTAATAAAGAAAAATCAAATATTTATTTTATTAAATTCATTTGCCCATTAAAGTATGTATCTTGCTAAAACCATATGATGTTTAAAAGCATACAGGGTGCCCCTGTTTTTTTATTGTTAACTTTAGGAGAATAAATATTTTTCATTCAAACTTGATTTATATTAATCATAATAAAATGTTAATATTTTGACGTAAATAACTATTTTGAAATCAGTGGTGTAGGTATAGAGTTTTGTTCAACCTTGAACCCCCTAAAGATCGATGATGAAAAAATGCTCTTGAGCAGGAAGTTCACCAAGAAGCTTTGTTTTCCAGATATTTTGATGTTTTCTAATCACAGTTATTTTCAGATTATAAATATCTTACAACAATTATAGGATTAAGAAATTATTGATTGTTTGTTGTGCGGTTAGAGCTTGTTGAAATTATAAGTTGGTGGATTGGTCGAGGTGGTCCAGTTCTTTGGCCAGCTGTATCACTGGATCTCAATTCACCATATTTTTCTCATTAGGGATTTTTAAAGGAAAAAATGTATGCAGCTCTGGTAATTATAATATCAAAAATCTATTACCTTTATCGTAGCTGAAGAGTTTGGAATGAAATAAATAATAATATAGTAATTAGAGTTAAATTAAATTGTTTGTTGTTGTTTTATTTGTTTAATACGATTGACTGCAATTTTTAAAATTTCATTGGATAAACTTAATTAGAAAAAGGCAAATTATTTTAAAAACGACACTAATTAGTGAATTAAGTTATTTACGTCAAAATATTGAAATTTCATTATGATTATTGTAAACTAAATTTGAAGGAAAAATATTTGTTTAGTATGTAAAAAAGAAAGTTGAACACACTGTCAGGAAAACTGTTTAATATATGTAGACAAAAATATTGTAGGAAAGGTTATTATTTTTTATTGCTCTATCGTTTCCCAAAGTTAAGAACGAAAAATCAGACATACCCTGTATGTGCCAGGAAAAAGAAGATTCTAAAAAAATGTCTTTGTAATAACGGGCTTAACGTGCTACTTATCCAAAAGTGCTTCATCAAACTCTATTTTACATAATTATCTGAAATTTATGAATGATGTAACATTCCAAACCTATATTGAAACCATCAAAATATATTTCAAACATTTATTGTGTATTGATAAGATACTCATTTTTATACTTAGTACTCAATAAAATGTTCATTTTTATTAGATAATATCTAATCCTGTTTACTAAATGACATCAAATGGGGTCTTATATATTTTAAAAATGTATTGAAATTCGAGACACACTTTATTTCATAAAACTCGAATTCTGTAAAAGATACAGTTTCGTTAAATTTGGCTCGTAACTTTTCCTCTGAGAACAAAGGAATGATGATAAATTGCCATCTAAATTTTCCAATAAACAGCGTGGATCAATGATCGTTGCAGCTAATATTTTCTAATAGAATTTTTCCCTGAAATCATTATTCTAAATCAATTTATTGATAATAAATGATATATAGATATCTTGAATGCGATAGATTTTTAATGCAGCGGCGGAGATCATTTTGTTGGGTTAAATATATACTTTTCAGATAATACTGTTAGCTGCTTTTTTAATTCTTTTTTATAAGACTATACAGGTTGTTATACAAGCTCTTTGGCAGATGATAGCTGGGTTAATGTCAAACATTTTTTCTTATACCAACCATTTAAAAAATGTAATTTCATAATTTAATTAAAAACCTACGCGGTGTAGAACTAACTACATCTATCGGCCGTTCGCTACTCCATGCCGGACTGAAAATGTCACAGGCACGAAGCGTTCTACATGCAGTAGACACCATTGAAAGCTGTCGACCTTTATCGCGATCGGCGAGGAACGATATTTTGCAAACACGGAATTCCAGGAAACAACTACTCTGCGGGCTAATGCCCCGACCAGCATTGAATTACACCTGGAAACCTATAGCAACAGCTAGAGTCATTCGTCAGACGCCCACCAGACATATACCGGTTTCGAGCTTATTAGCTCTCATCAGTATGCCATAGGTGAGGTATCCGACGAATAATCCTAGCTGCTTTCGTCTGTCTAACCCGACAGAAGGGACCATGAGTACGCGGTGTAGAACTAACTACATCTATCGGCAATGGTGTCTACTGCATGTAGAACGCTTCGTGCCTGTGACATTTTCAGTCCGGCATGGAGTAGCGAACGGCCGATAGATGTAGTTAGTTCTACACCGCGTACTCATGGTCCCTTCTGTCGGGTTAGACAGAAGAAAGCAGCTAGGATTATTCGTCGGATACCTCACCTATGGCATACTGATGAGAGCTAATAAGCTCGAAACCGGTATATGTCTGGTGGGCGTCTGACGAATGGCTCTAGCTGTTGCTATAAGTTTTCCAGGTGTAATTCAATGCTGGTCGGGGCATTAGCCCGCAGAGTAGTTGTTTCCTGGAATTCCGTGTTTGTAATTAAAAACCTGATAAATACAAATTATTTAGTGGTAAAACTTTAGCATAAATTAAATATAGATATATTATGAAATACATGCATATATGGTGGTTTTTAGGCTTTCACGGCCAGTGCTGTAATTTGATACATAGTGATTTTCCGGGTTGTTGTGCCGTGACCTCGGTAACTACTTAGTAGCTACCAGAAACAGAGTTAAAATTCACATCACTAGCATTAGCCGGGATTCTTTTACCTGCCCTGGTTGTTCTCGGGCTAGGCTTTGTGGGGACAGACCCGCTATCGGTGTTTCTGAGCCCGTCTATATATTGATTTCGGTTACTATTGTTGGTATTACGATTCCTACGGTCGGAACCGTTCCTCGGATAATGGTGGTCCTCCGAGGCTCAGTCGTGGCGAAGCTTTTGCAGAGTCACCACTGAAGATGCCGACAGTGAAGAGCGGCGAAACGTTTGGAAGCATGGGATGCAACCAGTTACAGCGGCGACTACGTAACTTAAAAACTAAACACACAATGATAATAATTTGTTAATATGAGAACTATTTGAAAAAGGAGACAATCATGCTCGTTTAAAAAAATATAATAAAAGAAAAGAAATCAATAATATATTTCTTTTTATCTATTAATTGACTGACCTCATTTCTAGGCAAGTTTTGGATCCATTTTTTCACTTTGAACTTGAACATAGCTGCTGAATTAGATTCCCACCTAATATTTGTTTTAAAAAATTCTTCGCCATATCACTATTTCGTCTTTTTTTATCAGCGTATCCTTTTGATTTCGTTATGAGATAGTAATCCAAATTGTTTTTATTGTCGGAAGGTCATTTTTCATTCATGAATAATTATACTAGGAATCGCGTATTTTGTGTCGTCACCATCTCTGGTACTTTTTATTGCACGATATACTACTCACGGACATTTTTGATAATGAACTACATATTTCAACCGCACGACCGCTAAACCTCTTGAAATAAAACAAATTAAGTCGTCAGGTAGTAACCTACTAAAAATTTTATGATATTGTAGCCTTTATATTTCGACCAAGTGAAAGTCTGCAAGTTTGGATCCATTGTTTTTTGTATAGACACTTTAAAACAGTCTATTTTACACTACCTACCACAATGTTCTACTTTTTCCATCCTTTGACGGGGTAATAAATAGGTATTATTATGTCTAGAACGCGATATGGTACTTTTGCATTCAGTTATGGAAGTTAATATCGTTGAATCGTTCAGACAGCTTGAGATTGCCTACAACGAATTCAAAGGATGTAGTTCGAAAAAAATTAGAAAAATCTCCGAAGCGGTATTACTGGCATATTTTGAATATAGAATTAAACCTTTGATGGTATGGTCAGTATATTATTCCATGTTAAAAAGTACAGAAAAAGTCCATAATTCTTACAAAAGAGGAAATTATGAAATTTTTACAAGAAGCACCTGATCTTAGATTTCTGCTAGAAAAGGTAATTCAAATTAATATAAATCGATTGATTTAACTAATTTTGGACAACTTTTCAGGTCATTTTAATAATTGGTGTTTGTGGAGCTTTGGGAAGACATGATAACGATCGATGATATAGAAGACAAAGATTCAATTATTCTTATAGGAATTACCGATTCTAAAACTCATACTCCAAGTTTTGTGATTTCAAGTCCAGACCAAATAAAGATATACTTTAAAAGCTGTGCTTTACGTCCGGCAGTTACAAGAAGTCGAAGATTTTTATTAATTATGGCAAGGAAAAATGTGTTAACCAAGTGGTTGGAATGTGCCAAAAGAAATAGCAACTTATCTCAATTTGCCTCATTCAGAAACTTATACAGGGCACCGTTTTAGATGTGCTTCCACCATTGTATTGGCCGACGCAGGAGCCGCTATTACCGCCTTTAAACGTTATGGAGGTGGCGTTCTAATACGATAGCGGAGACATATGTAGAAGATTCTAGAAAATAAAATTTCAATCGCAAATAAATTGTTACCATTTTCAGCAGAGCCTACGAAACTTGCCAGTAATACAACGTACGTAGTAAACTTAAACAATTACAGCAGCAGCCTCATTGAATACTCAGAACTAAAAGCTACGATAACAGACAGCACTGGATCTGGCATACATTTAATTCACTGCAATATCGGCACCTTCAATTTACATGTAGTGTAAAATAAATTGAAATCGTCCTGTTTATAACAGTTATTGTTGCTCACGAAAAGAGCCCACAGGGAGGTGTTTTATCACCACTGCTATGGAACTTGGTTCTGGACAGTCTCCTGCACCACCTCGGAAATTGGCATCGATACCATCGCTTATGCCGATGATCTTACCATGCTGATTAGTGGAAGGTTTGAAGGGATTCTTTGCCAAAGAATGCAAACAGCCCTAAGAGCCGTTGAAGAGTGGTCTGAGGACCATGCTCTGTCCGTCAACCCTAGGAAGACAGAAATGGTTCTCTTTACGAGGAAGAGGAAAATGGGACCCATAAAGGCACCAACTCTCCTAAACACTACGTTAAACTTCGAATCGGATGTGAAATACCTAGGATTCGAAGCTAACATGGAATCTTCACTTGGAGAGAAGACTAAAAAAGGCGTATATGTCCTATGAGCAGTGCAGCAGAACCGTTGGTAAAACCTGGAGAATGAAACCAAGGGTGGTCATGTGGATATACACTGCCATTGTGAGACCAATGTTAGCCTATGGAGCTGTCGTCTGGTGGCCGAAAGTGCAACAGACGACAGCTAAACAAAAGCTCAGCCAGATACAAAGGATTGCCTGCCTAAGCATAACTGGAGCTATGCGTACGACACCTACCATAGCAATGGAGGTGATGCTATGTCTACCATCTTTGGATATTTATCTAAGAGAAGTGGCTGCGACAACTATGCTTCGCCTCAAAAATACTGGTATTACACCTGATGTAGGATGTGGAGAAACTAGGAGTCGCCTGTGGAGTGGGATCGTCAGAAAGATGCCCCTTCAGAGACAGACACTGATAGTATTTCTCCCAAGTTTGTGAGTGACAGACCCTACACGGTACTTATCAGGAATAAAGAGACCGCCAGTGAAGATGTCATCTACATCTACACAGACGGGTCAAAAAAGAAGGAAGGTGCAGGATGTGGGATTTGTTCCAGATCCTTACATATTCGTTATCAGTGGGCAATGGATAGGAATGCTACTGTAGTACAAACGGAATTCGCAGGTATAACCATAGCCGCCAAAGAAATTTAGTAGATATACAACGGGCAAACTCATTAGAATCTACACAGATAGTAGACAATCACTACTGATCTTACGTAATCATAAGATAACCACTAGATCAGCATGGGAATACCATAAGGCACTAGTAGTGGCCTCAATTAACAACAGCGTATCTGTATAATAGGTAAAAGGACACGGCCGGTGCAATGGCAATAAAGTAGCTAACAAGTTGGCTAGGAGTCCATCGGGTCTGAATATTTTTGGACCTGGTCCCTTGTAGCATTTTAAAATGCAACGATTTTGGTTTACATTTTATATTAGAATTTAGATATTTATCATTACTAACATTACCAAATTTCCATATATTTTCTATTTCGTTCCACTAGTCTCTTTCGTTACAATTTACTTTTTTTCTAAATGTACAAACACAGTTTTCTGATTTTCCAAAATCGTGTTTTCCTGGTTGCTGTTTTTAATCCGCTGGCTCTAATTATTTCCTAGTATAGACAACCAACATTTCATTTTTAAAAATCGTTGAAATTAAAACCACAAAAAATGGCCTTTACTTCTCCTTGAGTAGAACAGAGAACCTCGTGTTCGGGGAGTTGGTTGTGACTTTGTAAAGAATAAAGGTGTGGTGTAATTAAGTTTACCGTTTTACCATTTTTATGGGATCTAAAGAAACCACCTACACGTAACAAAGTCTATATGCTAAATTTGTTATCACCAACAATTTTGATTTATGCGATTTCTCTCCGGTAATCCAAACCCTTCAACAGAAGGTGAGTTGTACAAAAAAATTGACACCAGAGATGTAAGTGGTACCTAATTGTTTCTATTTTTTTATTCTACAGTTTTAGGATAAGTTTTAAGATAAGGTTTAATCATAAGCCGTAAATTTAAAATTCTTTCATGTTGTCCTGTGGATCCTCTTTCTGAGAAGTATCCCTTAATTTCACTCTTGCCATTGGTCTTCTTTGGTATTCTTGTGGACTGGAATCAGTACACCACGTCATCGGTTACGAAAATTTCCAGCCAAAATATCCTGAGTGAGAGTAACGGACATACACTCGCCGACAAAAACTTGGGACTGGATCACCTTCATTTTGATTCCAAAAATTCCTTGATGCATCCCGTGGAGCAACACATTATTTCACTCCCAGGATTAAACAGATAAGCCAATAATTATTACTACTTTTACTTGTTATATAAGTATATTTGTATATATACGTATTTTTTTAACGCTTTAAAAGTGAGCTTTAAAATAAAACTATATCTTAAATTTAAATGTAACGCACAACATAGTACTATGAACATGCGACGCTATTAATCCAACTTTTCTAGTAACATATATACTTTCTTTTGTATTTATTACAGCATTATCTGTCACAAATGGCACTGAAATACTTTTAAATTACTGCTTTAGATCACTACCAAATTTACTTATATAATATATTTTTTGGTAATCATGTTCATTTTTAGGGAGTTGAAATAAATAGATTCTAATTTTACATCTTTCTGTCTATTTCATTCACTTTGCAGTATTTACTTCAAACATTTTTCTTTTTATTGATGATTTTGATTTCCGTAACTTAGCAAAATCAGAGCATTCAAGAATCTTAACCTTAAGTTACGTGGCGCCCAGTATTTTTCTTTTAGGTTGATACCATAAACTTAAATAAAAACCCACAGCCATATTGCTCTCCGACGAAAAGCTACCGTACGCTAGTGACAGGTCCTAATTGATTATAGTATAATTGTATCACATGTTTATATATCTATTTTCTTTATATCCACTTATATAACAAAGTCAAAAAGGGCCTGCACCCTCCAGTATACTTCCGTTATCAGCATTTGTTGAAATTATCAAAGAAGACACCCACAAAGAGTTTATGAAACGTTGGGATGAAACACATAACTGTGAATTTGTTAAGGAGTTCCTAGAGTACCCCTGCAAGGATACAGCCAAAAAATACCTGGCTATGTCTAGGACAAATCTTCGCCTGGTGACAGGTATTCAAACTGGACATTGCTGCCTAAGAAAGCACCTCTATTACATGAGGAAGTGTGATACACCTCTTTGTAGGGGTTGCGAACAGGAAGACGAGACAATATTCCATGCACTCTGGGAGTGCACTGCCATCTCGTCAATAAGAGAGTCCGTGTTGGGAGAGCGATGGCCTCCTTATTGGGCTAGCTGGCAGCTCAGGTGGACTGATCTCTTAATGGGAGGAGGTACAAGGGGCCCAATGGGGCCTAAGTGCTGTAGCCTTTTTGCTACCCTCCACTTAATTCCAGATTCCAGATTCCAACAGTTACTGTTTTGTATTGAAATGTTATATTACTAAAAATATATATTGTTTAATTAATAAAATCACAAATAAATTTAGGAAAAATTACAAATTATTTTGACATTTGTTTTATGTTCTACAACGGAAAAGATTTTGGCATTCTAGAACATAACGCTATCTCGCAGCTAGGTGACAAAGAAGACTCCCTTCGTTATCTGAAAATTTAACGAAAATATCGCCGTTTGATAACAGTTTTCGAAAAATGTTGTTTTATGAAATAAACTGGATGATGTACCACTTAACCAGGCCCCGCTTTAAAGAAAACCAATTTGAATGGCGATTTTAGTGGTGAAGTTGAAGAAAGAAAAATCTAATTTCGATTAGTGAAATTAAAAAAAATACCTCATGACTAACTTAAAAAAATCGAAAATGACCTCATTATGACCGGTTTATGAAATCATGACTTCCTACTATTTTGAAACCCGACTATATGCACATGTGCGACGGATAAACGGTTAAGGCCTCATAATTTAAACAGAATATAATTCTGATTCAAAATGGAAACCTTGTTTGTTGATGGAAAGCGCGTATATCGATACACATATCGATACAGATCTCAACGTGAATGTGGTCCATTAGCGAAACGTTCCGAAGAGATTAATCATTATTTTGCCACAACTCGGTATACGAAAAACCACTTTTTAAAACAAGAGCTTTAGAGGCGCCGGTATGCAAGTGTTGCAGATGCGCGCGCCAGTTTTCAGGCGGTTTCAGCACTGAAACGGAAGGACAACAGAGAATCGGTGGGACGACAGTGGTTTGGCGGCAGCAGACAGTGTGGCGTCCCTTAAACGACGCTGCCGCCTCACGTGTACATCACACTGTACCAGCGGTCACGATAAGTGAAAACAGCGCACAAATTTATGGACATATCGTGTTTTAACAGTTGTTTGTTTTTGTTAATCGAAGCAAATGTGTTCTTAGTGTTGTTATAGAAATAACATGTTTGTGTACCGTCAAGATTTATCTAGATAAAGAGGTCCCGACTGAGGAAGGTGGGTGAGTTAAATGATCCAGAAAGCTCTTGAGTTAGCGTATGTATAACTTACGAGTGCGTACAAAGGACGAATGATTTGGTCACACTACTTTTTAGACATGTACACCTACTTTACTGTAAATATATAGGGATATCTCGTATGTTCTACATTATTTTAATGTGTTTTAGCAGGATTCTACTACTGAATCTTTTATCCTGCTATCTTAATCTGTCACAATCATCAATACCTACTTGATATACCATAATTATTTAAGATTTTATGGCTATTTAATCTGTTGATTTATGATCATATTTAAATTAAAAATGTAGATAAATTAATTATAAATTTCACACTATGTCAGTTATGTTACTGGGGCTATCCGCAGGGAAAAGAAGTCGTATTTATCATGGGTTCTTAAAAATAAAAATAGTAGATCCACTTGGAATACGTTCACTAGATGTGTCGGTTCAGCTCACTTACATGTTTCCAATATAATAAATACTTATTTTAAAATGTCTCACCAATATCACCCATCTGTATAATAGAGGACAATATAACAATTATTCTCCATTTAGAAATATTGATACATTTTATTTTCATACTGTGAGCACTAATGACATTTGTAAGTACAATAATTTGATTAAATCTCAATCAGCTGGCTCTGACCATATCTCAGTTATAATGCTTAAATTAGTTCCTGAACACTTATTAAATCACCTCACTTATATAATTAATACATCCATTTTAACACATACTTTTCCCAGATGTTGGAAAAATGCTAATGTTATTCCTTTGCCGAAAGTACCTAATATGCTACAGAATTTAATCATCTTCGACCTATTAGTATCTTGCCTACTATCACCAAAGTTCTCCAAATGGTTATGAACACACAAATCTCGCATTTTGCTTTTGATAACAAAGTTATACCTCCATTCCAGTCCGGCTTTAGGCCCCAACACAGTACTGAAATTTATAACGCCATCGATAACAATGTATTTACTTGTTTGATTCTTTTAGATTATAGTAAGGCTTTTGACACACTGAATCATTCTATTCTTTGTAAAAAGTTAATGTACTTCGGTTTTGATAATAATGCTGCTTCTTATATTTTTTGCTATTTGTCTGATACAACACAGCAAGTACCTAATTATAAATTCTAATATGTCTAACGTCTTGCCGGTGACTCATGGGGTTCTTCGGGGTTCCATTTTAAGGTCCTTGCTTTTGTCTATTTATATAGCTGATTTTTATACATTTCTAAATAAATGTTCTGTACATCATTATGCTGACGACACTCAAATGTATCTCAGTTGTCGCGTCGCGGACGTGGCTTTATTTAATGATTTAATTAATTACAATTTAAACTCATTGCTAAATATCTCTGCTGCCCATAGATTGAAACTTAATCCTGACAAATCTAAGGTTATAATGTTCGGTCCCAAAAAGAAACGTATCATGGCTAAAATGGCAATTAATTTAAAATTAGGAGATATTTCCTTAAATTTTACCAGTGAATATAATGTAATAACCTGGGACATTGGTTTGATGAGCAGCTGAAATTTTCCAAGCATGTTAACATTGCGTGTCGCTCATCATATAATACTTTAAAACTTTATCCCCATCGTGCCATCATGGATTCATATTTGAAGATCAAATTATGTAACTCCTTAATATTATCAAAACTCTCTTATAACTGCATTTATGGCCCGGCTCTACTACATTCAGATACTCAACGTCTGCAGAGAATTCAAAATATTTGTTTCAGGTTTGCGTATGGAATTCAACGAGGAATTATTGATTTATTTAAAAAACAAAATTTACTTAATCCTTCGTACTTGCGTAAATTGCACTCGATATGTTTAATTCATAAAGTTATTCAACAAAAATGTCCTGAGTACCTACATAAAAAATTTAAGAACCTACATAAAGCCACTTCTATGTTTAATCCTCGTTATTCATTCGCGCTTATTAGAAATTCCTCGCCACGCCACTGCCCTGTATACTAGAAGTTTTATTTATGACGCCTGTAAAAAATATAATTCTTTTCCTGTTTCTTTCAAATCATACACTATTTTGAATTAAAAAAAAGTTAAAGCAATTTCTTATGCAGAAATTTACTGGTATAATCTACTTTCTTTCACTAAACTGCTTCTTATAATTACTTTCTGTTATTTGTGTTTTTTAGGATGTTGCTTGCCATGGGTTTTTACCTGGATTGTTAGTATGAATTTTCGTTTTTAGATTCATATGTACTTATATGGTGTATATTATATTATCCATTTTATAATTGAACTATATAGGGATTTACTATATTTACAGATATTCTGCTTTTTTTCATACTGTTCCTTGGGGTTAAGTTGAAAAGCAGTTTTAAACTGACACTTCGCCCCTTTAT
Source organism: Monochamus saltuarius (assembly GCA_025584915.1). Lineage (NCBI taxonomy): Eukaryota > Metazoa > Arthropoda > Insecta > Coleoptera > Cerambycidae > Monochamus > Monochamus saltuarius. The sequence continues at coordinate 10,212,169 of CM046726.1, forward strand.
ATGTATTCAATTTCATTTTTTGCAATGAAAAATACATGTTTTACAAATCTAATTCACACACATCTCACACTAAGAAAATATACAGAGCGATCCCGAATAATGTGCAAAAAAATTGGGGGTCCATTGTACGACCGATTTTAATAAGGGTTCTTCATTTGAATTTTTTTTATCTAAGCCATCCAAGATGTTACGACCCATTAGAGGGGTGGAGAGGTGATAAGTGTTATTTAGCTCCAAATGTTTAATACGCAGCAATATTTGTTATCGAAGAACCATAAACTGTCATCACATCACATGTAAAATGATAGGAACCTACTACATATCGATGTGTAAATTAGATCATGGAAAGGAAACTGTGTGCGTGTAGGTTCACGAACTTTATTTTTTTTACTAAAAAAACTGTACTATGTATCAAAACATTGCAAGACACAAAAAACTTTATAAATTCATCAAGCAAAAATGTTTTCAATGCAAAACGTTAACCCTCAAAATAATGAGTAATATACAGGGCGTACTTTATTACAACGCCTTATGACATAACGAAGAGAATAAAAAATATTCGGCCAGAATAAGTTTCATCAGCCTAAATACCATACGAAATTTCACTTCTTAGTTTATAAGCGTTTGGAATAAATAAATAAAACTGTAAATTTATCATCCCCACCTTAAGGAATTCGTAACTCTTTAAGGGAGGCTCATATCAAAACATTTTATGTGAAGGACCCCTATTAAAATAGGTGGTACAATCTACTCATAACTTTTTTTGCACATTATTTGGGATCCCTATAAAATACATTCAGTTTCGTTCCGAAAATGTTTCTATTTTCGTTTTCAGTTTTGGTTATGTCAAATGTGGCTATTTAATGTTTTTGTTTGTTTATCTTTTTATATTTCAGTGGCATTAATATCTAATTAAACAAAACAAAAGAGCAAATAATGGGTTATTATTTTTAGTTGTGATTAAGAATTATTGATTCATTAACTAGATGATCAGATTATTCGAAGTTTCATATAAAAGTTAATTCGTTGCCTATTCGTCAGAATATTGAATATTATTTGCTCCATTGCATTTGAATAAATTACTGTTAAAAAATGGATTAAATATCTGTAATATGACAATGTAAAAAATTTTGTATAGAATATTTTGTAAACACAGGGATAAAGTTTGTTTTGTTGTCGGAAAGTATGGGTAGGTTTAGTTTCACTAGAGTAAATATATAGATTATCAAGCCAAATCAAAAAGTAAGGAGGAAAATTTGTAAATCTAATATCTCTAACAAAAACTATGAATGAATTAACGAAATTAGGTAATATTTCTAAATTATGTCTAATGCCTATGTAGCCCTATCATAACATAATTTAACCTGTTTATACCAAATGCCTCTGTAGCTGTTCTTATATTTTAGTCTTCATATATTCAGGCCAATCTACTTGTAGAGAAAATACCACCAACCATCTACATAGAAATTTATTTAAGCATCATCAGAAGCGTTTTACACCTACCCATTTTTATCTGTGCGGTGCTGATTTTGTTCTGCCATTTATGTCTGTACAGCGTATCCCAACGAAAATTTGACCCCCTATAATTGGAAAACCGAATAATATTTCAAAATTTGCCGAGATCCGTCGATTTTTGTTCTTGGGGGGAGCTTTTTGACAGTCAAGCCAACTCGATATGTTCATCCCCCTAATGCCTAGCAACCCCAACTTAAAAATTTCAAATGCAACTACCCCACTTGTGGCACATCATTTTAAAGCCCTTTCCATTGCGAATACAGTGACGTACCGTTTTTTTTAGAAATCGGTTGAGATTTGACAGAATTATTGGTTACAAACGAAAAGATGACATACCAACTTACGCGTAGTAATTTCTACACAAATGCCCACCACTAATAAGTTTTTCATCTACTACACATGACCGCATTACCTAATTGTTATTGATGTGTCTATCAGTTTAAGATGACGCTGGTTCAAGAGTTATATGAAGATGACTTTGATCGCTGTAACCAATTTTGCGAATACTTTAGTGAACAACTTCTACTGAATCTAAATCTTCTTTACAATACATGTTTCTCCGACGAATGCACATTTATGTTGAATGGCGAAGTGAATAGACACAATTGTCGTTATTGGAATGATACTAATCCGCATTTAATCAGGGAATTTCATACTCAGACACCTCAAAAATTGAATGTTTGGGCAGGCATTTTGGGCGACCATCTTGTTGGACCATTTTTCATCCAAGGTAATCTCGATGGAAACACCTATCTAGAATTATTAGAAAGTACAATTGATCCTAGGATAACAGAGATTTTAGAAAGTGACGACAATTGACTAGAAAATTAAATAACCTTCCAACAAGATGGTGCGCCCCGCACTATGCTGCTGCTGTGCGACAATTTTGGATGACCATTTCCGGGGCATTGGATTGGCAGAAGAGGTAGCGTCGAATGGCCACCAAGATCTCCGGATCTGTCCCCTTTGGACTTTTTCTGTGGGGTCATTCATAATCACGAGTGTACGCCACTCAGCCGGGAACATTGAAAGTGCTACGTCAGAGAATTTTAGAATAATGCCGATTAATAATTGCGGATGTCTTTAATAATGTTCGAACATAATTTGAAAACAGACTCTATTATTGTTTGGAAGTTAACGGGGGTCATTTTGGGCAATTCATGAAATAAATCTGATTTATTATTGTCTTCAGCTTTTTTATTTCATTTCTGACTTTTTTGTAAACTGATAGACACATCAATAACAATTAGGCAATGCGGTCATGTGTAGTAGATGAAAAACTTATTAGTGGTGGGCATTTGTGTAGAAATTACTACGCGTAAGTTGGTTTGTCATCTTTTCGTTTGTAACCAATAATTCTGTCAAATCTCAACCGATTTCTAAAAACGGTACGTCACTATATTCGCAATGAAAAGGGCTTTAAAATGATGTGCCACAAGTGGAGTAGTTGCATTTGAAATTTTTAAGTTGGGGTTGCTAGGCATTAGGGGATGAACATATCGAGTTGGCTTGACTGTCAAAAAGCTCCCCAAGAACAAAAATCCACTGGTCTCGCCAAATTTTTAAATATTATTCGGTTTACCAATTATAGGGGGTCAAAGTTTTTAAAATAATTTATTTATTCAAATTCTAATTAATTGCAATTTTAAATTTTCTACACCATTTCGTCTTTCAACATTTTAAATTTTTAGTGATTTTTTCAATTGGTCAAATTTTGTAATTCTACTTTTATTTTTTGCTTTAATTATTTTTATCAATATTGCAAATAATAGGTCACATTTTAAGGGAAGCTTTCTTGGACAAAAATAATGATTTAAATCAACTTACCTTACTATAAATTTGCTTCTTTAAGAAGTGTACTTCTGAGAAAAAGTAGTTTTTTTATATCATTTTTTTGCGATAATTTACTTACTATTTTTTGGATAATTGTATTCAAATTTGGAAAAAGAAGAATTTTTTTGTGTGATAAATACGAATATCTAATTGATTTTTGAGTTAAATGTACAGGGCATTATGAGCGCCTACGCCACTATATTATTTCTTTCAATTTTTTTTAAGGACAGAGATTTTTAAATGCACCATTTCAAAGAAAACTGCGTTTAACGTATTTGTTAAGTTTGGAAATCAATACTTACATATAAAGTTTCACAAATTATGAATGTCTAGTTAGTAGTTGTTTGACGGATATTTCAAAAATAAATTTAAAATAAAGATTTTGTTTGTGCTGTTCTGTTTAGTTTTAAGTGGTTATAGTAAAAGAGGATAAACAAAACATCAAGAATTTTATTTTTGATACTACTTTTGTTCTACCTGTTTTATTTTTCGAGATTTCTGTACCTAAAATCATCACAAATTTGATCATTTTACGGCGAGAAATAGGGTGACCTTAACAAATACCTTAAAACGCAGTTTTCTTTTAAATGCATTTTGGCGGCATGCAACAAGAATATATTTTTTTAAAACTATACGAAAGCTTAAAACAAAACTGAAAGAAATAATATAGTGGCACAGGCCAAAAATCAATTAGATATTCGTATTTATCCTAAAAATTTGAGGAAAATTACCCAACAAATAAGAAAATTATCGTAAAAATAATGAAATAAAAAACTACTTTCTCAGACCTACAATATTTTATGAAAGCAAAATTGTACAAACACCTAAATTCAATTTTGTCCAAGGAAAATAGTCTTAAAGTATAGCCCATTTTTTACTGAACAATCTGCCTACATATTTATTTTTTAATTTAGCTGTGTTTTTAGTTTTCATAAATAACAAATCAAACGTTCATTTTTGTTCTTTTTGCACACTGGCAACGTCAATTAATATTGGCCATTAACGTTATTAATCTGTGGTCGAAAATTCATGATACTTGAAATTTTAATTGTCATTTCACCCATCTGAGTTCAATTTAACCATTCCTGTATGCTATTACCGCGTCATTTAATGCATCCAATCGTTTCAACACTACCTAATGTTGACTGATAATAATTTTAAGTGCCGTGGCGCAATGCAATAGATTTAAGAGATTTATCCACGACCACTACATTGAGAAGATTTAATACATCTGTTTTCCATAGATTATAAGCATTTAACACACTAGTGGATTAGAATTCATAATACTACGCTTCGATTTTATAGCATTTTATTTTTAATAATTATCATTATCATTAACATTTATCTCAAGAACGATCTTGTTATTTTGACCGGGATTATTTAAATTCAGTCGATAAGGAATTTGTGAAGGACTGGAGAGGCCCACAACTTTGCCAAGTAAGATCTGGATTTTTTCAGTAATTGAGCAATTGCCATCTTGCTGAACAGTAAATCTTCAATATAACTTTCCACTACCGTAGTCGATTTCCAACCACCATTACGCTTCACAGTGGTAATATCACCCCCACCATTGCCGAAGAACGCCTCATTCCATGTCCAGTAAAACTTTATGGATCAGGGAGCCCAAGAAATGCAGCCACTTTTGAAAACGTTTTCGCAATTGTGTTGTGTAGTCCATTTTCCAACCACATATTGCAAAAACAAAATCATCTTTCACCGGCATTTTTAGGTCGCAGCTTGAAAAGCATTGACTGCTGCTTCTATGATCGTAAAACTTCTTGAAATATTTATTTTCGTATCCGGAATGAGTACATATAGGTAACTGTCTTTGTCTTGGACATGGGTGATATCCAAAAAGGTTAGTTAGTTCATTGCATTGACAAGCACCTGCACCTCCCATGGTCGCTGCAACCTGTAAAAAGTTTAAAATAAAACGCTCAATGCATAAATTGAAATATTAAAATCGGGTGTTTTCTACCTTAACTTGTAAATATTCTTCATCCGTTGCTTTTTCAAACATTTTTCGATTTGGTTTCTCTCCAGTATCTTTTCCTTCTTTGGTTTATAATCTCTTTATTCTACTTTCAAATATGAGGGAAGTTTACCATACTTCAAAATATCAATACCTTTATGTACTTTCAACATTGATATTAGCATGAAATTTTGTTCACGTCGAAGAGGCAGTAAACAGTTTTTCCACATTGAATAAGTAGGATAATATTACCTCTTCTGTAATTGCTCCTTCTTCTATGCTGCTTTTTTCGCCAGTTATCGAATTCCATCAATTCCTGCTCGTGGATTTCAGCCGGAATGAAAAAATTCCCAGTATACTCATTCATTTTTTGTGTCGATTGCAAATTGTTTCACTCTTGTTGACAAATAAGCAAACGCATGTCATATAAACGATTCCAAGACTTTCAAGTGTTCAGCTGGCAATCAATATTCTTGATTAAAATAAATTTGTCAAATATGAGGTTTTTCAAAATCATAATTTTTCACTGGTCTCACACGGCTTTCACTCTCCTAATTGACCGATTTTGGCCGTGGTCGTGGATAAAACGTTGAATAATATTCGGGAAATTAACCATCTAGAGAAAATTTAGCTCTCGGCTGCATCTCGAATGGCCATTTTTTCTCGTGGATTAAAGGCATGTTAATTCCCTTATATAATGAATAACTATTAATACATGATAAATTTATAGACGCACGGAATAATACAATTTTAATCACCCAGTTAAAAAATTTTAATTGCTTCTATTTAAAAAATATCGAAGTGTTGGAATCTTGAAAAAACTGTTTCACCTCGACTTAAATTTTCCAATTAGTTAGTCAATTTTGTCTGTCTACTAATTAAATCAACTTCAATTAAACATTTGCTATATTTTAAAGCAGCTGAAATTGCTCCCCGTTTTACTACTCGGGAGTCGGGAGAAAAAGGATACTAAAACCGTATTTGTGAAAGCAGGATTAAGAGTACCCTCGTAAACTCTATGTTTTTATTTTAAACCAGATCTGTAAGAAATTGGTAGGCATATAAAAAGTTTAAGTAAATTCCTTAGATCCTGTTTTTAACATCAGAATTTAGGGCTCCACTCTGGCTTGATTACACACGCTTTTTTATTTTTGCTTTTAAGTTTGCTTCCTCGTACTCACCTGTTTTACTTTTAGGTGTGACATTCTGGAGAAATGATGGATCTACTGCAGCAGTTGTAGGTAAGATAGATTGTAATTGGTTTATGGTGATTGATATGTTACATACTCGTATAGTACTATTGCTAGATACTTTTAAATAAGAAATTCAGAATTATTAATGAGAAAGAGAAACCAATCAATGCATATTATAAAGAAAAGTTAACCGGAAATATGTTTTTGAAAAAAGTGGATAAGGAGCAAGGTCCCTAAACAGAGGAGGTTGCCTACAAACTTTCGTCCAATAGCATTGTAGTATTTTTGAGATGATCATGACGTCGATGGTATTTAATTTAATTTTCGCCATCCAACTCAGTTCTATTTGAATTTTCAGTCGTTTTAATGCTATAGGCAAGGATATACTTGTATGTTGCTAAACAGTACTATTACAGTATTATTAACAGTTTAGAAAAAATAGCAAAGAATCTCAAACAGGTAGTTTATTCTGTAACCTATGATTAAATAATTAGGGATGCCAAGTGTTTTTGATGCTGCTACAAAATATGACAAGATTTCGGTTCAGATGTGTTTACCTCACAAATCATAACTTTATGACACTTCCAGTATGAGGATGTTATTCTTACTAGGGGAGCACCATGCAGGTACGAGAAGCAACATATTTTCTACCTCTAAAAAATTTGAAGTTCATCGTGTGCGTAGGCAGCAGCACAATTAGCATTACCTATACATACAAGTATGTATACCTAAAATATGGTGCATAACTAAGTGAGATATATTAGAAAATATATATTTTTACCCTTTAAGTGATAAAACAGCAAAAAAAATGCGTACCACGAAGTACGCCTCTGCTAATCTTATTTTTATCTATATCGAAATTTGGATGACGTAAAAAATATTTGCGAAACTTCTTCTTAACAAATTTATACATCTACATTATGCTCGGTTTTGCAAATGAGAGGTTGTGGAAACGTCTTTAAATAACTTACCTCATAATTAGAACTTTCAGATACCTCATCTGTACTATATCAGATAAGAAAAAAGGAAGCTGTACCAATTTGAGGCAATATAAAATCACAATTTTCTTGAGAATCATTAATCATTTGCTTAAGCAATATATAAAAGAAAATACAATATGTAACTAATTGTCACAAACAAATAGTAACTGCAAGTGGTAGGAACTTACTAGGTATTTTTTAATTCTTTTTGCGCATGGCGTTTTGAAGAGCCTATGTAGTGGTAGTAATACTTGATGGAACAGTCTTCACAGAGCAATTGCACGATGTAGACTTCAGATTAAGGTCAAAAATTGGTATAATTATGTAATCTAATAGCTATATATAGCACACAGCGCATGATAAGAATTTATACTTGTAAGTTATAATTTTTTTAAAACTGGAAAGTAATACATCCCCCAGTTTCTTTTTTTCATGGAAATAACAATCAAAACTTAACAACAATTACAACGCCAGAACACGATAATAATTCCAGTAACATAAAATTTATAACACGGAAAGCCAAATTTATTAGCAAACGGTATTTGACATTTTGGATTCCAATACCAGTGACGTCACTTGTGAGTTTGTGGGTGGGCGGAGCGAAGGAAATCCGCAGTTTGTATGCAACCTTCTCTGTTTAGTTCTGTTATTTGAATATAGGCAACAGAGGGAAGGTATGCATTATGTCCATGTATGAATTTCTGACCTTATTTATTTCATATTTTTTTCGGAAAGTAGTTGTTTAAAAAATTGTGTCATGTTATAACGGACTTGTTGTTGTTGTTTCTAATTCCAATAAACCTCAGATATGAACTATGAAGATTGGATATGAAAATGTTTATATTTGTTTTTATTATAATTGAACATATAATTATTATGTAATGTGAACAATAATTGCACTAAGTCAAACTACTCAACTCTACATATTGTCTTCCAACCGCCACACATTTTTGTAACTTTTTGAGGTTTGGTTAATGGGGTCTATTCTTTATATTTTTTTCCTTTAAAATATCTATGTTAAGAATAAAATTATGTAAATATTCTTTTTTTATTCATATATCCTTATAAAGAAAATCAAAGGCGTTAAGATCAAGGCACCCTATAGGTCCTAACCGTTAAATTCATTTATTACAATATTTATTTAGCCAGTGTCTGACAGGAATCATTAAGTGCGCTGGGTAATCTCTCGACGGTTAGATCCTATAGGGTAACCATAACTATCTCCTGACCTTTGACCTGACCCTTTTTCTTGTTTTCATGGGGATATTTGGAGGAAAAAGTATATTCATATAATTAATGCACAGATATTTTAAAGGAAAACAATTAGACAAGAAATATTCCATATAAACCAAAATACAATTTAGTTTGATGAAAAATTTAGGAAAAGGTTAGAAAAATTTGTAGCGGTTGGAGGACAACATGTAGAGCTTTAGTTAGTTAAGTTTGACTTAAGGAGACGCACTATGAGGTCGCAGTCTAATTGCATCGCGGACCGCTCTGTGCCGAGCTGATCACGGAGTATGTCGTTCTCTATAGTGTTGTTAAAATATGTTCGGTGGACAATGTATTTTTATTAGGTTTCTTATTTGACGCGACTGGCCGAAATTGTCCAAACAGTTTTCGGCGAGACCGCGATAAGAGCGAGCCTAGCCTTCGACCTACTAATGCAAACGTGTCCATTTAAAATCATTAGAAGAAGATTCTTCACTAGACGTGAACGAGACTAGCATGTCCGCGATGCGCCTAAACTGCGACCGTCTAGTACATTTGCTCCTTTATGTGTTAAGGCTGTTGAAGTTCAGCAACTGACTGAATGTTCATGATTTAATATCATACTGTTTTTAAGTTATTCAATAAATTACATTTTCGGAGGTGTTTGAGAAAAAAACTATACTAAAGTTTTCATCATCTTTTGACTTGTTCTACAGGCACTGAAATTTTGGATACTCATTTTAGAAACATCTTATATATCAAGACATCCGCAACTCGCTTTACCGAGAGTTAGAATAAAAATTGAAATTTATATTTGATTCACCTTCGTAATACAAATGATAAAATAGGACATTTTTAGGTAGGTAGGTTTTAACACCTAAGAAAGTACCTACTATTGTCTGAAGCTATTCATTTGTGGCATAATTTTAGTTTTTCTTTAGTTTTATTGAGTTTTTGCCACACTTCTGAAAAAATTAACGATTAATTAAATAAGCCCTTGCGCTAAACGGATCAGTCAAGGGTTATTTTTGAAACTAAGTTTGCCTAACCAAGAAATCTCACACTGAAAAAAGCAGATAAGTAAAAAATAACAAAAATCCGTTTGGCGCAAAGGCTTATTTAATTAATCTTTATTTTTTTTTTCAGAAGTGTGGCAAAATCCCAATAAAACTAAAGAAAAACTAACGAAGTACATTACATTTTTACTATTAAATATGCTTGAAGGTTTCAAATACGAACATTTGCAAAAACGTACATTTTGTTTTATTATGTAGGTAATAGTTTAACAAATAAAATATTTTGAAAAAGTTCCTAATTAGGAATTAAACGTTATAAGAAGATCTTTAAATTATTAAGAAACGAACCTTGTTTCCCAATAAGTCAAAACAATTTTTTTTTTGTAAAAGGATACGTTCAAGAATATATATTACTATTAATATTATTTGTTGTAACAGTTTAAACATTAGTTAGCCTTTATTAACCAAATTAACAAATCTTAAGATTATAAAAATTGTTTAAAAATGTCCACCTTTGGCTGAATGCAAGCTTCATATCGCTACTAAACTAAAGATTCTGTCACTCGACGGATGAGATATGGATCATTATTTCAAGTAACTGCTACTAATGGGTAGTTCAACATGGTAGACAAGCATTTCAATGTCCCCATAAACAAAAATTCTAAAGGATTTAGATCTGGGGAACGCGGTGGCGATGCTATTGAATCTTGTTGACCTTTACATTTATTCAGGGAATGATCATTTAACCAAGCAGGTACAACATCGTGCTGATACCACATATTTTGAACAATATAAAGCTCTACGTCATCAATGAAATCAAAAAGTTTGTTTTCCGAGAAAATTCTATACAGGTTTGCATTTAAACAGTCATTTGAAACATGTATAGGTAATAAATTGTTGTTGAAAATGCTACCCCAAAAGTTGACACTGAATAATAATATGGCCATTATGATTATTATTTATGCTGTCCCTAGCAAAACGCTTCATCAGACTACACGGCAAGCGAAATGCATCTATGATTTTGTGCATATTCTGAAGTAACCAGCGACAAAATTCTAATCGCTGAGGAACATCTCCAGCATGTAACGCTTGTACATTTTGGTGGTGAAACGGATGTAACATTTTTCTGTTCAATACACGCCATACAAAATTTGGTGATAAATAAAGATCAGTTGCTGTATGCTGAACACTAATTGAAGAGTTGTCAATGACAATATCTATTATATCATCTTCATTTTGTACATTCACTTCAGTAGGACGAATGGCCTTTATTGGAGGGGGTTATCTTCTTCTCGAAGTCTATGAAATGATACACCAAAGACTGTGTAGTTGTAGTACAGGTTGATGTCTATTTGGGTATCTTTGTTGGTATTCTCTGGCTGCTTGTCTGGCATTCCCACTGGAATACTCTCAATACAAAGACAATATATGCATACTCTTCTGTTTAACTGTTAAATGAATAAACAGAATGACACAAATAAGGCTACTTTGATTCAAATATGTAATTATATTTCTTAATATTCTTGTAAATTCTAAACAAAAACGAATCGGACCATATAATAAAAAATGTTTGAATTAATCCAGCTACCATCTGTCAAAGTTTGACAAACTTTAGAGCTTTTAGAATACCCTGTATACAATCGCGTTTTTGAAGAAATATCACTCTTTCTAATTACTGGTAACACCTTATACTATATTTTACTTAACAAAATATTTGTTTCTATTTAGTTTGGTCAACACTCGTTACACAGACTAATTTTATTGCAAATTACAAATTTTATATTTATACAAACTTCTATCCTGGTGTCTATAGGCCATTGTCTTCCGAACTTTGAAGTAACTCTTTTAACTTGACTGTGATTGTTCCGTGTTGTAGCGTTTAATTTTAACTCTCTTTTCAGTTTAATTTAATAAAGGTAGCAAAACTTTGTCGGTTTATGAATCTTTTGATGTATCCAACTCTTCTTGCAAAATTGCCTTTACTACGTGTCATTATTATTTACGAAATGTCATGAGAAAACGCGTCACAAGTTTTGATCTGTCACTTATTTTCATAATTCTTTTCACAGATAAATGGAATATGAAGGGGCAAAAGAAACCTAAAAGTGTATTTTTAAAATATTTCATTTAAAGAGAATTTGGAAGTCACAACCGATGGGATCTGACCAGGTGGCTTCCTTCAAATTGAATAAAATATTTACAATAAACAAAATTAACTTATAAAATAATTTGAAAAATTAAATTTTGAGGCGACAATCTCAAAGGTGTTTGCGTGAGGATCACGCATACGTTCAAAAGTGAATTTGAGTTAAATCATTTAATAATTGCATTATGCCAGGTGATATTCATTAGAATCAATCTTGTCTCATTCTCTTGTCTTGTTCTCTAAGGAATTGTTCACTAGCACTCCTAGATATTTGGTATCAAATAACATGCATATGACTTAACTAATAGGAAATGTAGGAAAATTGATTTCTCTTAGCTTAAATATCTTACTAATACAGTAAAAACCCTTTAAAAACTAATATAGAATATATGGGTAGATATTCAACCTAAGTATGTATGCCATTTTGGTCATAATAACATTTGCACTATTTCAAGGTTAAATGTTATATTTAATAACCTTAAATTTTTGTAGTAAATGTAGTAAAATATTTGGGCAGAGCTAAAGGTAAAAGTAACAACAATCATTTAAGCAGGGAATGCACAATGCACATGCCTGTTACCTGTATAATGTAAGTCAAGGAAGTGGCAGAAAGCAATAGTGTATTGAACCTTTACTAAATCTAAATATATTTTTTAAATTTTTCATCAGGCAAATCAAAAGGATTACTTAAATTTTTTATGCTTCGTCGTTGGATGTTTTGATTTAAATTTCACAACTAACGTACTTTCGGTGTGCAGTACATTTCAAATAACACATATGTTAAACTATAGCTGCACCTAATTCCTAGTCTTTAAGAAACTCTAAAATTTTACATAACGTGTAAGAAATTACATCGCCGTTATTTCTTAACAGTTACAGAGACGTGCATACTACAAAAATTTAAGGTGATGAAATATAAAAATTAACCTTTAAATAACGTAAATTTTATTATGATCAAAATGGGGTACATACTTGAGCTGATTGTGGATATAATTCAACGTTGGTCGGGGCATTCGTCCGCAGAGTAATTAGTTTCACACAATAGCATTAGTACCTAATAAAAAATGTATGGAAAAAAAGATTAGAATACATCCAAATTCTCGGTGGTGCCGGTAACTTCAGCAGCAGTTTGAAGTTCATATTTTCCATGAACGCTGTATTTTAGTAACATGCAGTAAGTACGTTTCAGTATAAAATATACGGGATGTTTCATAATTCTACCGTCACAGAGCAGGCACGTGTAGAGGACTTAGAAAATGCCGCTTTGTTATATAACATTTTTTTCTGAAGATGATTGTTAAATTTTGAAAAACAATAATATTGCAACATATTTGGTACTTGATTTGGTTTTATTGTTATCTTTAATTGGTAAAATATGAATTTGCGGGAAGCCCAAATAAGGGCTGGACTAGGAGTAGGGCGTTAAAGAGATATCGATTTTTTTCTGTAGGCGAATTATTAAATGAAATTACCAATATTACAGGAAATTTAATTTTAATATGCAGTTTTATGATTAGTAAGCTATTCTCCACATGTGCCTGCTCTGTGTCTTTAAAGTTATAGAACACCCTGTATATTTTATACCGAAAATTAATTGAATATTTTGAATCTATTATTATTTCAACATTAATTTTTACCAAATGTCAGCGGGAATAAACGTGCTGAACCACTAGTTTTTAATATACAGGGTGTTAAAAAAAGAGTGTAAAATATTTAAGAAGGTAATAGTATGAACCAAAATAAGCAGAAAAGTCTCAATAAACATGGGTCCGCAAAGTAACAGTTGCGGAGATATGAAATGTTTTATGTTTTTTAGCCCCTTTTTTAATTTTGAAAACAAGTTGTGTATTTTCTTATAATAGTTGGTTGATGTTTAGTGAAATAAACAGTACGTATTTGACAGTTGTTCTCAGTGCACAAGTTTTCTTTCGCTATGGCTGGTTACTCTAACGCAGAATTAGCAGACATGCATTTCATGTATGGTCCAGCATGATGGTGCTCCAGCTCATTTTTCCATGGCCGTTAGAGAGCATTTACACCAAACTTTTTCCACATAGATGGGTAGGAAGGGCCGGACCTGTTTTATGGCCTCCAAGATCGCCTGATCTGAACCCTCTAGATTTCTTTGTTTGGGGATATTTGAAGACATTAGTGTATGGTACTCCTGTAAATAGCCTGGAAGAGCTGCAGCTACGGATTAATAAAAAATGTCAAGAAATCCAAACCAAGGAGGGTGTTTTCGAAAGAGATCGAATATCTTTGAGACGAAGATGTCGTTCCTGCTTGGAAATGAACGGAGGGAACTTTGAACATCTTCTGTAACTTTGTTTTTTGTTTATTAAAAGCTTCCTTTGTCGGTTTATTCCTAATAAAATAAAATGTTTGAAAAACAAATAGTGGTACAATGGTCGTCAGCTTAAAGTCACCAGTTCCATGGTCCATTCTTTTCTAGTGCCATTTATTATACACGGTGCTAGAAAGGGACAAAACATGGAAGTGGTGACTTTAAGTTGACGACCATTGTACATATCTCCGCAACCGTGACTTTGCGGACACATGTTTATTAAGACTTTTCTGCTTATTTTGGTTCATACTATTACCTCCTGAAATATTTGACACTCTTTTTTTAACACTCTGTATATTGTAGTGTTGATGGAGGTTCATGTTAGTAGATCTGTATAAAATTAGAAAAAAAAAATTTGTAAACAATTTCCGAGACACGTCTGAGGATCGCTACATTTTCTGAAAATTCAGCAAATGAAGCATCTTTCGATAAACTATACCTCATTTTTATTGTAAAGTGGTTAAGTTTGGTCGATTAATAATTGAAGATCCATAACACCATATTGTTAGTCTAGTTTTTCTCGAAAATCGATTCCATGACATCTCACCTAGTCCATACATACGAGCAACTCCCCAAAAATGTCTATATTGGCCCACTGTAACCACCTTATATTGCTTTAAAGGTCGTTTTTCCTTTTTATACGTCATATTTCTTTATAAAACAATATTTTGCGACTCAAACTAGTGGATAATGTGCCGTATTGTGTTGGATGTTTGTCTTTCAGAAACCTTTTACCGTTCAGCTCCAGGCATTTCCTCATAGCATGCAGCCAATAACCGTCATGTTGGGCAGACACAGTGAAATTGGTATATGTTGTGGAACAAAAAATATTAGTTATTGTTGCGCGTTCACTAAAATCAAAGCGAGATATTTCTTCTAGATATTTCAAGGATTAGTTCATTTAAAAACAATTATCAATATGTGCACTTGTTATTTTACTTTACAACTTTGCTTTTAATTTGAACTCTGAAATATAATTATAATTACTACTGAGTAGAGTGTAAAGGCTTAAAAGCTACATTATTGTACAACATGAATATAATAACTTAACTTAATAATTATTTTTTCATAAATATCGAAAATGAGATAATTGAATAGTTTTTATCTATTGAAGGACTATAAGAATACCAAAATTTGACTTAGAAAATTAATTCAGAATACCCTCAGATATGCTTTGCTACTATCGCTTGTTAGACGATACAAAGATTTCATATTTTATGGTAAATATCAGTTCTTAAAAATATTGATTCAAATTTATTGAACTGATAAGATTGAATTTACATTTCCATTTAAATCAAAAAGGGTCTTCTGCACGTCTCTGGAAACTGGCCCACTATAAAACTTGACCTTGCGCAAGGCAAAGCATGCACTCGTCGACCGCCACGGCGCAAATTGGCAATAAAAACTGAATAAACAAAAAATTTTAATGACTTTCCAAAGAATGAAATAAATACAATTTTATAACCCTTATTTTATATCTCTTAATTCAATTGCTTTTGTCGCTATCGTTATTATTAATTAATGAAATTTGTAGCCAGCGATGTTAAAGAATTTTACAAACAAATTATTTTACGATATTGGCTCTATTTGTCATGATGATCTATTCCTATTTTTTTTTGGATAATTTGTGAATCACCCTGTATATTGAAATTTATTAAAACAGTTAATAGTTATTTTGTGACAGATATTGTGTAATTAATATCGTCAATAACATCTCAAACTGCTGTAACACTACTAACTTGACGTTCATACTAACGTAATAAAGTTAGTTTTACAAAACACTCACCTATATCAAAGTATATTTAGCTTCAAAGTGATGCTTGTTCTCGCTGCCCAAGGATATTTATCTACTCATGTACTACATCCTTCACAAATCTAGTTTCAAATAATTTTCACAGTGAAGGGTGTTGTTAAAGTACATAAAGTCACATAAACAATTTTTAATCATTTTAGTATAAAATGCGTTTGGTTCTAATTATACCAGCTGCAACAGTTATTCATATTTTAGTTTTTAAGAATAACAATTTTTTATTGCAATCAAGAATAGAATCAGCTAATGGTCGTGGCGTAGTAAAATAAAAGGAACATAAGTGTTTGTTGCTAATTTATGCTGGATCAACATAATTGTTTTACAGTTATATTAGCAATTTGAGTTATATTACGTATACAGAGGGTACACATAGTTAAGTAGAAAATAGTTAATTGTTTTTGGTTATTTTTTTACTGTTTAAGAAAGGTATTTTAAGCTAATATGTATCAAATCTCCTACAATTCCTATCAATGAAGTCATATGCATGCTCTCTGATACCAAACATCTAGGTATGCTAATGAACACCCACAGACAAAACTCTATTCAATAATTATCTAAAAAATGTATTCTATTTACTAACCTGATATACTCTATATATGGAGTGGGAACTCGAAATTCAACCACAATAGATGAGTTCTGATCTATTTCTGCATTTTTTGGATTGCTTCATCAGGTGGCCTCCTTTGACTTGAGTCAAATATCTAACTATAAAAATTATTATACCAATAAATTAAAATTATTTGAACTTAAATATCAAAATGAAATTAAATAATGTCGACAGCGTCAAACTGATTAACTGTCAAGTATTATAACGACCTACTAAAATAAATAAAAATGTACCTTTTATGTATTCTCTTCTATTCTATTCTCTTCTTTTATGTTTTTTCATATATTTTCAGGTATTAACAATATTGTGTGAAACTAACTACTCAGTGGACAAAAGCTCCAACCTGCGTTGAATTACACCCACAATATCTACCCATATATTCCTTATTATTAGCTTTTGTAACATTTTTTTACTGTTTAAGAAAGGTATTTTAAGCTAATATGTATCAACTCTTCTACAATTCCTATCAATGAAGCCATATGCATGCTCTCTGATACCAAACATCTAGGTATGCTAATGAACACCCACAGACAAAACTCTATTCAATAATTATCTAAAAAATGTATTCTATTTACTAACCTGATATACTCTATATATGGAGTGGGAACTCGAAATTCAACCACAATAGATGAGATCTGATCTATTTCTGCATTTTTTGGATTGCTTCATCGGGTGGCCTCTTTTGACTTGAGTCAAATATCTAACTATACAAATTATTATACCAATAAATTAAAATTATTTGAAATTAAATATCAAAATTAAATTAAATAATGTCGACAGCGTCAAACTGATTAACTGTCAAGTATTATAACGACCTACTAAAATAAATAAAAATGTACCTTTTATGTATAGTTTTTTCATATATTTTCAGGCATTAACAATATTGTGTGAAACTAACTACTCAGTGGACAAAGCCCCAACCTGCGTTGAATTACACCCACAATATCTACCCATATATTCCTTATTATTAGCTTTTGTAACATTTTTTACTGTTTAAGAAAGGTATTTTAAGCTAATATGTATCAAATCTCCTACAATTCCTATCAATGAAGTCATATGCATACCTAGATGTTTGGTATCAGAGAGCATGCATATGACTTCATTGATAGGAATTGTAGGAGATTTGATACATATTAGCTTAAAATACCTTTCTTAAACAGTAAAAAAATCTTACAAAAGCTAATAATAAGGAATATATGGGTAGATATTGTGGGTGTAATTCAACGCAGGTTGGGGCTTTTGTCCACTGAGTAGTTAGTTTCACACAATATTGTTAATACCTGAAAATATATGTTTTTGGTTACTTTCTAATTCTATAGAAACAATATAAGTAACGCAAATATTTGTAAAATTTTTGATCTAGATTAATTGAACTTGAACTGATGCTTTAAGTAAATAAATAAAAAAATCAGTGTATTTATAGATAATCAATTAATGACAGACATCCTAGAAGATCATATCATAACTTCAGTGACATTCCATTAAATTTGGTTTGACGGATTTGATTATAAACTGTTATTGCCTCTGTTTAAAATAATTTGCCAATTTTGAGTTACAAAAAACAGCCAAGAGCGCCCTCTACGATATGCGGCACTACTTACTCCTTCGCAATGTTTGTACTTATCTAAAACATAACTGAACCAAATTTCAATATGATTGGACGTTTCGTTTCTTAATTATGCCCATAACAAGAAAACAATTTTTTTTCTTTGAAGCCCTGTAACTTCTAAACGAAGCACTTTTGGACTAAGCTAACTTTGTCTAAATCGGTTCTATTTGATCACAGGAAACTATGTTTAAGCTGGGTCCCGGACACCCTGTATTGAGTACATTTTCAGTTTTAATTGTATGAAGTACCTGTACTTGATGTTTTGTTATGTTTTGCAAAATTTGTTTAGTATTTTTGTTATCATGTTTAAATTTGCTAACAAATGCCATACAGGATAATTGTTGGTGTTTACATTGTAAATAAAAATGTTTATAAACGTACTTCCTACGATATTTGAAATATTATGGTCAACGATTATATTCTATAAGGCTTTTTATTAAACGTAAAATCAGTTACGTTGCGATCAAAGCGTTTTCCACATTTTTTCCACGATTAATCACTGTGTACGTACAACATATGTGAGACGTCTGGTGGCAGGTATATTGTCTAATAAAGCCTAGCTTATCTCTCTGATTCGATTAGTGCTTGATTTGACCACTATCCTTTGAAGTGAATTCCGCGCTTAGAGAGATGCTAATTAAGCGATCCTAATTATATGGAGGTGTGGAAATTTACCGTCAATTCACCATCAATTCACAATTAAGCACTGTGGTAAGAAATCATACTTAAAACATTGTAGTTGCAGATGTAGTTGTGGCAAATTTAATTTTTTTTATATAGGGTCTAACAAAAAATAAGATCATTCCGTTAATTGCGTATTTTTGGAGGCAAAATATTAAGATTTAACCCTACTTACCTGTCTGCAAAAATACCTCCTTTAAAAGATGCAGGGTGTTAAAGTTGATCTTTTCAAATTGTTCATTTTTTGCTATAATTTTCATGTATCACTTTGACATTTTGTAAACATGCTTCTTGTTGTTAACAAAATCCTCAAGGGAATTATTATATTCCCAATTTTTTTGACGTACGCCTATCGACGATTTTTTATAACGTTATAAAGAATTATTTAGAACATTTTATTACTCCTGATAATTTTTCGTAAAACTTTATTTTCTAGATAAATTCCATTGTTTGAGCATGCAACGTTAAGCAGGGTCCACACTTGCTATATAATGCTGCTATATAGCCAAGTTATATAGCATGTTAGAGATTTTATAATGATATATAGCAAATTTTCCTGCTATATAACTTGCTACATGCTATCCATCTTTTGTCGGTAAAGATCAAAGAAAATCGTACAACAATGTTATTCTAACATATAGCAACACGTCCAGACTTGCAATATGCGGTTTTTATTGTTAGCAAACGTATAGTAAACATCAGTTACGGTCATGTAGTCGTGTAGTTTTCCTTATTTTCTGTACAAAATGGAGTTAGAAAATGATCAGTGTAATAAAGAACATATTCTTCTTGTAAAAGATTACTTTCACTATATACGTTTCTCGACCTCAGGGTAGGACGAATCCAAAATCTTCTTTTTCGCCTTTTCTTCTTTTCATTTTCGTCCTCAAAAATGATAAGGCACGCGCTGCAGCAAGCAGCGCTTCTCTTTCACTCCACGAGTTCATAATAACTAACTTA
This sequence comes from Monochamus saltuarius, assembly GCA_025584915.1. NCBI lineage: Eukaryota > Metazoa > Arthropoda > Insecta > Coleoptera > Cerambycidae > Monochamus > Monochamus saltuarius. Next base: position 10,232,047 of record CM046726.1, read on the forward strand.
AGTGTGGACGAAACTCGGTTATTTCAACATCTAGCATATAACATTGTTATATGACAATGTTATGCTACATATTATTAAGTGTGGACCCCGCTTTAGAGATAGTTGTAGCACTTAAGGAACAATTTGTAATGTTTTAACTTGCTCTTCTAGTGTTCTAACTTATTTTATATAGTGTCTAAGCATAGGGCTAGTCAGATATATTATTTTTACACAAATACAAGTTTTTTTATCAATGTAAAATTGTTTATTAAGAAAAAACTGGGATTTAAGAAAAGATATAGTTATTAAACATATTTACACTAATTCTGCACATACCCTGCACATAGTAGTTAGCTCGCGTTTGGCGAGAACAATATTAGCTAGTAGAGTAGGTGCCTACTGCTACCTAGAAAGTTTCGTGTTTGTGGCTTTTCAGTCTGACATGGAGTAACGAACGGCCGCTAAATGTATAATCGTGGCAAGAATTCAGACAACTTACGTCATACGGACAAATAAATAATTCATTATATTTTCATCAAAATATTTAAGAAACTGCAACTAATAACAACAAAACTATATACTATACTAAATGTTTGCATTGTATATTGCACTAAACTGAAAAAAAATATTGTTTTTAACGGGATCAAATATTAAAAATTATGTTGACAATAAAAACAATTGCGTAAGACGTATAAATTCTTGCCGCGACTATAGCTTATCTATATCGCGTACTCGTGGTTCCCTCTGACGGGCTTAGACAGACTTAAAACAGCTAGAGTTATTCGTCAGTTACCTCACCTATACCATACTGATGAGGGCTAATAAGCTCGAAACCGGTATATGGCTGGCGCACTCCTAACGAATGACGTTAGTTGTTTGCTATAAGTTTTTCAGGTGTCAGTCAAAGGTATTAGCCTGCAGAGTAGTTGCTTCCTGGAATTCCGTGTTTGCAAAATATTGTTCTCGCCGAAGGCGATAGAGGTCGATAGCTCTCAATGGTGCCTACTGCGATGTGGAACGCTTTTTGTCAGTCGCTTTTCAATCCGATATGGAGTAGCAAATGACGGCTAGATGTAACTTGTGTACACCGCGTACTAATGTGAAAATTTTTTATAATCTGTCTGGAATACGAATAGACTATGATGAAATTATAGATGTTTAAAATACAGTAGCATTAAAACAAAACACTGTCGGAACATATTTATAGCTTCTGAGTTTTATAATTTTAGGGGCTGGCATTATTCTTTTGTTTAATTTTGATTCGAGAAATCATTTGTTATGCTTAATTTTAGAAATATGTAAAATTTTAATGTAATTTGTAAGCGTAAAAATATTTTTATTCTGAAAATGCTCGGCAATCCTTCTATCGAAAACCACTTTTATGGACATATTTCATTTATGTCATCGTTTCTGTAACTCAGAATAGTCCTATGCAAATATTTGATAGCATCCGAGATATTTTATACAAGCGTTTTATATCCACTCTACTTTATAGCCCGGTGCTTGGCTGATATGCGAAATTCGTTAGAGACTGTGGTTTTAAACCCTCAACTTTATGATCTATTCTACGTAGGTATTTGCTTCAGGGCAATTAATTTTGAGTAAAATGCGTAACTTTAAATTAATCGCTTTTGTTGTTTTCTAAAAGACTGATGATAAAAATTTGAAATACGAGGATCCAGCATTAAAGTATGCAAATACTTGATTCATACAAATATTGTACAAGGTGTATTTTAGGTGGTTTAAGTTACTGGAAATGGTGATTGCTTAAGTTGTTTTAAGTAAAGTAAGTAGGTATGTGTCTTTATTTTTTTTCAAATATTTTCTCATAAATGAATCATTAGACTGGTTTCGAAACTAAGAGTATACAATTGCAATGGAGTATGTCCCCGTGAGAAATTAAACATCCATGCTTTAACAATGGGATACAAAAATGTAGTAAAATGACCTACTAACATTTTTTCCCCAAATTATTAAACTTGTGTTTGTCGAAACTAGAGTATGATTGCAATGGAGTGTGCTCAAGAGAAATTAAAAAACCGCATGTCTCGAAGAGTAGACACGTTTATTTGTTAAAAAATATATGAAAAACTGTTATTTATTAATCAATTTCCCACTTGTTCTTAAACTTTAAAACGTTTCCATTTTCCTGATTTTAATATTTTCCAAAAATTCAGTACCTCTGCTGAAATACAACTCAAAATAATAATGCTATTTGCTACGTTATAATACTAACCAGGACTTCGGAATTGAGAATTGTTCAATAATACGTCTATGATTTAATTTGGAATATGAATATTTTGCCGGAAATCATGAGTTTTGATGAATTATCATTATCTAATCCTTTCTGGTATAGAAATCATCTAAAGTATGAAATAATTTATGTCTTCTCAAAACAATTGAAAAATTCATAGATGTTACCTTCTTGGAAGTCGTTGTAATATTTCTTAGCATACCGAACTTACATATTGAAAAAAATTGGGGTATTTAACTGATAAGCATTTTATTATTATTTAATTAAATGTCGTGTAAATAAAATCAATGATATAGTAACATTTGAAATTATAGAAAGACAAGATAAGTCTTCTTCACGACACAATCGTAGGACCTTTTGTCTTTATATACAACTAACATTCAAAATTTATAAGAAAGTAATTAAGTAATTTAAATCACAAATAATTGTTTAAAACTGCTTTTACAGATTCTGGGACTCTAAATAATATAGATCTAATAAATACAAGTGTCGTATTTAGAAATAGACCTAAATAATATATAAGTGAAACTGAGTAAATCACTTTTCTTTAACAATTCTCTTTGAATTTATTCATTTATTTCATGCGATCAATGTAAACTGGAATCTAATCTAGCCTCCAAAATATACAGAGAAAGATTAGCAAACACGGTTCGCAAACTGAAATTTACAGTGGCCTTTGGAACAGATAGTAGGTACTAAGTGAATTCAAACATATGTGAGAAACGTAAATTTGAAGATAATCTATTTTAAATTAAAATGGCTTCATAAAAATTATATAGACTGGATTCTATACGAGTATATCACATGCCCCGTGAAATGACTCATGAGCAGTTAGAAGAAATTTGACGATTGATGGATTTAAACAAAGATTTTCAGGTAGGTCTGAATTCCTTGAGTTATTGAGAATGGTCGATCCTGAGAGTCGAAATCAACCTGGTTCCCCAGAGCCAAATGATGGCAATATTTCCATAAACACATTAAAGCCATCAGATACGATATTCTAACGACTACTTTTTAAAATTGAAATATCAACTCTAGGTATCTACTAGCTCCACTATCCACAAGAATTGGAATAACATTTATCTCCTCATCATTTCCAATAGTCTTGCATTCTTGAATACCCTCTTCTAAAGTGTATATTGCTAATCGTTATATTCCAAAATATATTAATATAAAACCTAGAAAATAGTGAATAGAAGCTTTCCTTTGGAACATCTACGTTTTTTCTCGATTGAAGAAAAATGTATTACTGCTGAAACGATTGTCTGTCAAACAATCACTTAATGGGTGTAGGTTAGGTTAGGTTCTCCATGAGTATGCCCAGTGCGACCTTGCAATCGCGCGGTATGTGTGATTCAACTACAGAAAACTGCAGGTCAGTTTGTTGTTACTTTTTGGAATACCCTTGTATAAGTAAATCTGAATGCTCTTTATGAAAGGTTTATTTATTTTCTAGGTTAATATCAGAGATATACTAAATAAATACCTTGTTTTGTACTGGACCCACAAAATGTTTTTGTGATACTTATGTGAGGCTTGTACATCTCATAGTCTGAATTAGTTACTTTATATTTTTTTTATTGTGTTTCTTAGAATAGTAAATTTATCGATTAGAGATTAAAGATCTCAGAATTGCCAACGGGCCAGCGGGGATTTTGGGAATTCTCCCGAAGGGCCGGTTGCTCCCGGGCCGCTGCACGTGCTTATTTTATTGTGCAGGTGCTGGTTAAGAAGCTTTTTTGAATATTACTAACCATTTTTTTTATGTAAGCACGAAGGAGGACTAAAATAAACTAGTATTACCATAGCAGTCGAATCTAGTCGGGCCGGTTGGTCAGGGACGGTCTAAGTGTGATGTGTGATAAAGTTATTTTGTTTGATAATATTACATATTTCATTTGATTTTGACTTTATAAGTTTTAATATTTAATTCAGGGTGTAACAGATACTAATGGCCAAACTTCAGGGGGTTATGATACAAATAATTTTCAACAATAAAGTATTATAAGATTTTGTTGGAAAGTTGATAGTTGCTCTTTTATTTAACATTTTTTGATTTCAAAAAATTTGTTGCCTTTTTTCATAAAAATAAAAATATCTCTGTTATTCTTACAGCCACATCAAATTTAGACATACCGTCGGAAAGAGTGTTACTACAAGATGAGCATATATGAGTGTTTAAAAAATGTTCTATACCAGGTGCTGTAAATGTAATAATTGTGAAATGAGCAAAAATAATGCTATCTTCTTATTGGTGGTAACGCCAAAAATTTGTTAATGAAGACGTTTTTTCTTCAGCAAAAACTACTGTATTTAGTAAGCTTTGCAATGATATATCAACTTTTGAGTTTGCTATTTTTTTTGGCAGCAATACCAAGGGCAAAGGTAATAGAACACAAACTTCCACATTAAGTACGCGCAGGGCAGCAATACAACTTGGGAGAATTTTGCATACGTCAGTTTACAGAAGTCTTAGAAGGAACAATCTTCACCATTATCATTTGTCCCCTGTTCAAAGTTTGCTGGATCGTGATGAGGCAGAACGTATACAGTTTTGTCAGTGCTATAATCCAACAATCTAACAGATCCGCATTTTTACAAGCATATAATTTGGACTGACAAGTCAATATTTACCAGAGAGGCATATTTAATTGTCATAATGACCATACGTGGGCACCTGTGAATCCTCATGCTGTCAGGCCCTCCAATAATCAAAGTTAACGTATGGATGGAGATAATTGGAGATTACGTTCTTAGAGCAATATTATACTAGATAATACATTAAATGCAGAGGCATTTCCTGATCTTCTTCAGAACGAACTGCATAATATATTAGAAGAGTTTCTTTTAAATTTTCGAATGAATTCGTGGCTTCAAATGGATGGTTGTCCTGCACATAACAGCACGGAGATTTGGACATGGCTAAACGAGCATTATGAAGATAGATGGATAGAACGCTTTGGTACAATTAGATGGCCTCCTCGAAGTCTTGATCTAACTCCGTTAGGCTTCTTTTGGTGGGGTAGATTAAAATATTTGGTATTTGAAGTACCAATTGAAACTCGAGAACAGCTCGAACAAAGGATAGGAATGACAGTCTTAAAATAAAAATAAAGAACTATAAAGTTCGTGTATTTTCGATTTTTACGGTTTTATTACCTTTACCCTTGATATTGTTGCCAAAGAAATAGCAAACTCAAAAGTTGATATATCGTTGAAAAGCTTACTAAATACAGTAATTTAATTAGTAATTTTTGGCGTTACTAATAAGGAGATACCACTAATTTTGCTCATTTCACAAATATTACATTTAACTTTTTACAGCACCTAGTATAGAAGATTTGTTCACTCATATATGCTTGTCTTGTAGTAAATTTAACGCTCTTTCCGATGGATGTGGCTGTAAGAATAACAGATATATTTTTTTTTTATGAAAAAAGGCACATTTTTTGAAATAAAAAAATGTTAAATAAAAGACCAACTATCAACTTTTTTGGTGAAAATTACTTGTTTAATAACCCTCTGAAGTTTGACCATCAGCATCCGTTACACCCAGTATATATTCCATATTTTACATTCAGTTGTACTGTTTAAAATATTTTATACTTATTAAAATTAATACAGAATGTTATCGACGATCATTACAATAAAGAAATCATACTTTTTTCATATTAATCATATTTGTTCTCAGCAAAATTGGGCCGCTCGATCCTACCGATTTCCCGGGCCACTTTAATCTTCCCCATCCGCCTCTGCAACTACCTAATTCGATTTCATTTAAAAAATTAATTTTATATTTAATTTTACACTTCTAAATACTAAGGAAGCACTCTAGTAATTTATATTTATTCATTTCTGAAATTAAATTTATCCTTCATGTCTTACGTTATAGGTGCCATGATAAAGGATTGGCATTTGTTGAGGGTCCAATATATGTAGGTCCGCCTCGTTAAGTTGATGTAAGGCAGTTTTTAGAAATGTTCCGTACCTCCACAACGGATTCGTGACTTGAAAAGTTCTGTTCTTAAAGTGTCCATTTAACCAATAATCAATTTATTCTCAGTTGAGATATTCCACTAGCTTCGAACGCCTTCCAAATAAAATCCAATAGTTCGATTTACTTTGTTTTCAGTTAAACCGTGATTGTTTACCGATGTATTTTAGAAAATCAACTTTTATAATAGTTTTTTTGTTTTGTTTTAAATACTCATTTCAAGATACTAAAAATAATATACCTAATACTAAAGAAAAAATAAATATAAGAAGTTAAAAATTTTCCATCATTGTTTTAGACGGAAAAACAAGTTCTCGATTAGTCTCTCTAGATTCTGGACCTTTATTTCTAATTATAAACGTGACACAAACATTCTTAATTAAATGGTTTCTTTGATAACAGAAGTGCGTCTTGCGATCGGGACATTTGTGAGTTATTTTCATCTTTTTTCAACAGTGTTGATTTTGATATGTCTAATCTTTGTATTAATTTGGTCTCAGTTTCTCCGGTGCAAGTTCTATGTAAATTGAACGCACTTGATGAAATCAAAGGAGCGGCACCTGATAATATACCATCATTTTTTTGTAAAAATGTTCTAGTATTGCCAGCATATTCCTACGTTCATATTATTTAACAAAACTTTTGAATCTGGCATGATTCCGACTAAAATTGCTTTTATCGTTCCTATCTAATAGAATACAGAATATAAAACGCATGTATCAAATTATCATGGTATTATGTGTTTTTAGTAAACTCTTAAAATCACTTATATATGATGTACCTCTCGGATGCCTTACAATATCTATAATAACTGAATATGTTTTTTTTTTCAAACAGATCGATTGATACGAATATATTAACTTGCAGCAATTATATAACAAATTCCATTGATAGGCAAATTCAAGTAGACTGTTTATGTAAGGCTTTCGACAAAGTGAATCAGAACATATTAATGGCCAAATTACTAAGAATTGATGTTTGTGGTAAATCTTTTACATTGAATGGCTTCATATTTCTTTAATATATCCCAAATTATCACCGTTAACAGTTATTGTTTTAAAGCGTTTTGTGTCACTTCAGGAGTTTCTCAGGGGTCTTATCTTGTCCCACTGTTTTTCTTGGTTTACATTAATGACATAGTAAATATTTTTAGATGCGGATGATATTTAAATATGTTAAAGTAAAAAAGTTAATTCATGTCAGGATAGTTTATTGTTCATACTGTGTTAATAATAAGTTACATCTTAATTTTAATAAATATCACTGTATTTCTCTTATCAAAAATGTTTTTGCTATTAGATTTAATAATAGCATAAATAGTGTAAATCTTAAATAAGTAATTGAGATTGAGCACTTAAGGATTAAGGTAATATTTGATTGTAAAATGTTTTTCACATTTCGTATTGATTTTGGCTAATAAGTGTAATAAAATGATTGTATTAATTACAAGAATGTGCAAAGAATTTAGGTCTGATAGGGCTATTAAAACAATTTATTACAGCAGATTGACTTCTGCTTGTGTTATATAGTGTCTTTATTACGGTGGACATATATTTCGCTTGGAATGAATTCAGGAAGAGCTAGTCAAGTTCAATTCAGTTCAAGATTCAATTGTTGGACTCATGGATTCTATAACGTTCGCGATATTTCGTGTACTAGATTATTATTTGGTTTAACAACATTAGAAATATATTTTTGTACAAGTTACTATTTAATTTAATAGATTTAGCAACAATTGAAGATGTATCCGCTGCATTGAACTCGATTCAAAAGTAACACCCTAGATGCTGACATTGGTATAAATTTACTTAGATATTTATGTCCTAATATTTTACCGTTAATAGCTCATATAATTAATAATACAAAATAGTGTCTTTCCATCTGCGTGGAAACAATCTAATGTTATTCCTTTGTTTAAAACAAATCATATTGATGTTAAAAATTTGAGGCCCATTAGCATTTTACCTGCCATTTCAAAAGTATAGAAATTATTTGAAATTTGGAAATTAGAAAACATATAGACAATAATAATATCTTACCTGTAAATCAATCTGGGTTCCGCAGTGGCTACAGCACAATAACTATTCTATTAGGAGTAACTGATGATATTGTTGCGGCTTCAGATAACAACAAACTTACAATTTTAGTCTTAATGGATTACAGCAAAACATTTGACAGGATTAAAATACTGCTTTTGGCTGTTTTGCATTATTTTGGTTTTAATGAGAACACGGCGAAATTGATAGAACAATACCTCACCGGAAGGTATCAAAAAGTTATTCTTAATAGTAAATTTTCCAATACATTAGCTGCTAACATTGGTGTACCCCAAGCCTCTATTTTAGGCCCGCTGTTATTCACTATTTACACGTCAGAATTCTGTCATGTTTTAAAATCTTGCAGATGATAGGCAGCTGTATTTTTCGTTTAAGGAAGATACTATTCTTCATGCTTGTAACCTTATTAATGATGACATTAGTAAATTTGGACTGTCCATAAATTCAACCAAATCCAAGGTAATGCTCTTTGGTAGAAAATGTACTCTCAAAGTAGGTGTACTGATAATGTCTATATTCAAATTAATGGTGATGTTCTTGACTTAACTACTGTTTCAAAAAATTTGGGTTTATTTATAGACACTAATCTTAATTTTACAGAGCATGTTAATGTTATTGCACAAAAGGCTTTTGCTAACATAAAATTGATTTATTCTAGTAGATATATGTTAAATAAACAAACTAGGAAGTATTTGTGCAAAGTTTTATCTCATATAAATTATGCATGTGTTGTTTATTATCCATTTCTAAAGCAATTTGATGCTAAACGATTGCAATTTATACAAAATAGCTGCTTTCGTTTAATTTGTGGACTTAAAAAGTATGATTTTGTGTCTTCGCTTCTGAGAGAACTTGGTTGGCTTAATATTAAATACAGATTAGATTAAGATTATTTACAAAGTTGTTGTATCTTTCATAAAATTATATTAACGAAATCTCTGCCTTACCTCTGTCATAAAATTGCTTGTAGAACTGACGTTCACCATTTGAATATCAGGTATAAATCTCATTCAATTCCAAAACATAAAACTAGTACATTCCGTTCTTGTTGTTTATATAAAATTGCTTCTATGTATAATGGTGTTCCGCCTTCTTTTAAGCAATAGTCTTGTAAACAGCTTAGATTCGAAATGTATAAATTTATATTAAATTTGTGTTAGATTACCACTTTCCTTGCTGTGACTTTTCTTGCATGTGTCTCTGTTGTTAAATATGTATAGATTATATTTACTGTATATTTATTATTTAACATGTTTGTTTACCTTATATGGTAATAAAAGCATTATTATTATTCTAAGTTGCCTTTTCATGTAGTAGTTACGGATACACATCTATACCTATTTGCCCACATTTTATATAGACCATTGTAGAACCAACTTAGGTTCTAGCTTGTTTGTATCCCAAACTTTGTAAAATAAAAATTAAATTTGTGACTTGACTTTTTAAGTTGATTGATGATTTAAGTTTAATAGTTTAATAGTTTTTATAATCACAGTAGCGATTTAAGAATTCTATCTGTATAACTACAAATGAAGAAAAATGATTGAAAGAACAAATTCTGGAATAAGTGCTTGCAAATCCCAGTACCTTTGTTTCTTGCTCAATATTTCAATATCAAAATGATTCAAATGATCCACATTGTATATTAATCATAATAATATCCATTTTGTGAGCTAAAAGGAACACCCTCCAGGAAGTAAATACAAAGTAGATAAATTTATTTTTATATCCAATTTCGTTAAGACTGGAGTGTTGAATTAAATTGTGGATGATATATGCGATAAAATCTCCCTTGAAAAAAAAAAAAAAAAATTGGTGCGAGTTATTTTTAAAACAGCCAGCTTTGAATATTCTTATTGTTGTTTGCATAATTCATAAAATGTTTGGCAGAAACAAAAAGGGAAACAATTTTTTTATGGGATAAATGTAATAAAGCTGGTTGGAAACGTGGAGCGGTCTCCATAGCAGTATAATATTAGATGATCGTATCATATGCAAATTTGTAAAAAGTATTTCCACATAGTGAGTGTTACCATAAAGAATAAGTTGTGTTAAAGAAATGTATTGTTAATTTGGATCAGCTTCAGAATATCAAAATGAATGTTGATCATTGTAAGCATAGTATGGATGGTATTTAATAAACAGTGACGCTGTACTTCTTTTCTATATCATATTTTCTATAGCTCTTTTTAATTTCTTTGTTAAGATTTTTATGCTCATATCAAATCAATATTAACATGATTTGCAAACATGGAATTCCAGGAGACAACTACCCTGCGGACTATTGTCCCGATCAGCATTGAATTACACCTAAAAAACATATAGCAGACAGCTTAAGTCATTCGTCAGAATCACCAACTCATATACCAGTTTCGAGCTTATTAGCTCTAATCAGTATATATACCATCAATGGTGCCTACTGCGATGTAGAAGGCTTTTTGTCAGTGGACTACCATGACTTGTTTATTTTGATTTTGCGTATATCATATAATCATAATCATATTTATCAGAGACACAGCAGTTTGTGATGAGAGTTTTTGTTCATCGAAATTTAAAGTTGCATCTGGCGTTTCACCATATTCTAATTTGGGACCCTTGTTATTCCTTTTCTTTATTAATGATTTGCCTAATATTATATCTTACTATAATCTTTTTGCAGATGATTTGAAATTTATTACAAGTATTGACAATGAGGAAAACTCTGTACTGATGCAGGGTAACAAAGTTATCAAGTGATGTAAAACGAACCGTTTGAATTTAAATCTTTAAACAAATGTTATGCAGCACCACTTAGTAAGAAAAAATATGTATTTATTTATGACTATACACTTAATGATATTGCAATCTCAAGAAGTGTTTGTGTAAAGAATTTAGGCATCTTCTAATATCTTGTTAATCACTTATTAATGCAAATGTCAATAAGACCGAAGGTTTTATGTTAACAAATTGTAGGGATTTTGAATATGCCACTACTTTAAAGATTTTGTATTAGTTAGGAGTAAGCTAGAGTACGTGCTGATTCAGAATACAATCAAACTTTTTATTATGAGGTTTAGAACTAATCTTTTATTCCAGGCGCCTATAGATATAATTACTATGACATTAATTTTACGGCATTGAATGCAATCAAAAACATTGTTTGCAACGAGTAACTGAAGATATACCATCTTTGTTGCATCTTTTTTTGTTTTTGTTGTCATACGAAACTTTGAAACTAAATTTTCTTGAATCAGTATTTATGTTTACTAATTACTCTACTAGTCTGGGACTTTGCAGTGCATGGTATAGAGTCATGGTCTGTGATGTTTTATTTTTGATTTTTATATGAGTTGTGGACATTATACATTCTTTGTCTTATTAGAATTATATTTAGTACCCTGTATTTGCCTGATCCTCCGCCATTGATAGATAATTTGAAGCAAGTTGAAAGTAGAACAATTTGGAGAAGTTGCAAAGATTTCGAATTTTTTGTTAAGTTTAATGACATAATATTAATTTCTCATAGTTGCCATGAATTTGATACCTATACATTGAAGTAGGTAATGCTTTTGTATGTTTTGAATTTAAACGTAGTAAAGGGTAGGTAAATACCTTCACGGTTCTGTAGGATTGATTACTCTCTTACTATTCATTGCCTTTAGAATACCTGTCGTATATGCGAAGCGGAATTTACCTGGCTCTGCTATAAATAATCAATATTGTAGGGAACTATCAAACTAGAATATTATACTTCTTGTTCTCGAGATAATAACATAGTTAATAGTATGGGGCTCATGGCAGTCATTTAATTCTGTACATGAGACATAATGTACAGGATGTTGTGATAAATGTTCAGAACTCGTTCGTCCTTCGACAGACAAAATACCAAGGATAACAATTTTTCGTTAATTGATTTTTCAGACCTTCACATGTTTGACGTGATGAAGAAATTTGATCAATTACTGCTCATGAATATTATTGAAGATAGTGTAGAACCTGTTACGTCGCAGTTTTCTCATGACAGCTATCTACATCTAAAATTTAAACAAAAACTAGCCATTATCGTCGGAATTGAGAGGACGTAGGGGATTTCAACTGATAAAAGGTGCTATTTGTTTGAAATTGAAGATATATTTTTTTAGAAATCTATTGAAAGTTTTTATGCCGTTTCAGTTTTTTTTCGTTCAATACACTTCGCGAATTCAAAAAAATATGACAGAATTCTGATCTAACAACTCGAAGAATGTAATTAAGGGAAAGTACAAACTATAGCTCTGGCAAACATTCATTCATCTAAGCGGAAAATTCTCTGCACATCGGATATGAGTGGGCAGTGAATAGGACCGTGGTACAAACAGAACTAGGTTGTAGCATAGCCGCCAAGGAAAATGTCCGTAGGTATATAATGGGCAAAACCATCACAACAACAACACAGATTGTAGACAATCATTACTGATCTTACGTAATCATAAGATAACAACTAGATCGGCATGGGAGTGCCACCAAGCACTAGACGTAGACTCAACCGACAACAGCATATCTGTATGCTGGGTAAAGAGGCACTAGCGGTGCTATGACCTATAATGAATAAAATACCTGATAAGCTGGCTATGGATGCATCGGGTCTCAGCATTTTGGACCTGGTCCCTCAAGTATGCTTCCGCTGTCAGCTTTGGTTGAAATTATTAAGGAGAACACCCACAAAGATCTCAGAAGACGGTGGGATGAAACAAATAGCTACCAACTTGCTAAGGAGTTCCTAGAGGACCGCAGCGAGGATACAGCCAAAAAATATTTGGCTATGACCAGGATGAATTTTAGTCTAGTGCCAGGTATTCAAACTGGACACTGTTGGCTAAGGAAGTACCCGTATTATATGAAGTGTGAAACACCTATTTGTAGGGGTCGCAAACACGAAGACGAGACTGTGGTTCATGCACTCTGTGAGTGCACAGCAGTCTCATCAAGAAGATAATCCGTGTTGGAATAGCGATGTCCTTTTATGGTCTACATTAGAGGGATCCTCATGAGCAACGTTACCTTTTTCTTTTTATTAGGTGGGTTAGCGGTTCAGGTGGATTGATGTCTTAATGGGAAGACGCACAAGGAGCCCAATGGGGCTAAGTACTGTAGCTTTTTAAGACTACCCTTTCACAATTCCAGAATCCAAAAGCAGGAAATTTTGCAAAATTTAAATAAAGTTTACTAATCATCACCTATACGCCGTTGATAAAAAATAAGCTTCTAGTGTTGCCATAGTCTTTGGAGTTTTAGCTATGAAACGGTTATTCTAAGAAAATTCAACAGGCACAAGAATATTTATTGTAAATGATATATCGAAATTTATAGAATAAAATTGTTTGCCATGTCATTTTCATTTTAACAGATATGTAACCTGAGCTGTTATTATTTATGTAATTGTCGTTACAAATAGTACCTACCCACTAAAAGGATCAAATTTCTCGAAGAGGAGCATATTGCTAAAATCTAAACTGTAATTTTATTACTATACGTAAAATATTCGAATTGTAGATGATAAAATTCAAGGGCATGGCACAAAAACTGGTTTCACTTTCACTAAATAGGCAACACTTAACCTCATTTCTAACGGTTTTTAATAATAATGAATAATGTGATAATAATGAAGTAAATAATAAACTTTTTAGGCATCGCAAACCATTATTGAGTTTTAACAAACAATTTATAACCTCAATTTAGGTACCCCCCCTAAATTTCAATCGAATTGTCTGAATATCTAAAAATCTAAATATCTCTTCAGATACTTACTTATTTGTAATAACTCTTACACATACGGCAAACAGGGTGGTTTCATCTCTTATGCCTTATGTGCTTGACTTTCTATTCTTGACTGTTCCTTGAATATTGTCAAATGCTGAGTGATGATTATGCCATTTTGTTGCTGTTTCTGTTGTTATGTAATTACGATATTATTTACTTATAAATGGATTTATTTAATTTTGGTGAACATATGTCTGGCTGGTATAGTAATACTAGGAGTGCGCTTGTCAATTTTATCATGTATCAGGTAGCCAAGGGAAAATGTACCTTACACCGTATATGCTTTTGTAATAATAATGACACTCTCTCAAAACAGTTTTTGAACTTCTGGAACTTCTGAGCAGAAATTTCACTAAATATATATTGATGAGTGAAACAACTAATTTAATGAATGCCATTATTATTTCAAACGATTGTACATACATAACTGAATAATTATGTTTCTAATTCTGCTATTTGTAGAATTTCTAAATCTCTTTCTCTAACAGCTTTCGCGGGTAATAATCATGAAAATAAGGGTATCCATTCTTTTCTTTGTTTATTGGTGTCGAAAGATGCTGTAATAAGATGGCCGCAAGTACTTTTTATTTAATGAATGAAAGCTAATTTTATTGGTCTACAGCTTTTTAATGGAAATATTGACAAAACACTAATAAATTGACACTCATAATACACGAGAAGCCCTTATTTTTGTATGATGCAACCTAGAAATATCTAATTCCACTTAATATAAAATATCTATATCAGTCATACTTCCATTTCCTGTCTTTTTTATAGAAATTACTTCTGAATCCATTATTAATCTTAGATATTCCTCAACATCATGATCTCAAGTAATATCTTAAATAGTTCTCCAAATACTGCAACTTATTTCCGCATTTCATATTAAGCGTGATATAAATTTTAAATTTTTGCGTTTATCTTAAGGGGTTGAAGATTCTTGGAAAGATCTTTTAAATTTACATTTCCTAATTAACTTATCAACTACATACAAAATATAGCTGCTAATTTCAGCTAAATCTTCTAGCGAATTTTCTCTCCTGTTTGAACTTCTCATTAACGTTGAAAACTTTTTAGACGGTGGACGGAGTATCCAAGTAAGTCATTTCACGAGGTACAAAATCATTCGAGTCGTGTCAACAGTAATATCACAAGATGTTCAATATGGTAAATACTTTTAGTACTATTGGCGTGTTACTTTAAATTTAATGCTTTTCCAGTTGTCCAATCTTATTAAAGTCTTGCTGCTGGATATACTAGCCAGTAGATGGATTTTACATTATTAATTGTGTGACTAAAGTTATCCAAAATTGGAAAACAATTACATTCATGTACGACGATATTCCTTTAACGTTGTTTTGATTGCTGCCTTTAATTCAATAATTTAGGATGTTTCTATATTTTTTCAATTTCTAATATTTCTTACTTTTTTGAATTATGTAAAATTTTGTTTCATGTCTCCTTTTGTAACGTAGGCTCATAATGTATTGCATCATCCCTGTATTTATACAGGGTGTTTCAAAGATTACAAACTTTGGCATATAGTAGAAGGCTAAAACATGCGAGTATGAAGTAGAAACTCCTGTTAAAAAATGTTTTGTTGTTTTGAGACCAGATCTATTATAAATGCTTAAAATATATTTTTTTCTAATTTTGACATATAAAGTAACATCATATATCAAATATGATATCAAAACAAGTGTCAAAACGTTCTACTTTAAGTAATTAGTTACATAATGAAAACCATTATGCAACTGGTTACGAAAATAATTAAACAAAATACAACAGAAAAATAATAAAGTAACTTTTATTTAAGTCAGGAATTTTATAAATAACACTTTATTAATTATTTATTAAGGGCGCCGTATTCTTGATATAGTGTTTTCGACAAATACAAGTAATTTTAGAAATTTAAGAACTGAATAATATAGAGTTTAGTAAATAACAAGAATGTTATCTCATGCCACCTGCGAATATTCAAAGGTACCGAAGTAAAATCAATATATAACATCAGAAAGCGATCTATCCAACACACGTTTAGGTACTGAAATCTTTCAAAATACGTGTTTTTTTAAATTCAACTATAGATGTAAACATTGTTATAACATAAACTTACATAGTTCTGCACATAAAGATTGTTCACTTTTGTTTATAAGTATGTGAAAATAATTGTTAAAATGTGGGGTTAGAATAGCGAAATAGTGTGTGTCATACAAATGCATTTTAAAAGTTATTATATTATTTGAGGAGAGTTTAAATAGTAAAAGTGTATAAACAAAACATCAATAATTTTATTTTTGATATTACTTTTGCTCTACGTATTTTATTTTTCGAGATTTCAGTACCCAAAAATTACAACAAATTTGGCCATTTTACGTCGAGAAATACAGCGACCTTAATGGCATTTGGTACAGTTAGTAAAACTAATTCCAGAAGAAATCATATTTGTTGAACTCACAGTTCCGTGATATGTTATTGGTATTACTCCGTTCTCCAAGAATATCACCGGAAATTGTTTTATTATTTTCTATAGAATTTTCAACATATCCTGCAACAGAATTTAATTTCCAGCCGTCGTGTTGTTTTATTTTTAAAATATTGGCCCCAGAATCTGCAAGTTTGTGACCAAACATTTTCTGAAACAGTGCAAATAATGCACAATTCGGCAAACCAATCATTTCAGCAATCATCTTTGATAACTGACCAATAGTATTAATTCCTACTGGTTGTATACCACATTTACCATTTCTATATCTAACAAAGAACCTATTGCGTTTAATATTTCATTTCATTCTGTACTGTAATGAGTGTAATGAGTTATTTCCCGGACTCATTTAAGTCCGGGAAATAACTCACTACAGTACAGTATGAAATAAATAACTATTCCGGGCGTAGGTTTCTATACTTCCTGATAATGTCAACGAAGATTAGTCCTTCTATATCTCCCGGGCTGAAATTCACGAATTGCTCTAGTTTTTGTATTTGAAATATTTACTTGAAAATACGTCTCTTTATCTGTAACATCTTCAACACGTGAAAATGTTAATTCTGACTTACGACATGCACCGACTATTCCCACAACCAACACAACTTAAATCAAAAATGAGAATTAGTTAACTGACAACTAAATCAATCAATTATGATTTACCTTATCCATTAAAAAAATTTTGTCTTCCACCTCCTTCAAAAACTTCGCAATATTTACTTTTGAAAAAACGTTTGCTTTCTTAACGTGGTATCCATCGGGCTGCCCTTTCAAAAATGCTATCAAACTATTGTATTTATTTTAATGTCTATACCAGGGTGTACTGGGTCCATAGCGTAGAAGCCTTCACATTCTTCTTACCTTCAAAATATGCCAATACTACTTTCTCATTGACGTATTTTACTTTCTTGTTCACGCCATTTCTCAAATTTTCATAAGCCAAATCATAGAATACCGCTTTGGATGTTTAGGAATCAGTGAACATACGGCATTCCTTGATTCTTGCCGATATCGATATCACTCGGTATATCATCAGAATCTGAATGTAAATCACACATTTTTCCTAATAAATGGTAATAGTATCGATCAGCGTCACAAAATAGATCAGCGCCTATTACTTAAATGTCAAGCCAAATGACAAGAAAATTTAAAGTGACACTGACGTACTAGATAATTGTCATTTAAATTATACTTGTAAATGATCAAAATTAAAAACTTGTATTTCCCATTTTTCGTCAAAATTATAAAAAAATTTGTATGGAATACGTACGTTATGTAACATGATTTTATATAATTCATGCGATATTGCAAGATCTCGCTTCGCTCGTCCCGCAAACTTGCACTCGTTACATAAAATCATACTTTTCATAAATGATTAGGTACATAAATAGCTATTTTTCAATACCAATTATGCATCCATAAAACGCCTCACGAGACAATGCTTACTCGTGAAAACTTGATAGAAAACGACATGAGTCCATACAAGTTAAGTAATGTTAACAAATTACTTTTAACAGAATTTTAATGTCAATAAAGAACTTACCATTTGTTAAGTACATGATCGGCTACAAGACTGCCTCAAAATGAAATCCTTGAACTTTACCATATCCATGAAGACGACGAGCCAAATTCTCTTGCATTATTTGGAACGGCTGTGGGATATGTCTCAGCCCATATGATCCTCTTGGGACTCCACTGGCGTCTCACAGACCATTGACTAACTTCACAGAAAAAGTTAATTGCTGTCAAATTAGGACTTCAGACTGCTCATCTAACCGTTCCCTCTTTCCTGATAGATATCAGGGTGTGTGGTGTCATCACATTATCCGAATCGCAGACTAAGGAACATCTTTTGCATAAAATTTAAGGAAGCGAACTGGTAATAAATACGGGTCGAGATTGTTTCCGACAATACTAGCCCAGATGTTAACTAAAAACTGGCACTTATATCTTCAGACGGCTGTGGTATGAGGGTTGTGGTCGATCCAAATGTGGTTTATCCTACTGTTAAAATAACCATCAATTGTAAAGCAGACTTCGTCGGTAAATAGGATGATCCGGCGCTTGCACAAGGCGCTGCAAGAACCATATTTACATGCTTGGCTTGTAGCCCAAAATCATAGTAAATTTACATAAATAATTTTTTTAGTGTGGGCTGGTATTGTCGGAAATGTTATACAAAATGTGTTGCTAGCCTTTGCTTTGGTCATAATTTGGAGAATGTGGTAACACCATTACCGATAACCATCACATCTCGCACTTGAAGTACATAATCACTTAAACGTGGAATATGCTGATAGATGGATAGGCAGATAGGGACCGTTAGAGCCAATGGTTTTTGAGTCCCAAGAAGAGTTTATTAGTCGAATTTTGACGTATGTCTTTTAATTTAACAGAACACACAGCTAGTTTAAAGGATGCGAAAAAATGTGTCTCATTACTTTCATAATGAAGTTCAAGGTCATAATTTTGAGTTAATCTTGTAGCCGATCATTTACTTAAAAATGATAAGTCCTTTATTGACATCCAGATTCTCTAAGTCAAAAGTAATGTGGTAATGTTATGTAACTTATAAGGATCCCATGTCGTTTTCTTTCGAGTAAGCATTACGACGTAAATCCTTATAAGGATACGTAACCGGTATTGAAAACAAATACCTACAAAACTCTGGTGGCATAATGCCACATTTGTAAACAGGATCTTATATTTTCATGTCTTAACCGTTTCTATTGTGTTCAAAAGTTTGTAACCTATTTTTGAAACCCTGTATAGCTGGATTTAAGTCAAATTTATTTCTCAATATCTAGATTACATTCTTAATTTTTTTCTGCCATTACTGATTAATTGGAACTATGTTTATTTACTTTTACCCATGTAATATATTGTTTAGATTATTTATGACTAACGTTGATATTTTGCTCTTCTGCTGTTTGAAGATATTGAACACATTCCTAAAAATAATAAAAATGTACCCATCTTCTCTTCCAAATAGCAATAATTTTCTAATTATGTCATTAAGCAAGAAATCCTTTTTATCTTTTAGTTATGCATACGTAGGTGTCATTGTTATAATTGTAAAAATTTAACTTTGAATTTTCCTTATTTTTATACCTACTGAGAAATTAATTTAATCCTCTTTCACTTTGATGCCACAATATTCCAGGTGAGAGTATCTGCATTAAAAGCAATTTAATTTTAACATTAACTTACTTTTCTCTGTCATATTCGTTTTATTATGCAAATAAATTAGTTCACATCTTTTCTCGCTACGCTAGGGGCAATATCTCATGTCTTATTTCAGTGACAAGGCAGTGACGTTTTTAGTTAAGCTTTCAGTTTTGATTAGCTGGAAGCATATATTCACGATGTTCTGTCAGTTTAGGATAATGTCTTATTAAAATTAATACTACTGTGTGTAGGGCTTGGAAATCTTCTAGATCCATAAAATTCAAAATTAAACATATACAAAGTGTTGCATTATTCTATCGACATAACACAAGTGATTGTTTCATCAAATATAAGAAAAAAGTTTAAATGAATGCTTTTGATTTTAAAGTGATATAGTTTATAGTTATTCTCTAACTTTTTATATATTATATCTAACAATTTGAATCATATTCACCATCCTCACCATATTACTATCGAAAAATGTTCCTTTGACATCTTGAGCAATTTTTATTTCTGTGATATATCTGTCAGGGAGAGAAATTCAACACTTCGACAACAATCATAAATTCCGAATATTGTTAAAATTTTCGCAAGCAACCAATGGTTATGAAGAGCGTCCAATAGAAATCGTTTAACTTCTTTAGTTAAAACTTTTTTGGAATACAATGCTCATTCTCTCGCTTGAGAAATGCAATTGCCTTTAGAAATCTACAAATGTCAACTAAACGTCCAAACCTGCGAACTTGAACGTTTTTCTTGATTCCTAAACAACTTTTTAGCATAGACCATTTTGCCCATAATGTATTCGGATCAATTCAAACAGATGTTGTTGATTCATGTAAACTAACAGAACATTTACTATTACTCCAATCACATCATTTTCTGCCAGTTTTTGAAGTAATATATTCACGTTCGTACGTTGAAGATAATTTTTCTGGCAATAAACTTGAAGCTACGCCAGTGGCTTTCTTAATCATTGCTTCGGACACATTCATTTTTACCAAAATAAATAAGCAGTGAAATAAACAAAATATCGTAGTCACGATACCGCTTCCGAAGCTTGCGACAAATTATTGAGGATTTTGTTGTAATTACTTTGAGTATCTATGCGATATATTTACAAATGAATAGCAAATAAAATATGTAACAATACACGCAAGATAACGGTTTTAACTGGATCCAGAAGGTGATATCCTTTTGTCCTCAAGTAATCCTCTTACAATGCTTGTATAGATAGATAGATAGATAGATTTATTTTGTCTTAGAACATACAGAAAATTTTACATAAAAGCAATAAAAACTGTATATTGTAGAACCGTCATGTGTATACATACAATGTACACTTTACCAACAATGGTATAAACTAAAACGATAAAACATATATATATATATATATACATATATATATATATATATATATATATACACATATATACACACACATATATACACACATACACATATATAAAATGAGAGAATACAAAAAAAAACATAAAACACATAAAAAATAGAACATAATTTTGTTTTACAGATGTGTGGAGAAAAATTCGTCTACACTGTAGAAACATTTCATAATAAACACTGTTTGATTTTTTTCTTAAATATTATCATACTATCTCCTTCTTCAAAGCATTTATGCTGTAGCATTGCATGGTTATATACCTTTATTCCTATGTATCCAGGGCTCTGTTGGCCTACTGACAGTCTGGAATAAGGTAATTGTAAAGTATGACCGAAACGTGTATTATGTGAGTGGATACTAGACCTTCTCTCTAATTCTGAGATATTACTTCTCACAAAAATAAGAAGTGAATAAATATATAGGGACGGCAAAGTCATTATACCAAGATCCTTGAACAATCCTCTACATGATGTTTTCATTGATTTGCCCATCATATATCTTATCTCTTTTGAGTGTAAAAAACCCGACTCACTGATGCAGATGACCCCCAGTAAATCAGTCCATACGTTAAAATTGATTGAAAAACACCAAAATACAAAAGTTTTAGAATATCAATAGATTTTGTGTCTTTAATACTTTTATTAAATAGCATGTCGAAGCAAGCTTTGGTAATATCTTATCAATATGAGTATTCCATGATAATTTTTTATCAATATACAGCCCTAAATATTTTGTAGCATCCACATTTTCAATGGACTTGCTCTCTACTTTAAATAACAATGATGAATCATATGTTACATTTTTGGTACAGAACTCTACAAATGTTGATTTCTCGCTATTAAGCTTAATGACGTTTTGATTACACCATTCAGTTACATATTCTATACAAGAAGTTCCTGAAATAGTAGCTGTATTTCGATCGGTTTCGGAAAAAATAATGTTGGTATCATCAGCGTATAATATAAATCTTGTCCTATCATTAATCAAATTATTCACTGGAAGGTCATTTATAAAACAATTAAATAACGTGGGTGATATGCAGGAACCCTGAGGTGTACCACGGCACACCATTTGAGCTGCTGACTTAACACCGTCGATCACTACATGCTGCGATCTTTCAGATAGATAAGATTTTATCCACGTGTTTGCAGGGCCCCTTATGCCCATGCAGTTTAGTTTGCTCAATAACAGGTCATGATCGACGGTATCAAGCGCACGACTCATGTCAAAAACAAACCTATTACATTTTGTTTTTCGTTTAACCCCTTATAAACATGTTGTAACGCTGCACTTAGTGCTGTGTTTGTAGATAATTTTGCACGAAACCTATGTTGGCAATTCGATAAATAATTATTTTTTTGCTAGAAATCTGTTAATTCGCGTGTTAAAACAAAATTCAAATATTTTAGCCAGATGACATTGCAACGCAACAGGTCTATAATTTTGTATTTCTAGTGGGTTCCCTTTGTTTTTATAGATCGGTGATATTTTTGAAACCTTCAAGGATTTAGGATATTTACCGGTCTCGAAACTAACATTTACTATTTTCGATATAATCGGTGAGAGTTCTTTTTTGGCTGCAAGAAAAACTGTACCAGGTATGTTATCAATTCCAGAGTAGTGTTATATTACAGAACATCATTACAACCAATTTATAGTACGTAATTGCGAATTCTCAATTCAGACGAATTATTATGATAATATTTTTTGGTTGTACTTGTAATACAATTATTATCTTATAGGGACACCTATAGAGTTCTAGCTGGTATCAATACCGAAGAAGCTATTTTTAAGCAACTGATTTTATTTTATATAAATCGAGAGGCTCTATATATGGAATGATTGAATACAAAAAGCATTCAATCATTGACACTGATTAAGACATGAATTTTATATATCAATTACGAAGTTTCCCTCATTAGACATTCTTTCAACTTTGCTTTCACAAAATCCGGCGAGCGTGAAGTAGACTAAGAAGTAACTTTTAGGTATTTAATTGATGTTTCATGTCCATAGGAGAAATTATCACCTGAAACACGAGCGGCTGTTTTATTATTCGAGTTGCAAACTGTAACAAAAGTGTTTTTGCGAAACAAAAGAAGCAAAAATTTATATAACTGCTACGGAAGAGAGATTCCCTTTGCGAAATCCAGCATAAGTTGTATTTTGCTTTTGTTTGCTCTGAATATATAACTTAGAATGTTGTAAGTGAGATATGCAAATCTCTAGTGCATCTATTCGGATAAAAAGACAAAAACATTGAACAGGGTCTTTATTGCAGGCTATGCCAACGTTTCGATTTGTTGTGTAAATCTACTTCAGGGCTAAAAAACAGCAACAAATAAGCATACGTAAAGCCGACATAATAGCATAAAAACTGAGTTTTACTCAAATACATTGTATTCATGAGTAGTATTCAGTACAGTATTTCTGTAACCAGTGTTCAAGTAGTCAATAATTGTATCTGATGTATGTATTCAGCATTCGTATTTCTCACGTTTAGATAGATATGTATTCAGGATTCAGTAGTCGAAAGATCTATTCATAAGTATTTTATAAGTTTAAGGTATTCATGCATAGGCAAGTAGGTACTCATGAATGCTGAGGATTGTGGTTGTTTTGTTTTCAAACTGCTAAATATCAGATTTTTAATTTCACTCCCTTCCATAGTACACTTAAACTTCTACAATCTTAAAAGACGCTAGAAACAATACGTAGGTTACAAAATCTTACATAAGTCAACAAATAACATTTATTTTACATACACACAATCTACTTTCTGATTACAGGCACGGGCGGATTAAATAGAGCCCAAACAGCGCAGTAAATATGAGCTACCTTACTGCGCCTAATATTGATATCCGTTGCTAATCATGATTTGGCGTTTTCATAATTATATTTTCTTGTATATCATACACAATACTTCATTAGCGAAAAAAAGTAAAATTCTTATTCAATACTACACAACACAGAACAGAAATTGAAGAAAGGAACATATATTAAAATATATTGTAAAAGGTAAAGGTAAAAATACTCCAGTTTCTTCTAAATATTTCTTAAATTAATCGCCTCTCTAACAGACTGCGATGATGTATTAAATATTCTATGACTAGCAATTTATAGGTAATATTTAAACGTGCAAAAGGCTAATAGATATTATACCTTCTCGTATCAGTTGAATACACATCTATATTTTTGAGATACTTCTTATTATTAAAAATATAAATACTAGTTTCCAACAAGTATAAACATGGGAGTAGGTAATAAAGTATTAGACATTTTGACAACTTACAGAACTAGACACACCAGCAATACTCCTAATGGCTTTGACACTCTCCGAGCCATAATAAAGTTCGCCCAAATTACAACGCGATATCATAACCTTAATTTAACATAATAGACATTAATTAACAGTTCAGTTGTCAGTATATACTTTATGACTTAATTTTAAAATGAATTAGTGCAATGCATTTTTCAATTTCAGTTTTCTCCAAAATGAATCCCAAGAAACTTAATTAATAAATAATTACAAATGTTAATCAATATTGAGTACATAGTTCTCTCAAATTAAAATGATTGCTGTCAAAGACAGTAAAAGTAAAATCATGAGCACAGGCAATGATTGTTTATGACTAAATTAATATCGTTAACATAGAGTAAGGAAGAGCACCAGACCCAAAAAATAGAGACTTGTGGGACTACCGCCATAAAGACCGATAAATTTTGACCGTGGTTTTCTTAAACCATGTTAATTACTACTAAGTTTTAAAAAATGGTCGCTAGTCAGACACTGCTATAGAAAATTTTTACCATAGGCAATGTCTAGGCTAACTATTTATGACTGTATCAATAATATAAAATATGAAGAAAACAGGTCCCAAAATAGACCCTTGTAGGACTCCCACTATAATCAGCGGTAAATGTTGACCGTGATTGTTGGGAACCATGTTGATTTTTTTTTAAGTATGTTAAATTTTCTAAGAAGAACGTTTAGTCTGTAAAGGAATGAGTATTCAAATAACTTTTGAAAAATGTTTTCCATTAACTCTCCTTTTACATGTCAGAACAATTTTACCAATTTACTAAATAAGTCAATGATTCAATTAGAGCATTTAAAACATATTTAATTGCATAATATGGTGGAACATTATTAGATCCAGCTGACCATTTAGGTTTTAGTTTTTCCAATGAATGGGTTAGGTATATGTAATTCTGTTAATTTGTAAAGGTTAAAAAATGTGTTATAATGATTATATATCCTTTCAGAAATAAAGTTAATTCCACTATACTGTTGAATTAGTGACAATACTTCCTTAAGATCCCACTTGATGATGAGATAAGGATACTTCTTTTACATTTTGACAATATTGTTGACATTTAAAGTAATATTTTCAAGAAACTTCTTTACTATTTGAGACTTGTAATACAACACACATTTATATACCTTCAAGCCTCTACTAGATACAATTATCTCCTCGTTGATCCATTTCTTATGGTCAATTTGTGTATTGATCCTAGTTTCTCTAACATGAAACAAGAAATACCCGCCCTAAGAATTAGAAGTTATTTAAAGACTACTCTGATATTTCGAATAAAGTTTGATTATTTTCCTCTCTGAATTTGGTATAACGAAATCGCTCTCATCCTTTGTTATATTCAGCTGAATTCCATGTTGGGGTTTTAAATTGTGGGGGAAGATATCGCTTTAATTACTGTTCATTCGCCGTAAAATGGCCTTTATATATGCTTTCACGGGAAACAACAACGGCAGCAATCAAGAATCTTAGAGTACTTGTTACATTAACCACGCTTTTACTTCTTGCAACATGTTTGCTTGTCTGTGAGAGTATGTGTTTTTATGTAGGAACAGACAAAGACCAGCTGGCATAGTTATAAATTGGCACTAATTTCTTTAAAACACGTTACCACCTTCCTTTGAAGAAGGTGAAATGGAGAGACAGACACAGCGTTATTTTTGTTCATAAGACGTGATTTTGACCAATTTGATTTTTATAATACTTGTTTGAAATTAACTTCTACAAAACTAAAAAAACTACAAATCATAGTTCATACATAGTATATTCTATTAATATCCTACGAAGGTCTGACACAATCTGTATTTAGAGCTGTATGAGCTGAGCTGTTTTCGTTTAATGAAACCCTAATTAAAGTCAATTAAATTGGATTTGTGGTTGTAGATAAAACATTGTATTGCAGTCGGGTTTTAGTAGCGTTTTATCCATTTATGAAAATTGAACATCCTTGCTTAAACAATAATGATTAACTATTGTTTGACATTTTATCGTACTTCATATCTTATTCTTCTTTACTTTAGTAGTTAATTTGGACGATTGACACTTTATTCATTTTATTTTGTATCTAAAAGGGTCCTCTGTCCTCTATACGTATTAGTTGCCGTCTTTGATAATCTCTTTCCAGTACAAAAGCTTAAGCTTTTTCGTGATCAAATGAAAAGTTATTACGATGAATGTCTTTGAATAGATTTCGGCA
This sequence comes from Monochamus saltuarius, assembly GCA_025584915.1. Taxonomy (NCBI): domain Eukaryota; kingdom Metazoa; phylum Arthropoda; class Insecta; order Coleoptera; family Cerambycidae; genus Monochamus; species Monochamus saltuarius. The sequence continues at coordinate 10,258,675 of CM046726.1, forward strand.
GTTTCTTTTCTAAAATGAGAATTTTGTCGCTTCAAATTATAGGTCGCTAGTGTGTTAAAGATGTGACTATCATGACTTCGTCAAGAACATTATTAGCAAAAGAGCAGATATGAAAATCAGTACAATTTAATGATTTTACGCACAAATTTATCCTTATTTGAATGAAAATTATCTAGACGTACATAACTTGAGAAATAAAAGCAAAGTAATTGGCTTTTATAGTTTATAGTCGTAACTATATGATCTGCTAACTGTAACTGCCAAACAGTTCAGAGCATTCTATAAAAGAATATTACAAGACATAATAGTTTGGAATGAAAATACAAATTTAATTTTAACTACTGATAGATAACACCATTTTATCAAGTCAGGTTTGAATTCTTCATCTGGGTTCTTAAGTATTTTTTTCGCTGCTTCACTTCCAATATTTGAGGGTTTATATATCCCACAAAAAGTATTTTTTCTCCAAATGACATAAAAAGCGGCTTTTTAATGACACTTGATTTACTGAAAAGGTGTATTTTTACTGCCTAGGCAGAAAAAGTTCGTCGTTATGCCATGTAATAATTTAAATCAAACTGGTAATTAAAATTGACAATGACATTAGGTGAACACAAAATGATGGAGTTAAAAAAAATACATAAAAACAGGTTTTATTACATAACAACTACAAACTACAACAGGAAATTTGTACTTATTAGAAATATTTATGTTGATTTGTGTGTATGATTTGGGTTTATGTTGACATATAGACTATAAATAAATTGTTGATGTGGTTTACCCTTCATATACTTATAGAAGAAACGCCGATTATTCAAATTCGAGAGTCTGGAGGCTGCATATTTTTTGTAAATGCTTAAACATTCCGTTACTACAAAAGATCTTGATTTTTGGTCTTAGTATTTGGTAGCGTAATCGACAATTTATTTCCCATATCATTTATATCCTCCGTTTGCAAAAGCTCATCACACATACAAGCCCCAGCGACTGTAACAATAAGTAAAACCTAAAATATAAATTGTCTTTCTTAATCTTCTTTAATCCATAATAGACAATTTTCAGTATATTCCTACCTTCGTGCTCAAATACAGTTCATCTGGGGCCTCTGATAAAAATTTCTCGATTTCTTCTCTTTGAAAAACTCGGGATTTTCTTGCCTGGAAACCACCTGACTGCCGTTTAAAAAAAGTTCGTAACCAGATATTTTGTCAAATCAAATTTATTTTTTATATTCAGGGTAGGTTTCAACATTGAATAGGTACACCATAACGTTGAAGGCTTTATTTTATTTGAAATATCGGAAAAATAGGCAATCAGCACATTTTCAGAGAAAGATCCTACATTTTTCTTGGGTCTATATTCCATGAATCTGCTGTGAGTTCATATACAGTTCTTGACTTATCCGGTAATAGATTCAATTCCACATCTCGCGCCAGGTTTTTTTTCTCAGGTGGTAGTACGAAAAGCCAGATTTAGATATTGACAATAAAACGCAATTAATAAATAGAAAAAGACGATTTAGCGTAAAATTGGAACAAATTTGGAGAAAAGCAGATTTAATTAATGCCTGATCTTGTTTCCAAGCTTCGGCTATGAAACACTAGCCGGGGCATTAAATCTTGTGCTTTTCTGCCTAGTGAAACAAATAACAAATTTTTTGACTTACTGTAAATATATTATGCATATTTTAACTACAATTTTACACCTCTGTTTTGTAGCCAATTAAATGTTATGTTTGATCTTAACAATCTGCCCTTAATACCGGGTGTTTCATGAAGTTCTTTTCTAGAAAAAAAGTTTATATAAACATGTGTCCGATTTGCTTTACTTTGTGAGCTACATGAATTTGAAATTTAAATGTAAGTAATAATCAAATTTGTCGCGTTACGTCTCGGCGCGCTACGCGTTGGTCAAGTGTGCTCTGACGACATTTGCAAGGTAAAATGTTATCTACGTTTGAAGATTCAATTTTGCAAATTCGCGAACAATGCCTTTTAAGTTTACGACTGCTGAGTATGCCGATATGGTGTTTGTTTTGAGTAATTGCGATGGAAATGCTACTCTAGCTTCACTGGAATATCAACGGCGTTTCCCCAATTGTAGCATTCCATCCCCGAAAACGTTTACCACAACTTTTCATGAACTCACAGACACTGGTTCACTTCCAAGTGCTCGCATTCGGTACGAACGTGTAAGTCAGCAGAGTGTTGTAGAAGAAGAGAATATCCTTGCTATGGCCGAGCGTAATCCCGGTGTTAGTAAATGACGGATATCCACGCCTTTAGTGATTCCCAATACCAGGGTATGGATAACATTAAACAAGAATCTGTTGTATCCATACCATCTATAGCGTGTTCAACATCTGGAGTCAGAAGATTTCCCTAGGCGGGTAGAATTTTGTCAGTGGTTGAATAATAATAGGAATTTGTATCGCTACATCTTATTTACGGAAGAGTCACATTTTACCAGAGACGGTATGAACAACACCCATAACATGCATCAATGGTCGGACGTCAACCCTCATGCCACCGCAGAAAGTAATTTTCAACGTAGATTTAGCGTTAATGTGTGGCGTGGAATGTTATACGATCAACTTATAGGGCCATTTATTATCGCGATTGCTTGAGTATGTACCTCTGGCAAGACGCTGCATCTCGAATTGTCACTACTCACTTAAATGAGTATTACCCTGGTCGCTGGATCGGTCGAGGTGGACCACACCTCAATCCGTTAGATTACAACATGTGGGGTTGGGTGAAGGATTTGGTTTATCAAGAGAAAGTGGAAACACGCGAAGCTCTAATCCAAAAAATTGTTAATGCTGCAACGCAAATAAAAGAAAAGCACGCGAATATTAGAAATGCAACGCGAGCAATTCACAGGTGTGCTGACAAATGTATTGAAGTAGGAGGTGGAATTTTCGAAAACCTTTTAAATTAAGAAAGTATGTATCACTATTACCGGTGTTCTAAAAATAAAAATTAAAATTAATTTCCATTATTTTATTTTCAAATTCGTGTAGCTCAATAAGTACAGCAAATCGGACACATGTTTATATGTACTTTTTCCTAGAAATAACCCAAGGAACATCCTCTATTAGTGCCGGGAGACTTTTATGAAACATCCCGTATATGCTTACTGACACCTTGTAGGTATAGATATTTACATTCTAATTATCTATTTAGTTGTTCATTACTGGGCATACTAGCTAGATATTTTTTTCATAAACAAATGCATTATGACTAAGTACAAAAAATTTAACCACGTGCTCAGGGCGGCCTAAAAGACAATAAAAAAATTATTCCAGAATTTTAGCTCGATATTTGAAAAATGGGGCAAAACCCTTTTTTCCTACGGAAAGTCGGCGCCTATGATAAGAACCGACTGAGATGGCTTAGATTCATAGATAGAACTTACAGCTGTCAACAATATCTACTACCATCGTCGTTTTTTGCAGCATTTCTAAATGTAGAAACGAAAATTAACATTCTTAATAGTAATAATACCTGATAGATAGGTAACAGTTAATCCACTTTGCTCCAGTATTTTTCATTCGTTTTCCATTATTTCGTTATAAACTGGTAGAACTACATATTCGCTCATTACAGCCACTCACTACCAATAAAAGACACTTCCCGTAGGTACAATTAGATAGATTAGATTCCTATTTATTATAACAAAATCGAACGAAAGGAATAATAGACGTTTTAATGTAACCGCGGCAGTTTGTCCCATAACCTAGAAAACCAAACCGGCGAACTATATTGAGGGAAAGTATCTGCACCCAGCACAAATATCTTTATTTAATAACTATAAAACGTTTAAAAATTAAAATAAGGCACTAAAAACTGAAGAAGAACACAAAATTACAACGTATACATAGGAATTCAATTATGACATGACAGCGATACTGACTAATGAGCGACTGTTGCATGCTTGTAGAGTATGCAACCAACAAGCATTGGCGGCGTTAAATAAGGATTTAAAATAATATCGAAAACATTTTTTTTGGGCTTTATAAATAAGTTTGGAATTTTTTTGAAGGGTGATTCCGTTAATTCTTATTTTTCCCTATCCCCTCTTAAAATATTTGTACTAAGTCATAGTTAACCCTGTATACTCCTGTACACGTAATTTTCAAATGTATCATTAAAAGTTTTTTTGAAAACAAATTCTGTTATTGCCGTTTTATAATGCCGATGAAAACATGTTTTAGCAGATATTCTAGATATATTCCTTTCTTCGCTGTGTACGTTCAATAACGTTTTGGAATTCGAAACACGTAATACAGAAATATGTTTTGTCATTACGGTGGAGTTACAGCGCTTATATAAGCAGCAAATTGCCGGCCAGGCATGAATACTTCTTTCATATTTGATGAATAATAGGGAGCAGAGCAACAAAAGATTTGAAAATATTACGTTTCGCATTGGGCTGTAGGTTTAATTCTAAATCAGTTGTATGTTTTAGCTAAAGGATTAACGAATTCTACTTAATTACTGGAACCAGTGTCTGCTAGGGACTGAATATATTAAAATGTGGTTTCCAACGTAGGTCAACAGTCAATTTGGAGGCAGGAGCAAGTATTTTAGATGATATTTAAGCTAAAATTAATAAGTTGTTAATAATCTTGAAGCTATATTTCATTTAAGACCTAGTTAACATTTGGCCGCTGATATAGGATGGACCATTAATTATAGGTCATAGAGTACGGGTGACATCATTGGGCTAAAATATGAAATTATAGCTAAATATGTCTTAGCAAAATGTTGCTGTGGAAAATGATACAGGACGTCAAAATAGAAATTATTTTTTCGTTTTTTTAATAAATCGAGTAACGCTCAACCGGTTTTCACCAAATTTGTAGGAAAACATTTTTAAGAAAAGAAATCATAATTTGTATATTCAATCAGGTTCGGTCATAGATGGCGCCACATTAGCAATGTCTGATGATTAATTTCTCTATTATCATTATCATTATCTCAATGCGCATACATCTTCAACAAACGGAAATATTTAAGATTTTTTATGGTCAAATTTATACCTACAGAGATAGAGTTTGCAAGGAGTAATGTTAAAATCCAAGATTCCTTAAGACTAATAAATTAAAACCAGAATATTATTTTAGCTGTTATTCTTTTATCTTCATATACACTTATACAGGGTGAGTCAGTCATAATGTCATTAATTTTAAGAAGAGATAGGGAATAATGAGAATAATACGAATACGCGATTAAAAAAAATCTAAATGCATATTTACGCCGAAAATACATATTTTCAAATCATCATGTAAAACCCCTTTTCAGACTGTCACTGACCGCTCATAGCCTACGTTGCTAAGTTGAAATATTTTCCTAGTACTGACTATTTTAGAATCTCATATTTTTTCTTGCTCAGTTGAGCCAATAATAATTTAAAATGTTAATATCCAATTACAAAACTCCAACGTTTCTAATAATAAACCGAGTAATAAACCATTTAGGTACATTACATAAAAAACATATACCCAATGAGTAAATTATTAAGAGAAGATGAAAAGTGTTTCGTGTTTAAATACTAAGTAATAAAAAACCTTCGTGTTGTCGGTAAAAAACTGACCAAAACCGAAACGGGCACGCCTCTGATCTGATGCTCATAAAAGTTATCGAGAGTGAATCTTGACCTACCGTATCAGGTCAATCAGGTCAATCACCTAGTTACCTAGTTTTTGTACTGTTATTTAACGACAAGGAGTAAAGCTAACTTTTTTTATCTAGATACATGAATGAATTTTCCTTAAATATTAATAATTAATAAAAACAAATTTAGACAATAAATAAATATTTTTGAATGTTAGGTTATTACAGTTTAATAATTTTGATATTACGTTTTTGCTACGTTTTACAATTGAATATGAATTTTTAGTGTTACTCGTAAGTACAATTAATTATTTAGTTTGTAGTTACGTACATATAGCCTAGAAATGTATTGTTTTTTAACTAGTATGATACTAACCTGTTTAAAATGCCAGTTCGAGTAAAGTTGCACTCATCCATCCATAACACTTTATTAATAAAATTAGGGTCAGCTAATTGCAAAATTCAAGACGGCTAGGAAAATCAGCAGGTTCTAAAGCCTGAACTTTCTGAAAATGATACGGGTTCAGTGAGTTTTCACGTAATATTCTGCGTCCTTGAAATGGTTCTTATAGAAATAGTAGGTACTGTTCCTCAACTAAATTTAAAACAGCTTCTGTCACATTTAAGTCATTTTGTCGATGTCCAGCAAGTGCCCGACGCGGTTTCACAGAACCCGTATCGTGAAGGCGTTGAAGCACTTGCACACTGTTAGGGAAACGTCTCCGATATTCAGTGCGGCATGCATTTCGTAAACATTCTCCGTATAAAACTACTATTTCCGCATATTCGAAATTTGTAAAATTAGGCATTGTGAATTTACAACCAAAACACGAGACCGAAATAAACAAACTACTGCTTGTATTCTCTCCATCCCCCTCCAAATGTGTGGTGTGGTCTCCAAATTTGGGGGGAGAGAAATGTGGGAAATGTAGAAAGTGTTAGACGATATTATGTATGTAAACATGATTTATAGGGTAATTTGTTTCTTTTTTTAAAGATCGAGTAAAACATTTTTTTAAAAATTTTCTGCCATTATTAGGCCTTCCGAATACGTGGTTAAAATTAATGACATTATGACTGACTCCTGTATAGTCAAGGAGAATAAAAAAGGTTTATTTAATTATTGATCTTTCTAATCGCGCATATTAGCCCAGAAATCACTACGCAACAGGACGGCATATTATTAATAAGCAAGTCGCATTTGCCCCCAGGAACTATTTATGTTGGTAGGCTCTAACCACCATTCTGTGCAGGAATGAGGGAGACCTGAAAAATCTCATTAATTAGGGAGATGGTCAAATGCCGACCGGTATTAATCTCGCACATTGACCCAAAGTAACGTTCTTCTGCCCTACAATACCCGTGGATAAAACTAAATCATGTACTTAATTTGATTCTTCTACGGTAAAGTGTGGCATAGATATTAATTTTTTTTTTGAAACTTTAGAATCCTCTTTGGGGGCAATAACTCCTCCGGGGTGCAACGTTGTATATAAAGTTGGTTAAATTACAATATTTTGAACTCCCCTACATGCAACTGTTATGTGTCGGTTTTTATGCCGGACACCCTGTAGTACTTTTTCATATCTTAATTTTTCATTACAAATATTGTTAGGACACTGTTCTCCGCTATAAACGCCATATCCTGTTTATTTACTACCTTTCGTTTTAATAGATATTTTACCTACAAGACGATGCGACCAGTATCTAGAAAAAAATCATAGTAGGTACTTTGAATAAATCTAAATAATGTTATATGTCTTGAAATTCAAAGTGTGAAGTCATGAAGCGAATGATAAAAAAATTGTTTTGAGACATCAAAGTTACTGTTTTAGTTTGACTGTTTTTTCTTAAACAGTTTTCTGACGAGGAATAAGCAGATTTTTTTTTGTGACGCTACCACATTTCACGTCTGTAGGCAATACAATAGTAGATTCAGCAAAATGGTTGGTTAATCGGAACTTTTAATGGGAGAAGCTATGTACTGCAAGATTACCTGACTTGAATGCTCTGAATTATTTTGAATGGAGGCATTTCAAGTAACTGGTTTACGCAGTCAAAGCAATTAATGAATGCAAAATAAGTGTTACTTACCACCCCCCAATAATTTGGAAAGCGCAACAAAATTAAAATTTGCCGAGACAGGCCGATTTTTGTATGAAGGAGAATAAACTTCCTGCCCTGTTGATTTGTTCATTGCGTTAGCTCCCAGTAACTCCAACTTGAAAATCTTAAATGGAACTGCCCCACTTTCGATACATAATTTTTAAATTCTTGTTATTGACACAGTGTGTGGCTTTTTGAAATTGGTGAAATTATGAGCAAAATCGAAAAAGTTATATAAATGATAATAAATAACGTACTGATCACTATTACTAAGGCTTTTAATGCTCCGAGATGTCGTGTTCCTAGAGTAAACAACAAACGAACATGTTTTTTGATGAAATAAATAAATCAGTCAATTTCATAAAGAAATTATTTCTTAAGGTTTAGAGGCGTCATTTTATAAATTTTTGTTTTCATATGTCCCCATAAGAAAAATTCATTTGGACTCAGGTCAGGAGATCTGCCACTCAATCGGCCCTTATCCATCTCTCATTGAATCTGATATTTAACCAATTCCTTGCACACCTAGCCCTAAGGAATTGTCATGTTGATCAATTTGATTTTCAACTGATTCAGTGATAAGCACGTCAATTTGTTCCTCAAGCATATGGTGTCTCCTAAAATTCCGACCTACACATTTATTTTTTCTGGATGTTGAGTGTGGCCTTCTCTAAATACATGGAGGTTTTCATCAGACCAATAACGACGTCAGACGACGAAATTCTGTCATTATTTCACAAAACTCCATTCTTCTATCCGAGTCGACTGCTTCCAATTCCTGTACTGTTTGTAGTTTATAATAATGAAATGTATGCAGTTTTGTTACCTTGTGAATGGACCCAATGGAAATTCCAGTTTGGTTCGAGCCGTTCGTCGAGCACATTGATTATTTGCACCGTAAAATAAAACAATTTCAATTCTTTCTTCTACAGAATAAACCAATTTTAATCTACTACAATTGATGTCTACACGGCAATAATATGGAAGTAAAAAGGGTCGTAAGACTAATATCACAAAAACAATGTTTTGGCAAAAAAATTGAAAAAAACTGCCGAAATAACATTCCTTAAGGTACCATAGAGGTATCATACGAAAAATTGTTTCCTCTCAAATGTCGAAATGCCTAACATTTAAAAATAAAAATTAATTTTTTGCTCATAACTTCTTCAAATCTAAACTAATTTCAAAAAGTGGTAAGCTGTTGTATTTGCAACAACAAGAGCTTTGAAATGATGTCACAAGTGGGGTAGTTCCATTTAAGAATTTCGAGTTGGGGTTGCAGAATTGCCAAAAAAGTTCTCCGTTCCAACAAAAATCGACCTATTTCAGCAATTTTCTTTGCACTTTCCAAATTATTGAGGGTGGTAAGTTTTCAAATGAATACCCTTTATAACGAATGCAATCAAATGTATTTAAAATAACGCGCAGCACACATTTTTTAATGTCACACTTGGCAAGAATCTGTTGAAATATATGTTTATGCACATCATCATTCTGGATATATCTACATACCAATTTGGTGGAGCTGTACGCCTTGTATAATGCGAGTTTCTATTTGATTAATACCACTCGACATTTGACTGAACCAAGTGTGCCGTAAAATTTGCAATATCTGGTATTTATTGTAGCAGAGGACGTGTGGTGAATTTATCAAATCCACGATTGCGAACATCTGGCGAGACCGTACTGATTTCCAGTCACTTAAGTTTGCATATTACTGCGGCTGTCAGAATTGGAGGCAATCGCAGCCTTCATACCAAATTAGGGAATTGCAGTTTGGAAATCTGCCAAACAAATAATGCAATATCTGCATTTCAATTTGGCATTTCTACTGCGGCGTTAGAATATGTTTTTTTTATTTTGCCGAGATTTTTAAAATACGACGATGAATTTTTTTCCAGTTGGAACAAATTTCATCCTCGAGAGGCGAGAGTAATAAATGAAATACAATACTCATAAATATAGGTAACAAATAGTATAAGAAGAGTAAGAGGCGAAAATAAAGTTGATTATGTTCTATATAAAATAAAATCGACTATTTTATTGTATTATCTGGAACAGGGCTTACTTGTTTATAGTCGTGCACAAAAATGAGCTAAAAGGTTTAAGTCTGAAGTATCAAAATGATTGTTTTATGAAAATACTTTATTCCTGAAATAGTGTCTTCTACAAAGAGAAATGACCTCAAACATTTATTAATAGAATAAACTAAAGTTTATCAAATAACAGAAATGTTATCTCATGCCACTCAGGTGTATGCTTGAGGATACAGAAGTATCTATGAGCAAATAACTGCAGGAAACTATTTAGTCTAGTCTTAGTTAGTAGTTTTTAAGTACCGAAATCTACGAAAATATCTTTTTTCTAATTCTATCTATACAGAGTGTGTTGTAAAGTATGTTATAAACTTTGGGTGGTGATAGTACATAAAAAATATGGCTTGCAGCTGCAATAAACATAACCTCTTAAACGCACCATTTTTCAGTTATAGCCCTCAAACGGTGCAACTGAAAAGTAGTGTTTGACATAACTCCTCTAGTCAGTTTTAGGTAACTCAGCAATAATGTGAATATGAATACAATCGAGGTAGAGGAACGGTGTTCTTTCATGACCATGTGCTGTATTTTCTACTAAAAAGTATTTGTTCAAAGGTACAGCAAATACCACAAGGTTATTTGATTTAGATTTTGTTTCTTGTGTTTTTTATGTAAAATGTTTAATTTTCTAGCAAATTTTACAAAATACAGAGGGGTGAATGCTCCAGTATTGCTTACATACATATTTCTTAAGCAAAGTCTGTTCTTAAGAATAAAACCTATTCCACAATTATTTTGTATTAAGTAACCGAAACAGAACTAAAACAAATTTTAGCTAGAATAGTTTTTGTCAGATGTTCTGTTTATTCATTGTCACTATTTCAATTTTGTTCAAATAAAATAATAATTGTCAAAAATCGTGTGCATTTGTAGCTTTCCTCACCCCACATTTTAACAATTATTTTCAAATACAACAATTTTAGATTTAGTACCAAATAATATACGAATATTTACATCTATAGTTATATACAAAAAAGTAGATTTCGTAGATTTCGATACCGAAAACCTTGGTCAGTCCGCTTCTTGTAGCTGTTTGTTCCTTTTACTTTGGTACTTTTAAAAATATCCAGGTGGTATGAAATAACATTCCTATTATTCGCTAAGCCTTACATTATTCAGTTATTAAATGTATTATTTGTTTTTGTAGACAACATTATTAACGTTTACGTTGAAAACTTGTTATTGTCTACTTATGCAAAGAGATACATTGCAAAGGATTACTTCTTTTATTTTTGACTTTAACAAAACAAGTTTGCAAAAAAATATTTTTAGAAAAAACAGTTATTGAAGATTAAATGCTACTTCTTAATGTAAGTAAGGTTTTTTAAAAGGAACATTCAGGTTTCAGAAATATAAACGAACGAATTGTATGAAAGATTTTACATAGTTTATGTCGATGGTATGGGTATTCCATGTTCGAACTGAACTATTGTCATCCCAGTACTGTTATTAATACAAATGTAATACAAATGCAACTCCTTTTGCTGCGGCTATTTCCAACGTTGCATGTTTAAAACTCAAATTTATTTCGAAAATAAAGAGTTTTATGAAAAATTATCAAGTGTAATAAAATACTCTAAACTAAATTCTACATGACATGATAAAAAATCGTTTATAAGTATACGTCAGAAACAAGTGGGATAAAATAACGATACATTTTTAATAAAACTTTATTTTCGCAATACAAGTTGATATAGTTTGAACTATTCAAATCTAAAATAGTTTTTAGAATAATGAAAACATTTCTTTCATATGAGAATTCAAAAAATAATAAGTATACCTATTACACATTGTTTCAATGATAAAGAAAATATTTGTATCGTGGGCATTATTTAATTTTCCGTTTACGTATTTTCACGAAATTGTAAATTTAAAACTAAGGAAAATCCACAAATGGAGCGTGGAAATATGAAAACCCCGTTTATCAGCGACAATTTTATATCAAATCAAAGCTGTGTCAGGAATTTTTGGTATAGCATGTTACACGAAGCATCTGACTACATAGAATTTTTTTCAGTTTCCCTTTGATCTCAACTAAGGTCCTTGTGAAATTTGCTAAATAATACAACAAAGCCTTGTTTTTGTGGACATATTTATTTGAAAATACTTTGCTTTTGTATTTTTTAACGTGATGTGCAGCCGAATGACCCAAAAACTCTGTGTCATAAATTACTACTTGAATGTAACCACATACTTCTACAATATACCGCACACTTCATATATTTACAATGTATGGTCGTGTTCCCGAAAGTTACGGGCATTTCAGAGATTCATTCATACTTTGTAGTATTTGCGCATACTTCAGGCGACTGATTTATCATCACATTTTTGGTTTTACTATAATTTGCTTTGACCTAGCAGACCTCTATAACTATTCCGTAATTAAAATTAGAAAATGATAATTTGGGAGCGATCGGTTATTTTTCGGAAACATCTGTAGTGCATATAATGTAAGTGAAGTTAACCACAAATTTTTTGTACTAAAATAATGAAACTTTAAATAGCATGCCGAATCTTCTTTGAACCACATTGAACAACTGCTGTAATGCCTTTGTGGTAAACGTGTGTTTTTGTTGTATTTGTGTAGGTTTGCGTATGTTCTTTTTTGTGTTTTCCCGGCATAGGAAATCCACCTGGACGTGGTTAACTTTTGATTATAATGTCACTAAATAGTGCCTCAGATATTAGTTTTTAAAACTCAATTGTAATGGGCATGGGCAAGATAATAGGTTTAGGATTAACTTGGGTATAATTTGGAATATAAAATTCTACAATTTTTCTTCTACATTAGCTTAATGGGCTGTATGGATGAAAACAACTCGATACAAGTTGTCATTCAATACAGTTGAGTTGCACTGCCTCTTTGTTCTCTCTAGAGAAGAGATTTGTGATGCTGATCTATATTACTTTATTTTCTAGACATCTTTACATTTCTTCTATTCATTAAAAAGTCCAAGGGATTTTACTAGACCCTGCATATTCTTTATATAGCTATGATTATTATGATGAATTCGAATTAAATGAACCTTGAATTTATTTTATCTGAAAATTAAGAAAATATTTTTTGACATCATGGATTTGTTAATGACATTATTACAAAGAAGCTAAGGCCATAGTTTCGTCGAAAATGAAATGGCTCCGAAGAAACTTGAATAGGATTTATTAGGCATTTGAATGACATCCTTCTAGGGATAATTGCTTGGGAACAAGGAAGTTTGTAGCGGCCATAATTCTTTAGTAATTACATTTTTTAGTTCTAGATATCTCATCATTCCACACCGAACAAATTATAAATGCAGTAATTTTATAAATTTAGAATGAGACTTTTATCTTGTTTTCTTGTAATGCTGTGCAAAGGATATAACATTTCATTTGAATATAATTTCAATTTGAATGTAATGTTTTCATTTAATCATTTCAGTTGCTCATATTACTGTAGCATAGAAATTCTTATGTAACGTTTAGATGAGTGCTCCGTGAATTTATTAAGATGTGTGGTAAGTTATTTGTATGACGTACCTACTAATCGTAAATGTATAGGTAAAATTTTCACTTATAATATGCTTTAATTATTTTCAGATTTTTTTTCCATATGAATAATGATGATATTTAGAAAATTATCCTAGGAAGGCTTAGGATAATTCTAATAGTTATTTATGCAACAAGTACAAAAAGTAAGTGTTTATTGCACGCGACGTGAAATTGTCCAACGAGGCCGTCAGGCCGAGTAGGACAACCTGTCGAGTGTAATAAGCACTTTATGTATGAGTCGCATACAATATTTTTTCTACGTTCATGCAAAAACCAAAAAATGTTATTTAGATGACACTAAGTCTAGGAAAATGTGACATCGATTTGAACGTTTATGTTTGTCATGATGACAAAACGCTAGTGTAGAGTGACAGATGAATGCAATATATATATATATATATATATATATATATATATATATATATATATATATATATACTAAATAAATATATTTTATTGCACTAGTACAAGTTTTGTTTTTTGCATGAACATAGAAAAAAATATTTATGAACCAAGAAAAATTTTGTTGGTTATGGATTTACGCTTGTGGCATATTCGTTAAGAAAATTATATTAATTTGAAGATATAAATAGGGTGCACTGCGACATTTAGACTTACTGGTTTTGTTTAATTTGGCTATAAGTCATTTAAAACTCAAAAATATCAAGTTCTGTCAAATAAAATGTCAATCTATAACATAAAGGTAAACAAATTTCAAGAATTTCATTTCATCACATGCAGTTTGCTCCAAAGAACATAAGAATTTCCTGAAATTTTTTGAATTATCATGGCAACGGAAGAAAATACAAGCATCTAATTGGTTAAAAAACGTTGGTGTGAAATTTTCACCTTCATTACATGTAGAATAATAATAACTTATTGTTTTTGTTTGTATTATTTTATATATCGGGTGTTTTCAAATGCAGTACCACAATAGGCATCGGTTTTGATAAAAATGACCTTAGTAAAATGTTTACTCCTTAGGGGGTACGATTCTTCAGTTTCCAAAAAAAAAAAAAATGGAATAGCGGTAACTTGAAAACCAAAAAAGGTATAATAATCAAATTTTATACAAATTTTCTAATAAGGCATGACGCTGCCCTTTTACTTTTTTGCTTTAAAACTAACCGTTTATTAATAAAAAAATGAAAGTCTTTATCAATCGCATTGCAACTCACACGATTGCAACTAAGAAATATTTAAATAGGCGGCTGTCATACTAATTTGTGTCGTTAGATTTTTGGTGACTCTTCTTTTTGCTGCAAGTTATCGTCAAAAATAATATTTTTCAGTAACCCATCTAAGGAAGCATTCGCAAAAGACAGCCGTCTACTTAAATATTTCTTAGTTGCAGTCGTGTGAGTTGTAATGCGAATGATAATTAATTTAATTTTATTTTTTTTTTAATAAACGGTTAGATTTAAATAGTAAAAGTGAGAGGTAAATATTTAAAATAAACCAGGCCATCTAATAAGTATTTTTGAATACTTAATTTTTGTCAAGCAAATAAGTTGTAGCAAAAAATAACTTAGAGGATGCTTATTTTAACCCCGTACAATGATTAGAAATTGTCAAAAAATTGTTGAGAAGTTGCACATGTTATAGTAGAAAATTTGTATTAAGTTTTACTATTATATCTTCTTTGGTTTCCAAATTACGTCTGCTGCATCATTTTTTTGTTTGAAACTTTGAAGGGCTATACTTCTACAAGGGGTAAACATTTTACTAAGGTCATTTTTATGCAAAACGTGCTCTTTTTAGCTGTACCATTTGTGCTACTTACTTTTTTATAAACACCCTGTTTAAACATTACAAAATTCAAGTATAAAAAAAATTCCAGTGTAATCTTATGCAACGTACCTAGCCTAAAAAGATTAAATATTTTCGGACATTTTTTGAACTAATTGCAGAGAAACAATATACAAGTTTCTAATTGGTTAAAAAACGTTAGTGTGAAATTTTCACACTAAACTATCTATTAATAATAATAATATATATACCTACTATAATAATTACATATATAAATACTTAGAACTTACTGGTTTTGTTTGTATTAGTTTACACATAGAAAAAATATTAAAATATTAAAAACTCAAGAATAAAAATAATTAAAATGTCAAGCTTCCAATTGGTTAGAAAATGTTGGTGTGAATTTTCAGTTTAAAAGTTTTGAAAAAGCACATAGATAAATAATTTTTCTTGAAAAAGGTTTTTAAAGGATCCACATTATGTGACGGATAAAGGAGTTCATGAAAAATGTAGTGTAATAGGATAATATTAATTGCAAAATTCTAAGTAGCGGAAGTTATATCCTTCTTAACGAAATATTGCCATACTTAATACATTGTACCCAAAATAAATCTTCTTTATAAGATTTTCTTGATTTAATTAAGGGGAGTAAGTCTTTTGTGTACTTGTACCGTCATAAAATTAATGCTGCGGTGAAAATATATAACTTTTTTAATTTAGGAACAATTCTACTGGAGTTAACTCTATAGTCTGAACAAAATTGTTTAACCTTCTTTCTTGTGCGAGTTACCAGGGCGATTATTTTCACTTACTATGAAAGTCTACAAAAATTAAAACATATTTCTACTCCTAGACATTTTCTTCTAGACTTTTTTTATAGTATAGTTTGAAACGTATTAGTTATAGCTATAACAAGACAATATTGGTGAAATGAAGGGATATTACAGATAACTACAAATTTATACATACACGGAAAGAAAGCTATACTAATATCAAGATTAATAAATGTATTTCAACGCTAGCTTAGTTTCACTATTCCTCAATACTTTATTGAAAAATTAACTTCTTGTATAATATAATAGGATTATATATTCTTCATTTAAAAACAAAAATTGCTTGAAAACAAGAAAACTAACATTCAATCGTCATTTACTCGAAAACTTTCCTATGTAAGAGGGCAAAATTTTAGTACTGTCTGATAGAGAATTAAACGATCTTTCAGAATCAAGGAAAAAAATATGGTGTTGCCATTTAAAAAAAATCGATGATGTCATTACTCGAAAACAAATGACATTTGAAAATCGCATGTTACGCTAAAATATGTATTTTTTAAATTAAGAATCGACCTGTTCGAGATTTTTCCCAAAAAATAATTGTTTTGTTTTTATTGAATTTATTCAATACTTTTGGCGCATACTGTATATATTTTTCTATAAAATCGTGTTTCGCATATTTCTGTGGGCATATCCGATTACACAGCGTCTGCTGCAGCAAATACGCATGCGCAAGATCGAAGTTAGCCGAATTGATGAATCCACCTATCATGAACGGGTATATTTTTCGGGAGGGCAAAATTTCGGGTATATCTTTCCGCTAATTTAATTATGAATTTAATCAATTTATTAATAATTGTATGTTCTTAAGAACAGCGGAATTGAAAGACCTTTAAAGCGATATATCAGTCGACCCCCCTTTCCATTTAAGAGTTTAGGGGTGGTGCCATCACCGCCTAGGGGGATGCACGTGGAAACGTGATTTTATGCCAATTTTGTGTCCCCCTCGAAAACAAAATCGACGGGTCTGAGCGTTTTTCAAAAAGACAACTGAGCTCCCAGAAAATGCCTCTGTTTCGTTTTGGATGCGCCGCCCTGTATATATAGTGCAATGTATTATAAAGCATTTTGTCCTTATAAATGCGAAATTCGTGAATATTTGCGGGATTTATTTAATGGTGGGAAAATCTCTATTTGGTACGAATTTACAACATTTTCTATCATTTTCATCATGAAACTGTCATGGTAGATTCTCAGAAGCTCAAAACAATCTTATGAACATCAGATAATAATGAAAGTAGCAATAATATTTGCACTGTTTTACTGTTTTGCAAAAGTCAGTGAATTTAGTGTCTATGAAGACAAAGCTTAAATATGTGATACTCGCGGAATGCGCATCATGTGTAACTGGGTGGTAGTGGACCATCACCGTTCAAAAGGACGGCATTCTAATTTGTGGAGAGGAAGACACAGGGGGACATTTAAAGTAACCTGTTAATGTGCTAGGTTCACTCGACGTTAACTTATTTTTGATAATTTTGTGTGATTTGAACCCTTCTCAAGTGGCACGCTTGGGTAATCATGCAACCCTCACCTTCCGTACTCATCTCTTCTTCTTCTCTTATTTATGGCCTCCACCATTAGGTACTTGGCCAGCGCAGTCGTACTCATCTCTGTGCTGTAAATTAGTCACACTCTTCTACCTTGGGTAATTGATAATACAAGATAAAAACTTTAAATTTGGAACTCATCATTTTATTATCTAATGCCTCTAAATTGACAAAAACTGTTATATCACTGTTTCTACTAAAAATAATGGATGTTATATAATGCAATTATTTTTGTCATTTTTGTATTTGCATTTTTTATATCTGTTCAGCTTCAAATTTAGTACGCCTATGAAATGTTGCTCCTCGCACCCAAGCTAGCAATGACTCACTCTCTAGATTTTTGGCGGTTGGGTATATATGTTATCATATTTCTGTACTAGTTATTTTTGTTACTTAGTATTTTATATTAGGAATAGATTACTCTTATATATTTATTTTATATCCTTGCAATTAGGTCGTCAGAAAAAAACTCGGTTACTAGTGTGTGAAAAATAAAACCTCAAATACCGTGCTATATACAAATTGCTTTATTTCTTTTGAGTTTTTAATTAAGATCAACAATGAATTTAGTTACGGTAACTAGATAGAAAATTCTATTTATTTAGGTTGCTACATAAATAAAAGATAAACCGAATTTTATATATTACTCTTACTAAGATTTGAGTAATTAATAAACTTGGAGTTAATTAAATTAGATCTTCATGCCAAAACAAGTTAAAAGGCAAACGTTGGAAAAGATTTTATTTCTACAAACATAATTGTGTTGTACCGAACAATATTGAGCAAAAGGCTTTGTAGAAATTTACTACCTATTTATCTCCGCGCCCTCATTTATTCTGAAATAGAATGGAAAATGGCAGCGACTGTGACGACTCGAAAAAATGATATGGCAGCACAGAGTAATTTACTCTCCTTTGTTCTGTCTTATGAAAAGATAACAAACTGATATTCATTTTTATAAAGAAGGACAATGTCTTAAACAAACATCAGTTACCGTCAGGCTTAGTAAAACTTGAACAAAAATGAAGGAACTTTAAATAATGTATTCTAATATGTATTCAAATAAAATATATATACTTTTTCTACATTTGATTGTATTTCTTAACTTTACCTATGCAATTAGTTCTTGCGAAATATACTGACGAGTACTAATAATTTTAAGAATTTTGTGAAATTCTACTATTTTTGTGAAAAGCTAGTGCTCCGTTCTTCTGTAAAATATTTTAAATATATTTTTTGTAATAGTAAAATAACCTATTGCTTTAAAGATATCATTTATATGGCAAGTATATATACATTGTGTAAACAAAACATGGAACAAATTGTTTGGACAGTTTGACAGATTGAAATGTTGAGTCCAAATGATAATCTTTTATATTGATAATGTCCTAAATTTGTAGAAAATGTGGTGAGTGGATGAGTTCTATCTTATGAAATGATAAATATATTTAAGACACCTTCAAGAAAGAAATATATTTTTTTCTGATTGTACTTTTACTTTCAATGATGAAGACAATTGCCAAAGTTTTATTTAGTGGAAAATAGTAAAAAAGGCCCTCGAAGGATGCGAGAGCAGCATACAAAATTCAATACATTATACATTTGTTGTATGAAGATATCTTGATGAAGTATTTCCAAATAAGTGAATTGGAAAATTGAAACTGTTGAATGGTCACCAAGATCACCGGATCTTGACCCTATGAATATATCTGGAGGTCACCTAAAAACAGAATTAGATTAACAGACAGCATAATATTTCTCAAGATACTATAAAAACGTTACAATATTTACGTTAAAATTTTATTCTGTTCAGATTGTTACGCGCTACTACATAATAATAATAATGGAAATTTATGCTTGCAGTGCAGTGTTTTGGGAGAATGTTTTAAGAGTGTCACAGCAGTTAGATGCTCCGTAAATATTCATATTCTTTTCTGTAATAATATGGATGTAATTGTTGTTCTTTTGATATTCTCCACGCGCTAGAAGATGTATGGATCTGTCAAAATTTTACTTATGGTCAATCTTCAGAGACCAAATCTAAAATATATTGATCTTTTTGATCAGATCTAGATGATCTAGGTCTACCGAAATTATTTTGTTTAAGTTTGACGTCACTAGTTTCTCGACGTATTGTACTACCAGAAATGTTTTTCTATTTGTCAACTGCCTCTCAGGAAATTTTTCGGAATAGCATCTAACTACTGCTATAGCACATCCCCCAAAAGTCAACATCTGCACTGCTGGTTTAAGTTTCCGTTACTAGGCACCTATTATGAAGTAGCACGTTACAAACATAGAGCAGAATAAAAAAGATTTTAAAGTAGTGTAAAGAACAGTATCCTCTAAAAGAACAAATTACTATTCAAACTAGAGAATAAATCAGATATCGGGGTTTCTCTTATATAAAATGTCAATGAAGAAGTTCGGGGTTTAATACATACACACTTGATAAGTAAGTACTATAACAGAGATCTCCTTGCTGACTTTACCACAATTTTTGGCATTACTCTCGAAAACAGTGCATTATTAATACATTTACTAGCAGCACTTTTTTGTGTAAAATGAAATACGTAAATAATATAACAAGACTTAGAATGGAAAAAACACAACTTAAAAAAATGTATTTCGTAAATAAATTTGAACACTGAAAAGCAATGGATTTATTAAATGTACATACATTACGAATATTTTCCCATCCCAACAATGGCAAGATATGAACTTTTCGATACAGCATGATCTTAACATTTTTCAAAATATCTGCCTAATAAGAAGGCATTTTATTACCTACCTAAGTTGTTATAAAGGACATTTACGATGGATTTTACGATAGTTCTCCAGGCTTATGGCGCACTATTGAGAACTTGGTGTAATTGTATTATGATTTATGTTTATTAACAAATCCACTGATGGAATAGAATTACTAAAATTTGCTCTTGAAAGATTCCATTAGAGCTTAAATAAATATAAATGGCAGTTGTAGTTATTTTTTTAAATTTCGTTTGGCTTATGGACCATAACTTTCCAAAAAAAATTTTTTAGCCATCCAAGGTGTATGGTAAATATATTTAAAACTCAATAAAACATTGTGAATAATAAAAATATATATATATATATATATTTCAGTACAAAATTTTACCCATTTTTAAATTGATAAAACTACAAAATGTTTTATAAGTAACTATAAATATCTGAAATAAATTAATATTCTGAATCAACAGACAACTGTGAAACGATTATATTTTTGACTAAAATAACCAAATATGAATAAATTTACTTCCATTTTGATATACCCCTTAAAAAAATTAAAAAGGTCTATATGGGGACTCAAAATGCAGGAAGTTATAGATTTAAAGCTACTAATATGTACAGTTATTATGAAAAAGATTTCATGATATTCCATTTTTCTACCAACTGACCAAAGAAGGTTAATAATACTAATGGTCTGCTTATCAACTTTTTTGTAATTTAATCTATATATGCAAACAGTCACTGTCATATTTTATAAACTCAAATGCTAGTTTTTCTACGAGCGTACGAAAGGTTTACTTTCCCGCATGCACTTTGGTTTCTAAAGCTTCATTTAGCTTAGTTTAATAGTTATTTATGCAACAAGTACAAAAGTAAGTGTTTATCGCACGCGACTTGTAATAGTCCAACGAGGCCTTCAGGCCGAGTAGGACAACACAGAAAATTTGGAAAAAGATTTATTACCTAAGAAGGTTCGTGCAAGGTATGATAAAGTTTGTGATGTTTTCAAGAGTTGGTGCCCATAAAACTATTGTGCTGGCATATTTTAACAAAATTGCCAAAATCAAAAAGCCGTCAACTCTTTGGTCCTTTTACTCAATGTTAGCTATGTGACTAGCTAAGAACCCTTGTCGGTCACACCACCTCATCAGTATGCCACAGGTGAGACTGGCTATTTATTCATATGTATGTTCACATATGAACCAAGTGAAGGTGAGATATAAGCTTTGCAATAACTGCAGTAATAATTTTCAATTGTTCACATATTAGTTACTTTTAATTACAACTTCTCTTGTTTCTTTAGTCACGCTGGCATATTATTCCTAACTCATGTGAAAAGTGTCTTCCTCACACTGGACAGCTGCATCTGCTGTCTGAATGCAAGAAAGTATCACTTTCCTTACTAGTTACAAAAATAACTAACTATACTCAATGTACTCTGTATTGTGTGACATTATTTATTAGTGCTATAATTTTACTTTTTTCTCTATTTGGATATTTTACTACCCGTGAAAAAAAAAACGTGATACTTGCGCTAAGAGACAAAATGAAACATGAATTATTAGTTTTTATGGAAATATATTAATTTGGAATAAACTATAAAACCAGCCTGACAAATCATTTGGGTGTAAGTTTTGTAAGTACAAAGATACCTTAAAAGATATTCCGCCTATACATTTATTAATCTTATACGTACATTTCTCCGATTCTGCGGGAAGAAGTGAAGCTGCGGAACTAAATAAAACTTTACATAAACAACAAGTTTATATTTTGTTCGTAGATACCAGAAGAGGTTTTCATTTGTTTTTGTTTTGTTTTAGGAAAATATATTAACATATATACACAAGTATAGCAGCATGCGACTTTTATTTTGGTAGAAAACATGAGGGCAATATTCTGAATAAATTTTCTACTTTATTCTTAGTTGTGTGGTACTGTACCTACCTATTCTAAATATGTGTCTGTAAAAGTAAATTTATAATAAAATGAGTAGGTACATATAAATTCTATAGTTTCCATCTTTGCTCAATGTAACTTGTATACAGAGTAGTCATTTTTGCTGGATTAGCTTAGTTATAAAATTTTTTAAATTTCAGCCAATAATGTATGTTATATGAGTACAACTACAATTATTTTTACAAATAACAAAAATCTTTATTTGGCGAGATTCAGCTTATAAGTACATACAGAGTACATTTACTTAAAGGTGGATAAGTTCATTATAATATTTTCATTAGGGGATTTGCTAAGGAATTATGAGGAGGTACAAAGATTTTGTCATCTACCGCACCTTAACGTAAATTACTATTGCTTTATTCGAGAAACTGGCGAATGCGCCGCGACGACTGATTTTAAAATTTTCAATTTTTTGTTTCAGTTGAATAGTTGTGTACAAATATCAAGTTACAACCATTTTAACTCAACTTCCTTTGCACTATGGAATATTTACGATGAAGAGCTTTCTACCAACAACGTAAGTTATTATTATTTTTTTAAATTAGTGGATGTCTAAGAATTAGTATAGGCCACAGGCAGACACAAACTAATTACATACTTCAGAAACTTCTAAGTAACTTGCAACTCAAGCTTCTTTAAAATAAATATTGTATCGGTAGTTTTACGACTATTTCCACTAACGAAGAACGGTACGGGACTGTATTTGCTTAAAATGTGGGATATTTGCATTTAGTTTCTTCGGAAGTTAGAGTGCATTTAGCATATATAATTGCTGTTCTAGAAATAATGACTTAAATAGTTAATATTTAGTATATTTCTTAAATTTAACCGAGAAAGTTGTTAACAAGGAAAGTTTCATATTTTTATTTAATAAACCGCCTCTCAACTGCACCAATAAAATTTTAAACTTTACTATGAGTTGACTTGAACGCTTAGTTGCGTTAGCTATATATTCTGTGTTAGTATGTTAATAAAACTGTTTTTCTTTTGGCAAGGCATGTTCATACCCTCGCGCAACAATAACAATTTAATATGTTTTAATAAATTGTTATTGTTGCGCACTAAATAGATAGTTATTTAAAATATAATCGTTAAAAGTGACATTTTATTTTTAATAAAATAATGAAAATCACTATCAGCAAATATATCATACATTATTTTTCCTGCATACAGCATCAACACATTTCTTACGTTATTAAATTTATAAAATATCATTTTGGAATCCAATTGTCCATGAAGTTTATTGTTGCTAAGGTAATGAAAGTTTGATCGTTTGTTGACAAACAAAATCTTGTGACATGCTAAGTTATAAAAAAGAATTTCTCCCGGAGAAAATCGAAGAAACTGCTAATATAGCCACTTTCAAGTTATTGCCTAGTAAGTCAAAGCAACAGTGACAGTTTTCGTACAATCGTTTTGTGAGATGGTGTAATCTGAAAGATGTTAGTGACAGAAATCGTCAACGCTTTGGTCATATTACTCCATGTTAAAGGCGATGATGAATGTAAAGAATCAGGACGTAAGCAAATATTTCAAGCTTGTTGCCTTTTGAAGTGAAAGGGCGAAGGATATCGACCAAAAGAGTTGCAAGTAGTGACCAGGAACAAATCGACAAATTTTTCGCAAAAGTGCATGGATGAAACATCTCATGCAAGAAGATCATTTTCGGTGTATTTGGAGCATGTCGCAGCAAAGAATTGTGTAGTTTGACATTCAATAACATCGACCATTTGAGAACTTTACTAGTTATGCATATACCAGACACAAAACTAATGTGCAACTAACTTTCGTTATTATTGGCACATTATATTTCAAATATTATTGAAGTGCATAGCCCTTCGTCCAGCAAATACTAATACTAACAATTCAAGAATTTTCATAAAACACATTAATAATAAATGTGCCATACTGGACTGGACATCCGATGTTCTTTGGCTAGTTTCTTATCAGACTCTGGTACTAATATTATTATACAATTAAGAGACACGGTGGATGGAAGTCCAGTACGGTAGTGGGTTATATAGAAGACTCGTTACAAAATAAAAAGAGCATCACGAGTCAAATTTTGTTTAATATTTTGGCGCCTTTCTACCATTGGTTATATAAGCTACGCTATTATATTTCCCTACCCTGGTTCAAGTTTCATAGAAATTCTGTAGCTATAATGATATTGGCCAAGGAATTACATATTCTAATTGCAGTTTTCTCTAATTGTACATTTAATTAAGTAAATACATATTTTCTTTTATTTAACACTTCTTAATTGCTTTCCATTTTCACTCCAGTGTTAAAAATAAATCACGTTATTTACTTTTAGCACCAGTGCCTTACAATAACAATTTGACACTGGCATGCATTACTTTTACTGGGGTAGGAAAAGGCAATTTTAAATTATTGTTAGTTGAAGTAAGCAAGAAAACACATAAGAGTTTTTAAGATAATCAATACAACCGTTTATTTATGATGTCCAATATTATGAAAATCTTTAAATTTGGCAACGTCGCATCAGGCCTATACTGAGTTTATTTGTAAGCTATGAATGAATCGCGACCGCCAGCGGCCAGTTTGAAAATGGGTTGATTTAAAAATATTTGTCTACGTTCATGCAAAAAACAAAACTTTATTGAACTATATTTAGTGGAAAAAGTGGTTCTTTATTGCGCTAGTACAATAAAGTGTTTATTGCATTCATCTGTCACTCTACAATAGCGTTTTGTCATCATGACAAACATAAACGTTCAAATCGATGTCACATTTTCCTAGACTTAGTGTCATCTAAATAACATTTTTTGGTTTTTGCATAAACATACAAATAATATTGTATGCAACTCGTACAAAAAGTGCTTATTGCACTTGACGGGTTGTCCTACTCGGCCTGACGCCCTCGTTGGACAATTTCACGTCGCGTGCAATAAACAGTTTTTGTACTTGTTGCATAAATAACTATTTCTTCAGCGTAAATATGCATTTAAAAATTTGTTTAATCGCCTATCTGTATCATTCTCATTTTTTCCCTAATTTTCCTTAAAATTAGTGACATTGAGACTGAATCAACCTGTACGTTATTCATATTTTCGGTATGTTGTAGTAAATTTTGATAGCAATTTCACGACTGTTTTTTATTTTATAACTTTATTAACAAACTGAACAATGTGTGTACAGTACACTTTAACAAGAACAAGTAATTTAAATTTCTTCACCGAGCATCCAAAAATTCTTCACAATTCTTCACATAAAGTAAAATACCTCTATATCAAAAGTAAAACAAAATATCTACTAAAACCATAGCCCTTATAAATCAAGGTCTATGACTAAAACAAACTTTTATAAAATTATGGCCTGTAAATAAATAAGCAAAAATGAATATCGTGGTTTCATTTTATTAGGATTGTCAAGTTTGGGATTTTAAGCCTAGATTTAAAAAGCGGGAAATTTGAAATATATGTATTAATAAAAGTATGGATTTTACGATTTACTTATTTATTTTGCTTATCGATAATATGCCCTACATATTTTATATTTAGTTTACTATTTTGTAGTATTAGTACTTACTGTTTTCAGTTAGCTGTAACCACGGTCTATTAAAAGACCGTGGAGCTGTGAGCCCTAGATAAAATTACCGTGTCTATGGCATTTTAATCATCACGGAACAGGGAATGGACAGATGGCAATGATAGAGCAATTAATAAAGAATTTCACTGTGGTAGGCATGGATACCACTGAATTAAAATAATAACTAGTGATATGAGCAAAAATTTTCACAGAACAAATCATTTTATTGCTCCAGCTAAGAAATATACATACAACTAAACATTATGAGGAGAAATTTATATAACGAGGAAAAAATTTTCACAATTGTAAACTATTCTTCTTTTCTTCGTCACTCAAAAAAACCCTGAAAAAAATCTTCACTTTGAAGAAAAATCTTCACAGTTGGCAACACTGACTGGCCCTTGAAAGGCCTCAACCTGAACTTGGTACTAGTTTCTTGGCGCTGTTGTCGGTTGTTTATAAATGAACTAAATCTAAATAGTTTTACATAATTGAATAACAATTGAGGTGGGCCTCAACAATGTTAAAGGGTACCTACTTGTGATTACTACTAGGTATTATCTAGAAATGCCATATACAGTAGGTTTCCGACGGTGCCACCAACTCAAAACTCCATTGCTACCATAAGTTTAATTCCATTGACCAGAGAAGAGAAAAGTAATCGTTTCTTTATATATTTTTATGTATTAACAATATTGTGTGAAACTAACTACTCTGCTAGATGTTTGGTATCAAAGAGCATACATATGACTTCATTGATAGGAATTGTAGGAGATTTATATTAGCTTAAAATATCTTTTTCTACGTTCATGCAAAAAACAATACTTTATTGAACTATATTTAATGGAAAAAGTGGTTCTTTATTGCACTAGTGCAATAGTGCAATAAATTGTTTATTGCATTCATCACTCATTCTACTACAGCGTTTTGTCATCATGACACACATAAACGTTCAAATCGACGTCACATTTTTCTAAACTTAGTGTCATCTAAATAACATTTTCTGGTGTTTGCATGAACGTAGAAAAAATATTGCATGCGACTCGTAAAAAAGTGCCTATTGCATTCGACGTGTTGTCCTACTCGGCCTGAAGGCCTCGTTGGACAATTTCACGTCGTGTGCAATAAACACTTACTTTTGCCCTTGTTGCATAAATAACTATTCTAATATATACAGTAAAAAAGAAAAAAGAAAATTTTTAATTATTTTAAAAGCGCTAATAATTTCTGAATAAAACAATATAGCACTTTTATATCATGAAATTAAATCATTCCCAAAATTTATAAAGACGCTTATGAATCAACTCTGTAATATATAGTACCTGCAATGTTTCCCTAGCTACCTACTTTAAAATCGTCCTACCTGTTTTCATAGACTATGTTTGGTTTAGCTTAATTAAGGGATGGTATGTTCAAAAGTAGTCATACGTCAATATTTAAAAACTTTATTCCATAATCTACAAGTTACTTAGGACTTTTTAGCTTGCACAGCAGTACGTGTAATCTATCTACACTGCAAACACTTTTATTGATTTTAACAAGCATTATAATTTTACCATACCCTTAACTTTTCATATCCTTCGCTGAGAAATGTGCTCGTTTGTTTCACAATTTATTTCCAGGGTCACATTTGCGGATTCAGATAGAAGGCAGTAGGGATGATAAAAGATTTTTTTCACGTGTCTTTGGGGAAGTAACAGAATAACCCCAAGAATATTACTTTATCTTTGTTTTCCCCGTAAGAAGGGATGAAGAGGGCGTCAAGTTAATTTTTATCGCTCTCACCAACACCCCGAGTTTGTCGCTTCATCGATTTCTTTAAAGCAGACAACTTTCTTTTGTATTGCTTCATTCACGCATTCCACCCCACCGGAATCTGAATAGAACATTGTTCACTCTAGTAATGCAACATCAAAACGGAGTATTCGTATGTTTTGTAAGATATTAAATTTAAAATTTGTTGCTCAATGTGCAAAGTAAAAATCAGATCGTTTTGAACTTATTTTATGCAGATACCAGCGTTTCTTTAACGTTACAGTAGCATTTGCGACCTAATTTTTAAACTAATTTATTGATATTTGGCTACCCTGATCCTCTGCATTGACTAATCTATGCCTCTCTTATTGCTGTCTGTCTTACGTCCATCATATCGAACACTTTTGCGGCTTTGAGAAATTTCCATTTGTGTCGAACACACTGGAAATGTGGGAGGATAGCTTACTTTGTTACAGATTTACTTGTCTCTTATAGTTTCATGTAAAACAGAAAAAACAATTAAATTAAAAATTACAGTATAAATGGTAGCTGTTTGAAGATAAATCTGAGCTAGTGTCAGTGTCTATTTTCAATTTTACACCTTCTTTCGAAAAACCTTGATTGCAAGACAATTGAGATATTAATAATTCTTTTTAATTAAGTAGAATACATTTTATTTTGCATTTCTATCAGTAAATTAAAGAATGATAAGTAATATATTCTTTTGATATGCTCTTGCGTACAATTGAATTTTATCACGCTTCTTAAAAAAGGTATGTTCTTCACTCTGTGCATACTGATGGGTTGCTATACTCGTCAAGAATTCAGACGACTTACGTCACACGAACAAATGAATAATTCATTATATTTTCATCAAAATATTCAAGAAACTGTAACTAAGAGCAATAAAACTATATATTACACTAAAAGTTTGCATTATATATTGCACTAAATTTCAAAAAAAATATTGTTTTTAACGCGGCCAAATATCGAAAATTACGTTGACAATAAAAACAAATGTGGAACGTCAGCCGTGACGTAAGACGTCTGAATTCTTGACGCGAGTTTATTAAATTTTGTTGATATATTAAACCGATTAAAATAAGAAGAAAATCATAGCATAGGTGCCAAAATCTAATATTTATCAGAAATATAATGGATATATCCATATCTATCCATTTTTATTTGCTATCAAGTTTTAGTAAATCCCAAATATGATAAAAACAATTCTACTGCCATTTTCCTAATTTTAATTGTATAACATAGAATTACGTTGAGTAGTACATTAAGGTAAGAATAACGACTCTTTAATGAAAGCTTATAATATAACTTTATTTTAATAAGTTGTAGTAAAATTATACAATTGAATATGAAATTTTTTTAAAATGAAATGACTTAATATTTTCACAAGAGTTAAGACTTTTATAGAAAAAAAAAAACATATGTTGGAGATGAATACAGTTTAAATTTATTTTGTGTACATTTTTATTGCGCCTCTATTGTAATCTATTAACTACTTACAGCTGTATAAGAACTGGAAGGTTAAATAATTGTTTTTTATAGTACGCCATGATCATACATGTTTTTTACACTTGGCATATACAGGGTGTTTCTAAACTATGGTGCCAAATGAATATGACAGATAGAAAATGTCATTTTGAGCAAAACATTTCATGTAAACATAGGTCCGAAAATGTATAATAAAAAAGTTACAGGGTGATAAAGGTACAGTTTGAGAAACAATTTTTCGCAATAACTTGTACAAAAGTTAGGCAATTTAAATGAATCTTGGTGCAGTTTCTTAGACACTAAAATGCAACAATTTCGTGCAAAAACAATTTATTCTCATCGCCCAGGAGCGAAGAGCCGGGGTATCACATAGGATTTTATTATGAAAAAAAAATGTCCTTTGCATTTTTGGAAAATTGATCAAATTTTCTGAAAAATAAACTAATATGTCACAAAAAAGGTACTCTTGTTCAATGTCGCCAACATGAACCGTTCTCTTTAAAATTTGCAAAATTTATTGTCGTGCACCCGACAAGATAGAGGTAGCAATGGAAGTTTGTCATCATAGTAGCCATGAAATTTAAAATAACCTTTCAGTTTTCCTGGCAAAAGTTAATTGTAAGTTTTGATAGCATAAAATTTAGCTGGCGTTACTCATTAAAAGTTGTTATGGCAGAACAATACACCTTTGGAGAACTTGCAGATATGCATTTAATTTACGGAAAATGTGGCTGTAATACAAGAATGGCAAGTAGATTATATGAACAAACCTATCCAAATAGGAGAATACCTTCTCGAAAATTGTTTATGTCCATCGACCGGCGCCTTAGAGAAATAGGTACTTTTAAAAACAGTCATTATGACACTGGCCGTCCCAGAACGATCCGAACTCCAGGGGCTGAAGAGCGTGTTCTCCAACGTTTTGAAGAAAATGATACTTTAAGCACCAGAAGAATTGCTTTCGCCAAAAATATGCCACATTCCTTGGTATGGAGGATTGCTAGGGAACAACAACTGCATCCATATCATATGACTAAAGTATAAGAATTGCTTGCTGAAGATTTGCCAAAACGACTACAATTTTGCAACTGGATATCAGAAAAGGTTCGTGTTGATGCGATGTTCGCCAAACGTATTTTGTTTACTGATGAGTGTTATTTCACGAAAATGGCATTTTCAATTTAAGAAATAATCATCACTGGAATGATGAAAATCCAAATGCAACAGTTGTGCGACATTAACAATACAAAATTAAAATCAATTTATGGGCGGGAATAATTGGCAATAAACTTTTGGGTCCAATTGAACTTCTTCTAAATGTGAATGGGGAAAATTACTTACATTTTTTGAACAACGACTTTGTTGAAGTTTTGGAAGACCTTGATTTGGAAACCAGAAGAAATATGTGGCTAATGCAAGACTCCTCACTACTCTCGACAAGTAAGGCGACATTTAAATAATATTTTTGCAAATAGATGGATTGGTCGTGAATGGGATGCTCCTCAGCCATGGCCACCAAGAAGCCCAGATCTAACTAAGATTTTTGTTTGGGGATACGCAAAATCTAAAGTGTATGAAATTCCAATAGGAGACGAGGATCATTTAAGGCAAAGAATAACGGACACTTTCAATGAAATAAAGACGAATGAAGAAGTTTTGAATAAGTTCCCTTTCATTTCTTAAAAGAGTTAGAGCATGTATTAGAGCTAACGGTGATCACTTTCAACATATGCTTAAATAACTTTTTTTCTAGTAAGTAGTTTTGTTATGTTGTAATTTAAAAATAAATGTTATTTGTTATATTATATTTACATACCATATCGATACCTTGTTACCACATAAAGCATAGCCTTCTTGATTACAGCATTCTTGTTGTCGGGTGCACGACAATAAATTTTGCAAATTTTAAAGAGAACGGTTCATGTTGGCGACATTGAACAAGAGTACCTTTTTTGTGACATATTAGTTTATTTTTCAGAAAATTTGATCAATTTTCCGAAATTGCAAAGGACATTTTTTTTTTCATAATAAAATCCTATGTGCTACCCCGGCTCTCCGCTCCTGGGCGATGGGAATAAATTGTCATTTAAATTGCCTAACTTTTGTAGAAGTTATTGCGAAAAATTGTTTCTCAAACTGTACCTTTATCACCCTGTAACTTTTTTATTATGCATTTTCGGACCTATGTTTACATGAAACTTTTCTGCTCAAAATGACATTTTCTATCTGTCATATTCATTTGGCACCATAGTTTAGACACACCCTGTATAATGGGTAACATCCCATTTTTTTCGTTTTGTGTTACCGGAAATAAGATTGTCAAGCTCATCGCGTTGTATGAGAATGAAAAATGTTGGCTGAGCTTTTTTACATAAAGAATTCCACAAAAGCAAAGTTGATTTGAATAAGTGAAATCGCTTAAAAGTATTGTTTGGATGCGATACACCTGTCGCATATAGGAACATGATTTTAATTAAAACAATATCTAATAAAACTACAAACATTATAAAGTTTTAATAAATGAAATATTTTACTGGCAAGTCATAAATAACCCAAATAGCACAAAACAGTGTCCCAATATTAGTCAAATCGTGGCTTTAATAAATATTGTGCCTCCATATGTAAATAATTTACAATATAGTTGAAAAAATTTAAAAAACTAGATTTTTTTTACCTCTTCTTAATAGAGGCTGTAACTTTTTAGGGGAGGCTGGGATGGAAAAATTTTAATCAAACATCGAACCATTTTCGGAACAGCTTGATATTGTATAATTAATTTTTTCACAATGTAAACAAATAATTACACAATTTAACACAAAAGAACACAACACTGTGTTTATCGTCCAGGCGGCATTGTTATATTTTTATACATTTCTTTGCATGTAGCAGTGTGTTAAAGGTTTAACACAATCCAGTGTGTTAATATAACAAATATTATATGTAACTTTTACATATCCCAGTGTTATTTGTTTCATAAAGGTGTAGCCTACTTTATTATAACAGGTATTCATATGGAAGCCCATATGAATACCTTTTTAGTTTGTTAATTATGTTGCTGTTTGCCTCCGAAGTAATTTTTAATAAATATAATTTGTGTAATAGCCTGGAATGCTAAAAAAAAAACGACAAACTAAATGTATTACAAAAATTATAATTTAAAAAGCAAACAGACATAATAATAATAATAATATCTCTACCCTCATTCTAATCACAGGATTAGCTCAGAAGTCGGAGACTTGTGCGGGAGAGGGGCGGCATATTATTATTAAGCAGGCCGCATTTGCGCCCAGGAACGACTTACGTTGGTAGGCCCTAACCACTATTCAGTGCAGGAATGAGGAAAACCTGGAAAACCTCATTAATTAGGGGTGGTCAAATATCAACCGGCATCAATCTCTCACATTGACCCAAGCTAACATTATTCCACCCTACCATACCCACAGAGAGGGAGTCAATCCTCTCCACGAATATAGCTTATATACGGTCTACCGGCAGCTGGGCTCGAACCAACTCCGTCTAGTCACCTCGATTCAAGTACGCCTTAAACCGCGCGACCACTGACCGATCCAAACCATAATTCCAAAACATAATTAACAAAGTAAAAAGATAAGGGAGCTTCCGTATCAATAAATAGTAATAGTATTTTCAGAAGTATTTACTTTTTATGATTTTATTAAAAATGTATAATTCAGTTCAAATAAACAAAAACCAAGTTTTCTTACAAAATATTTAACACAGTTAGTATAGTAGTACATATTCTAATAAGGAACTTATAAGGTTCTAATAAATCATAAACAATGAAACAACAAAGATATACTCGCGTCAAGAATTCAGACGTCTTACGTCACGGCTGACGTTACACATTTGTTTTTATTGTCAACGTAATTTTGGATATTTGGTAGCGTTAAAAACAATCATTCTTTGCAATTTAGTGCAATATATAATGCAAACTTTTAGTGTAGTATATAGTTTTATTACTATCAGTTGCAGTTTCTTAAATATGTTGATGAAAATATAATGAATTATTCATTTGTTCGTATGACGTAAGTCGTCTGAATTCTTGTCGCGAGTATATATTTAGGTACTACATAATAGAAGTTTACGAAAATTAACTGGTAGTGATCTGAACATATCATTTTCTTTCTTTAAAGTTACAAGAAATCAGAATACAGAGTAATTTAAAATGTCAGAGTAAACGCCTAGTATTTTTAAGTTATAATCTTAATCTTAGTCTTTAGCTTCATCACAATTATCAGCAATATTTATTATAGTTAGTACTTCACATTTTCTTTAATCAGATCTTAATTTAAATTTAAATGTTTTTTAATTGAACACAGCTAACGAGAGGTAACTGAACAAAACAACGCTGCACGACCAACATGACGTAGTGACGTGTGTTTGAACAGCTTATATAATGCAGCTGCGCAGTTGTGCTTAACTAGTCAGGAGAAGGGATGTACAACATAAAGGTGTGTTAAGTTTACACAAGTGCAAGTATAAAGACGAGTACTTCATATGGACGAGAATTCTGATTCGACATCTTTAGCTGCTTTTGTTATAAGAGAGTCCCTTTTATTTTTCAAATCTTGGGAACCGATGGGAAGTGCAAGTTCTTGTCCAAGTCAGTGCGAGTCGCCGTACATACTACTCGCTACTTGCCAAGTACATCGCAAGTACTTGGCAAGTCCCGCGTAGTGAGTAGCCGCCTTTAGACCAAGTTTGTATGTACCTACTTAATAATTGAAACAACATTGTTACACAAGGGGCAGGAGATTTTTTAAAACAGAATTGAAACAATTTTACACATTCTCATTCGGGTAGGTACATCTAATTATGTCTTACAATAGCTGTATTAATTATTAAAGCAAATAAAATTTATATATTACAATCACAAGTTAGCACGTAATATCTTAATCTGAAAATAAACATACTTATATGTGTTTATTCTCAACCATGGCTTCGAAACAGCACCACCACATCACACACACAGAAGAAAATGGCACATGGCAAATTCGGTAATTTAGTATAATGGCTCCTTAATACTGGCACTATGAATTTTAATAATATTACACCAATAACTCTCATTACATTATAATATATTGATTCTAATATCTAATGATGGGCCATTGCTGGTTTAATCGAATAAACCTGTATGAATTATCAAGGTAAGGCCAATATTGAGCTAACCATTTACAGTTAACAACAGCTGTAATAATAAAATAAATTTATAGAGGACCTATACACTAGCCTTTGATGTTTTACATAATATTGGCACAATGACCTTAAATAATGTGATATCTGGAATAATTTTAGTGCCTTATTTTAATTTTAAACGTTATAGTTATTCAATATAGGAATATGTGTCGGGTACAGATATTTTCCCATGATATAGTTCGACGGTATGTTTTTCTAGGTTATAGGACAAGACTGCCGCGGGCGTATTAAAAGTTTTCTTTAAAATTATCTATTACTTTTGTTCGATTTTCTTATAATAAATAGGCATTTTATCTATCTGTACCTACGAGAAATGTGTTTTATCGGTAGTGAGTGGTTGTAATGAGTGAACATGTAGTTTTGCCAGTTTGTAATGAAATAATAAAAAACGAATGCAGAATACTGGAGCTAACTGGATTAACTGTTACCTGTCAGGTATTAATACTAATAAGAATGTTAATTTTTGTCGTTTATGCATTTATAAACGCTGCAAAAAGGCGACCGCTTGGTAGTTAACATTGTTGACAGGTGCAAGCTTTATCTATGGATCTTAGCCATTTCAGTCGATGCTTATTAAAGCCGTCAACTTAGGAAAAAAGGGTTTTGCTTCATTTTTTAAATATCGAGTTAAAATTCTGGAATAATTTTGTTATTGTCTTTTAGGCCTCCCTGAGCACGTGATTAAAATCGTTGTACCTAGTCATAGTTAACCCTGTAATAATAATTACATTTGTTTGATTCTATAAAATGGTGAATGCGCCGTGATGACTGATTTTAAGAATTTTAATTTTTTTTTGGTTTGAACTTTTGAAGTATTTATAGAGACAAATATCTAATGACAACTAATTTAACAAAGTTTGTTTGCGTCTCGGAATATTTACGAAAGCTTCTATCGACAAGTAACTTTTTTTTCTCTTTATAAAGTTAGCAGATCCCAAGGAATTACAGGCAAACGCAAACTAATTACCTACATACTTTAGAAACTTCTAATTGATGTGTAACCCAAGCCTCTTTAAAATACATTATTTCGGTAGTGTTTTCATCTATTTTCACTAACGACTATGATACAGTACTTACTTAAAATATTTGCATTCACTTTTTCGAGAAGTTAAAATACGTTTATAATTGCTACTGAAGTAAACTTATGAATAGGGTTGTCATCCATGCCGATTTATCGAAACTGTCACTTGGTAACGTATTAGGTATTATTTAAAAATGGATAAATGTAGTTGTTATTTAACATTCGATTATACTTACTTCTTCTAAAAAATTGGGAGTGGCGGGAAAGTCAATAGAACATTTTTTTAAAAATCAAGAAATTCGGCTTTGATAAATTAATGAAACCAACTTGAGCAAATTGGGTTGCCGAATCTTCATAACCTTCCTTCCGGATCTGTAAACCCAAGCAGCACAGACTGGTCGGGTTGACGTCAAGCCGACGTCGGTAGTCTAACCTGAAGTCGGTAGCCAACGTCCGCGCCACGGCGTACCGACCAATTTTTATACGAAAATGGTCACACAAACTCCGGTCGACTCGATGTTACCCTGTCGACTAATAAAGTCGCTCTTAGGTGTAAATATTTGTACCTACTTCCACGTCACATTAGATACGACAAATATTACCTAACATAACATTTTCTATAATTTACGTATACATTTTTCTATATAAATCAGACAAGTATTATATTTTTGTTCCGTTTATCCTAATTTTGTAGCTTATACTCATTTTAATAGATGGTATGCATCTACTCGTATACGATTCAGTATATTAATGAAATATAATGTTAAGGATATAAGTTTCGAGACCTTCAAACACTGAAATTATAAACGCATGCAATTTTATTGATTATATTGAACAAAAAAACTCTTCCAAAATGGCTTCCTATTACTTTTTTAAAAAGATGTCATCGTCGGCAATACCGATCTGTTATATACCTATGATTTAAAGTTATTATTGGTGTAAACCAACATAATTACTCCAGGCACCGGGCCATATTAAGTTTATTTATTTACTTTAATTATATACCAGTCCTCACAATTCGTATAATATACTCCCATTTCTATATACTAACTGAAGTAGTCAAAATTACTTCACCAAGTTGTACTAATTGTGTACTTTAAAAAACAAGATATAATAATGGTAAACACTTCCAGCATACTTACTGTACAGTAGGTATAAATGTACGTATCTAATTCAACTTAGTCGTATTGGAAAAGTTCATTTATACTTGTTGCATGTCGATCTACAATCTACAAGAGGTACGAGAAACATACAACTCTTACGACTAACCTAACTTTCCATTGTTTTCAGGAGTGTTCGTGCAGTTAAAATTAAGATTGTGTTAGTGCAGTTATAGTTTGTTGATACTCATTTTGGATGCAGAATTTTGTGGATATATTTTGATTATGTTTATAGATATATACCTGTGTAACATTATTAGCTGTTTTCGTACCCAGTAATTAGTACTGACTGTCAGGTGGTGTACTATAAATAAATAAATAATTTCGTATTATTAACAATAAAATGACTGATGTATTTAAAATATTTGATACATAGCGATTTTCCGGTAACTGTGACCTCGGTAACTAGTCGCTGTCAGACACAGAATTATAGTGCTCAAGCATTAGCCGGGATTCTTTAACCTGCCCTGGTTATTCTCAGGCTAGGCTCTGTGGGAACAGACTCACTATCGTTATCTCTAGGCCCGCCCATATATTGCTTTCGGCTCCTATTGTTAATATTACGACTGGTACGGTCAGAACCGTCCTCAGATAGTGGTCTCGACTTACTTGAATTATTCATTATCAGATTTATTAATACTTGACAGTTTTCATTACTTCACTAAAAATATAGGTAACATTAGGTCAAGCGCCAAAATGTTTCAAATACGTGTGGTTGGTGTATAGGTCAAAAATATGCTATAAACACCGACGTCGGCTGTACCTACCTCATCCGACATTACAATTAGTATAAAATAATTTGGAGTAGCGACGTCGGTGTGGATGACATTAACTGACGTATATCATTGGTTAGAGACAGTTAAAAACACCGACGTCGGCCTATCCGGCCTGTTTTATTATTAATTTATTGTTATTTAAAGCATGGAACAGGTCGAAATACCGACGTCGACATTGCCGACGTCGTTGTGACGTCGGAAATAGTAACGTAAGCGGTTCCTACCAAAATTACTTCAAATTCGACCATAGACGTAATGCTATACCAATTTTGTAGTCATAATTTGTATGATTTTGGTATAAAACTGGTAGTTAGTTAAATTCGGTGTAGTTTGTGCTGCTTGGGAATAGGTGTTAATGACCTTGACCTATTGTGCAAAATTTTATCAAATTGCGGCTTTTTTAACACCGCCTTTTTCAAGTTTTCTATTATCTATGGTAGGCATTTTATCTAACTCTACCTACGGAAAGTGTGTTTTATCGGTAGTGAGTGGTTGTAATGAGTGAAAATGTGGTGTTGTCAGTTCGTAACGAAATAATGAATATCGAATACAAAATACTGGAGCTATTTGGATTAACTGTTAGCTACCTATAAGGTGTTATTACTAATAAGAATGCTAATTTTTGTCGTTTCAGCATTAAGAAACGCTGTAAAAAGACGACCACATGGTAGTTGACATTGTTGACAGATGTAAGCTTTATCTATGGATCTAAGCCATCTCAGTCGATGCTTATCATAGGCACCGACTTTTTGTAGGAAAAGAGGGTTTTGCCCCATCTTTAAAATGTTGAGCTAAAATTCTGGAATATTTTTTTTATTGTCTTTTAGGCCTCCATGAGCACGTGGTTAAAATTGTTGTACTTAGTCATAGTTAACCCTGTATATCTTTTATGTATATCTATTAATGAATATATAGTACACTTTGTGGGTCAACACAAATTGTAAATTATACAAAACAAAATTCAACATTCAATTAATTTAAAGTGCTCAATTGGCTAAATCGAATAGTAAGAATTCAGCACCTAATTTTATTGATCCGGCCGTAGGTCAACAAGTTTAGATCATATTATAATCTCCTTTTCTCTCTCTTTACAATCTTGAATGAAAAATTATTATAACAAAATTTTGAATGTTCAGTTTTCTGCGATTTAGTACGTATAAGTGTGTTTAATTAACGATCTGAAGATTAAACAGTATTCGTTGAAAACTGTAGTTTTTATAATTATAAAACGCTTTGCTTTTCAAATAAAAACACCATAATGAAAACGTAACACTAGTTTTAATACTTTTTAACGAATTTTTGGGGTCACGTCTGAGAGGACAATTCAGAAGGGATCAGAAAAGTTCTTATAGTTTAATAAGACAGGGTTGTTATTTTATCATTATTCTTTCCAAGTAACGCCCATAGAATATCAAGAAGTTGCTTCTTACTTGTAGGCCTCATCGTTTTCCCGTATGTTTGTATTACTTATTTTATAACATTATAAGAAGTTTTTTTTTGTTTAGTGTTATCGTCTCCCGAAGCGTAACGGATATTGAATTTTTTTATCAGAGGGCTTTCTTGCCCTCAATTATGGTTAGCAGAATGGCTTGAAGGAATTTTTATTCTTAGTTTCATTATTATTTCTTTAATTTCTAACCCGTTTAAGGTCTCCTGAAGTACACATAACAAAAAAAGACGTGTAAATTCAAACTCATTTATAAGTGAAATTATTTTGGTAGTGGATATTCAGCCCAAGTATGTATCCCATTTTGGTCATAATAACATTTACGTTATTTCAAGATTAAATGTTAGATTTCATCACCTTAAATTTGTGTAGTACGTATCTCCCTGTAACTGTTATTTTCTACAAGTTATGTAGAATTTTAACAGTTTCTTAAATACAAGGAATTAGGTGTCGCTACAGTTTAACATAGTATGTGTTATTTGAATTGTGAAAATGAACGGTTTATTAAATTTACCTACATTTAATAAAGGTTCAATACGGCAATTTATTGAGGAACACAGCTGCTTTATGCAAGTTCCTTGAATGCCATTATGCAGATAACAAGCGTGTGTATTCCGTGCTTAAGTGATTTCTAATAGTTGTTTGTATAGTTTTTTTTAATATTGTAACCTTTAAATTGCCTTAGCGTTGAAACACGCCACGCAGACAAACAAACTTTATTGTCACTCTTGATTACGCAAGAAAGTGTGCTTCAACAAATTCACAACTGTCAGACTCTTTGACATTTTAGACATTCGCATGAACTGTGACGGCGAAATCGGTCCGCTTATAAAGGTTTTTAGAGTACTCGAAGTTTCTGTGATCTCGAGAGCTTGTCGAGGAACAAATAGAATAAGCCTGGAATATTCTGGAAAACGTCAAAATAAAGGTACTACAAAAATTATAAATTCCAACGCAAACAGGGACATAATTAACAAACTAAAAAGCTAGGTAAGCTTCCGTAACAATATTAATATGAGAATTAATTTAATTATGATAAACTAAAGCTGTTTAAACTGTTATTGATACAGCTTACGCAGTTTTTATGTGGCTCCTTATTTGCTGAGTTTGTAGAAACATCATATACCTCTTTAACAAATGTTCGCGTAACAGTATTGGTTATATGTGTAATACAGTTACTAACTGATTTTTCACAGACCTAAATTAAATTTATCACCAATACATGTCTGGTAACTACCTTGTGTTGAAAATAATAATGTTGTAAATACTAGAACCAATCCACCTATCAAAAAATAAAATTAGAAAGCAGTAATTTGACCTTTAGCTCTGCTGGAATACTTTTTGTTTCTGCGTAACTGCCAAAGATGGTCTTAATTCGTTAATGAATTGCCATATAGCTTTTACTAAATCTAAGTATTTTGTTTAGTTTTTTATCAGACAAATCAAATGGATTACTTAAACCTTTTATCCTTCTTCGTTGGATTTAAATATTACAATTTACCTTAGGTGTGTATTTATAAAACCACGAATTAAATGTCAATTTAAGAAGTCGTACATATTTAGAATTCAAATAACACATATGTTATACTATAGCGACACCTAATTCCTTGGCATTAAGAAACTCTGTTAAATTTCAATAAAACGTGTAAGAAATAACATCTTCGTTATTTCTTAACAGATATAGGGGGATACATATTATAAAAATTTAAGATAATGAAATATAATATAAACGTACATGTTATTATGACCAAAATAGGATAAATACTTGACCTGATTATAAGTGGAATTATTTTCATAGTGGATAAATCCTAACATA
Source organism: Monochamus saltuarius (assembly GCA_025584915.1). Classification (NCBI taxonomy): domain Eukaryota; kingdom Metazoa; phylum Arthropoda; class Insecta; order Coleoptera; family Cerambycidae; genus Monochamus; species Monochamus saltuarius. The sequence goes on from CM046726.1 coordinate 10,299,115, forward strand.
ATATGATAAACTCTCAATGCTACACCATTTTTATGGTTACTAAAATTTAATTCATAATCCAACAATATACCCACATCTTTGACATTATTCTTAACATGCAGCAATAAACTTGCTGAATTAAAATTCTTAGATGAAGACTTCTTAATAAAATATATGGAAATAAATCCTAATGATCCCAAGTAAAATTGAATGAAACTTTATTGAATATTATACATATATACCGGGTATCATTGAAATTGTGCAAAAAGTTCTGAGGGGTGATAGTACTCATAAAAATAGCAAAAAAGTTCATATGAGTATAAGTCTACAAATGCATAACAAGAGAGGTAGGAGACTTAAAATGGTAAATTTAAAAAACTTTTAAATAAAATAAAATACGAACATTGTCACACCTGTATAAATTTTGTCAATATAGATATACTGGCAATTTAAAAAAATAATATTTGATTCGGGGAGGGTAGTATTTGTAAGGGTTGGGTATTATTTGAATGGTCAAATCCTATGTTAATGGTTTAAGTTAAATCTTGTGTTGTGTCTCATATATGCTAGTTGATTCCCTGGCATTATACGAATTTGATTGGGGCAGTCAATAATACGTTATCGGAGATGCTTTTCACTATTAATTGGCACTGAGCAAAAGAACGCTCCCAGGTCAGGCGATCTTGGTGGCCAAGCAACAGGACCACCACTTCCTGTACAACACCTCTCAAAAACTCGAATCAAGTAATTCGTTATTTATTGCTAGCGCAAAATGAGGTGATACGCCATCGTGCATGAAATATATAATAATATAATAATAATATCTCGACCCCTCATTCTAATCACAGGGATTAGCCCAGAAGTCGGAGACTTGTGCGGGAGAGCGGGCGGCATATTATTGTTAAGCAGGCCGCATTTGCGCCCAGGAACGACTTACCCTAACCACTATTCAGTGCAGGAATGAGGCAAACCTGGAAAACCTCATTAATTAGGGGAGTATTCAAATATCAACCGGTATCAATCTCTCACATTGACCCAAGCTAACATTATTCCACCCTACCATACCCGCAGAGAGGGTGCCAATCCTCTCCACAAATATAGCTTATATACGGTCTACCGGCGCTGGGCGCGAACCAACTCCGATCTAGTCACCTCGATTTAAGTACTGACGCCTTAAACCGCGTGACCGCTGACCGACCATGATATACAATATGCCGCTGTGTTACTGGAATTTCCTCTAAAAGAATTAGTAAACATGTACCACAAAATTAAGATATCTTTCAGCGTTTCAGCTAAAATAATAATTCATAGGTTTTGTGAAGCCCTAAATATTATTGTAGTAAAGTTATGGATTTTGATACCCAATTAAATGCCGTTTAAAAAATTCTCTTCTCTATCTTAAATACCTTATATAAAAATGTCTACAGTCTACATCTTGTTTTGTTCTCTATATACCTTAATGTAGAATCGTTGTGAATAAACCTACATATTTAGTCTTCGAGACTGCTCCACTACCACGTGTTATAGAGAGATTTCCCATACTGGCATCTGTAGATATTAAAACAAATAACTTTTGAAAAAAGCTTCACCATTTCTTTTTAACTATATACATTTTATAATTGTAGTGCATTCAAATTTTTATTTTAACTCATTTCCTTGACTAGACAACAAACATAATGATCAATGCATTACAGTTTTCAAATTCTACAGAATGACGAAATTAATTGTCAATATTTACAGTTTAAATATATTTTATGTAGAAAAATACAATACTTGTTTATGGATATGTGACACTATCATAATTAAACTAAGTTTCCCGGAACCACTAAATGGATTAAAATGAAATTGAAACTAAAAATAGGCAATCAGAATAGAGGGACACTAGAAAACAGCCCTAAATCGATAAATAATAGCTAGTGGATACACGAACTTTCAATAGAATTTAGTCTTTTGTTATTGAATAATGCTGTAATAATTTGTTCTGTGGTGTCTATATACGTATTATATTTACGAAATAAATTGCGTCACCTGTTCATGTTCCTGGAATAAATAAAAAAAAATCAAAATGCGTTTCTGGACACTTATGATTTATTCAAACACATCCAAGAAATGTAATTACTGTTTCACTTACAAAATCACAATATTTGATTACCTACCATTACGTTTTGTAATTTCCTCATGCGTAAAATAAACACCTTCATTTCCTTATGTGTTGTAGAAATGTGTCTCTATTTCCTTTTCCACCTACACTGTTTCTCTTAACTGTCTACAATCTAATTCTAATTTTTCCATTTACTTATATAAGGAAATGCTTTTAATTATTTCATCTTGTAATTTTACTTCAAGTGAATTCTTAATATATCAATTTTTTCATTTACTTCAACCGTGAAAGCATACAGGATGCAACTAAAATGTTTCTGGAAACTTTATTAGCGGATACTACATCATAAATCAACAAAAAGTTCAAATGAATGTGTGTTGTTGAAGTTGATTTTTTCTTAATTACAAAAGACGACTGAAGTGATTGCATTAATGTTGGAATGCAACTTTACTTTTTGATTACATACAAATACACTTAAATGTTTTATATACGCTTTAATCTAGATAGTAGATCGTAGTCCCAATGATTAAGATAGGTAATTTACTGTTGAATTCATTTAAACTAGGTACTTCAAATTTGTCGTTATTATGGAATAGTTACTTGAGAAAAATATATTCTTGGTGCATGTTAGTATAATTCACCGCGTTTAACAAAATTGATTTGAGTTGGAAATTGCAAGACAAGCCATTGGCCTGGGTACGGCGGGGTCACGATTCGCAGTAGGTACAAAGCAAATAAACAATAAATAACTCTGTGTGTAGTTTACAACTGGTTATAAATAAATTTGTACAAGTTTACTCATATTATTTCTGACTCAGCAATAACGGTTTCATTGATTTCAACAAAACCCATTTATGTGTTTTCTATTTATGCATACTTAGTTAGCTAATAATGTTAGTGACGAATAGAGCTGTGTATGTGACAAAAGCAGATGAAAAAACGTTACGTTATTATAATTTGCTACATTTGTAATATGTCCTTCGGGTCGATCATAATGGAACAGAAGTAGTTAGAAGAACTATTCAGATATAAGTATGCAAATTAATAACGTACACAAAAATAGCTTGTGCAAAATCAGGAAAGTGTACTCAAGCATTCCGCAAAACATGTTGAAAAAATACGAAAATTTCACAATCAATATGACTAGACAACGTCTTTTTATTACTATAAACATTTGTAATTCCAAACTTCGATTAAACATGAAACAAATTGGAGAGATTTGGTTAGTTGGTTGCTATGTTTCAAAATTATAGTGTTGTTGGACTTGATCAACTGCAGGCCAATTCCTGGCCTTTAACTGAATCGTTTAAAATTTGAAAATATGTTAAATAAAAATCTAGTTTATGTATAAGTACGTTATATTCGTGGTAAATGAGCAACTTAAAAAACTGTGTCATCTCACTATAGTGCCATGGTCACTTCAAGCAGGACGGGTTTATAGTCAATTATAGTTAAAGCGTTATTAATAGTGCAAATATGGATAAAATTATGTATAATTATTTGTGATCATAGGCAGCTGTGAGTAACACAGAAACTGATTACATGTATCGATAATGAATTACGACCGCGCCCTGCCCACACCGATGGATTTCTTCGCAACTATCCTATCCTGATGACCATGGTAATCATTAATAAGAATATCGAAATAGTAAATTATTTTTTCAATTTTGCCGCGTTTTAATTATATGCTGTATGATCTTAAAAGAATCGGTACACGCACCTTCTGTGTTATGTTGCTGTCACGTATAGTTAAAATCTTCCGCTTCTGTACTCAAGTTCATTATCACTTTTACGATGAAAATATAAAGGTTATCATCTATTAATACCATTTAATCAATATTAGTAAATGATTTGAAGCCTGACTTGCTACTTGGGATACGACCCGTTTATGACGTAAAAGAGGATCTATGTTATTTTCCAGATGATGCTACTTACTACATAATGTGTGACAGTATAGTATGTAATCAATTTTGTAAAAGTCTGTTGTGTTTTTTTATCAAAACTATTCAGTTGTATTTATAAAACTCTCTATTCAGTTGATTAATATTCTTCATTGATTCAGAATAAACATCGTCTTACATAAACCCACAAAATGGCAATCTATTGGATTTAAATTAGGGCAGTGTGGCGATCACTAGTTCTCTTCCATGATGAAAAATTTAAACAAAAGCATTAAACTTCCTTTAATTAGAAATAACCGTTTATACAGAAATTAGTCAAAGTGTGTTTAATCAGTTTCGTAAATACTGTTTTAATTTTTCTTAGCAAACAAAATTACATAATTAAAAATAATAATAATAATGTGTCTTTATTAAAATTCAAACTATACATAGTTAACAAATGTTGTTAAAGAAGTGGCGATGTTCAACATAATCGTTCCTCTGCCACCTAACCACCCCCTTTAATAGATACGATACAAAGTAAAACTATAAGAAAACAGAGAAAGCACAAACTATATATAAATGAAAAGCATACATGATAAAGAAGCATAAATACATACAATATTTAATTTAAGTTTGTAACACAAGATTTGACCTATTTTTTCAGAACTGGGCAACTAGAAGCAAATTGGCAACTTTAGGGTATCATACATACAATTTAAATTTTTCTTATATTGCTGATGAAGCATATCAAGTATTATTAAGGCCAATTATATTCTTGCTATTATTAGCAACTGAGTCAGCAAGGGTTTTAAAGGAAACATTAATATCATCAACTTGCTTACTTAAATGATATATTATAGGTTATCAAGTTTGGACAATTTTGAAGAAATCGCATCCATTTTTGCATTCATTCCATCAACACTGAGTTACATACATAGTTAAAAAACATTTGTTTGTATAAAAAATGGTAAAGATGACTAGCCATATGTATAAAATCAATTGTCAGATTATATTTATAACCTCAGTAAATTATTTATAAATTGCCCCTTATTCCTATTATATTGAGAGAAACTGTTCATAGACGTACATCAAAACAAATGGTAGGGCAAACTACCCTACCTCTTCCTCCCCAGCTCCTCTACATTTTTTAAGGTGTGGTTTACAATATTACCCTTCAGGATTTAGTTAACCTAAAGGAAAATCTCTATTAAATTCCAAACTTGTGTGTGAAAAATTGACATAGTTATTACGAAAAATAAACTTTAAATGTTCAACTTCAACACCCTGTATTTTTTAAGGGAGGCATTTTTGTATACAGAGTATCCTGTTTTTAGGTTAACACCTCTAGAAATGTGAGAAGACTGTAAAATTTTCGCAAACCGTTTTTTTGCAATTAATACCCCAAAGAGAGGTTGTATTCTACTAACAGTTTTATTAATGTGACAAACCTGGCCTACTACAATTTTGGATAGGGTCGTTTTTTTCCGAAAATGGACTTTTATTATTAAAAAGATAATATTATCAGGTTATTTAGCACCTCTCAAAATAACCATACATCAAATTTTATCGACAAATGTGTATTGAGTGCTTTTTATGTGGTGCTAAACTTCGAAAAAGCAGAACTAAAAATTATAATAAGCAGCTCAAATATTGCCATGAAAATTAAAACAGATACCAGGCCTACAAAGAAAAAACACATACACTACAACTTTAACACTTAACTGCGGCCACAATAAAAATAATTAATGTACAAAGAATGTAATGAATTATAAATACTAAATTGTCGTTAAACAAAAGATCACAAAACATTATTCTAAATTAAATATTAGTATCTTTTACCACATTTTCTTCCAGTTGAACACATTTTTCCAATCGGTTTTTGACTCAATCGAACTTTCACTATTTTTAAAGATGGAATTTTAGTATAGTTTTCAAGCTGCTGTAATCAGTCAATTTAATAGATAAGCTGACAGATATATGTGTAATTGTTAAGTAAGCAGAGAAACACAAATAGCAGCTTTTACTCAATCGTACTAAAACAACCTATTAAACCCAAATTTCCTCAGATACGTCTAAACTTGAACATAATAAAATCTGTAGTCTAGATTACGCTAGTTAACAAGTATTAAGGGTGCATTTATTTTAGGAATTTAAAATACCAAATTATTCAAATTTACTAAACTTATTACCTTTTAAGGCTATATAATTTGATGCACGATAGCATTACACGCCAGCGTCTCTTTAGATTTAAATGGAATTGCTTTAAACAGCGATTTTTTTCTCTAATCAGTGAAAGGTACCTTTACTCAAATTCGTTAATATTAAAGAGAAGGCAAGCAATAAAAGCCAATATATTTAACGTGCCTTGAGTTTTGCATATAAAGCACTTTTTACATCAGTATAAAATGTTCAGGGGATACATTGGGACTTTTGTATGGAACGATTTGATTTTTTGGGACAGTGAGCAGGATGAGTTTTATTGAAGTTAATACCCTTATTTTCTTTTTATGTTCAGTATGATAAAATATTGATTAAAGAGGCTGATATAAATGAATGTTATATGTATAATGGATCTTTTTTTTCTTTAATAGAAGGTTTTGAAATAAATATTCTATTCTGCAGAATACCAACATAAATTTCAAATACAAAAAATTTTTCTAATTTTAAATAGGAAATTCTTAATGTTTTCACTTTTATCGGTTCTCAAAGTTTTCCTATTAAAGTTTAGACCACTTTAAATGCATTACGTATATAGAGGTATGTATATCTGCATTATATTACTTACGTTTTTATGATCTATTTAGAAAGAAAAAATAATCGTCCTCAGGTCATATTTTATTGTCAAATGTTATTTTTTGTGCTGTCGGAAGCTGTAACAAAGAAAGAAGAAACACTATTTTTTCGTTTTACTTCTCAGCATCTGATGATTTGAAAGGGTGTTTGTTCGAAAAATTACGTTAATAGGTAGGGTAGAGTGGGGCTAGTTGAGCAGTGGGGTAAGTGGATCAATCCATATATCTCGGTAACTAAAACAGCTAAACGAACATGCTTGCGCATACAGACACACATTATAATGTCTATTATCTCCCACCCCACTCGAAAGAAATTTGTCGTGCCAGGTAAACCCACTTTGAGTGCAACAAGTTTCGATAGGTTAAAGTAAAATTAAAAGTTTGTTTACTCTTTGGTATGGACACAAAACAAGAACGACTATTAGATTGAAGTAAGTGTTTACAGTTTGTTTAGTCCTTCTATTTTCTAGGTTTTATTCGTAAATGAAGTTCACCTTTAGGATAAAAATGTTATGTCTATGTTTGCAAAATGGCGGGTATGGGGTTACTTGAGACACGTTGCCCAACTAGTTCCTCCCAAGTAACAAAATATTATTTACTTTCATACCTATTTCAGAATGTTGCAAAGAAATTTGTATGTATGTGTGCGTATTATGTATGTGTGAAGAAAACGAATATTACTGCCTTGCTTGTGATGAATTTTATGCTGATAGTTTGCCTGGCGAGGACTGGACAACACTGCTACATTTGCCGTAAATGGACTTACACAAAATGTATACCTGACTTTGGCCAAATATATGTATTTATAAATTATTAGTGATGTTGATTAATTGATTCCAACATTTTTGTTGTTTTGCTGTTGTATTGTGCTCGTCTGGTTAATTAAAAAAAGTTCAAATGAGTTCAATTTACTAATAGAAATTATAGCTTAGTTTCAATTTTTATTTCTTTTTTGAGAAATAATGTGGTTATTGTCAGTTTTATTAAAATAAAGAAATAGTTTTCATAGCTATCAATATTATTGCAAAATTGTTAACCAATATTGTGAAGTCAGATGTCCAACGGTTCCATTGAAATACTTGTTAGTAATAGAATATGAAAAATAATATTTTTTTCAAACCTCGAAAAAAAAGTGGCACAACCATCCCCACTCTACCCCACTATTTTGTTCCCGAAACAATTTTAGCGTGAACTGAGAAATCAGTTTTCGTAATAATTTCTTTTAAAATTTTTTATTTAATTTTAAAGTTTTATTTGATTAATACGCCGTTGCCATTAACCTTTTCATGCCATAATACACTATATATGTTTTACAGGTGTGTTTTTATTTATGTAACTTACTCTATCTCTCCTATCATAAGCAAAATAAGAAAGAGAGTGGTATGAGATTTTAGCAGCGTGGCCTCTTGTCTTGCTCTTTCTTGATCTTGTCTCGTCTTGGCCTCACAAGACCAAGACATGACCTGCTCGAATTGCAAAACAAGACAATATTTAAAAAAAGAAACATTGCTACGGTAAAAGGTCCTGCAAATATAAGGAGTAATATTTAAGTGAGCATTAGCTGAAAAAAAAATATTGCAATTCTATTGTAGGTATAGTTGCGGCAAGAATTCGGACGACCTACGTTACGGCTGACGTTATGCAGTTGTTTTTATTGTCAATATAATTTTTGATAGTTTGTTGCACTAAAAACAATATTTTTTTTATAATTTGTGAACACTTGCAAGACAATACAAAACATGATCTTGCAAGATTGAGCAAGATCAAAAGTTTAAAGAAGCTCTTGTCTTGTTTTGCAAGTAAAATTCTAAGCGACTTAGGATGGTGTCCAGGGAGTGAAACCGAAGTAAAATCACGTTTAGGGTTTTATTAAAGTTCTTCATAGCGTCCCGAAATCAAATTTTCACATCGGTAAATGTTATTATTATTTTTTTAATTGCAATGTTTTGTTAATTCAAATTTACTCTAAGAAAATTATTTGTATATATTTGCTACAACGCTAATCAACGTATATATCGTCGATTTAAACATCTTGCCAAAGTGGCTATACAACAATATAATAGAAACTTGTCTGGCCTTACGCTACACAACTAAGCAGAAAACTGAAGCACCTTACTTTGTCCAAGAAGTTTCTACATTTGGGCGAACTTCTACAACAAAACTAGAGTAATTTTCTGTATGCTGTAAATTAATCTTAGTCATACGTTAACCTAAATTACTTCGGACTTCAGCAGAAACTTGAGCCTTTCTGGGTACCTTCGATATTGTGCTGGAACTTACTTATATAAAATAAATAGATGTAAGTTTAAGCCCCTAATGTATCGGTAAAGTTTAGGACGGTCCGAAGAGTACATTTATTAAATATTAATGCCATGGAAATTTTACGAAGTTACTTGTTTCCTATATTTATACTTATACAGGGTGTCTTGCAAGTCGTTACAATAATTTCAGGAGGTGATAGAATACGTGATTTTGAGTCGATTTAAATGAATATATCCATATACCAAGTGTTAAAATATTTGCGATAATTAATTTTTGAATATATTTTAATTTAACAAGCTTTTTTACAACTATTGAGGTGTAGAAGAAAAACAAACCTTTTATAACAAATATTTCTATACTTCTTTTATTAGTGCTTTCGAAGAAATTCAGTAAGAAACTCTGTTGTTTTTAGATATTTTGACTTTTCCCAATATTATCTTGTGGACTTACAAAGATCCTACAAAAATTATAGGATTAAGTAGTAAGCATTGCTTGTTTATAAGTTTGTAACAATAGTTTTGACAGATGTCATCAGTTCAGTTCAGATCAAATCAGTTTGTTTGTTGTGCGGTTAGAGGATGTTGTAATTACTATAAGTTGATTTAACACGTTCTATGGGGAAAGATGGAACGGTCGAGTTGGTCCAGTTGCTTGGCCAGATCGATCACCGGATCTCAATTGACTAGATTTTTTATTTTAAATGAACAAGTGTATGCATAATAAAGAAAGTCTATTAACTACATCATATTCGAAGAATTCGGGGAAAATAATAATAATAATAATAATAATAATAATAATAATAATAATAATAATAATAATAATAATAATAATAATAATAATAATAATAATAATAATAATAATAATAATAATAATAATAATAATAATAATAATAATAATAATAATAATAATAATAATCTGGTCTTCGGAGCTGTCGGGTAAGAACAAGGTGAGTGCCACAAATATGCTTGCAGTTCCGATCCTTCTCTACTCCTTTGGAGTAGTGAAATGGACACAAGAAGAGCTGAGGCAACTCGATGTAGGGACCCGTAAAATGATGCATCTCCATCGGAGTTTGCATCCAAGATCGTCCGTTCCGCGGCTATACTTCCCAAGAAATCGGGGAGGCCGTGGACTCTTGAGTTTGGAGTGTCTCCAGGGCAGAGTGGTTTTGGAGGAGGCCTGTAAAGTCATCAGGAGCTCGGATCCATTCTCTGCATGGTCCAAGACCATGAAGCAGCAGGGATAGGAGCGTTTGTATATAAGGCAGCGAGAAGAGCAGCCGATGAACTTGGTCTCGTGTTCGATACTGAGCGGGAAAATCCAGACTCTGTCACCGAGTCGGATCCTGCTCAGTTAAAAGCTAATTAAAGCTGCAGAAGCGCGTCATCTTCTGCAGCTACATAAGGATAAGCCAATGCATGGTCTCTTCTACCGTCATCTAGAGGGGCTTGGCTTATCTGAAAGGCTGACCTTTGCTTTTTTGAGGTCAGCGGGGCTGAACTCTGAGACTGAGGGATTCATAATGGCTTGCCAAGATGGTGTATTTAACACACTCGTCTATCGTAGTCGTGTCTTGGGTATCGAGGTTCCTGATACCAGCTGCAGGGCCTGGAGACGCTTATGCATCTCCTGTCTGCTTGTCCGGTATATGCGGCCACAGCGTATATCCAAAGACACGATTCAGCCTTACGGGTGTTGTATTATCATTTACGACACTCGTATGAGATAGACGAGACGCCAGTGCTGCCTTATGCTCCGGGGGATATAGAATCCGTAGTGGGGAATGAGAAGTGCCGAATTTATTGGAACTATTCATTCCCCACCCTCAGGCAAATCCAAGCCAATAAGCCTGATGTAGTCCTCCTCGACCACCAGCTTAGGACGATGTTTGTGATTGAGTTCTCGGCTCCCGCAGAGAACAACATCGTCCTAAAAGAGGAGGAAAAACGGAGGAAATATCGAGATCTTCTCTCCGAGCTCCGCAGGCTGTATCCAGACCACTCTGTTAAGATTGTGGTGCTAATTATAGGCGTCCTGGGTGGAATGAGACAAACGTTGCTTTCTGACTTAAAGATCATACCGGCTTGTCGAAATTCGGCAGAGATCTTAGCCGGCAGAATGCAGAAGGCAATCGTCCTTGGTTCGCTACGTCTGCTCAGAACACACGATTTACGGGCGCAATGATTACTGACTCCACGGAGTGGAGAGTGGTCATTGATTGACTCTCCAGAACATCTCCGAATGTGTCGGAGCTTCGGAAGGTGTTTACTGGAAAAAAAAAGATAATAATAATAATAATAATAATAATAATAATAATAATAATAATAATAATAATAATAATAATAATAATAATAATAATAATAATAATAATAATAATAATAATAATAATAATAATAATAATAATAATAATAATAATAATAATAATAATAATAATAATAATAATAATAATAATAATAATAATAATAATAATAATAATAATAATAATAATAATAATAATAATAATATGCTCGGGCAAGACTGTTTTAAGAAAGCATCGATTTCGTTGCATCGACTAAAATGCATATCACTTTGAACACCATTTAAATTAAATTATTTACAAACCGTTGTTTTTATTTGTTTAATAAATGATTGCGATTTTTTAAATTTAATAGTACAATCTTGATTAGAAAAAGTCAAAATATCTGTAAAACAAAGCTGTTTAGTGAATTTCCTCAAGTGCACTTTTTGCAGAATATAGAATAAAATTTTAATATTTGTACTGAAAAAATACTTTTCATCATTGGCATAGACGTTTAGAAGGTTCAAGGGTGAACAGAACCTTACACCTACGAAACTGGTTTTAGTTGAAAAAAGTTATTCACGTCGAAATATAATATTTATTATGATAACTGTATACTAAGTTTGAAAGAAAAATATTTAGATATTTGTTTAGCAGATAGAAAAAATAAAATATATATTATAAAGGCCGTGTATCTGGAAAATGGAATGAGGAAAATGTTATAAATAAGACCCCTGTATAAATATATAAATGACATAGGAAAAATAAAATTAATAGGTCTCTAAAATTATTCCACGTATTTGCTGATGCTGAAGTGTGATGTCAAATAAATAAATGTATAAATTAAAATTTTAAATTCGATTTCTACCCGTATAAATGGGCGGCATATTTCCATGTTAATTATTGACTTGATTTTTTAAAATTTAAATTATTTGTAATCATGTATTTATATAAAAAATGTTTTTATATATAAGTGTCTATATGTCAGCTAAACAAATAATAATAATAAATGAATAAATAAGTTGGTTAAAAGTTAGGTTAAAAGTTTTCCTTCTGTCGATGTTTTTCTTCCTGTCAATCAACAATATTGATAGCCGGCTTGCCGGCAATTAGTTACATTACGATTCGATTTTCTAATCCAATACAAAAGAATTGTATTTATAGATCCTGAAGTCTTGCCAATGTAACCGTCATTGATAATCTCACAGGTCTCCATTCAGTTACTTTGTTTCTCTATGCCAAAGCAATGGAAACGCGGGAACTTTCCTTATTTGATGTCATCTATAGAGGTCTCTATAGACAAGCCAGTCAGTAATATTTATTTGAAATAAAATAATATATGTGTTTATACTAAATGCTTAGAATTATATAATATTAAAGGCTATAGCTTAAGACATAATAATGGAAAAACAAATCAAAACTACTCTTATTTTGTTATACCTATTGATGATCTAAATGTAGTTGTAAATCTTAAATTAGACTGTAGAGAACATGTAACAATCACTGCCCTGTATCGACCTCCTTCTAAGAATGTGAAAACTTTTATTATTAATTTACAAAGCCACTTGCAAACTAATCAAAATGGTTTATCTGATTATAGTATTTTTATTGAATAAAAATATTGATATTCTTGAACATAACAATTACTGCACACAATATTTAAGTACTTTAAATGAATTCGGATTTATTTCGGCGATTAATAATTATACAAGAAAATAAAAAGTCTTGTCTTGATCACATCTTTATTAAATCAAAATTAAACATCTACCTGTTAATGCCTGTAATAATACAAACAAATACTACTGATGATTTTACGACAGTATTATAAATTGTAATGGATTCTTCTGAACAAACTATAAAACACTTATGTTAAGAAAGTTAATAATAATAAATTATTAGACACAATTCGTAACGTCTCTTGGGCACATGCTGATACCGTAATAAACAAATTTATTAATATTTTATCTAAAGTGATTGCGGATTCTACGATAACAGTGAAAATATACAAAACTATCACCCCGAATCACCATTGAATTAGTAAAATCTGTTCATAAAAAGAATACCATGTTTAGTTGCTGCTACTTTATCATCTTATGTCATAGAAATAAATCGGTTAATCATGTATTTAATATTTTGACTATACATTTGTTACCATTTGCAAATAAATATATCACCAACAAGCACCACCTTTTCAATGTAGTACAAATTAACTTTTGTTAGATGAGTTTGTCACAATCTATCTAAGAAAACCTAATTTGTTATTTCGGAGGATATGTATATCTATTTATTCCTTGAAGTCAAAAAACGAGGACAAGTTTTTTTCCTCAACGATGATTGATGGAGTAAATAGTATACAACAGTGCTATAATCCTAAAAGGATGCGGAGTCGTAAAAGTAAGAATGTTATTATGTTTTGTAGATATAAATCAGACAATTTATTTGGCAAGCACTCTGCACGACCTTTCTCTTTTGAATTCACTATATGGGGAAATAAAATAATCATTGTGTCAGAACGCCGTGAACAAAATTTGGATCTTTTAAATTAAAGAATGGATGCTACTTTGTAGAACTTTTTTGTGTTCATGATGAAACTTTCGAATTAAGTATGAATATTTTATCTGTTTCAGTTGGTAATATGTTGTGATTTTAACATTCATTTTGAAGATAAAAATAATCCAAAAACTGATTTTTTTAAATATGTTAAATATGTACAATCTTATTATTACAGTAAATTCATCTACAAGAATAACAAAATAGTCTTCATCAACAATAATATAATAGTATAAAGTGACACTCTTTTTAATTTGTCTAATATAGATAATGGAATTTCAGACCACAATGCAAAAATATTAGCCATATTAAATTCAAATAAATAATAATAATATTAATATTATGAAGTGCTGAAAGGGCGAAGTTCGGTTATACACTCCAAGAATAGAAACTCGCTCTTCTACTTAACCCTAAATATATAGTACTAGTATTTCATACATTAGACACCTACTACATTTAATAATAGTATATGAAGAATTGTTACATATAATATAAAAAAACTATGAAAAACATTCCTAAATAAAAACTTTAATTTCATGTAGTAAACCAGTTGCTTGTGCAAAAATAAAGCGATTATTTAATAGCATAAGTAACACGTAATACATTATACTTAATTATAAAATATGATATTAATAAACTGAACAAAAACCAGAAATATCCACAATAGAATAAAAATAACAATAATAATAAGTACTAATAATAATAATAACGCTGTATATGGATTCAGGTAAACAGACAATTGCTTATGAAAATTGATCATTAAGCAACATTTTTTTCAGTTTATATTTAAAACTATTAATGTTCAGATTTTTAAATTTTGCGGGCACCTTGTAGTATTTAGAAATTAAATATGAAAAGGATCTTCGGTATAAAGAGGTAGAATGTCTAAGAACGGTTAAAATATTTCTAAATCTAATATTTAGTCTGCGAGCCTTACCTCGGAATTGAATGCAATTAAATGAATATTTAGGAGTCTTTGTGGTAATGATTTTATGATATAAGCAACAACTATGCAGAATTCGACGCTTTTCCATTGTGAGCCAATTTAGTTATTTAATTTTATGTGAAACTGACTGAAATTCTCTTATGCTATTATAAACCTTGCACACGCATTTTGTACAGTCTGAATACGTTTCTTATAAATATCTGTTAAACTGCCATGGAAAACTACATCAGCATAATTAAAATGACTTAGTATAAGCGAATTACACAATAATATTTTAGTTTTTTTGTTTAATAAATCTCATCAGTTGCCCAAAAATATTTATATTAATTAAAGAAATTTCAATGCAACAAGTCCACGTTTCTAAATTTGATTAAAAATACAGATTGGCAATCAATATATGGGGATAATGTATTTGAAACGTTTTATGCCCTTTTCGATAGTTATTTTAATGAGCATAGCAAAGACAGTAGAATAGTGACAAATATGCGCAAGTCGTCTGAATTATTGCTGCAATTATATTTCATATACCACTGACGAATGTATTTGGTTGTTTGCTATAGGTCTTCCAGGTTCAATGCTCGTCGGAGTATTATTACGCAGAGTAGCTGTTTCCTGAAATTATGCTTTTGCTATGGAGTAGTAAAATATATTTCCAATTTGTAATTTTTTACCTAGGTATATTGTGTTTTTGGGCAACTAAAAATGCGGCACCGCATTGAACGTGTTGTATTTTTTAAACATACCATCATACCAGAAGACGAGAACATAGACAACCCAAACCCAAACTCTATCCTTACCTAGCGCTCGCATCTCCCAAACCGTAACAGGCTCGGGAAGAAGAGCATCCTATGGCTACAAGCCACTCACAAAAACCCACTCCCAACAAAGACCACCCCCGGGGGTTTAGGACGGCCGGCGAAGAAAGAACCTAGAAGACACGAAGAGCGCCAGAAGAGCCCCCCTGCCGGCGGGGGTCAGGAGGAGGTTCCTCGAGCCGACAGCATCGGCCGCAACAGCGGTCGAGGCTGACCGGAGAAGGGAACCCACCTCTACGAGGCCGCCCAGGTCTACAGAGATGGTGAAGGATAAAGAGCGATAATACCGCTCGATCCTAATCCATACAAGGCCACCGTTCGCCAATAAAATAACGGCGCGTAACCATCATACCACTTCAATTTCAACTACAGTACCTACAACGCACAAGATTGTGTAAACAAACCGATCATTACTGGCGCATGTATTGGAATGTGTTTACCATAAGTATCTGCAAAAATACATAATAATGGTAATTTTTAGAAAATTTACAGAACTTTATACGATTTGATATTAAAATTACAAAGTGAAATAGAACTATCACTAATATATTCTGTGAATAAAAGGACTGTTGCACAACAAATTGTATTACATAGATGTACAAATAAGCGACTCTTTTTTTTTTCAGTGTGATGTTATCTTGTTTTGAGTTATGACGTCATATGTATTTTTTTTAATAAAACGGTTTTTTTATACCGATATTCAGTAAGGTAAACATGTAATGCTCAGGAGGATATACAATTTTTTGTTATTGTAGATGTTATTATTTCGGTATTTGCAATAGTCGCATAAATACTATTATTTACCATTTCCAGCTTTAGAATTTTAATATCTAAATGTATTTATTAAAAATATGAATTCGCGCGACATGCTTTGTTTCCCTCTCCTAATGAAATTTGCAACAATTCTCGAGGAATTCCTTTGTTTGCGCCGCAGAATAAATGTAAATTTTCAGCGACATCAGCTCTTAAATGAAAATCCTATTTCAGCTATGGTTGATACGAGTAAGAGGCAATCCATGTAACAAGAGTGGCAACAAGCTTTCTGAGGACACTTGGATATTTCTCTTTGTTATTTCCGCCACAGATTTGGAACCGATAAAATAGATTTAATTTAAATTCTCTGCTTACACCTGAAATGGTACAGTTGGTAAGTGCTGACAATCGTTTGACAAAAGTGTGTTCAAGAGGAAACAACTTTATGCTTATATAAGATAATTAAAATTGGGCTGAAATCAATTTTATTTATATTTTTAGAATTTACAGAAAGAACATGCTACTAACATACTAAAATGAACAAACAAAGAATAAAAATATTAGTTATTTTTTCTTTATAAAAATCCAAATTAATTATGCAACCACAATTCAATGTCAGAAATACAATTTTAATGGATCGAATTAGTGGGACGTCACAAATTAGGCAACCAGCGCCACAAGTGTCATAAGAAAATTGGTACAAAAACTTACCTATAAAATTCGACCTTAAGGGAAGTTTACTTAAGAGTCAAAATAAAATCTAAATAACAGCCACTATTTCCTTTTCTTATTCGATTACCATACTTATTTAAGAAATATCATCTCTGGGACTTGATAATTGAAAACCTGGGATCTAATGACGTAATTTTCACTTGACATACAGATAATGTGATTATTATGAAATATTTTCTCCAGATATAAAGAGAAATAATTCCATAGGATTCAGTCGGAATAATTGGTGCTTCCTCCGGATACACTGTCATTCATTGTTCGAAGGCGCGTAATCATTTGTAATTTGTAATAAATCAAATTAATTTATCATTAAATTTAAATATTATAAACAATTTGGAAGCTGCCTAAACGATTTTTATTATATATTTTTAGGTATTAACAATATTGTGTGAAACTAACTACTCTGTGAACTAAAGCCCCGATCAGCGTTGAACTACACCCACAATAATATCTACCAATATATTCTTTATTATTAGCTTTTGTAACAATTTTTACTGTATTAGAAAGGTATTTTAAGCTAATATAAATCAAATCTCCTACAATTCCTATCAATGAAGTCATATGTATGCTCTCACTTACTTTTGATACTGTGGGAACTCATCTATTGTGGTTTATAAATTTATTTACCAATACACGTATAATCACATAAACCTATATTTTTTATCAATTCTTCCTGAACATCTGCTATTCTATTTTTAACAATAATATAAATCGTCTTTAATTATATTTATATCTCGTTTTCAGTCAGATAATTTGACCCTTAAGTATAGCTTCCATAAGAATGATTATAATAACAGTTGGTTGGAATGACTAATGCGGTATATTGTAATTTTTATGCAAAGCCAAGAATATTATTCGAAAAGCAGAATTTATTTCAAATGTATGAGATTTACACCATTTTATTTTCTCTGGAAATATATGGAAATAAATTCAACTTTAGCTTTGAAAAATTGATAATCGAAGAATATATTCTTTAATTGAATAATATTAATATACTACATATACTGGACGTTAACTATTTAAAAATATGTTAAATTCTCTTACTCATGAATAAAGTTGATGCCGTTAAGAACAACTCGCAAAAAAGTATCTCGGCCAATATTCTCTGGTGACCCTCTTAAAGTCCGTCAGTTTCCGACGTGAATATAAAATCGATCTAAGGGCACTCCCGAAGGGCAAGATTCACTATCTATCGTAATATCTAGTTAAATATGCCTTCATAAAAACAGGATTGGGTCGCATATGGGGTGAATTTTAAGTTGATCAGAATAGGCAACTGTTTTATATGTACATACAACTTTTTA
The DNA here is from genome assembly GCA_025584915.1 of Monochamus saltuarius. Taxonomy (NCBI): domain Eukaryota; kingdom Metazoa; phylum Arthropoda; class Insecta; order Coleoptera; family Cerambycidae; genus Monochamus; species Monochamus saltuarius. Next base: position 10,317,510 of record CM046726.1, read on the forward strand.
ACAGTTAATACGTTAAATGTTTGTTTAAAAATTAAAGGTCATGCTCTGAAAAGAACTCAGACATTGTGTTCAAAATTGTCATCATTCACTTCAACACACCATGTAACCACTATCATTAACAGTTTTCTCCATATTTCTTCTTCTCAGTCAATCATTTTCAATCGTGTGCTTACTGGTGTTTGAAACACTAAAAACACAAAAAAAAGACAAGAGTTAGTCCAGTGCCTTCGGTGATCACAGAATGGGCTTCAGTTGCAATAAATCCACATCGAAAAAGAATTGTTTATAAACTTACGCAGTTTTTGGCTAGGCAGGTATTCTATCTTGTAAAAACCACATGTCCTGCTAGATGTTTATTGGCACCTCTTCTAATAGCGTAAAAAGGTAATTTTGCAGATATAAAGCGACCGTTAAATGATTTGGTAAAATGGTGGTCCAATAAGCCAATTCCTGCCTAAATTTTCACGGAAAATATTTACTGGAAATTAGTTCTCTGGATTGAGGATTTCCTCGACCTAAACATAGACATTTTGGTAATTGATGATTCCATTTCAGGTAAACGTTGTCTCATTCATAGATAACGTTTTGTGGGGGTGACCCTCGAATTGTAGTGTTTGGACACGTCGCACGTGAAAGAGTTAGGTACAAATGATTTTCATACAATGTCCTCCACATTTTAGTTTGTTCGCACGGCTGATTTCCCCACTATTTATTCTTCCACGGCAATTATTAAACTTTTCTCTTCATTTACCATATTTGTTATTGGTTTTTCTCCTGCATGCCCTTCACAATCTTCAAATTAATTTCCGTAGTGCTTAGAAAAAGGTTAGTAAAACTTGAAGTTGAAAACTAATTGGGGTAACGTTCTTTATACTGGGTGTTTATTAAAGAATAGGTCATACTTTAAGACTAGCTTCCTTGGATGAAAATCAGGCGATTTAAATCAACTTACTTTAGTACCATCTTGCTTTCTTAAAAGGTTATAGGCCCGAGAAAGTAATTTTTATGTTTCATTTATTTCTTGGGTAATCGTATTCAAATTTTGTACAAAAAAGTTTTTTTGTATGACACACGAATATCTGATTGATTTTTTTGTTAAATCTATAGGGTGTTCTGAGAGTCCGTGCTACTCATAGAAATCATAAAATATATAGAACGCCAGAAGCCTTTACATTAGGCACTCAAGAATAGTCAGACTATGGAGGGACTTAGAAATCAGCCATCTAGGGAAAACTTAATGTAAGCAGTTGGTTACACTGCATTTTAAGCCTAGCCTGAATTAAAAACGGAAGGACCATAGAAATCACAAATTGGACGTAAAATTTTCATATTTTGAAATTGCCGCCTATTAGTGTGAAGCTGCCTCGTTAGTGTAACCAAGTCATGAAAGCTAAGTTACTGCAATATTGCCAGACTCGCGTTTTCTCCATAGGTTGACTATTTTCGATACTTCTTTTGGCGTTCTATATATTTTATGATTTCTATGGTGCTACTGTATTTTTTTTCTTTCAAATTTTTTTTAGAGAGGGAAATATTTGGAAAATAATAATAGTATAAATTAATAAGTACTTAAAAAAAAATCTTTGTCTATCCTTGGTGTTAAAGTATCATTTGATCTATCTTTGCGGTTAAAGTACTTTATCTACGATTTCTAGTAGATTAGCTATAGAAAAAAATATATAATCAACATAAAAATCATCCAGTATATTTGTTACATTTTAAAGTTGCAATGGCTGTACTGTTATACTGTTAATTGATATCGCTACTTTAGAGGTCGGTAGAAGTAATAACTTAGTTTGCAAGTTTTGCTAGTGAAACATGTAAGCGAATTGCTACCAACTGCTTCAGTAGAACACATACAACTTTCCTGTACAACAAAACTAGGTATTAGTGGGCACATTATCGAATAATTTCCTACTGCAAATACATGTAGTTCACTCTCGAAACTGTTTTTCTATAACAAGGTCTAAGCATGTATTGAAAACTTTCTACGTGCAGGTACTACAGTTTCAACAAGAAATTCATTTTATTTGATATATTATTTTGTCGCAGTTTAATTGAACCCTTCATCGAGAAAACATATTTATTTACTTAAATCTCTTTTCACCGGTCCCGTATTTGTACCGTTTGTTTGAAAGTCGTACTTTTCTTTTTTCATTTGAAAGGAAATATCTCCTCTCTATAGACATATTTATCTACGTTTGTGTCAAAAGTGACAGTTTTTTTATATTATTTTTAGTATAAAAATTTTGTTTTTATACAAACCTTAGCACCAAAAATTTGTTTTGCGTACAGAGCGACACCCAGAAACTGATGGTTGGTTGACATTACAATAAAATACTATACACTATAGTAATACTCTAGCTGTATGTAAAGCTGTACTGCTCATTACTATTCTTTCTGAGCGTCAAAAATTAAATTAGTATCTAGGTATTCTTTAATTTTCTACATCGTACGCATAAAATATTTATGATGGTTAATATAACTAACCAAAAGTACGTAGACTAATACGTATTTGTAAAAATTTAGCCTTAACAATTCGTATATATGCACAGCGCTTGCCATTTTGGCAATATAAATACTAACACTACCTAAGTTGGACTTTCTAGTATACAGTAGTGTTTAATATTTTTGGTAACTTTAACAGGGTTTAAAATTACATCGACATTTCACAATTTTGGGCCAAAAATACGGCCACCTTAAATATTTCTTTGTAAAACCATTTACAAGTACAAAAATTAGAAAAAATCATTTCCATAAGCTTAACTTTTATTGTTCACCGCCAGTACGAACGTTGGTGGTACAGTTTATTTCAGTGACGATCAGTTTAATAGTATCTGTACCTATTTGTTTTTAAATAATTGAAAATGTGCTTAATTTGGAAGTAAAATAACAATTTGCAATGTTTTAAATATCGTTATTTAATAATATATTAACATGCTGTATATCTACATTTTGGTAAAACAGCATCCAGACTACTATAGATATTACAGCAGCTACTTCTACATTTGCCTTTCACAAGATTTCGGTTACGCTGTTTTAAGCCCTTCGTCTCGTGCCCTCGAATGCAGTATCGATCAGTTTGGAAGAGTCTACAGCAGCCAGACACAGCCCCGCAGCGACTCAATTTTTCACCAAGAGAATATGTCTTACGTTTTGCCAAATTTACAGGATTGTTACTGATTAGACTAATGTTACTTTTCTTGTTAATTTTAATTTAATAACCGTGCTAAAATCCGAGATTTAAATAAGAAAATAATATTTTTATTTGACCAAACACGCACTTAGTATTACAGCTCGTTTTACATTTATAATAATAATAAATTATTTATTTTCTTCACTGATATGTACATACATATACAGGAACAGTCATGAAAATTACTTAAAATTAAAGTAAAAACTCATTAAAAGTGTAAAAACAGTTATCGGTTAAAAATAGTTTTAGTTTAAATTTAAAACTTGGATTCCTCTTATTTCGTCTGGTAAGTTCTCAAAAACCTTCAATCCCAAGCCATCAGGAGAATTAGATATTTTGTAGGTACTGTTAATTAGGTATAAGAAATTTATCTTTTTGTCGAGTATTTATTCCGTGAATATTTCTTTTTGTTAGAAACTTAGCATGATTTAAATATACATACGTACATAACTCAAATATAAAAATTCCTGTAAGTCTTAACACTCCATATTATTTAAATAATGCTCGGTAAGTATGGTACCTCGGGACACCCGCTATACATCGCAATATCTTTCTTTGAATAGTAAATACATCCGACGACAGAACAGAATTGCCCTAGAAACACAGCCTCACTCGGCAGACCACCTGAGCATAATAAAGTTTTATTAATTGATCTTTCAAATGAACTGACTTTAGGCTTTTAAATAAGTAGCACAAAGAACTCAATTTTGATGTTAATGCAATACAATGTTCTTTCCGGTTTAAACACTCATCTAATTTAAAACCCAAAAAAGTTATTCTATTTTCGCTGTCTGGCAAGGATGTGTCATGAACTCTAATATTAATTTTAGAGTACTGTTTCGGATAATTGTGAAATCTAATAGATTGATAGGATTAAAATACAAAGAATGAGCGCCAAAACAATTACCTATTAGCTGCAGGCAGACGGTTTTATATGATGTTAAAATGTCTGATATTTCTTTCTTTCATAAACTCAGGGATCAGTTTTAGGACCGATGTTGTTTTTGATATATGCTGCTGATATATATTTTTATTAAATACTGAAATACAATATTATGCTGATTATACTCAGTTATCTTATTCATTTAAGCCAGAAAGAATACAAGCTGCATGTGATTACATAAATACGGGTTTAAATACTATAGCAAAATATTCACAAAATAACAATTTAAAATTAAATTTAGATAAATGGACGGTCATTTGCTTCGGTTCTACGACTATCAGAGAACTTAGTGATACATATAAATGACCATATTTTACAAGTGTCGCATGTGACGAATAATATAGATTATATACTGCCCACATGTGCCGAAACTAATAAAAACGTGTTATATTACTATTAAATCTATACAGGGTGTTTCAAAACAAGGGCGAAACATTTCAGAGGGTGATTCCTTGTTGAAAATAAAAGGTAGTTTGTTATATAAACGTTGGGTCACAACTCAACCATTAGGGAGATATCGTGTTGCAAAGATGGCGGAAAAAAGAGTGTTTTTATTGTTTTTCTCGAAAACAAAAAGCGTGGAAATGGTAACATTTTGTGGAAGTGTTACTATCATCAAAAAACACTTGTGACATATTTTTTCACTTTTTGAAAATAATTGGAAAGGGTTGAAATAAAATACCCCTTTCAGTTTTTTTAACTATACTTTCGAAAAACTTCCTTAACGACGTAGAAAAAAATAAATTAGGTTAAGCCGATTCATTTAGAAACTTTTTTCTCTGTTATATTTTTTTGATAAAATTAACTGTTTCGGCGTTAAAAAATAAAATGTAAAGTATTGCACGTCGGGAAGAGGCAGTTTTACTACACCAATTATTAAGAAAAACTAGTTGGCTGCAGTCAATTTCCGGATGTTTCCATTGTTGCTTTGACAGATAGCAAATGGTTAGCACCAAAAATTATTCTAACAGCCTTTTTCTGCAACCGAAATGATTTAATTGCATGTTGCAAATCTCTGCGTTTTATCTTGGTTAAGTTTCAGTTTATTGGTTAAAAACCATTGATTTGCCTGAATTTCGTTCTGTGTGGAGTGGCGCAATAGCCTTTCAACATTTGCATCAGAGCACATAAGAGTAGTGTCGTCTGCAAATAATACATGTCTATTAGGAGACATATAATGGGAGAAATCATTCACATATATTAAAAATAATAGAGGTCCCAAAACGGAACCCTGAGGCACACCATGATAATTCTAAGAATTCAGACTGAGACTTACTAGTAGTAACACATTGTTTACGATTAAATAGATATGACTGGAACAAGAGTAAGGGAATACCACGGATCCCATAAAGTGAATGCATTTTTTCAATGAGCCTACCATGAGAAACGCAATCAAACGCCTTGGACAGATCACATAGGGTGATAGCTGTATGCCGGCCGCCTTCAAGGCCATTAACAATGTAACTGATAATATTTAGCACTGCTTGCGTAGTCGATCTACCACGCCGAAAACCAAACTGTGACATAATTATTATCAAATAATTTTTACTCCAGTGTAGTTTACATTTTTTGTAGGAAAAAATCATGGAGTTTTATAATTTGTTGTAATTTTGCGAAATTGCAGTTAGTTTTTCAATATATTCTTATATATTATTATTATATAGTTTTTATCAAATAATTTTTATTGCGGTGTAGTTTACATTTGTAGGGACCTTTTGCTACTAGAAAAATGCACAACAGGCACAAATATTTCTTATTATACAATAATTTATAGGTACAATTTGTTTTTTACCGGTTAACATTAGCGAATTACTACTCATTCTCATATGAATTGCAGTAAACAATTGCTACAGGTGTTCACTGGTTGTGTGATCATACCTAGCATGCGTATTGGATATCAAACGGCGGTTATAGTTGGGAAGGGAAATCCTATGTCTTCGCGCTTGTTTAAATTTTAAACTCGCTTTAGTATATTTCTATTTAGTTGGTGTAAATTTGGTCAAATAATTACAATTCTAAATTTCACCCTTTAAGATTTTTCTAAATATTTTTACACTTTCAAAATAGTGGCACGTAAAGATTATTTTTTGCTGTGTACACTCATATGGCACCATTTAGTTTTATATTTTTCTAAATAACCGTAACAATACTTAAATACGCTCAATTATTATTCCGATCTTATCTATTTCTTTCCGTCGATCATCAATTTATGATATATCTATATAGTGGTTGTAATAAAGAATTTAATATATTTATTATTATAGGATTCATTTTAATGAAATTATTAGATGTCATGATGAATAGGTTTATATTAATTTATTATATCCAAGTTATATTCATTAATTTTATACAAGTGAAGTTGGTGAATATATGGTTAACCCTTACATTGCCATTCCGAAATTAAAATTAGTTTAGAACTACAGTTTTAACAATATGACTATAACATTAAACTTTCCTGAAGTTAGGAGTTTCGTTAAAATTTCTTGCTGAACGTGATTATCATATGAATTTCAGTCACAAGTAAGGAATAGTGCCCTTCTTCATTAATAAAGTTTGGAGTTTAGAAATTAAATAGAAGAGTACAGTTTCCACATAAATATATTGTTTTAAAGTAAATAAATTGACATTATCAATTTGAAAAATCTTTGTAAGAATTTAAAAAACAAACTTTTTGGTTTAATTCTTAAGATTGCCGTATTTCTCGCCATAAAATGATCAATATTGTGGTGTTTTTAGGTACAGAAATCTCGAAAAATAAAACACGTACAGCAAAAATAATATCAAAAATAAAATTATTCATGTTTTGTTATTCCACTTTTACTATTTAAATTCATCTCAAATAATACAATAACTTTTAAAATGCATTTGTCGTGTGCCATTATTTTGCTATTATAACCCCACATTTTAACAATTATTTTCACATACTTATAAACAAAAGTGAATAATCTTATATGAGGAAAGTTTATGTTAGAACAATGTTTACATCTACAGTTGAATTTAAAAAAATACGTATTTGGAAGATTCTGTACCTAAAAATTTGTTGGTTAGACCTAGGAGGGTGATTGTGATAAAAATTCTTTTGTTTTTATTATAACATTTTCAAATACTATTATAACGGGAAGGTTACTTTTGTAAGATTAACCGGTACTAATACAAAACTGTTATTTTATGAGTAACACAACTAGGTATATTAATAGTAATAGTATTTTTATTATTCCAACAGAAAAAAAAAATACAAGAATAAACAGATACAGTTAAAATAATACATAGAGGAAATAACCTTACAGATATTACAAAAACCCTAAGCGACTACAAACTATATTTATATTTTCATTAAAAATGTCACAAACCGACACGAATCTATTATATATACCTCACTTTAAAAAAACTGTGATCTGGCTAAGACATTAGATCGAAGAGCATTACAGTGAAACAGCGGTTGCTGCCCGAGGGGTACACGCAAGACATAGCCTTGCATTTAGATATGTTAAGGGAAAACTGATTGCGTTTACACCATGATCACGATAACACTTGATCGATATTAAGTTGAAGCAAGTAAAATTCTGTCAAGGAATTAATTGTAGTATACAGCTTAAGTACATCAGTGAAGAATAATTTCTCACATGATACAACACCAGGAAGATTGTTAATAAAGAAAAGAAATAGCAGCGGTCACGGGTTAGAACCTTGGGGAACCCCTGAGAAGGGATGGAATGAATGAGATGTAAAGTTTGAGTATCTTGAAACTGTCTCTTTGTGAGATATGATTAAAAAAGCGTAATTACGCTACAGAAAAACTAAAGCTATGCAATATCTATAATAATATGTAGTGGATAATTTGATCAACGGTTTTCTGGAAATCGGTAAATATTACATCGACCTGACCTCCGCCATCTTAAATCTCAGAAATATGCTGTGAAAAACCGGCAAGATTCGAAACAGTCGATTGGTTGGTAACCTGATGAAATGAAAAGAAATAATACAAAAATAAATGTAAATATTAATTTATGACAAACTACGATTCATATAATAGAAACTCAATAGGATAAAAACAATATAATAAATAAGCTACAAACTTAAACACTTATAAAATTAGATAAAAATGTAGGCATCAGATGTTATTATTAAAAATAATGTTTGCTTTTACAATTGGCAATGCCGCAGCAAAAAGTGACCGTATATTTCGAAGCCATCTCGAATCAAAGTTATCATAGGCATCGATTTTCCAGCATGCTCCATTTTTAAATTCGAGCTAAAATTCCGAAATAAATTTATTTTTGTGTTTTAGGCCTCCCCTGGGTACGTTGTTAAAATTTTTGTACTTAAATCACTTGTTCACTTAAATAAAAAAATCGTGACTGAAGACAATATTTAGATATAGTTAAACAGGCATGTACGTATAAAGTTATATTTAATTCAAAATAATATTTTTTCCGTGTACATAAAACAGTAGTTCAGTTCCATTTTGAAATTTTAAATTGCTCTGATTTAAAATTTACAATTTGTGACTATTTTGGTTTTTCTTATGTACTCTTCATATATGCTCCACAAAAGAGAGTTTTGAATAAATATTTGCAAGCGTTGTTGATTTATTTCAAATTAAGATATAAAAATGTTATATGTATCACTTAACTTTACAAATAGATCTAAACGATATTAAATAATCGGTATACATTATTACCGCATAGTATAATTTGGACATAATACCACATGTAAATTTTAAAAAACAAAGGTCTCAAGATAAAATTTTAAGGTGTCCCAAAAGTAATGACCTACCTATAATTGAGGTAAAATGGTTACAAGAGATGGAAAACCAGAAAGATTCTTTTAGTACCAACACATTATGGTTATGCAATTAAACACCTTAGAATATTCTGTATGAATAATATCAATATATTAGTTAAAATCAAGAATAATTATAATAAATTAGTTATTATTTAGTAAATAGGTAGGTAGTTAGTATTACAGGACGTCATAATATAATATCATGATTTTTATATAAAAAATAAATTGAAATGTTTTAAGTAAAATTATGTGAATGGAAGCTTATTTGTTCTGCAACCTGAAAATCTTTAAAAAATTATATATGATTCGCAGATGCAGTAGCTTTAGATTTATTTTTTAGCGCCTTTGGGCTGTCCTCATTGAACACATTGATGAAAAAAACGTTTGTGTGTGCTACAACATGGAAAATGGATTTAATACAATTCTTCCTAAGAAACATCAATAATAAAGACCAACCTTCCCAAATAAACTCTCCTAATTAAACGAATAACGCCAACGCGAATAATATACTACAAAAGATGGAATGTAAGAAGTTCTGAAAGGAACACTCGAATTGAGGCCTTTACCAAGGTAGATTACCGCGTACAATAATTTTTGTGTATCTGGCTGAGCCCTTCTGGGTATTAGGGAAGATTATCTTCACCTTTTCATCATGTGTACCATTCTTATCACGTAAAGGGAAGTATGTTATCGTTATGAGTAAAGAACGGGCCTTACGTCAAGATATCGAGTTAACTAGGCATGCAGGTACCTCGTTACCCGTAACACTGAATAAAACAGCTTGATTCCGGTGCTTCTAGAGCATTTTGCTATTTGATGAAAAGGAAAATATATGTGATTTTCTCCACAAACTAAACAATAACATTTTCGCTTGAGAAACGGTGTGCATCATTTTTTTATTAATTTTGTATTCTTTTTTGTAATACATTACTGCAAACAATAATTTTTTGGTTTCAAATTGTTTAACAAATAAATATCTATAATTTTGAACAACTTCGACGTTTACCATTGAAAAGAAAAAGAAAACGTATCTTGACATAGTCGGAGAAATGCCTCCCAGAAGGCATACAGCTTCCTCAACCTCGAGTCCATAAAACTTAGTATTGCTAAATATTTCCCAAACTGAGATGAAACAATATTTGTAGCTGGGTATGCGAAATATCATTATACTTGTTTTGCATCTGCACTGTCTTAGACTGATAGGAAATTAATAGTTGCATTCTTAATTTACGTTAAAAAAATGGTAACCTATTGTGGTTCGTTCTAGAACTGTTAAGCATTGAAACTAAAACAAGCTTAACCATTAAATAATCATTTCTAGACTTTAATCAAGGGCGTCAAGCTGGAAGAATACATTTTTTCATATAAAATCCTTCTTTCTCATATAAAAAATAAGTCGATGGGGAAATTGCATGAGTTTTTCAAATGTGTGCAGTATATTGAATGTATTATTTTAATCGAAATGACGTTTGTCCTAGACAATTTCGTGAAAAAATAAGTCTAAAAACAGTATTTAAACTTCCTGTTTGGCCACGCCCCAAATAAACGGTGACCGCCACAGCGAAGACCTGTGACGTATACGATTTCCATTTTCGGATAAGCAGTACCTACATATGTTTAGAGGAGTTAATTTGTAATTTGTGGCATTATATTAAGTGATATTGTGTTAAATAGACATTGTTATTGAAAAAAGTTGCAAAATAAATTCGCAAAATTAATAATGTCTAAGAAATGAAATCAGTAGAAAATAGAAATAAAACACACACATTTACCTCAAGTAAAACCCTCTATAGCGACGTAACCAACAGCATTGTTGCCGTAATTTTCACAAGTAGATCTATATTGTAAACAAATAAATAAGTTACGTAACTTCATCGTATCACCACTAATAATTATGGTAATGTTAAAAACGGAAAATACACCTGCTTGCTTTAACTACCACGTGGTTTTGTTTACATTTCATGGCAATTTATTAATGTTAATATGTTAATTCCCGTCAGACACATGACCTTGCAATATGTTTTTCAAGTTTCAGCCTGTTAAAATGACAGGCTTTCATTTTAGAAATCTCTTATATTCAATTTACCCCAATTTCCAACCCTCCGACGGCTTGCCAGTGGACGGCAGTGATATCAGAAAATTGATAATTTTATTAAATCATTACCTACCGAGTTTCAGCCTGTTAGAATGACGGGTTTTCATTTTAGAAATTTCTTATATTCAATTTACCCCAATTTCCAACCCTCCGACGGCTTGCGAGTGGACAACAGTGATATCAGAAAATTGTAAATTTTAGAAAGTAATTACCTACCGAGTTTCAGCCTGTTAAAATGACGGGTTTTCATTTTAGAAATGTCTTATATTCAATTTACCTTAATTTCCAACCCTCTGACGGCTTGCGAGTGGACGACAGCGATATCAGAAAATTGATAATTTTATAAAATCATTACCTACCGAGTTTCAGCCTGTTAGAATGACGGGTTTTCATTTTAGAAATTTCTTATATTCAATTTACCCCAATTTCCAACCCTCCGACGGCGAGTGGACAACAGTGATATCAGAAAATTGTAAATTTTAGAAAGTAATTACCTACCGAGTTTCAGCCTGTTAAAATGACGGGTTTTCATTTTAGAAATGTCTTATATTCAATTTACCCCAATTTCCAACCCTCTGACGGCTTGCGAGTGGACGACAGCGATATCAGAAAATTGATAATTTTATAAAATCATTACCTACCGAGTTTCAGCCTGTTAAAATGACGGGTTTTCATTTTAGAAATTTCTTATATTCAATTTACCCCAATTTCCAACCCTCTGACGGCTTGCGAGTGGACGACAGCGATATCAGAAAATTGATAATTTTATAAAATCATTACCTACCGAGTTTCAGCCTGTTAAAATGACGGGTTTTCATTTTAGAAATTTCTTATATTCAATTTACCCCAATTTCCAACCCTCCGACGGCTTGCGAGTGGACAACAGTGATATCAGAAAATTGTAAATTTTAGAAAGTAATTACCTACCGAGTTTCAGCCTGTTAAAATGACGGGTTTTTATCTTAGAAATTTCTTATATTCAATTTGTCCCAATTTCCAATGCTCCGACGGCTTGCGAGTGGACGGCAGTGATATCAGAAAATTGATAATTTTATAAAGTAATTACCTACCGAGTTTCAGCCTGTTAAAATGACGGGTTTTCATTTTAGAAATTTCTTATATTCAATTTACCCCAATTTCCAACCCTCTGACGGCTTGCGAGTGGACGACAGCGATATCAGAAAATTGATAATTTTATAAAATCATTACCTACCGAGTTTCAGCCTGTTAAAATGAAAGGTTTCATTTTAGAAATTTCTTATATTCAATTTATCCCAATTTCCAACCCTCCGACGGCTTGCGAGTGGACGACAGTGATTTCAGAAAATTGATAATTTTATATAGTAATTCCCTACCGAGTTTCAGCTTGTTAAAATGACGGGTTTTCATTTTAGAAAATTCTTATATTCAATTTACCTTAATTTCCAACCCTCCGACGGCTTGCGAGTAGACGGCAGTGATATCAGAAAATTGATAATTTTATAAAATCATTACCTACCGAGTTTCAGCCTGTTAAAATGACGGGTTTTCATCTTAGAAATTTCTTATATTCAATTTACCCCAATTTCCAACCCTCTGACGGCTTGCGAGTGGACGACAGCGATATCAGAAAATTGATAATTTTATAAAATCATTACCTACCGAGTTTCAGCCTGTTAAAATGACGGGTTTTCATTTTAGAAATTTCTTATATTCAATTTACCCCAATTTCCAACCCTCCGACGGCTTGCGAGTGGACGACAGTGATTTCAGAAAATTGATAATTTTATAAAGTAATTACCTTCCGAGTTTCAGCCTGTTAAAATGACGGGTTTTTATCTTAGAAATTTCTTATATTCAATTTGTCCCAATTTCCAATGCTCCGACGGCTTGCGAGTGGACGACAGTGATATCAGAAAATTGTAAATTTTAGAAAGTAATTACCTACCGAGTTTCAGCCTGTTAAAATGACGGGTTTTCATTTTAGAAATGTCTTATATTCAATTTACCCCAATTTCCAACCCTCCGACGGCTTGCGAGTGGACGACAGTGATATCAGAAAATTGATAATTTTATAAAATCATTACCTACCGAGTTTCAGCCTGTTAAAATGACGGGTTTTCATTTTAGAAATTTCTTATATTCAATTTACCCCAATTTCCAACCCTCCGACGGCTTGCGAGTGGACGACAGTGATATAAGAAAATTGTAAATTTTAGAAAGTAATTACCTACCGAGTTTCAGCCTGTTAAAATGACGGGTTTTCATCTTAGAAATTTCTTATATTCAATTTATCCCAATTTCCAATCCTCCGACGGCTTGCGAGTGGACGACAGTGCTATCAGAAAATTGATAATTTTATAAAGTAATTACCTACCGAGTTTCAGCCTGTTAAAATGACGGGTTTTCATTTTAGAAATTTCTTATATTCAATTTACCCCAATTTCCAACCCTCCGACGGCTTGCGAGTAGACGGCAGTGATATCAGAAAATTGATAATTTTATAAAATATTTACCTACCGAGTTTCAGCCTGTTAAAATGACGGGTTTTCATTTTAGAAATTTCTTATATTCAATTTACCCCAATTTCGAATCCTCCGACGGCTTGCGAGTGGACGACAGTGATATCAGAAAATTGATAATTTTATAAAGTAATTACCTACCGAGTCTCAGCCTGTTAAAATAACGGGTTTTCATTTTAGAAATTTCTTATATTCAATTTACCCCAATTTCCAACCCTCCGACGGCTTGCGAATAGACGGCAGTGATATCAGAGAGAATTGATAATTTTATAAAATCATTACCTACCGAGTTTCAGCCTGTTAAAATGACGGGTTTTCATCTTAGAAATTTCTTATATTCAATTTACCCCAATTTCGAATCCTCCGACGGCTTGCGAGTGGACGACAGTGATATCAGAAAATTGATAATATTATAAAGTAATTACCTACCGAGTTTCTGCCTGTTAAAATGACGGGTTTTCATTTTAGAAATGTCTTATATTCAATTTACCCCAATTTCCAACCCTCTGACGGCTTGAGAGTGGACGACAGCGATATCAGAAAATTGATAATTTTATAAAATCATTACCTACCGAGTTTCAGCCTGTTAAAATGACGGGTTTTCATTTTAGAAATTTCTTATATTCAATTTACCCCAATTTCCAACCCTCCGACGGCTTGCGAGTGGACGACAGTGATATCAGAAAATTGATAATTTTATAAAGTAATTACCTACCGAGTTTCAGCCTGTTAAAATGACGGGTTTTCATCTTAGAAATTTCTTATATTCAATTTATCCCAATTTCCAACCCTCCGACGGCTTGCGAGTGGACGACAGTGATATCAGAAAATTGTAAATTTTAGAAAGTAATTACCTACCGAGTTTCAGCCTGTTAAAATGACGGGTTTTCATTTTAGAAATTTCTTATATTCAATTTACCCCAATTTCCAACCCTCCGACGGCTTGCGAGTGGACAACAGTGATATCAGAAAATTGATAATTTTATAAAATCATTACCTACCGAGTTTCAGCCTGTTAGAATGACGGGTTTTCATTTTAGAAATGTCTTATATTCAATTTACCCCAATTTCCAACCCTCTGACGGCTTGAGAGTGGACGACAGCGATATCAGAAAATTGATAATTTTATAAAATCATTACCTACCGAGTTTCAGCCTGTTAAAATGACGGGTTTTCATTTTAGAAATTTCTTATATTCAATTTACCCCAATTTCCAACCCTCCGACGGCTTGCGAGTGGAAGACAGTGATTTCAGAAAATTGATAATTTTATAAAGTAATTACCTTCCGAGTTTCAGCCTGTTAAAATGACGGGTTTTTATCTTAGAAATTTCTTATATTCAATTTATCCCAATTTCCAACCCTTTGACGGCTTGCGAGTAGACGGCAGTGATATCAGAAAATTGATAATTTTATAAAATCATTACCTACCGAGTTTCAGCCTGTTAAAATGACGGGTTTTCATCTTAGAAATTTCTTATATTCAATTTACCCCAATTTCGAATCCTCCGACGGCTTGCGAGTGGACGACAGTGATATCAGAAAATTGATAATTTTATAAAGTAATTACCTACCGAGTCTCAGCCTGTTAAAATGACGGGTTTTCATTTTAGAAATTTCTTATATTCAATTTACCCCAATTTCCAACTCTCTGACGGCTTGCGAGTGGACGACAGCGATATCAGAAAATTGATAATTTTATAAAATCATTACCTACCGAGTTTCAGCCTGTTAAAATGATGACGGGTTTTCATTTTAGAAATTTCTTATATTCAATTTACCCCAATTTCCAACCCTCCGACGGCTTGCGAGTGGAAGACAGTGATTTCAGAAAATTGATAATTTTATATAGTAATTACCTACCGAGTTTCAGCCTGTTAAAATGACGGGTTTTCATCTTAGAAATTTCTTATATTCAATTTATCCCAATTTCCAATCCTCCGACGGCTTGCGAGTGGACGACAGTGATATCAGAAAATTGTAAATTTTAGAAAGTAATTACCTACCGAGTTTCAGCCTGTTAAAATGACGGGTTTTCATTTTAGAAATGTCTTATATTCAATTTACCTTAATTTCCAAAACGGCTTGCGAGTGGACGGCAGTGATATCAGAAAATTGATAATTTTATAAAATCATTACCTACCGAGTTTCAGCCTGTTAAAATGACGGAGTTTCATTTTAGAAATTTCTTATATTCAATTTACCCTAATTTCCAACCCTCCGACGGCTTGCGAGTGGACGACAGTGATATCAGAAAATTGTAAATTTTAGAAAGTAATTACCTACCGAGTTTCAGCCTGTTAAAATGACGGGTTTTCATCTTAGAAATTTCTTATATTCAATTTACCCCAATTTCCAACCCTCCGACGGCTTGCGAGTGGACGTCAGTGATATCAGAAAATTGATAATTTTATAAAGTAATTGGCTACCGAGTTTCAACCTGTTAAAATGACGGGTTTTCATTTTAGAAATCTCTTATATTCAATTTGTCCCAATTTCCAATGCTCCGACGGCTTGCGAGTGGACGGCAGTGATATCAGAAAATTGATAATTTTATAAAGTAATTACCTACCGAGTTTCAGCCTGTTAAAATGACGGAGTTTCATTTTAGAAATTTCTTATATTCAATTTACCCTAATTTCCAACCCTCCGACGGCTTGCGAGTGGACGACAGTGATATCACAAAATTGTAAATTTGAGAAAGTAATTACCTACCGAGTTTCAGCCTGTTAAAATGAAAGGTTTCATTTTAGAAATTTCTTATATTCAATTTATCCCAATTTCCAACCCTCCGACGGCATGCGAGTGGACGACAGTGATTTCAGAAAATTGATAATTTTATAAAAGTAATTACCTACCGAGTTTGAGACTGTTAAAATGAAGGATTTTAATTTTATAAATTTCTTATATTCAATTTACCCGTTTTTCCAACCCTCCGACGGCTTGCGAGTAGACGGCAGTGATATCAGAAAATTGATAATTTTATAAAATCATTACCTACCGAGTTTCAGCCTGTTAAAATGACGGGTTTTCATCTTAGAAATTCTTATATTCAATTTACCCCAATTTCCACCTCCGACGGCTTGCGAGTGGACGACAGTGCTATCAGAAAATTGATAATTTTGTAAAGTAATTACCTACCGAGTTTCAGCCTGTTAAAATGACGGGTTTTCATTTTAGAAATTTCTTATATTCAATTTACCCCAATTTCCAACCCTCCGACGGCTTGCGAGTGGACGACAGTGATATCAGAAAATTGTAAATTTTAGAAAGTAATTACCTACCGAGTTTCAGCCTGTTAAAATGACGGGTTTTCATTTTTGAAATGTCTTATATTCAATTTACCCCAATTTCCAACCCTCTGACGGCTTGTGAGTGGACGACAGTGATATCAGAAAATTGATAATTTTATAAAATTATTACCTACCGAGTTTCAGCCTGTTAAAATGACGGGTTTTCATTTTAGAAATTTCTTATATTCAATTTATCCCAATTTCCAATCCTCCGACGGCTTGCGAGTGGACGACAGTGCTATCAGAAAATTGATAATTTTATAAAGTAATTACCTACCGAGTTTCAGCCTGTTAAAATGACGGGTTTTCATTTTAGAAATGTCTTATATTCAATTTACCCCAATTTCCAACCCTCTGACGGCTTGTGAGTGGACGACAGTGATATCAGAAAATTGATAATTTTATAAAATTATTACCTACCGAGTTTCAGCCTGTTAAAATGACGGGTTTTCATTTTAAAAATGTCTTATATTCAATTTACCCCAATTTCCAACTTTCTGACGGCTTGCGAGTGGACGGCAGTGATATCAGAAAATTGATAATTTTATAAAATCATTACCTACCGAGTTTAAGCCTGTTTTATGGACGTGTTTTCATTTTAGAAATTTCTTATATTCAATTTACCCCAATTTCCAACCCTCCGACGGCTTGCGACTGGAAAACAGTGCTATCAGAAAATTGATAATTTTAAGTAATTACCTACCGAGTTTCAGCCTGTTAAAATGAAAGGTTTCATCTTAGAAATTTCTTATATTCAATTTACCCCAATTTCCAACCCTCCGACGGCTTGCGAGTAGACGGCAGTGATATCAGAAAATTGATAATTTTATAAAATCATTACCTACCGAGTTTCAGCCTGTTAAAATGACGGGTTTTCATCTTAGAAATTTCTTATATTCAATTTACCCCAATTTCGAATCCTCCGACGGCTTGCGAGTGGACGACAGTGATATCAGAAAATTGATAATATTATAAAGTAATTACCTACCGAGTTTCTGCCTGTTAAAATGACGGGTTTTCATTTTAGAAATTTCTTATATTCAATTTATCCCAATTTCCAACTTTCTGACGGCTTGAGAGTGGACGACAGCGATATCAGAAAATTGATAATTTTATAAAATCATTACCTACCGAGTTTCAGCCTGTTAAAATGACGGGTTTTCATTTTAGAAATTTCTTATATTCAATTTACCCCAATTTCCAACCCTCCGACGGCTTGCGAGTGGACGACAGTGATATCAGAAAATTGATAATTTTATAAAGTAATTACCTACCGAGTTTCAGCCTGTTAAAATGACGGGTTTTCATTTTAGAAATTTCTTATATTCAATTTATCCCAATTTCCAATCCTCCGACGGCTTGCGAGTGGACGACAGTGATATCAGAAAATTGTAAATTTTAGAAAGTAATTACCTACCGAGTTTCAGCCTGTTAAAATGACGGGTTTTCATTTTAGAAATGTCTTATATTCAATTTACCCCAATTTCAAAACCTCTGACGGCTTGAGAGTGGACGACAGAGATATCAGAAAATTGATAATTTTATAAAATAATTACCTACCGAGTTTCAGCCTGTTAAAATGACGGGTTTTCATTTTAGAAATTTCTTATATTCAATTTATCCCAATTTCCAACCCTCCGACGGCTTGCGAGTGGACGACAGTGATTTCAGAAAATTGTAAATTTTAGAAAGTAATTACCTACCGAGTTTCAGCCTGTTAAAATGACGGGTTTTTATCTTAGAAATTTCTTATATTCAATTTATCCCAATTTCCAATCCTCCGACGGCTTGCGAGTGGACGGCAGTGATATCAGAAAATTGATAATTTTATAAAGTAATTACCTACCGAGTTTCAGCCTGTTAAAATGACGGGTTTTCATTTTAGAAATTTCTTATATTCAATTTACCCCAATTTCCAACCCTCCGACGGCTTGCGAGTGGACGACAGTGATATCAGAAAATTGATAATTTTATAAAGTAATTACCTACCGAGTTTCAGCCTGTTAAAATGACGGAGTTTCATTTTAGAAATTTCTTATATTCAATTTACCCTAATTTCCAACCCTCCGACGGCTTGCGAGTAGACGGCAGTGATATCAGAAAATTGTAAATTTTAGAAAGTAATTACCTACCGAGTTTCAGCCTGTTAAAATGAAAGGTTTCATTTTAGAAATTTCTTATATTCAATTTATCCCAATTTCCAACCCTCCGACGGCTTGCGAGTGGACGACAGTGATATCACAAAATTGTAAATTTTAGAAAGTAATTACCTACCGAGTTTCAGCCTGTTAAAATGACGGAGTTTCATTTTAGAAATTTCTTATATTCAATTTACCCTAATTTCCAACCCTCCGACGGCTTGCGAGTAGACGGCAGTGATATCAGAAAATTGATAATTTTATAAAATCATTACCTACCGAGTTTCAGCCTGTTAAAATGACGGGTTTTCATCTTAGAAATTTCTTATATTCAATTTACCCCAATTTCCAACCCTCCGACGGCTTGCGAGTGGACGACAGTGATATCACAAAATTGTAAATTTGAGAAAGTAATTACCTACCGAGTTTCAGCCTGTTAAAATAACGAGTGTTCATTTTAGAAATGTCTTATATTCAATTTACCCCAATTTCCAACCCTCTGACGGCTTGCGAGTGGACGACAGCGATATCAGAAAATTGATAATTTTATAAAATCATTACCTACCGAGTTTCAGCCTGTTAAAATGACGGGTTTTCATTTTAGAAATTTCTTATATTCAATTTACCCCAATTTCCAACCCTCCGACGGCTTGCGAGTGGACGACAGTGATATCAGAAAATTGTAAATTTTAGAAAGTAATTACCTACCGAGTTTCAGCCTGTTAAAATGACGGGTTTTTATCTTAGAAATTTCTTATATTCAATTTATCCCAATTTCCAATCCTCCGACGGCTTGCGAGTGGACGACAGTGCTATCAGAAAATTGATAATTTTGTAAAGTAATTACCTACCGAGTTTCAGCCTGTTAAAATGACGGGTTTTCATTTTAGAAATTTCTTATATTCAATTTACCCCAATTTCCAACCCTCCGACGGCTTGCGAGTGGACGACAGTGATATCAGAAAATTGTAAATTTTAGAAAGTAATTACCTACCGAGTTTCAGCCTGTTAAAATGACGGGTTTTCATTTTAGAAATGTCTTATATTCAATTTACCCCAATTTCCAACCCTCTGACGGCTTGCGAGTGGACGACAGCGATATCAGAAAATTGATAATTTTATAAAATCATTACCTACCGAGTTTCAGCCTGTTAAAATGACGGGTTTTCATTTTAGAAATTTCTTATATTCAATTTATCCCAATTTCCAACCCTCCGACGGCTTGCGAGTGGACGACAGTGATATCAGAAAATTGATAATATTATAAAGTAATTACCTACCGAGTTTCTGCCTGTTAAAATGACGGGTTTTCATTTTAGAAATTTCTTATATTCAATTTATCCCAATTTCCAACCCTTTGACGGCTTGCGAGTGGACGACAGTGATTTCAGAAAATTGATAATTTTATAAATTAATTACCTACCGAGTTTCAGCCTGTTAAAATGACGGGTTTTCATTTTAGAAAATTCTTATATTCAATTTACCCTAATTTCCAACCCTCCGACGGCTTGCGAGTAGACGGCAGTGATATCAGAAAATTGATAATTTTATAAAATCATTACCTACCGAGTTTCAGCCTGTTAAAATGACGGGTTTTCATCTTAGAAATTTCTTATATTCAATTTATCCCAATTTCCAACCCTCCGACGGCTTGCGAGTGGACGACAGTGATATCAGAAAATTGATAATTTTATAAAGTAATTACCTACCGAGTTTCAGCCTGTTAAAATGACGGGTTTTCATTTTAGAAATTTCTTATATTCAATTTACCCCAATTTCCAACCCTCCGACGGCTTGCGAGTGGACGACAGTGATATCAGAAAATTGTAAATTTTAGAAAGTAATTACCTACCGAGTTTCAGCCTGTTAAAATGACGGGTTTTCATTTTAGAAATGTCTTATATTCAATTTACCCCAATTTCCAACCCTCTGACGGCTTGTGAGTGGACGACAGTGATATCAGAAAATTGATAATTTTATAAAATTATTACCTACCGAGTTTCAGCCTGTTAAAATGACGGGTTTTCATTTTAGAAATTTCTTATATTCAATTTACCCCAATTTCCAACCCTCCGACGGCTTGCGAGTGGACGACAGTGATATCAGAAAATTGTAAATTTTAGAAAGTAATTACCTACCGAGTTTCAGCCTGTTAAAATGACGGGTTTTTATCTTAGAAATTTCTTATATTCAATTTATCCCAATTTCCAACCCTCCGACGGCTTGCGAGTGGACAACAGTGGTATCAGAAAATTGATAATTTTATAAAGTATTTACCTACCGAGTTTCAGCCTGTTAAAATGACGGGTTTTCATTTTAGAAATTTCTTATATTCAATTTACCCCAATTTCCAACCCTCCGACGGCTTGCGAGTGGACGTCAGTGATATCAGAAAATTGATAATTTTATAAAGTAATTGGCTACCGAGTTTCAACCTGTTAAAATGACGGGTTTTCATTTTAGAAATGTCTTATATTCAATTTACCCCAATTTCCAACCCTCCGACGGCTTGCGAGTGGACGACAGTGATATCACAAAATTGTAAATTTGAGAAAGTAATTACCTACCGAGTTTCAGCCTGTTAAAATGAAAGGTTTCATTTTAGAAATTTCTTATATTCAATTTACCCTAATTTCCAACCCTCCGACGGCTTGCGAGTAGACGGCAGTGATATCAGAAAATTGATAATTTTATAAAATCATTACCTACCGAGTTTCAGCCTGTTAAAATGACGGGTTTTCATCTTAGAAATTTCTTATATTCAATTTACCCCAATTTCCAACCCTTTGACGGCTTGAGAGTGGACGACAGCGATATCAGAAAATTGATAATTTTATAAAATCATTACCTACCGAGTTTCAGCCTGTTAAAATGACGGGTTTTCATTTTAGAAATTTCTTATATTCAATTTACCCCAATTTCCAACCCTCCGACGGCTTCCGAGTGGACGACAGTGATATCAGAAAATTGTAAATTTTAGAAAGTAGTTACCTACCGAGTTTCAGCCTGTTAAAATGACGGGTTTTCATTTTAGAAATTTCTTGTATTCAATTTACCCTAATTTCAACCCTCCGACGGCTTGCGAGTGGACAACAGTCGTATCAGAAAATTGATAATTTTATAAAGTATTTACCTACCGAGTTTCAGCCTGTTAAAATGACGGGTTTTCATTTTAGAAATTTCTTATATTCAATTTACCCTAATTTCCAACCCTCCGACGGCTTGCGAGTGGACGACAGTGATATCAGAAAATTGATAATTTTATAAAGTAATTACCTACCGAGTCTCAGCCTGTTAAAATGACGGGTTTTCATTTTAGAAATTTCTTATATTCAATTTACCCCAATTTCCAACCCTCCGACGGCTTGCGAGTGGAAGACAGTGATTTCAGAAAATTGTAAATTTGAGAAAGTAATTACCTACCGAGTTTCAGCCTGTTAAAATGAAAGGTTTCATTTTAGAAATTTCTTATATTCAATTTATCCCAATTTCCAACCCTCCGACGGCTTGCGAGTGGACGACAGTGATATCAGAAAATTGATAATTTTATAAAATCATTACCTACCGAGTTTCAGCCTGTTAAAATGACGGGTTTTCATTTTAGAAATTTCTTATATTCAATTTACCCCAATTTCCAACCCTCCGACGGCTTGCGAGTGGACGACAGTGATTTCAGAAAATTGTAAATTTTAGAAAGTAATTACCTACCGAGTTTCAGCCTGTTAAAATGACGGGTTTTCATTTTAGAAATTTCTTATATTCAATTTATCCCAATTTCCAACCCTCCGACGGCTTGCGAGTGGACAACAGTGATATCAGAAAATTGATAATTTTATAAAATCATTACCTACCGAGTTTCAGCCTGTTAAAATGACGGGTTTTCATTTTAGAAATTTCTTATATTCAATTTACCTTAATTTCCAACCCTCCGACGGCTTGCGAGTAGACGGCAGTGATATCAGAAAATTGATAATTTTATAAAATCATTACCTACCGAGTTTCAGCCTGTTAAAATGACGGGTTTTCATTTTAGAAATTTCTTATATTCAATTTATCCCAATTTCCAACCCTTTGACGGCTTGCGAGTGGACGACAGTGATTTCAGAAAATTGTAAATTTTAGAAAGTAATTACCTACCGAGTTTCAGCCTGTTAAAATGACGGAGTTTCATTTTAGAAATTTCTTATATTCAATTTATCCCAATTTCCAACCCTCCGACGGCTTGCGAGTGGAAGACAGTGATTTCAGAAAATTGATAATTTTATAAAGTAATTACCTTCCGAGTTTTAGCCTGTTAAAATGACGGGTTTTTCATTTTAGAAATTTCTTATATTCAATTTACCCCAATTTCCAACCCTCCGACGGCTTGCGAGTGGACGGCAGTGATATCAGAAAATTGATAATTTTATTAAATCATTACCTACCGAGTTTCAGCCTGTTAAAATGACGGATTTTCATTTTAGAAATTTCTTATATTCAATTTACCCCAAATTCCAACCCTCCGACGGCTTGCGAGTGGACGACAGTGATTTCAAAAAATTGATAATTTTATAAAATGATTACCTACCGAGTTTCAGCTTGTTAAAATGACGGGTTTTCATTTTAGAAATTTCTTATATTCAATTTACCCCAATTTCGAATCCTCCGACGGCTTGCGAGTGGACGTCAGTGATATAAGAAAATTGATAATTTTATTAAATCATTACCTACCGAGTTTCAGCCTGTTAAAATGACGGATTTTCATTTTAGAAATTTCTTATATTCAATTTACCCCAAATTCCAACCCTCCGACGGCTTGCGAGTGGACGACAGTGAGCTCTCGATTCACTATGTATGCTGATGATATATCTATAATTATATCAAATAATAATAATAATAATAATAATAAATCTTTATTGTCATAAATTCAACAAACATGAACATTGACATTGTCAAGGTAGGAGAGTGTACATGAGAATAACAATAACAAATAATAAAATACAAGTAAGTATGTACATCACAATATCACATACATTTAACTGTACCATACAAAATATAAAAATATTAAAAATATAGAAAGTATAAAAATATTAAAAATATAAAATATTAAAAATATTATTTAATAGCCTTTTGCTGGTCAATATAATCATTAAATGAGTAGAAGCACTTACTTATAAAAAATTGCTTTGTTTTTTTAAACATATTATAATTATTTATCAACTTGTATTCCGAGGGAAGGCAATTATAGGCTTTTATAGCTCTATAGTGAACACTTTTTGAATAAAAACTTGTGTAATGCTGTGGAACCCTTAAGTCACTTCCACCTCTAGTAGTCCTATTACTGACTTCATTATTTCTTAGAAAGAGGTGTTTGTTTGTTTTGACAAAGTTAACCAGACGGTAGATATATAAAGAAGGTAAGGATAATATACCCAAAGATATAAAATGTTGTTTACAGGGTGTTCGATTTGGTAGTCCCAACATGCATCGGATATATTTTTTTTGCGCTGAAAACAATCTGCAGATGTGAGAGTCTGCACCCCAGAATATAACGCCATAAAGCAAATGAGATTGTATGTGGGCAAAATAATACACTTTTAAAGAATCTGTTGACACTTGCTGTTTAATAAATCGACATACGTGGGTGGCGCTATTCAGTTTAGCCACTAAGCCATCGATATGGATCTGCCACGACATGGTGTTTTGGATTGTTAGTCCTAGGAATTTTGTTGACTCAGAATTTTGAATGGATTTAGCATTTAAAGTGGCATATAATGATTCGGTATTATTAAAAGTTTTATTAAAGACCACTAGGTAGTTTTATCTGGGTTTAGAAGAATAGTGTTGCTTATTGACCAGTCCTTCATTTTCTGAATTGTATTGTTACATGCAATTGAGAGATTTTTATAGTATCGCTGTTTAGAATGGCCGTGCTGTCATCTGCAAACTGATAGAATGAGATGAGGTCAATGAAGGAGGGCATATCGTTGACATACATAAGAAACAATAAGGGGCCCAGGATAGAACCTTGCGGTACTCCCTGTAAAATTACTTTTTTCTCTGATGATATATTTGTTTCTATTTTATTGCCTGAGCAATTCGTGACTACCGTTTTTATGGATATCTGTTGGGTTCTATTCCTCAAGTAAGAATTAAAAAGGTCAAGACATTTACCTCTTATACCGTAAATCTCTAGTTTATAGAGTAACAGCTCATGATTGATTGACTCGAAGGCTCGAGAGAAATCAAACAATATTCCCGCCACTTTATCTTTTTTATCGATGCATTCAGAAATGAAGCAAAGGGCCTTATATATAGCAAGTTCAGTTGAACTTTTAGGCAGAAATCCATACTGGTGAGTTGTTAAACAATTGAATTTTTTTATGTATGAGAACAGTCGTTTGTAAATTATTTTTTCGAATATTTTTGATACTGCGGGCAGAAGGGATATTGGCCTATAATTCTTTGCCTCGGTTTTCGATCCCTTTTTGAAGACCGGTATTACTTTGGCTTCTTTTAATATGTCAGGGAAAATACCATTCATGAAGCAAACATTTATAATATACGATAACGGTTCCGCTATCAGATTTATAATTTTTTTTATTATGCTAACGGGTATTTCGTCTGGGCCTGAAGAATGTTTTGGTTTAAGTTCCGCTACTATTTTACAAATTTCCTCAGGATTGGTTGGTGTTAGAAACATAGAATGATATTGCCTGCTAAGATTATTATTGTTATTGTGTGATGGCAAAGTGACCTGTGGCAACGTAAATTGATCAGCAAAAATATTTGCCACTTGTTTGGGGTCATCAACCCGTACATCATTTATAATGAGTGAAATGTTTTCTTTTGTTTTATAGTTTTTATGCGTAATATCGTTAAATATGTCCCATGCCGCTTTTGACTTATTTTCAGCAGTTTTTATTTTATTATCATTAATTGTTTTCTTGTGTTCAGAAAGGACTTTTTTGTATTCTTTTTTTCTAGTTTTATATAGTTCGAGAATGTTTGCGTTGTTCGTTTTTTTATAGAGTAACTTTAGATCACGCAGATTATCTGATAAATTTTTAATGTGTGGGTTGGAGATTTGCCTATGTTTGTCCTTAAAGAATACAGTTTTTACTGGAAAAGCAGCATTAAAGTAAAAGCTAAACGTGTTAAGAAAATTTTCACACATTTTATTACCATCACCTTCCGTACACACCCCAATCCAATTTTCTTTGTTTAAGTAAAATTTAAGCGTATTTAAATTATTTTCATTAAAGAACCGTTTACTCTTTTTTAATGGTAGATTTTTTTCTAATTTATAATTATTTATGCTTAGTTTTTGGCTGTAATGATCCGATATCGCAGTTTTTAATACTTCGCAGTTTACATAATTACTAGGGATGTTACTAAAAATATTATCGATGCGGGTACTAGAGGCATAAGTGACTCTTGTTGGTTCCACCACATGTCCCTTTATGCCATAGCTGTCAAACAAATCTTCAATTGATTTCAAAGAGTGATTATTTATATCAAAATTGACGTTGAAATCACCGGCAATTATAATATATTTATCTTTTTTGAATACTGACCGTAAAATGTCATTTAAGGTATCTATGAAAATGTTTAGGTCACCACTAGGTGATCTATATATGCTATTAATGTACAATGCATTTTATTTAGTTTAAAATTTACAAAATAAAAATAAATTTAATAGCGAAGATGTATTAAAATCGATGTGTAATAATCCAATGAATAATTTGGGGATATGTTCCAAACGAACAGTCTTCATTTCAATATAGTCAAAACATGTACAATGAGGTTTCACAACAAACAAAAATCATGTAGTGATATAGATATTAACTTTAATGATAAAAATAATTCAAATAATATTGACCATGTTAAGTTTTTGGGTTTGTATATAGATAAATATCTGAGTTACTCATTGTGAAAATGTAATAACTAAATTAAATTCTATTATATTTCAATTTAAAAATATCAGAACAGTTTTGAAGCGTGACCAATTGATCAGCATGGATTATGTTTTTGGGGTAATTCTAGTATGTCACATAAAGTATTCGTATCACAAAAAATGTCATTAGGACAATGGCTAGAGTACCATATGCTACAAGTTGTAAAGATGTTTTTAAATCATACAAGGCTTTAACACTGCAATTTATTTTTATTTATGAACTTTGTTTGTATGTATTCAACAATAAAAATGATTTTCTTTTAAGAAAAAATATTCGTGCACGTAATACGAGGCAGAATAATGACTTCTACGTGCCTTATAGTAAATTAGCAGTTACATCTAACTCACCTAGGGTATTAGGACTTAGAGTTTACAATATTTTACCTGTGTATATTAGAGTACTTAAAACTGTATATCTTTTCAAGAAAAACTTGAAAGAGTATCTAATAGATACATGTGTTTACAGGTTAGATGAATATACAGTATACGCCAAAAGTATGAAATAAATTCAATAAAAACGAAACAATTATTTTTTGGGAAAAATGCGATTTTCAAATGTCATTTGTTTTCGAGTAATGACGTCATCGATTTTTTTTAAATGGCAACACCATATTTTTTTCCTTGATTCTGAAAGATCGTTTAATTCTCTATCAGACAGTACAAAAATTTTGCCCTCTTACATAGGAAAGTTTTCGAGTAAATGACGATTGAATGTTAGAAAACGTAAATTTTATCCAGTATCCAGTAACAATTCTGAGGTATGTAAAATAAAATACAATTGATTAAATTTTATACTTAAATTAAATGTTCGAATTGCCATCCGCCAAAACATTGTGTACATTAATAAACCACGTAATTTAGAAGAACTTCAAAATCGCATTTGGGACGAAATACGCAGAGTTACCCCAGAAATCATTCATAATGTGCAAGAAGAATTTCTTCACAGACTTGCGCATTGTCAAGAAGTTGGTGGATGGCAATTCGAACATTTAATTTAAGTATAAAATTTAATCAATTGTATTTTATTTTACATACCTCAGAATTGTTACCTTTTTATGGATAAAATTTACGTTTTCTAACACAACAATTTATTATTACACAATAAATTATACAATTAGTTTTAACCGTTAACGCTATGAACGCGTAGTAATAAACTGCAGCAAGTGTTTACTAATAGCAAATCGCATGGGTAGTGGATAGAAAATGGCGGTTATAGTTGGGAAGGGAATAAGGTTTACCCGCCCTTCCACCTTTCTAACTAATATATAAACAAAAAGTTGATTTATTTGTGTTTAAAAATTATATGTATTTTACTTTTAATTCACCGAACCATTTTTAAAATCTAAATGTGCCCCATGACTTCACGGAATAAATTTAGAAGGATAGATTAAAAATAACGTTTCATTAAATTTTTTCCTCTGTTACGAAGTTAAAAATTAAAAATTGTTTTTATATTCGAAATAATTTTATTTGAAAAAAAATTAGATAAAACGGAGCAGATGAGATAATATCTTTTGATGAACTTATATTAAACAGAAAATAAATGCCTTATTAATGTCCAAAGGTCCAATATTTTCCAACATAAAAACAAATCCGTAAGTGTAATTATCAAAGAAGCTGGTAGATTGCGATGCGGCTTTCTTTGAAATTTAATTAGCATTCAATTCGGGAAAAGTTTTTTAATAAGATTATATTCTTTTTGAGCAGTGGACAGCATGTCAAATTAAAAATTTAGACCTTGTGTAGTGGCTCAATTTTATTTCTGCTTTTCATTAATCCAATCCGTACATACAGGGTGTTCCTTAAGTAGAGGTCGAAAAGCCAGGGACGTATTCTGTGGTTAAAAATAAGGAGTTTTTGTTATATAAATGTGGGGTCATAGGATAGCCCAATTGTCCAGCTACAGCGTGTCAAAAATTTAAAAAATCAATTTCTAAACCGTTTTAGATAATTTAACCAAATTCGGTGTGCATATTTAGTATGATAGTTGGTATGAATCAAAAAAATTCTAGCTTTAGAATCTTATCAGTGGCGGAGGTGTGGGTATCATCGATTATATACCCTTCTATAATATTACAAATGAAATAGGGCGTCATATGCGCCATTGTACTACTTTCATTTTTTGTTTCTTTACATTTTTTTAAATCCCAAACGGATTAAGAAGAAAATTGATTTATTTGAACAAGTGCATTTTTACGATACTCATTACATTATTTAAAATAATAAAAAAATAATCGATTTATTATAACAAATGTTGGCAACCTTCAGTCATAATACATGTGTCATATCTTCTTGATCACAACCAGCTGTAATTTGTTGACGTAAGTTCTCCTCAAATTCAATGTAAACCTTGTAAACTAATGTCTTCAAACAAACAAATCAATAATGAACCCTATTGGTTTGCTTGTCTGAAGGCATCTCAAGACATTAGTTGGGTGATCTGGGTGACCAAGGTTGATCTGGTTCTTAGGTGCCTCGTCAGCGGCGAGGCGGTAACCTGGGCAGTGAACGAGTTCGAACCCTACAAGGTTGCAGGGCCAGACGGAGTTTTCCTTCGCTGTTACAGAAGGGCCAGGACATTCTCTTGCCAAGCATGGTAAGGGTTTTCGGGCCAGTCTGGCGATGGGATATGTTCCACTGGCATGGAGGGCAGCCAAGGTAGTCTTCAAAGCTGGGAAGGAGGACTACACAACGGCAAAGGCGTTTAGAGCAATTAGTCTCACATCCTTCCTATTCAAGACGATGGAAAGGATTGTGGACAGGTATCTCGTGGATGGGGTGTTGATCAGACACCCGATTCATGTGAACCAGCACGCTTATAGGCGAGGCAGGTCCACGGAGACAGCGCTACATAGTATTGTACATAAGGTAGAGAAGGCCCTTCAGTACAAGGAGGTCGCATTGGCCATGTTCTTTGACATTGGGGTGCCTTTGACAAGGCAAGAACAAAAACTATATGTGACTCACTTCAGGACCGGGGCACACCTCCTGCCATGGTCGGATGGGTGAGATCCGCATTGGAGGAGAGAAGAGTTAGTGCGACTATGGGAGATAGCCACAGGGACCTGGGAGTGAGAGGTGGCTGCCCGCAAGGTAGCTGCCTTTCGCCACACCTATGGTGCCTGGTGATGGATGATCTCCTAAATCGCCTTACTCAAGAGGGATACAGGGACACTCAAGCCTACGCCGATGATGGCGTGGTTTTAGTGGTAGGCCGGTTTCTGGGCGTAGTATGCGACAGAATGCAGGGAGCTTGTAGGATTGTAGAGAGATGGTGTGATGAGATGGGGCTCTCGGTCAATGCAAGTAAGACTGAGTTGATCCTCTTCACAAAAAGGAGGAAGATAGAAGATTTCAGGGCCCCAACTATGTATGGAAAACCCTTACTCTAAGTAAGGAGGTAAAATACTTGGGTGTAACCTTGGACAGTAAGTTGTCTTAGGGGGCACAGATTGAACGGGTTACCCGGAAATCGATGGCAACCTTTTGGCAATTAAGGAAAGTAGTAGGCAAAAACTGGGGACTCAACCCAAGGGTACTTCACTGGGTGTACACGGCGGTGATCAGGCCGAGGCTACAATATGGGGCCTTGGTCTGGTGGCCGAGTGTGGGCCGGGTGACTGTGGCCAAGGTGTTGTCGAGGATCGAAAGACTGGCTTGCTTAAGTATTACAGGAGCAATGAGGACAACCCCAACTGCCGCCCTGGAAGTTTTGCTGGGGTTGCCACCCCTCCCAACATGGATTGTAAAGGAGGCGATGGCGACCTACCTGAGAACAAGGGATGCAGGCTGCTGGAAGGCAGAGGGTCGTGTGGAGGATCACGCTTCTATATCCGTCAGGTCGGAGAATGAAATTCAAGTATCCGCTCTGAGCGTTATTGAAGCAAAGGATAAACTAATGCTGGGTCGGAGGTATACAACTGTTTTCACTTCGAGAGAGCAGTGGCAGAGGGCAGAAAACATGATTCCCCCGGGATCTATGAAATGCTATACAGATGGATCCCGGGTAGGGGATGAGTTTTCTGGAGCAGGAATTTATCTGGAAAACCTGGACATCCGGCAGAGCTTTTCGCTGGGTACACACTCCACGGTTTTCCAGGCGGAGGTTTTACTATTTTGATGGTAGCAAGCAAGGAAGAAGTAAGGAATTGTGTCGAGGAAATTCTTCATCTGCTCTGATAGCCAGGCTGCACTCAGGGCTCTTAGATCTCCGGTGACGAGATCCACTCTTGTCCAGGAGTGTGGAGATGCCCTGGAGTCCCTGGCCAGACAAAGGGAGGTGGAGTTGGTCTGGGT
This sequence comes from Monochamus saltuarius, assembly GCA_025584915.1. Lineage (NCBI taxonomy): Eukaryota > Metazoa > Arthropoda > Insecta > Coleoptera > Cerambycidae > Monochamus > Monochamus saltuarius. The sequence continues at coordinate 10,348,692 of CM046726.1, forward strand.
TCTTGGCCATAAGGGAATCCCCGGTAATGAGACGGCTGACTTGCTGGCTCGTCTTGGATCTGGGGCACCGTGCCAGGGACCCGAACCCTTTTGGGAATTACGCGAGGCAGTATGAATAGTGCCCTTAATAAATGGGCCTATCAAACACTAGGAGGGAATTGGAGAAGGAATGGGGGATGTAGACAGGCCCATGACTTCTTCAATGAACCTAATAAATCTAGGACGAAGTGGCTGCTGAGCCTTAGTCGAAGGTCCCTGAACCAAATGGTGGGGGTCCTGACAGGCCACTGCAGACTCAGGAGGCATTTGAATTTGATAGGCATAGAGGATAGTCCCTTATGTCAGGAATGCGGAGAGGGAAGAGACCCTATCCATTTTCTAGGATACTGTGCGGTTCTTGGGAGACTAAGATATAGAATCTTTGGCACCGAGAAGCTGCAAGGGAACAGATGAGGGGCCTACCATGGACCAGGATCCTGGCGTTCATTAGGGCGTCGGGTAGGTTTGAGGAAGGCCGAGGGCGAATAGTGGAGGGGTGATGGGATGCCAGGGTAGGCAAAAAGGGCCCACGTGTGGCCTACTTGCCAGGCTAAGGCCGCCCGCACTTTACTACTACTAGGTGCCTCGTCCAATCACGTTATTACCGAATCTTTCATTTAAAAATTCACGAGCAGTTAAACTAAAATGTGGCAAAGCTCCGTCGCGCATAAACCATATTCTTTATCTTAGCGTATAGGGAACATCGTCAAGTAGTTGAGATAAAACGTTTTCAAGAAAATGTCTGTAACCGAAGGTACCGGTTAAAATTCTTGGTAAAAAGTAAGGCCAAATAAGAAAATTTCCGATAATACCCATACATTCAAAGAAAACTGATGTTGGGATTCCGTTATGGCATTAGGGTCTTCATCAAACCAAACGTGTTTAAGTTCATAATACATAGTATCTTCCTCGGTAAACAATATTCCAGCGGTAAAGTCAATATTTTGTTCAACTTTCGTCAAGATCCAGTAGCAAAATTGCAGGCGAGAAGGATAATAAGATTTGAACGCTTTGTATGTGATATAACTGTCGTTGCTTCAGAGCGGTTCTAACTAATTCATGATTCACATTAAAATTTGCAGCGATCTTGCTAACACCAGTATTTGGGTTTTATCCAATTTCTCAATAGCTTCTTATAACTCAGGCGTTATAATACTCAAAGGACCTTTCTGAAATGAGCCTGACTCCACATTTCTGAACATTCTTTTGATTTGAAAATCGTTCCATATATTCGTCTAAACTCAGTACCATTTTCATCTGCAAGGCCATAAATCATATCGGCTATATCAGCATTTGAATATGCATAAGCCATTATTAAAACTTAATCTTTTTTAAAAATAAGCTTAATTTGACTATACCACAATATTAAATTAGATGACGCCTTCTTAGTATTATTGTTTTGCATGTCCTCTCTAAGATATACAGTGCCTTCATAAATCATTACAAACCACGTGATCAGGGTCAAGATTCTCAAATCAATCGCAGAGCAACTCATATGCGAATATCCTTTTTCTCACTGCGGCAATTGAGAGAGACAAGAAATCTATTCGCATACAAGTTGTTCTTCGAGAATCACAGTCCTGGTCACGTGGCTTGTAATAATTTATGAAGGCAGTGTATTTAAGTAACTGTAAAAATGCACTTCGATCAAGTTACATCAATTTTGTTGTTAATCCGTTTGGAATACAACAAAGTGTAAAGAAACAAAATGTCAAGATAATACAATGGCGCATATGACGACCTATTTTATTGGAATATTATATAGGGTGATATATATTTTTTTAGCAAATAATGATCGATGATATTTATCATATCATATAACAAAAAATTTTGGCCACAGAATACGACCCAGCATTTTTTACTTCTACTTATAAAGCATCCTGTATAGAATGTCCCAAAATAATAGCTCTTTTTTACCATATTTTGATTGGTCTAATTGATTAAATCGTAAAGATAGTTTTTTAATGACGATGTTTGAGAATATTAGAAATTGAATTAAAAATGGCTTGATTATCTGTTGAAGAAGTTTATATCACCATCCGTGAAATTTAGTGTCAACGTAATTCCACTTCCAAATTACTTCTACGCATAAGTCCTCAGAACATCTATAAGAAGCACATTTCGAAGTAAAGAAATTCTCATTACCTAGGCTTGTACCTGTAGAAGACGCATATATTTCCGCACAATGCAAGTTATGTTGATTGTTCCCTTCTCTGTGAATTAAAACTTCTATCGTAAAGCGTTGCACTTTATGCTTGGCAACGATTTTAAATTGTTTTCCGGGAATTAAAATTTTATCGTGCCGTAATTTTTCTTATCAGAATATTTGACATTTTAAGAGTAGAAAGTGGTAGCGTTTCATCGTACACAAGAGCACATGATAAACCTCATTTAACTTACAACTTTAACTAAACCCGGCGGGTATAATGTCTCTTCTTTAGGATTCGAATATATTAAACCCTCGATTTTAATAGGAAATATCAGAAACACTGAAGCGGAAAAACTGAGTTCCCGAATCGGTTAATAAAATTTAAATAATCCATTTTAAAAAGATGTAAATTCGTAATTTAAACATTAAGTATCCATTTTTTGGGATTTTAAATATGGAATCGCAGGAAGATGAATATAGAGTTTTTGATACCCAAAAATGACTAAAATTATTTTGTTTATAAATTAATACACAACAAAATTAAGTAATAGTATATTTACTTTTTTAACTGTCATCATTGAAATACTTAAAAATAACATTATTATTACTTTCTACTGAGAACTTCAGAATTGGAAATTTTCACAATTAGGTACCTACTTTTACATTGGCAGTTCTGTTGGTAAGTTGGCAGTGTCAACAACGGCCACTAGTAATGCGTAGCGTAAATACATTGGATTCAATTACAATAACATGCCATATTATCTATACAATTGTCCAAAAATGATTAGAGAGAGGCATAAGTTCGTAGTGTTTCTGTTGAACTCAAAATAAATTTTCTTCCAGTCGTAAGACTGCCTTATGATCTGACCATCGTTAGCTAAATTGCAGCACCCGCGATTTTTTTATAAGCCAAATTAAAAAAATACTATTGAAAGGTAATGTACTGAAGTGTCAATTTAAATTATCAAAATTCTGACACAATTTGGTATATTGCCATACTACAGCCAAATACAACGTAAACTATACGATTCCTCATCTGCAGAATGCAGAATTTGGAAGAATTTTTCAAGTGAATTTTAAAGGGCGATTATTAAAGGAAAGTTGTCAATAGATATCGAAAGTGATGAAAGTTTGATGAAACAAGATCAGAATTTGTTGAATAACCTCTTAGCTTAGCACCTATATATGTGTTTTTGTGATGTTAATAGCATGAAGTAAACGGACTGTAAGGTTCAGTATATTTTTGGTCAATTGGTGCTCGTGGCAACGCGTCTCGTACTATGTTAAAAACCATCAATGTAGGGTCTAAATTTTTCTATACTCTTAATAACGGCATATAACTTTTTTTTCAGTCGTTGTATATTTTCTTTTAGCAGTTAGTCATTGACATAAATGCAATTATAGCTTCATGATCTTCTTGCCGTTGAGTTAAAATTCCGCTAATTCCTACATTAGATGCATTGCACTGTATAAAAAATAATTTCGTAAAATCAGGTGCTGCTAGTACTGGATAAGAAATTAGTGCTTGTTTAAGTTCTATGAGAGCAATTTATGCTTCTTTCGTCCATATTATTCTCTGACTTTTGCGACGTCCTTTTAATAAAGCAGTGATTGGCGCAGAATTTGTATCAACATTTTTCACAAAACGTCTGTACCAGCTACACATCCCTATAAACCATTTTACTTCTGTTGCTGTATTAGGTTTAGGAATTTCCAACAGGACACTAACTTCGTCTGGATCTGTGCGCAGTCTTCTCGATCAAGTACGAAACCTAGATGTTTAAGACTTTGTAAACAGAAAGAACACTTATCTATGTTTATTGTCAAGTTAGCATCTTTAAGTCTATCCAAAATCAATTGCAAAATTTCTATCTGTTTTTCAAATGTAGACGTTGCTATTATAATATCGCCTAAATAAACAAAGACGTATGGATCCAACTCTGGTTCTAAAACACAATCCATCAGACGTGTTGAGTTTGTGCAGCATTACAAAGCCCAAATGGCATTACACAGAATTCAAATAAACGTCTTCCAGGAACTACAAAAGCGGTCTTTTCACATGATGCTGCATCCAGAGGTATCTGCCAAAATGCTGATTTTAAATCAAGGCTGCTCAAAAATTTTGTTTTTGCTAATTTATTCAGTATGTGGCCAATTGTAGGTAAAGGATAAGCACTGAGTTAAGTTTTCAGCCATCAAAGCAGACGTGGCTCTCCATTGGGCTTGTTGACAATGAAAACTGGGCTTGACCAGACTATTCGATGCGCGAACGACTCTAAGTTGTAATATCCTGTCAAGTTCTTTATTAAGAATTTCTAATTTGTAAAGCGACATTACATGATGCCTTTGCTTAATAGGTTAAGCGTCTCCTGTGTCTATTCTATGGACAATATTTTGACACTTATAAAATAATTCATATAATTCAAAACTGTCGAAACACCTTACTTTCAAGTTTGACATTTGTCGTTCGCTTGATAAATTTAAAAAAGCAAATAAAACTTAATTAGAAAACTTCTATCATCATTCGGAACAATGTTAATATTACCGTAACTAGTATAATTTTTTTTTGGTTTGTTAGTTCATTCCCGATTCATGTGTAACGAACATTTCATAGGATATTCGTGGACAGATAAGCGAAGTGTTTGAACTCAAAAATATTTTTATAGTATATGTAGATATTTTGTCATGCTATTTTTTGAGTGTAACATTCTATCATAATGTTTGTTGCTATAATCTAATCGTTCAAATGCGTAAACTTTCAAAAATATATCATTCCAGCTTTGGCAAACATTCTGGATCTATTTTTTGGACAATGCTATCGAAAATCAAAAAATTGCGAAATCGTGATCAGTATAAAGTATAAAGTAAAGTATCCTTAAAGCATCACCTTTGGCCGTTAGACCGTAGAGAGTATATTGTTGTCCAGGGAATGTTACCTGACCTTATTTACAGCCCTTCCTATCAATTCCGAGTACTAGAGTAAATAATTCAATTTCAGGAGATATATCGACGTAACTATTACCGAAATATATCTCTGTCAAATTAATTGCTTCTCTACGCTTTCTATACGAGCAAAGTTGACACTGGTTTTCATTTGTTGAATTGATAGCAAGTACTATATTTAAGAAAATAGACATTTTAAGACATCCTTTTAAAAAAGTACAGCACAATATGTATCTCAAAGTCATATTGAACACTTAATTATTAAAAATAAAAACACTGTTCCCAAAAATGTACGTCGTGGCGTAAAGTAACAATCCATTAATTTAGTAGAAATTAATATATGTACTATTTTTCATTAAACTCTCAATTGATTATTGGATTTAATACACTAAAAAATGTGTTAATTGCAGAGAAGATTTCTTCATCCATTTTTAGGGGGGTTAGGAAGTACAAAATTTCAGTTGTAAGGGTCTCGTTTAGGTAAAGCTTGGCGATCCACGAACTGAGATCACCCGAGGCTTGGTTTTTAATGCACAGTTCTAAATAGTTATTCAGTTCTATTTTCAACATATTGTCGCTTAGTAATTTTTAGTAATGAAATGATCGCAGGTATTTTGAACAGCTTTAGAACTGTTCTATTGGAACTAAAACAAGCTTCTGATATAGCAGTTCACTATGGCTTGCAGCTTTTAAGAATATTTATGATTATGTTCAAAGTGAGTGCGCCAAAAACTAGTTCTCCACTGCGAGCCTATGATCTATTGTGGCTCACAACTATATCATACCTAATAGGTTTAGCCTCTTTATGAAGCCAATAACCTTATTGGTTGAGATTCTGTCCAGATCTTCTGGCAAGAGATGCAGCTTGTCAAATATAGAGAATCTGGTCCGTTCTTCTGCTTGACATATATGTGTTTTGCCGGTTCTTCATTCTTCAAACACAACCGGCAGTCAGCCTCCTCAGGAAAACCTTACTTGTGCATGTAACTCCATAACCGGCAGTGCCCAGTATATAGGCCAACCCGAGTCTTTAAGTCAAACCTATTTATCTCAAGCAGATTTTGAGCTCTTTTTGTCGATGGTCCGCTTATGAACTCCTTCAAGTGAGCTAATCTTTTTCCTCCGCCCAGGTCAAGATAGCTGCTTTGGCAGTAGCCGAAGGTATGCCAAGAGCAGGTTTTGGACCACTGGAGCTGGTAGAGGCACCTCGCTTTACTAACGAGTCTGCTGCCTCGTTCCTCTGGCTACCTACATGACCAGGTATCCAAACTAGGAGAAACCTGTTGCTCCCAACCGCTCCAAAGCCTTTTAACACTTCCATACAGTTCTTGAATTGCACCGGTAGGATATTTTTTTTTGACCTACGTGTAAGTTTAAGCTTTTGCAGCCTCTATACACAGCTCAATAGCATAGATTTCTGCCTGAAATATAGTTGTCCAAGCTTACTGAAAACCTGGTATTTAGGGTTGCAAGTATACACTCTAGCTCCAATATCTTCTGGAGTCTTGGAGCTATCGGTGTATCAGCACCTATCTGCCTTCAGGAGGTCGGCTCCCATTCCTCCTTCTGAAGAAGATGGATTTCAGAAGGCAGTCTATAGTTGATTTTTGTAGGCATAACATGTCATCTGTCATGTCATGTAGGCACCTTTCATATCCTCCAGTACTCCATTGTGCTCCATTATGTTAGCCTTCGAACATACTAATAGCCGCTTGCCTCAATCTGTATACTGCCCACCTGGCTTCTCTCTCCAAAAGTATATGGAGAGGTGGTAGATCCAGAAGGAGCTGACGGTGTGGAACTGATTGCACCAGTTGTCTCCAGACTAGCTTGTCTTTGTGAACCAGAGAGTTTTGCTCTGGATCACCAAACTATGGTGATCATGGGTCTAACAGCCATCACACACAGCCAGTATAGTTGTTTAGGACCTACGCTCCAGGACTTTGCACAGATGCGTTGATACGTCTATAGGGTAATTTTGGCCCTGTGGATGTCTTTTTTCCATATTGGAGTTCCAGTTGAGCGTCTAATCCAGAACAGTATTTTGTTTCCTCCAAAAAGGTATTGTCTATCCCAGTAAATTAGGGAGTCTTAAGCTGACCAGTTTGCGTTTCTTTGTAAAGGGCACAATTACTGTCTTGTGGGGGTTTACAGACATTGATTCCCCTCAGTCTAGTACCTCGTTTAAAACTCCCTGAAGGATAGATGAAATACTATCCTCTTTTAGCTTATTCAATTGGTCGTTTGGCTATTTGTTGTGGATAAATCAAACAAGCCGAACAAATCATGTTCCAAAATTCGTGGGGCTTTAAAAAACAATTGTATGGCTTGTCGTTGGATAACTACGTGCTAGTTTTCCGTCATTATTATCAAAAATGGCTCTAAGCATCGTTTCGATACTGATTAGGCAGAAAGCGAGCTATAGCTAAGTGCGATCCAGGTTTGTGGTATGTTGAACTACTTGTGCATCAGTATCTTAAAATTTGGGATTCTGAAATTTACTTTTTATTTTTATGTTATTTATACAATCTGCAAATTCACAAAACATCAAATGTAACTATTTCCATTAACTCACAAAAGATTATATATTAAATAGTTAACTAAAATATATTAACAAACAGGTACCTAGACACTCATTTGATTTATATTTTAGCTTATAATCAGTGCGTGTGATCGTTAATTAATCCAATACAATTTCTCATTATTTGCTTAATCTGAAATTTTCCATTTTCAGCTATCTAATATCAATATTGCCGAAGCTTTGACAGCTCGGCTTTATTTTATTCAAATATTAGTTTATTAATATGTGGCGCATGGGTTTTAAACATTGGTCATTGGTCATATAATGTTTTTTTAAGTTCATAATTTCATGTCACACCTAGAAATAGTTAAAAGTATGCTGAAAAAAATATATAGGGTGTTAACTATAAGTCAAATGTCAAAAGTCAAACTTTACTGACATATTCCATCTATGAAAATAATTATTGGAGTTTGATATAATAACAATTTTTTATTCGAAGCTTAATAATCGAGTTACAGGGTAATGAAAGATTATTTGACAATATTGGGGCGGTGATACTTTTCCAGCATAAACTATTATCTATGCACTCGTGAATTTAAAATACGAGTATACCCCAGTAGTGTAATTACTGGGTAAGTAGTGTATATTTTTTAAGAATAAAGTACGCCACTGACATTTATAAAATTTCAAGGTATTTTTAGAATTTCGGATAAATTATTGACAGACAATATTCCAATAAAGTGTTCGTAACATTGACAGGTCATGAGATTATTAGGGTTGTTAAACATGCTTAACCTTATTAGCAATTTAAAACAATAAACATACTAATTATAACATTATTAACTATCACATAACACTGTTAACTATTGTCATGAATAATTACAGTTCCCTAGTAACGACATTTTATGACGCAAAATTTGTCAAAACAGAAAATTGTAACACGTTATAACTTGTAATAAAAAATTGTTATATAACCAATCCCGATTATTTTTATCGATAGAATATGTTGGTGAAGTTTGGCCAAACTTATCGTTAACACCGTGTGTATTGATATCAATATATTTGAAGATATTTGATTTATATTGACAAATAATTACATTTGAAGACCTGCTGAATTGAATAGTTTTAGAATTTTTTAAAATTAGATTTAAATTTAAATTAGAAATAATTAACTATAAAAGGTTCGTTTTTGGAATATGAAATATATATTTTTTGATATAAATAAGGTTTTTGATCACAGTGTTCCATTACAACTGCTTGACTTGACTTACAAAATCTAGGACACAACTATGTTCTTAAAACTATGACGTCGATTAGAACGACTGGTATAAAACGATTTTCTAATGGAAGGTTACAACAACAAAAACTGCTATATTACACAACTTTTTTCGTAAAAGAGTCATGGTAAACTTTTTTTATCAAATTCTGTTCCAAAGTTATGTATAATTTTGCTAAGAATTTGAAGGTGATAAATCACATCCGGTGCCTTAAGGATGAAACGCAACAAGAGATCGCGGTATAAGCGCATCGAATGAATCATAGAGAACATAATGGACTGTTTTTTTGCAACAGGCAGTGATCAGCTTCGCACAGAACAGTCCTTGATGCGCATAGACCGCGACCACATATGCATTCTCTGCTCTATTAAGTACAACAGAGTCAAACCAATAATTTCAATTCACCTTTATTGAATTTCTGTCTTTATCGTTGTACCTACATAAATGTGATAGCTGCTAAATTCCAGAATCCTATGTATCAATAATTTGATATGTTATGGTATGTCCATAGTAAAATGGCTGTCATGTTTATAGCGAAAGTATAAAAATGTGGAAGATGAAAATCAGTGTTGATATTTATTTTTTTCTAAGGAACCTGGAACTTGAAATAAAATTAAGGAAAAGTTTATATCTGTGTCAAGTATATCCGCCAGTAGAAGTTAATTTTATACCACATTCACTTGTTTAACTAATTAGGTAAAAGAATGAATTTAATTGAATTTGTTTTAAAAACTGTATGGGTTTGGATAATAAAATTTGTGTGTTGTATTAGCTCACTGCACAGTTATTAAAGTTATTTTTCATCTTAATTTGCACTGAACAATTTCTTCCACTTGACTGGTTTCGTTATTAAAAGAGTTTTATTTATGAAGTCCTCAAAATTTCTACGTATTCGAACCCTAACAACAGTTTTATAATGGCTGTCCCATTTTATGAGGGAAAATCAAATATATACAAGATATTTTCTTTTAAATTTATTGAAGTAAAATAAAGTACTTATGAAACTTATTTATTAGTTTTATATGTAATTTCATGATACGGATATACGTTTTTTAAGAACAGTAACATACAATAAAAAATTGAATACATATATTCGATAGAAGAATAAATTTCACACATTTAAATGACTTCATTGGATTCAAATATTGTAAACACGAAGACCATGCGGTGAAGTTTTATTTACCTTTCTATTTTGAGTCGGTCAGTGGTCGCTCAGTTTAAGGCATCAGTACTTAAATCGATGTGGCTAGATCGGTGTGGGTTCCAGCCCCGCCGCCGGTAGACCGTATATCAGCTATATTTGTGGAGAGGATTGGCATTCTATCTGCGGGTATGGTAGGGTGGAAGAATGTTAGTTTGGGTCAATATGAGAGATTGATACCGGTCGACATTTGACTACCCCCTAACGAAGTTTTCCAGGTTTCCCTCATTCCTGCACTGAATGGTGGTTAGGGCCTACTAGGGTAAGTCGCTCCTGGGCTATTCCTCGACATTAGAATGAGGGTAGAGATATTATTATTATTATTATTATTATTTGTGATAAAGAATAAAAATCCTTTTATGACAAAATATCACTCTAGAAGAAGAAATAATATTTGCAAAAGAATATTTCAGTCTAAAATCAAAAATAACCATTAATAAAATTTCATGTATGACAGACGGTTCATAACTTTATATGTAACCAAATAAAAAGATTTTATTTATTTATTCATTGTGCAAGAATAGTCATAATAACTAAAAATTAAAATATTCTGCTGAAGACTTCACTTACTCATTTTAAACATAGTAGTTCATTTTATATTTTGCGGAAATAGAATACCGTACGCTCTAAAAATTTGTTTGATTATTGACAGCATAATGTGAATATCGAGTTCAAAACAATTATTTTTTGAAATTTGGTGTAATATATTTATTGTAATATATAGTTTTGTTATTCTCACTTGTAGTTTCTTAAATATGTTGATAAAAATGTAATGAGTTATTCATTTATTCATATGATACTCATAGTCTGCCTACTGCTACTGCAGAACTGATGTTACGAAAAATAATTAATTATTAGATTATTTCGTGTGATGGCTAGAAACTATAGCAGAAGTATCATCTTAATACATAGTGAAATATGCTGAAGGTTCAGTACCTACGGAATATAATTTATTTAAAAAGAAATATGTGATAATTGTTTTAATCAAGAGACCGTTTTCGTGATCAATCATAACAAAAATACATATCTACATGGAAAGTTTTTCGTATATATTTTTCGTAAAAAAATATAGGAGAACATGTATGCTGGGATGCCACTGGTGGAGCCATAGAAAAACTATTCTAACTAAATTATGTGGTTATATATCCTACTAACACAACAAAATTAATATAATATTTAAAGTACTTTTGAAGACTCAACACTCTGTAGCAACAAAAATTAAGCTATTGCGGACATACGTTCATATGAATTTTTCTTCGTAAAATGATCTGAGGAATCACACCCTTAAATATTAACATGTCGTTAAGGAATGGATAAGATGTATAAGTTTGTTCGGTCTTCACGTTCCTACGTAATAAATTATATTTACCAGTATAAAACTTACAAGGTGAGTTAGCTTGAAATCTATCATATTAATATTACTTAAATATGTTTCAATCGTAAACTTTATCTAAAACATAACCAAAAACTGAAACAAATATACATAATCGTTTGTTTCGTGGTTAATTATTTTTTTAACTTCACCACCCTGTAGCTTCTAAATCGTTAATAATTGGGCACGAATTTATAAGTCAAACCTACGATATTTTTTATATTTTATCTTCTTCTGAAGTTTTTAATATATTATAAGTTGTTTTCATCGAGGTTCAAAAGATTTCGGATTGGTTTGTAACATTCCTTTTATTATAAAATTAAGAATGTCACAATTTCAATATGAAACGTCTAGTAACAAGGTATTTTTGCACATCCTGTATAAGTTGTAGTTTAAGTAAGTGTAAACCATATCCAGTGTACCATGTAGTTTTAGATTTCTTCAAGTAAGCCTAAAATGTAAACACTTTGTACGATAAATATTTTATTAATTATTTACTTACCATTGCTGTGAACCAGTTACGTCGATGTATATCGTAATGTTATAATTTTTTTTACTCTGTATAACATCCTGGAGTAATTTGTTAACAGTTTATTATTTAATTATTATCACTTGTTGTATTAAGCTTTGTTTTGGCAAAAAGCAAGGTTAAGGTAACTGTCATTAAAATTAATAATTCGATTCGGACCACAGACCACATACTATTCGGACTAAATTATGTGCTGAGATCTCGAACGAGCATTAGCCCGAAGTTGCATAGAAACCGAACCAATCAGATTTCAGTGAGTTTTTAGATCTTTGTAGGGTATAAAACCTACAGGAACCTAAATTCTAGTCCTTTTCGTTCTGATTTTGGTCGACTGAAGTATTTCCATATTACAGATTTAGTTATTAGTGCGAAGCAACATTTTGATAATAAATCTGAATTTATTGAAGTCATCAATATAAATGGAGGTAATATATTTGATTAATTAAGATTATTATCGATAGTAGATTTCATTTTAAACTATATTGTATGTTAATTTTTTGAAACTAAGAATATAAAATACCTAACCTGACCTTGATCTTTGCTAAAGCACATGCTAATTATTTTTTCTTTTTCTTTTGTCATTTTCTTAACTTTAGAGGCCAATTAAATAAATTAACAATTAAATAAATTAACAATTAAATAATTGAACAATTAAATAAATAACCAATTGAATTGTATTGGTGTTACGTCGATTAACGTACATTTTGAGAATCTTTCCATTTCCCAAGTTGGAATATTTTGTTCAACCTTTGCTGGTTAAAGTTTATTAATTGAAGAATCAAAATTGAATTAAGAAGGCCATTCTAAAGCTTTGAAAATCTAGATTGTAAGCGGCACTATCCAAGTACGACAGCAAGGCTGCTCTTCTCGAAGCACTACCTTGAAATCAAGATCGTAAGCGGCACTAGCCCAAGTACGACAGGAAAGCTGCCTTTCTGGAAGTCATCTCCAACGTTATCAACGGATGATCTTTCCAACTTCAACAATTCCACGTCTGTATATCAACTGGTGGGCAAGTCAATAAACTGTGTTTATTTTTTTTATAATTTTATTTTTTCTTCTCCCATTTGACTAGCAAAATTTATTATCCTCCTACAGGGGTAAAAAGGCAAACCGAACAGATTATTCTGTAGGTGGCGCCCAAATATAACATCCTCGTAACTAGTTTGCTATTCAAGAACCCACGACTTAAAAAAGTGCCCCGACTAAAAGAGCAGCCGTTCGCAACATTGTTATTTGTCGTTTGTAACAAACGATAGGTAACAATGATTTTGGTGCCTCCTCGAGCTCGTATTGGTTGTTATTATTTTTTTGGAATGAAGGCACCTCTTTCCAACAGTTATGCACATTTGTATACCCTTCCTAAGTACGATTTTGGCTAAGCATTTTAATTTTTGAGTCGTATTTCTAAATCAAGATATAATACCTGTTTATTTTATTTAACAGTAGGAGTCGACACAAATGAAATTAGTGTTTCCAGTCTGTGGACGTATCTGAAATCTAATTAGGGCGGCTTAACAAACCAAATAATTATCTTTTTTAATATTTGTAATCCGCTTTTTGTGAAAAACGGAATGAGAATATAATGCATAAACATTTAGCAGAGCTTCTGGTAAATAATAATCCTGATAGCATTAATTTATCACTGTCTCTATAGTCATAATTCACATTTACGCCCCTTAGAGGTATACATGATAAATGCCTACGGTATACGAACAGAATAATTATGTTTTTAGTAGAAACTTTTTCAATTAATATTTAATTATAAATTAACAAACCTTCTTTATCAACTTGACATTTATATACATGGCACATAAAAGCGCTGCTTTTCATACGCACAATCATTCATCGGCCTACCGACTTTTCAGCTTAAAAGTATTTCAGAAACAGTTTTGCCGTTTTGAAGAAGGTATATAAAGTCTATCATGTCTCAGGATTAGGTTTTATATGTTTTCTTATAAACAAATTTATCAAAACGATATAAAATATTTTGTGTAGGTGCACGGAAAGAAAGGTAGGTATACTAATATCAATATTAATACACTTATCTCAACGCTAGTTAGCAGTTTTATCGAGCATCGGGATCTGCACAGTGTTGCCAGATGAAGTAATTAAAATTTTTTCACCGAGCATCCAAAAATTCTTCACAATTCTTCACATAATAAATGCCTCATTACCTATACAAAAGTAAAACAAAATACCTACTAAAACGTACTTTATTAAAATTAAGGGCTGTAAATAAATAATCAAAAATGAATATCGTGGTTTTATTTTATTCGGATTGTCAAGTTCGGGATTTTTAGCCTAGATTTAAAAAACGTGGGAAATTTGAAATATATATATATTAACAAAAGTATGGATTTTCCATTTACTTATTTATTTTATTATTTTAAAGGAAACCTATTTTGCATATCTTTTACTGATACTTGATAAAATCTAAGGCAACTTTTCCTTATATCAGTTACTACATTTGAACTTTAAACTTTCTTCACAATCTTTGCCTAAATATATTTCTTCAAGAGGTAATAAATTATGAGAATGACTTGGCTTGGTATCGTAATCTAAACACTTTAAAAAATTCTGAGCAATTTTTTTAAATAATCGTCGGCTTTCAGTTGCTAAATTTCCAATTAACACGTCACTAGATTGAAAGAGAGCATTAAACTGATTAAAGTAATTTAGGATGTATTTAAAAAAATTAAAATAACATTTTGTTTCTTCTGTAAACGACTGTGCAATAAAATGTGTTTGATTCAACCTATCATCTGCAATAGAAGTTAAAAAATATGCCTTTAATACATCCCACTGTTGCAGAACCCGGCTGACACAATCATGAGACGATAGCCATCTAGTTGTGGGCAAGGTTATTATTATTTTTTTAAACCAAAGGACTGTTGTTCCGCAAGTTCACCTGAACGTTTTGCGTTACCACTTGTATATGAAGCAACTCCTCTTAACAAATCCTCGGGCGTCTTGGGCAGCTCCCGACAAGCCTTACTAGCAACTAATGCAGCACTATGACAAATGCCCTTACATATGGGGCAGTTAAAAATCACTTTACCACCAGATTTATGGCGTCCAATGTTTTCAGATGACTATGCATAGTTATTTGATGGAAGATAGAGGAAAAACAGAGTACAAATTAAAAACAAAACATAATAACAATATAAACACAAACACAAAATTAAAATTAACAACACTTTATTAATATTATTATTAATGAAAAATAAAAACATAATAATATATGCCTTTATATGTGTTTTTTTTTTATTTTTTTCCTCGTATTTTTAGAAGTATACTTTCTGTATTTTATGTATCATAGGTAGAGTGGGAGAGTGGCGCAAGCTAAATCTCCTACCTTTTGTGTAATTATTTTCTCTTTTGTAATCTTTACACAATAAATCATTTCTATTCTATTCTATTATATAATGGCGCCACTCGTTTTACAACTTGTTGGACAATACACAGGAGGGCTGGAGAGGAGCCACTGATGCTAATACCTTACAAGAAAAAAAACGGGAAAAAGGTATAAATATAAAGCTCTGATAATGTCTATAATAATAAACGGTAACTTTAATAATTTTTCAAATTGCAGTGCATCGTATCATATCTGACCAAAACCGGTTTATCGGTTAACCAGTTTGGTTGTAAAGTCTTAAATATGTGCCTAGCAGATGTAAGCAACAAGGCATATGATTTAGGTTAGGTATACTCAGTACCTAAACAAATACTTTGCTATGTAAATACTTAAATAAAAATTAGGCAAAAGTATATTTATCTAAATAGTGTTTAGGCAGGAAATAAATATTAATTATAACATAACCTTCCCCGATAGCGCTATGGCTCAGTGTACAAGCTCTATTAGAACAAGGCAAAATATAACAGATAGTAGACACGTAGGTATACATATGTTAGCAGTAGGTAATAATTATACTATATATGATTAATTTATGGTATAGAAAGTTTGGGTATTTACAACAAAGTAGTGTTTATTTTTTGTATGCTCTACCTAGATGGCTACTATTCATTAAAGAAGGGTAACATAGCAAAAGCAATTTAAGCATCAACTATTACAAGCAACGCTAAGTAAACAATAAGTACTATTTATAGGTTTAGCAATAAGCAAAAGGTTTATAGTTACTATAGTGAACTAATTTAAAATTTTAATAAAAAAAAAGAAAACGGTTACCTATCTAAATTTCTAGATAAAGTGAATTTGCACTATTAATAAATAAGCTAATAAATTATACATCAGCAAGCAAAGCAGGAATAAAGCAAGGAACTACATAGGCAAGCACTATATTATGCTTACTTGACAGGTATATCATGGTGGGTAACGTAATTACTAAAGCAGGAAATATGCTCATCTGGTATATTATGCAGCACAAGCGGCAGGTTCCAAGGATAATATAGATAACTATCTATCAATCGTAGACAGAGACCAAGGATACATGCAAGAGTCTCTACAGATGGTATCGAACAAAGCAGCACCAGGAAGAGAAATCCTACATACAATGGCAGGTATTCGGAAGCAAAAAAGGCATTCGGTAAGCCAGTGTTGGCTTGGGAGAGTCACTCTGTCTCAACTGGACCTACGTTGGTAGATAATGTATGTGTAGTTAAGATTACACATAAAACAATGTGGATAATACTGGAGAGACAATACTGATAATGACAATGATGAGGATGAGGCCTAAAATGATGAATGCATTTAAGTAGGTTTCATGGTAGGGTAGAAATATGGTAACGGAATATGGAAAATAGCTCAAAACCTGACGTAGGTTGTAGGACGATCTCGTGGTGAGCTAATAGCTATTTTACGTCAGATTTATGGGTACAAATCCAACCAAGAAGCTCGATACTAGGACTACCAGAACTAACAAATGTACCAAAATAAATTTGGCCACAAAAGCAACCAGATCTGCAAATAATTTTGCGATAACTTCGTCGTGCCTAGAGCACACGCTGCTAAGTTAAAATTCGACGTTTTCTTAGCCTAGCGCTGACAAGGACGGCCGTGGTAACAAAAGATTGCAACAAAAAAAAGGTCGCAAGAAAAGTTTGATTGTCGGTTAAGTGCGTTTCAATATAATTAAAATTTTTAGGAAAATAATACAGGCTGAACCATAATTAACAATCAAATAAATACTCAACGTTAATTTGTTATATTAAATTAACTCAGTGGTAACATAACTAATTTTAAGAGTAATTGTGGTTAGAAAATTTATTAATATACACATGAGTTTCTTGATTATTTTTAATAAAATTAATAACAATAATAAGCCCGTAACAAATTATCGACGTTACACGTTTTCAAATTTTGAGGGGTTCTAATTAACGTGTTTGTATGAATGATTCGATAAAGATCGATTAAATTATAAGCAAGAAGTTTTATATAGTTTTTATATTGACATACTTCTGCACTATAGTTTTTGAGAGATAGATATCAATTTTAGGTTCTTTCTAGAAACTGCCTTTCGACATACTCCAACACTGAAACCTGAACTATAAATAAGTGCCCTACACGACGCTCCTAACCACTTAATAGAATTTATAGCTTTATTTACTTGGTGTATAATGCTGTTCCAAACTAGAACAAAATAAATATAGTAGAACCTTAACTAAAAGTTTACTACTTTGTCAGCAAAGTTGTCGAGTATCTACAACATATATATATATATAAAATTTACAACCGAGGTTACTCCCAAATTGTTGGAAAATTTAAATACCTACAGTTTTATTGCATAGATAACCAGCAAATGTATGTTCATGTGGTTTGTATATTAAAAAAGAACGCTCATTGCTTTGTTAAACTGAAACGCAAACTTTTTTCAGCAAGTGATCAGAGCAAAAGAGAAATTTAAGTTGTTTACTAACGACGAGTAAATCTGACTTTGAGCTAATAATTTTAAAACTTTAATAGCACAAGAGTGGTACTTTAACAACATTTTTCTATAGTAGACTGAGCATAAATATTTTTTCGCCGATTGACATTACAGACGTTGTTTTAGTGACAGCTTTCAGACCGCCAAGTGTTACATTTGCTGCCTAGGCATTAGAATCTTAGAATCATTTTTACTGCTGCTAAATTAAAAATTAATATTTGTTCTGTATCGAAAATAATTCTTTTTCTTTATATAAACATTTATAGTGAAATTAGAACAGCCTGTAAGGAATATCACTTATCCTGTTTCTTTTGAAACAATTACTTCGTTTATGTAGGTCGAAGTGTTTTCACTATTAGATGGTTTATGAACTATTGAATCCTCCAAAGTGGTTGAATCGTTTAAAAAATCGCTTCCAGCACTTGATGTACTTGCAGTAGACAACATTTTTTTGCTAATAACTAATTTACGAGTTATGTACTCTTCAATGTAGCCTTCAGTTAGCGTTGAAGATTTTCATCCATCATGTATTTTTAAAGTTTTGATATCAGACATTTAATTTATCAATAGTGTAACGGAAGTTCTACGGAAACAATGTCCAGTTAATTCTTGTGTAGACTTCAATTTCACAAACGCAGTAACTTGTTTAAGCATTTTACAAATGTATGAGTTCTTGTTAATTGGTTATATACCACTTGAATACCTAAAAAAACTGTTACTATCTATTTATGTACATCTTGCGATACTATATTTCCAATGCATTTCTAAATGTTCGCTTACAATAAATGATCTTTTTTTCTTTGTTTTTGTAGTTGGCAGAGTGATCAGTAATCTATATCCCATATCTTCAATATCTCCAATGTTTATTTGAAGTAATTCACGTCCCAGATATAGTAAAAATCATTGCTACCTGAAATAACAGTCATTTACGAAAATACTTCGATTATAATTACCTTTGTACCTAAATACATATCATTATTATCTCCATTAGACATTTTTTAATTTGTTCATGTTCTAAAACATGATATCCATCCGATTACCGTTACAAGAATATTTTTGATTTTAGATACTTTATATTGATTATAATGAAAAATATACAAAAAGTGCCTACATATTATTATTTTCAACCCGGTAATCAATACATTTTCTATATGTTTGCTGATGTATCTTTTTCCATTTTTCTGGTAATAAATCCCACTTTATTTGCTTTGCTAATTTCATAATTTCTTGCTGAGTTAATGTGAAATTTTCCATCTCAAATAATAAATAGTTATTTTTATGGATTTAAACAGGAACAATGTGGCGATTACTGTGTACCTAAGTTATTTACTTAATACCATTGACATTGTAGGTAACAATTTTAGTGAATTGCAAAATGAAGCAAATATAGTTCTGCAACAATTTTACATCTGGTGCGAATGAAATAGACTCATAATACATGCAACTAAAACAAAATATGAGTCTTGCATTTACGAAAATGCAAACAAAAAATTGGTCTAATTTTGAATAACATGCCACTGGAGAATGTCACAAATACCAAATTCTTGGGCTTACATGTAGACGAAATTTTCCCATGGTTGGTTCATGTAGACTGCATCGCCAGTCCAATTCACCTTATTTTGTAATAAGGAACCTAAAATACATTGTGAGCAAACAATATTTGCTAAATGTTTACTATGCCTTAGCATATTCAGATATTAAATATTTAATTATATACTTGGGTCATCAACACATGCACACCGAATATTTGTTTTACAGAAGATAATTCTTAGATTGATTTTTTCCTTAAATCCATTAGATTCTTGCAGAACAATATTTAAAGAAAACAATGTACTGACTTTTTATTCAGGACCTATTTATGAGGCGGCTATTTTTGTGAAACTTAACTCTGACAAATTACTACAGTAAAACCTCCATTTTCGGACACCTCCATAAAACGGACTCCTCCTAAATTACGGACGATTTTATTTTTAAGATATTTTACAATACAGCTTTCTTAATATTAACGCCTCTAAATAATGGATTCGGACAGTCCGGCAGTTGACAAAACGGAAAATTTAATGTAAATTTACCTACCTCTTAATTTCGGACAGATTAGACGACACCCTGTTATTGTCACTTAAATGTAAAACTCGCACAAAAGTTTACTGTCGGAAAAACTCAGGTTAGTGATATTTTAAAAAATAAAACCGAAGTAAAAGAACTTTTTCAGAAGAATGGAGACCCGACACAAAAGAGAAAATTTCCAAAAACTGATGGTTTGGCCATTAAGATGCAGTTTTTAATTGGTTTTGTAAAGTGCGAAACAAAAATATCCCGATATCTGGACCCTTACTAAAATAAAAGGCATTAGAAGTAGCCCAGAGTTTAAAACTAACGGAATTTAAAGCTTCCAATGGGTTGGTTGGAAAAATTTTGTTGAAGACACAAAATAACTTTCAAAACGGTGTGTGGTAAATCTGCAGATGTTAACTTGGAAAACGTTGAGGAGTGGAGAGTTAAGCTGAGGTTAATATTAAAGGATTATGCTCCCAAAGATATATTTAACGACGATGATACAGGCCTTTTTTAGCGCTTACCACAAAAACATTTGCTTTAAGTAATTATAAGTGTGCAGGAGGAAAATCTGCAAAGGAACGACTGACGATTCTGTTGTGCGCAAACATGGAAGGAGATAAAGAAAAGCCATTATGTAGTTATTGGTAAAAGTAAGAAGCCTAAATATTTGCAGGGGACAAATTGCCAATAGAATGGGTTTCTAATAAAAAAGCATGGAGGACTTAAGATATTATGTCAACATGGCTGAAAAAGTTTGACAGCAAGATGAAAAGAGAAAAGAGAAGTGTCATTTTATTTCTCGACAATGCAACTTCTCACCCAAAAATTGCATTAGAAAAGGTGAAACTGGTTTTCCTTCCTCCAAATACTACTTCACATTGTCAGCTTTTGGACCAGGGTATCATACAAAACTTGGGAAAAAAGCATTACAGTGGTTAATATGAATTTCAGCAGCTTGGAAAAAATTATCGCCTGTAACAGTAAAAAACTGTTTTGTTAAATGTGGATTTAATCAATCTGATAGTGATATAGGTGTAAAGTGTGATACAGAAGAGGATATTCTATTAGCATTTTTATTTCCAAATTTTATTGTTACTAATTTAGACTTAAATTCCTATTCAACAATAATTGATAATGATTTAATAACTGAATATTCAAATGTTTCTGTTGTTGACTGTATTGATGAAATAATTGAAACTAGTGTTGAAATTTAAACTGAAAATGAAGAAGTGGAACTTTTAACTAGCATTTCAAATATTTCAGAATCTCGTAAAAAATTGAAAGAATTTTTTTTCATATATTTTCAGGTATTAACAATATTTTGTGAAACTAACTACTCAGTGGACAAAAGCCCCAACCTGCGTTGAATTACACCCACAATATCTACCCATATATTCCTTATTATTAGCTTTTGTAACATTTTTTTTACTGATGACTTCATTGATAGGAATTGTAGGAGATTTGATACATATTAGCTTAAAATACCTTTCTTAAACAGTAAAAAAATTGAAAGAACTTGAGAATTATTTTTTAAACTCTAATAATTTTAACATTGCTTACAATATTTCTCAAATTGTTATTGAATGTGAATCATAAATATTTATTAATAAAATAAAAAAAGCAAAACAAACAATTACAGAATATTTCAAATAGTGTATTAGTGTGATGTATGTATTAGCATATATTATTAAATAAAAACAGTGCACGATTTACCACGGGTGTCCGCTATTGAGAGGTTATACTGTACTACCATACAATTTTAACAATATAAAATAAATAGCTTTCTTTGCTATTATCATAAAATTATAATTCAGCGGCGAAAAAATTATGTGTACTTGGCAGTAAAGTTGATTTAATACCGTGGCTGCTTCAATGGTTTCGGTTGCACCTCATTTATTAAATATCAGCCGCGTCATTAAATTTTGCATTTTACTGTCTATTTAAATACATAACGAACACCATCTATCCTCATGTCTCACAAAACTCAGCTAGGAAAGATGAATCAATTCAGAGCTTCAGTTTTTTAAAATGTTCAGTTTTGAAAGCACATGGTTCTGGTTTTAAACTTTACCAAAGTAATATAAAAGTATACAGTTTGTTCTGTATATTTTTTACGTTTTCATTTATTTAAATAAACACGATATTTTATTTTGTAACAGGTGGTTTATCTTTCCTCGCTTTACCCTATATTAATTAAAACATTTATTTGCTAGTTTATTTCTGCATCATTGCAACATTTTTGAAAAAATTTGCAATTGACTGTAAGAAAACCGGTTTTTTTTCTTTTTTGTTAAATAAATTGTAATATGTATATACTGAATATAATTATTTCTGATTCAACATTTTCTTTGTGAAACACTTTTCGTGCGGTATGAGGATTGTACAAAATGCTGCTCGTATTTTATGACATGCCGCATTTATTAATGTCTTCTGCTGGTTATAAATTTTTCGTTTTCTGCAAATGAATCATCATTCATCAACCGTTTTCCATCTAGGAAATTTATCAGGTTAAAGCTGCGGCCTTAATGCATAGACGTTTTCGCTTTCATTACCACTAACGTTTAAAAATTAGTGCCATTATAACGTGCTAATTATCCAGCCGAGAAAGTATAACAATAAATTTTAATGCGTCGACGCGGCGTTAAAAGTGAACACGGTAAACAAAATCAGCGGCAACCCGGAATCAAGTTCCGACTGCGTAAAATAAATGGCGGTCTCGTGTCTCTAAGCACAGGTATAATAAAAAGTCAACGTTTTCCTGGAGCCTCTGTAAAAATTATTACCCCACGCACCTGCCATATACCTTATTTTTGTCATAAAACCCGATTTATTAATCTCCCTTCAATGAGAACTTCAGAAAGCACGTTTTCCTTTCTATGTGAATTATTCACTCAACTTCAGATCTTATTAATTGGATTAAGGGTCTATCTAAGGTATTTTGTTACGTAAATTATCTACTTTCGGATTATATAGAAATTTTTTGAGATTCATAAAATCATACTTATACAATAGACGTCTGTCAGTGCATAGCCATGCTTTCAGTTCTGACGAAATAAAGCCGACTTCAGGAGTACCTCAAGGTTCCGTACTTGGTCCCCTATTGTTTAATGTTTTTATAAATGACATCACATACGACCTATCTTACCGCTCATTACTGTATGCTGATGACTTGAAATCATTTAAGACAATTGAATATCTTGAAGACTGTATTCTGCTACAACGTGATATTGCTGTGATTAATCAATGGTGTTTACATAATAATCTATTTCATAATATTAATAAATGTAATGTAATGATATTTACTAGAAAACTAGCTCCTATTAAAATTGATTACACGTTAAACAACCAGTAACTTATCTCTGTTACGCAATATATAGATCTCGGGATGTGTTTTTCACTAAATTATCATTTACTGATCATATTGACAGCATGGTAGCCAAAGAATTTAGGGTGGTCTATAATAAGCAACAGTCATCAGTTCGAAGGTCACGGTACGCCTATGGTATTATGTAATGCATTTGTAAGATCTAAGCTTGAATATGATTCTGTTGTTTAGAATCCTTGCTATGAATGTCATTTAAAGAACATTGAAAAACCCCAAAGACGATTTGCTAAATACTTATGGTTTAAGTATGATGGGGTATATCCTCCAGTTGGATTTTGAACAATTGTCATCTAGATTTAACATATTTTGTCATTACGTCGCAAATATTACTCCGCATTTTTCTGTTTAAGTTATTGAATAATCTGGTCGATTGCCCGGAACTTCGTTGTTATATTAAATTATCACCACCTAATGCATTTTCGCTCTTCTATGTTTCATATTCCCACCAATAAATAAATATGATTGCACTGCTTCTCAACTAAAATTGCAAAAGTATGTATTGTTGTCGTATTTCTTTTTACTCAACTAACAGAATTTGACTCATCTCATCTAATACTGCTCATTAAATTCGAGTTATTTGAGGTGCATTGGCATATACTAGAAACTTTCAGAAAACTCCACAAGAGATATTTAAAGCAGATATATCACAGATTTTGGGTGGCTAGCTAGCAAGACGGAAAAGAGATGGAATGGAGGTACTGCTAAAAGTGTGTACGTGGCTTTACATGCTTGCTTCGACTTTAACTTGGTTATGTTTACCCCTTTTTTCAATTTATTTATGTTTAGTTTTAATGAAAATAAATCTTTCATTAAGCAATAAAATTCGACAAAGTCGATATCGCGGAATGTTTCAACAGTCTTTTTTTTTGTTGAAATGTTTAGCACACCTACGTTAGTATTACGATATGTTATTAATTTATGGAGAAGTTCGCCACATGTCTAATAGGGACATTTGTTGAATTATCTTAACGTTTTCTTGATATTGTTAGCGTCGTGCGTCAGTAGTTTAAATTTAGAATAATATGTACAGGATGTCTACATATTATGGATAATCCATTAGATTTGGATAAATTTCTTGAAAATTACGTTAAAAATGTATATAAAAAATGTATGTCCGGATTGATTCTATAAAGTTGTTAAGTTGGGTTTCACTAAGTTGATTTAGTCATATTTATTTTTATGTCTTATTTGATGTTATTTTAAAAGGTAAAAGTATTTAAAGCTATTTCTGCTAACATATTTCAAACTACTAACCAACTGCATTGGGAACCCATAGACAGAACTTTTTCATTCTACATATTCAGACGACAGACTACTGACAATTGAAATCATAAGAGTCATTAAAGTATTACTGACTATATTATGCTACATACATGCCTAGTTAGCAATTGGAGTAAGCAATTAGTAAAAGAAAATTATAGAAGGAAATATTCTTCTACATACCTTAATATAATCGATAAGGCATCTAAGTGTCTCATTGGGAAATAAGTGTTCTGAGAGCGATATTTCTTGAGTTCTTTTAAATATTAAAAATGAGGTTTTATAGTGTAAACGTTACAGCACTTTTTCTTTCAAAGTTTAAACTTTTTTCTATCTACTTTCTGCAAATTTATAAGGGCAACGCAAACATCGAATTGTAAAATAATGTCGGACAGATAAATCTTTCATCCAAAGCTTCTTTAATAATACTATAGAATACAAAATGTTTCACTTAACCAAACCGAACCTATATAAACAAGAAATCAGTTTACGTGTCGTCAGTTGGAAAGCACTCACGTGAATATAAGTAAAACATATTTTCCGTGAACTGAAAAACTGTTATCTACGATTTCAATGAAGTAAGGGTATGATCCCTAATTTTGAAGAAATTTTAGTATAATATTTTACGGAATTAGCTACAGTTTTATATATAACTGTAATTCGTGGGATGGAATAATAAAATAAATGTACCTAGAAGTTATATTTCTTTGACCTAGACTTTCATAAGTAAGTCATATTAATTCATGAATTTAAGTAATTTACAAATTTACGTGAGGAAATGGACGTATTTCACGACACAGATTTTTATGTAATTTTTTTTACTTAGATCAGTTTAATTGAAAAATATTGAGAAAGAAGCTTGCAAGATGTGAAATCTAAAGTTCATAGTCCAATGTCAAAGACCCCTAAAATCATTCAAAACTATCTCAACTCATCTCTCGGTTGTCTATCAGGCATTTCTGAAATGTTTCAGCAAAACATCATAAAACGACACTCCGCCGTTATGAAAGAATATTAGGGTTGAGCTGATCGAGCGATCCAGCGGTAGCTTGGCAATTTCCCAAATTCATCCCTGGGAGAGAATGTGTGTAAAGTGGTACATCATAGGTCACCCCATTCTCCGAGATGTTGACTTGATTCATAATAGGGCAAGACCCAAATTTATGTAATATAATGTGTAAAGGTTAAATGAGCGTAATAAATCTAAATTATTCATTATTTCAGTACTACCAGTATTTATGTACAGTGCTTTGAACAATGTAACAGTTAATATTTACAAATAACATGCCTATATGTTCTTCACAGCATATTTTGTTTATAAATAATATTCGTACATATTATGATAGCTATTAAATTATATTTCAGTAAATGAGTGTATTCATAAGAACCGATTTTTCCTCCTACCTAAAACTTATTTATCAATGAATTTTATCATTTGCACATTTTCAGTGAGAATGACGTAGAAACTTCAACCAGATAGTGAAAAATTTGAAATTGAACTTTATTTAGGCCGCATCTCAGCATATTGTCACGGATTTCCCAATCCGTCTTTTTTCTTACTTCCAGAAAAAGAATCCGTTAATTAATTACTTCTTTATTAACTACTGAACACTACTAATTACAGGTCAACTAAACACTTATTTAATTAATCGCTATCTAAATCACTTTGATATCTCCAACTAAACACTTTAATTCAGACTGTAATACAAGACTTATACAAGACTAACTAACTCGGCCGTTTATTCTTCTTTTATAGACCTAACGAATATTCCAGGTATATTCCAGTATCTCTAGATCCCTTTTCTCGTACGACTGGAACGCTTCTCGTCGATTCCCGATTTTTCCAGGCCGATCTCGATCAGCGGCATGTTGTTTGTTTACCAGAATGACGTAGGGGCGATCGGGGCAATCTTAGGCAATTCGCGGTGCCACAGTCGTCGGTTTGGGAGTGAGTGGGGCAAATTCCGTGACACTGCCCCCTCCTTAGGACCGATCGTCCCGATCGGATACACCTCTATACGGGGACAGACGCTCCAGATGGACGACCTTCATCTTACTCCTGGGAGTCCTCTGTATCCGGTAGACGACATCATTGATTCTTTTAATGACGGTATAGGGGCCCTCCCAACGGTTCTGTAGTTTAGGCGATCTTCCTTTCTTCCGCGTGGGGTTGTACAGCCACACCAGGTCACCTTGTTGGAATCCGACTGTATTGGCCCGGACGTCGTATCGAGTCTTCATGCGATCGCTCTCTAGTCGCATTCGAGATCTGACTTGATCGTGTACGGCTGCTAGTCTTCGTTCTAGCTCATGGGTGTAAGTGTCTGGCTCTGTGGGCTGTTCCGCAGGACGACCAAATACCAAATCTGCTGGAAGGCGAAGCTCTCTTCCAAAGATGATCCTTGCGGGAGTCTTCCCAGTAGTTTCATGGACAGCTGAGCGGTAAGCTAACAGGAAGAGTGGAATGAGCTTGTCCCAGTCTGTCTGGTTCTCGTTCACAAACATCCTCAGATTGGTTTCTAGTGTGGCGTTGAAGCGTTCCACCATACCATCTGACTGGGGATGCAGTGGGGTGGTCCTGGTTTTCCGGATTCCCATAAGCTCGCAGACCTTTCGGAACACACCTGATTCGAAATTTCTGCCCTGATCTGAATGTAGTTCCATGGGCACACCAAATCTGCAGAACAGGTTGTTGACTAGCGCTTCTGCTACGGTTGTGGTCTCTTGATTGGGAAGGGGGTATACTTCCGGCCATTTACTGAAGTAGTCCATGGCTACTAGCAGATATCGGTTCCCACTTTGGGTTTTCGGAAATGGGCCAGCGATATCAATGGCAATCCTCTCGAACGGTGCTCCTACGATGTACTGGCGCATTTTGCCTCTGGAACGAGTCTTCGGTCCCTTGCTGGCTGCACATACGTCACATTTTCGGCACCAATCTTCTACATCCGTTCTACAACTCAACCAGTAGAAACGCTCCCTAATCTTCTGTAGAGTCCTATTGATACCGAAATGTCCACCCCATGTACCTCCATGTACTTCTTGCAATACTTCCTTGACCTGGGACCTCGGGAGTAGTACTTGTTTTTTGACCTCCGTTCCGTCATTGTTCTCCCATCTTTTTAGGACACCGTCTTCCAACACCAAGGAATTCCATTGAGCCCAATAACTCTTTAATGTTGGGCTTTTACTGCTGACTTCAGCCCATGAGGGTGGGTTGTTGGCTTCTTTCCAGTCTAGTAAGGGCTTGATGTCACAGTCAGCTTGCTGGTCTTCCTGAATCGCCGCTGAACTCCATCTGTCTTCAGGTTGGGCTGCTACCACCTTACAAGGAACTGATGAGATGACCTCTTTCTTTTCAAGACTACTACAGTGTTTGCAGTTGACAGGACAGGGCCTCCTAGAAAGGGCATCTGCATTTCCATGTTTCCTGCCGGCTCGATGTTCAACAACAAAGTGATATTCTTGGAGCCGTTCCAGCCACCTGGCCATCTGTCCTTCAGGGTTTTTAAACTGGAGCAGCCATTTAAGGGAAGCGTGATCCGTTCTTAGGAGGAATTCTTGGCCATACAAGTATTTATGAAAGTGTTCTAGACTCTTGACGATGGCAAGCCATTCTTTCCGAGTCACACAGTAGTTCTTTTCGGCTTTTGACAGGACTTTGCTGAAGTAGCCCACTACTCGCTCTTGGCCATCTTGTATTTGGGAAAGAACTCCGCCAATTCCAATGTTGCTTGCGTCCGTGTCCACTATAAATGGTTGTCCAGGTATTGGGTATGTCAAAATCGGGGTAGTGCAGAGGGCCTCTTTCAGCGTCTCAAAGGCTTGCTGGCATTTCGGCGTCCATTCGAACGGGATGTTGTCTTCTGTGAGTTTATGAAGAGGCTTGGCAATGTCCGAGAATCCTTGAACGAATCGTCGATAGTATGTGCATAGGCCAAGAAAACTTCGAACTTGATGTTTGTCTTTAGGAACCGGCCAGTTCTTTATGCACTCTGTCTTCTCCGGGTCTGTTTTCACACCGTTTGGAGTAATAATGTGGCCTAGGTATCTAACCTCCTTTTGGAACAGACTGCACTTCTTCGGGTTCAACTTCAGGTTCGCTGCTTTTAACTTCTTGAACACTTCGGACACGTTCTTCAGGTGCTCCTGGAAAGAGCGTCCCAGCACCACCACGTCGTCCAAGTAAATCAAGCAGGTCTCCCAATGCAGGCCATGAAGTACAGTTTCCATCAGTCGTTCAAAAGTGGCAGGGCATTACATAGACCAAATGGCATTACATTGAACTGCCACAATCCATTTTCGGTAGTGAACGCTGTCTTTCTTTGTCTTCTGGGCTGACCTCGACTTGCCAATATCCACTCTTTAAATCTAAAGTGGAAAACCATTGCGCACCAGCCAAGGTGTCCAGTGTATCGTCAATTCTGGGTAGTGGGTAACTGTCTTTCTTGGTGACGTCATTTAATTTTCTGTAGTCCACACAAAATCGGGTGGAGCCGTCTTTCTTCTTGACCAGAACTACAGGAGAAGCCCAAGGACTCTGAGATGGCTCTATGGTGCCTTGATTTTGCATCTCAACTAACATCTTGTTAACTTCGTCTCGCTTGGCTAGTGGAAGTCCTCGTGGTGGCTGCTTTATAGGAGATGATGAACCAGTATCGATTCGATGCTTCACTACATTGGTTTTCCCAAAGTCGCCTGGTTTGAGTGCAAACACATCTTCATTTTCACTTAGCAGCTCTTCCAGTTGTTCCACCTCCATCTCTGTTAATCTTTCCTTGGCCCTATCCACGATGTCCCTTAGACATTCCGGTAGACTGGTCTTGTTTGGTTTCTTCTTCATTTCGTTGTTCTCTTTGAGTGATCTGACCATGGTAACAGGTTCACAGAGTCCTACTTCAGTTCCCTTTGTAATTTTCTGTGGAAAGGTTTTCAGGTTAACTACCCGTACTATTGTCGTTTTCTGGTTTAATCAGGTGCGGCCGGTGACTATAGATTTATTGAACAGATCCGGATTACTGGGTTCCACCACTCCAACACTGCAAGACATTTCCCCATCCATTACAGTGGCAACCAATGTTTCGGTCTGACCAGGTAGTACCACATCTTCTTTAACAACGAGTCTCCGTACAGCGTTATTCTCAGTGGTGGTCGTTAGCACTACTTCCTCACCCATTATCCGTAGCGTACCAGCATTCAAATCTAAGTTCACCCCTTTGCTGCTCGTAGTAAGTCCAGTCCGAGTATGACATTGTCCGATATATCTGCTACCAAGGCTCTGTGTTTGAACTTGACGTCTCCTAATTCTACTTCAAACTCGCATTCCCCCTTGACTGGCAGTTGTTGTCCATTGGCTGTTGTAAGGACATAACGTTTGGCAGGGTTCTTGATACGCCAATCACCAATAATATCCGGCCGTACGATAGTTCTTGTCGCTCCAGTGTCGATTACCATAGGGAACATACGACCAAAAATAATGCCTTCTACTAGCAAGGAGTCAGAGTCCTGGAGACGTGATAATGTAACTTCTTCTCGTGGGGCATGGTAGGAGGACGCAGCCGGCTTTTGCCCCGTCAAGCCGGCTGACCCTAGTTTTCCTGTGCAGCTGCCGCCTGGGAGTCGCGTTTTTGCTGATCCGTGACCGGGGCCCTACACTGTCTCTTCAGATGTCCCGTCTGCCCACAGTTCCAACATTGGAGAGGGCGATCTCTTCGGCTGCCAGGTTGTTCTCTTCGGATTGGTAGTTGGGCTGAGTTTCCCAATGACCTCCTTCAACGTTTTGATTATGGCTCCATTTCCCATATTATCGCTGTTATCACTGATGGCTCGAACTTTAACATGTCTACCGGATGCCATCTTTGCTGCTTCAAATTCCAGTGCATGCGAAAGAGCGTCATTCAACGTTTTAGGTCTAGCGAGCCGTAGTGCCTGCTGTGTTTCGCAATCTCTTAGGCCGTCGATAAAGACTTGGATGGAGAGCTGATCTACAAATTCGGACGGGGCTGTTGGATATGCCAATCGAACCAGTCGGGCAACGTCGGTCTCAAAATGTTGTAAATTCTCACCACTCTGTTGGTGACGATTCTTTAATTGTGCCTGATACACTTGCTGCAGGTGCTTATCACCATATCTCATTTCCATATGCTGTTTCAGAAGGTCATAGTTACTCTGCTGCCCAGCAGGAACTCCTTGTAAGACGTCAAGAGCTTCCTCGTAGAGCAACTATTAAAGCAGTAGCCTTTTCACAATCAGACCATTCGTTTGCTGCAGCTGCTGCTTCAAACTGACGCAGATAGACATTCCAAGAGACCTTGCCGTCGAATTCAGGAGGCTTCGTTTTCTGCGTTCGGATAACAGGTCCTTCTGATTTGATTACGCCCTCCTTTGCTATCTTGTCTAATTTATGTCGAAGCTCTTCTCTAACCTGGTTTATTTCTTCGTGTATTTCCTGTTTTTGTGCTAACAGTTCTTCGTCAATATCTTTTCTTTGTTCTAACAGTTTCTCTTCTACTGTATTTTCTAATTTTCTAACTTCGTCTGCATTTCATTTGTCTGAGCTTTCATTTCCTGTTGTAGTATCTGCATCTGATCTTCTAATTTCTTTTCTAATTTTTCTTGCATCATTTGAGTCTGATCTTCAATTTTATGCCCTTGTTCATCAAATTTTTCTTGCATTGTCTTCGTCTGGTCTCTCATTTCCTGTTGCATTGTCTTCGCTTGGTCTTCCATTTTATGTCCCTGTTCCTCTAATTTCTCTTGCATCGTCCTTCCTTGTTCCTGCATCGTTTGCATCATTTCTAACAGCTTTGCTAATTGTGCATCCATGTTGACTTGACTTCTAGTTACAGGCATTCACTCTCTTTGGAATCTTCTAGAATGTCCAGGAATGTGTTTGTAAATGTCACAGTTGACTTCCTTACAATGAAACGAGTGCAGTGATATGCCACACTTGGGTATTTGTCTCACTCCGGTATAAAGTTCTAGAATGTTCGAGAATGTCCTTCGCAAATAACACCGTTCACTTCCTTAAGTCACGACGAGTGCTGTGATATGTCACACTTGGGTCTTTGTCTCACTTCGGTAGAAAGTTCTAGAATATTCGAGAATGTCTTTCGGAAATACCACCGTTCACTTCCTTGAGTCACGACGAGTGCGGCGATATGTCACACTTGGGTCTTTGTCTCACTTACAAAGTTCTAGAATGTTCGAGAATGTCCTTCGCAAATACCACCGTTCACTTCCTTGAGTCACAACGAGTGCGGTGATATGCCACACTTGGGTCTTTGTCTCACTCCCGTACGATGTTCTAGAATGTTCGAGAATGTCCTTCGCAAATACCACCGTTCACTTCCTTAAGTCACGACGAGTGCGGTGATATGCCACACTTGGGTCTTTATCTCACTCCCGTACAAAGTTCTAGAATGTTCGAGAATGTCCTTCGCAAATACCACCGTTCACTTCCTTGAGTCACGACGAGTGCGGTGATATGCCACACTTGGGTCTTTGTCTCACTCCCTTACAAAGTTCTAGAATGTTCGAGAATGTCCTTCGCAAATACCACCGTTCACTTCCTTTCGACAAGACGAGTGCGGTGATATATCACACTTGGGTCTTTATTCCACCCACGCACAGGGTTCCAGAAAGTTCTTCCAACTTCCACTTAAACCCACTCACGCACAGGGTTCCAGAAAGCTTCTCAAACTTCCAGTTAAATCCACTTCACACCAAATTGTCACGGATTTCCCAATCCGTCTTTTTCTTACTTCCCAGAAAATTAATTAATTACTTCTTTATTAACTACTGAACACTACTAATTACAGGTCAACTAAACACTTATTTAATTAATCGCTATCTAAATCACTTTGATATCTCCAACTAAACACTTTAATTCAGACTGTAATACAAGACTTATACAAGACTAACTAACTCGGCCGTTTATTCTTCTTTTATAGACCTAACGAATATTCCAGGTATATTCCAGTATCTCTAGATCCCTTTTCTCGTACGACTGGAACGCTTCTCGTCGATTCCCGATTTTTCCAGGCCGATCTCGATCAGCGGCATGTTGTTTGTTTACCAGAATGACGTAGGGGCGATCGGGGCAATCTTAGGCAATTCGCGGTGCCACAGTCGTCGGTTTGGGAGTGAGTGGGGCAAATTCCGTGACAATATTATAAAAGACCAGTAAAGAATCTGCTTAATGTTATTGGTTTTTCGATAACTAAAGTCACATTGTTTCTTGTTTTTGTTATTAGCATCGGTTTCATAAGACAAAGCCTACTTCACTAACAGGTTGGTGTTGGTTATTACAAAATTGTGTATATTTTTTTTTACGTCTATAATCTACAGTTACTCTATTAGTTTATTATAAAGTAGAAAAACGATTCAAGTAACACAACTCTTTAAATAGCTTTTAGAAAAAGGCATAGAGATTTTTTTAACATACATAGAGAGTGATTCAGAACTTATTTAAAAGAATTTGGAAATGATGCGTTATGAAAAATTGAGTCAATATCGTCAATATGGGTCAATAATCTGGTACTGAAAAGTATGGAATAAATACATTATTTCTAAAACAACAAAGTTTCATGAAATTTCCTCGGATCGATTTTGCTTTTTAAAAAGACCTTTTTTTCCTATACCAACGCATTTCTGACGTTCATTTGTTTTCGCATGATGACGTCATTGGATATTTTTTTAAACAGAACCCCCATATTTTTTGATCGGATTCTTGTAGAGCTTAACTTGCTGAATTCAAATATATATAATTTCAACACTTTATTCCTTCAACTTTCCGAGAAAAAAATAATAACCGAATAAGTGTAATTGTGTTTTCCTGTTGGAATAATAAAATTTATTATTATTATTATTAAAACATTTTTTTATATAATCCTTATACCTAGTTTCCTGGTAAAACATTAGGGAAGTTGTAGTATCTTCAACTTTTACATCGCTGGGCCACTGTAGTCTCTAGCAGGCGATTCTGGATATTGAAAACCGATTACTTTTTGTAGGCACTAAAGTTTTTGTGACGCCAGTGTTTATTTTAGTTTTTCAAGTGTCAGAAATGGCTTACGTGTATAGTAGCGACTCGGAGTTGATGGATATCGTTTTAATTTATGACGCTGTGAAAATGCTTTGGCAGAATGATTTCCCGGTAAAAATGTGTCAAATGCAACTACTTTCACCACGGTGTGCAGTGACTGCAAGTGTAGTGGAATGTGAGGGAAATTTGAAACAGAATCGTGGAAGAGATGAAGGTCCAGGACTTCCATGGCCTATTACAGCAGTATGGCGTATCATACTGTTCAATTATATCCATACCATATACAGGATGTCCTAACATAAACACCAAGAGATAGGACAAGAAGGACCGATACCATAGCCGCCACGATCTCTTTACTTTAGATCATTTGGAATTTCTGTGGAGATATTTAAAAAATGAATTGATTCGCACCGAAGTGGATACATACTATTGATTCACGGAAACGTGTCATAGTTGCTGCCAATAACTTACGAGTTCAAAACGGACCAGAAGCAGAAACATTTGTGGTAGTTTGTAGAAACTGGGTAAGACGGGCCCAAAATGTTGTTGAACCATCAGGTATGTCAAACTATTTTATTTTTTAAAACCACAAATTAGATCTATTAATAATTAACAACAATAGCGGCAAAGGCAGATAGATTTGCTGTATAAAATCGGCGTTATAAAATATTATTTATTTCTTTCCTTGAGTATTTCCTTCCATTTTTTGTTCGGTCGTATATTACCGCTTATAAGGTTTTACAGTGGACCAGCTTTCAGTGTCGTGCAGAAGTGTATTTTTAAATCATTTTCGAACTGCCCTTTTTGATTTTTTGTACAAAATTGTATTTGTAAGAGTCTCCTGGGCACTCAAATTTTTATTTAAATAAGTTCTTATCTAAAACAAAAACTGAAAATAGATGCGCCATAAATAATGGATTAAATATTGTAAAATAAATGTCTATAAAATCCTTATAGTTTCCGAGAAAAAAATTATTGAAGTTGTAGTATTTTCAATCATCACATCGCTGGCTACTGTAATTTCTAACGTCATTGGAATACAGGCGATTGTAGTATTAACGTTTTTACGATTGTGTTTACATTAGTTTTTCAAGTGTCAAAAATGGCTTACATGTATAGCAACTCGGAGGATGGATATCGTTTTAATTTATGGCGAAGTAAGACGAAATGCTGCTTTAGCAGCTTCTCGTCTATAAGCAGAACGATTTCAATGTAGACAAGTGCCAAATGCAACTACTTTTACCGTGATAGCGCAACACGGACGAGACACAGAAAATTTGCAACCAAATTGTGGGAAATATGGAGGTCTAGGGCGCCCATGGCGTGTTGTAGTAGTTGAGGATTATATTTTAGGGATTGTTGAAGAGAATCCTTGAATAAGTGCCAGGCAAATCGCTCAACAAGTACAAGGAATGTCCCAATCAACAGTGTGGTGTATCATACACAAGATTTAAGTATGCCAATAACTTACGCGTTCAAAACAGAAACATTTGTGTTAGTTCATAGAAACTGGGTAAGACGTGCCCAAAAAATATTGAACAGTTGTTGTATTACCAGATATGTCAAATTATTTTATTAATTAAAACCACTTATTAATTGTATTAATTAATAACAATAATTGCGGCAAAATAAGTTTAATTTGCTGATATAAAATAAATGTTATAAAGTTTTATTTATTTATTCCCATGGGAAATTGTTTTTTTTTTCATTTTTTAATGCACTTTACAGCCGTGACGATCGCTGCTTGTCGCATGCTATGCCTTGCGCAAGGTCAAGTTTTACAATGGACCGGTTTCTGGAATGCAGAAATATATTTTTAAATCATTTTCGATGTACCTACCCTTTTTATTTATTTTTACAAAATTGTATGTGTAAGAGTCTCCTGTACATTCATTTTTTATATAAAATGTATATATATTGATAATTATGCTATTATATTATGTCTACGACATGCAATAAATAGATACAAATCTTATAGGAAAAAAATTGTATAGCATCATCATTGCAAAATCTCCTCCGGTTGGTTTTGTTGTCTTTTATTTCTTTTTTATGATACCATACACTCAGTACCTATTTAGTAGGATGACAAATGGTACGATCAACTTGGTACCTTTTCTAATATGCAAATATAAAATATATTAAATCGTAAGCATGTGTATAATTAATAAATTCAGTGAAAGGCTATGGAATTAAAACATTGACAGTTATTGGCATTCATATTAACGTATTCATTTAATAAAAGTGAAACTATGTGACTGATAATGGAGCATAATATACGACTTTTTTCATTAATAATTCGATTTTAAGCAATTTTGATATCAGCTTTGGCTAAGAAAATGTTTTTAATTATGCAGATCAAGTTTAATATAATAATTTACGACCTTGAAAAAATTTATTATTTTTCTAGCATGTCTCAAGAAATCGTTAAGCATTTTTTCCCTAATTTTGATATGTAAAATTCACTAAACTATTTATTTATGGCATTATTTTAGTTTTATTGTTTTTTTTGCCACACCTCTGAAAAAATAAAGATTAATTAAATAAGCCATTGCGCGAAACGTATCAGTCAAGGGTTATTTTTGAAACTAAGTTTGCCTAACCAAAAATCTATATTATCAGACAGATTAAGAAGAATCGGTAATAAATTTGATATTCGAATAGTTTTTCAGACAACTAATACTTTACGGTATTTTTTGTCTAAAACACGTCAAAAAAATGATATTACAAAATTCAAAAAATTGCATCTACAGCATACGTTGTGAATGCAACAAACATTTTGTTGAAAAAACGCGGCCTCTGAGTGTTAGAGTTGAGGAACATAAAAATTATATAAAAAGACGGGAATTTGGCTCGGCAAAAATTTTAGAGAAGGAAGATAATGCAACAAAATGAAAATTAAAAGAGACCGCGATTATTTTGTTGAATGGAGATAAGTGTGTGTCAAACTGTTCAGTAAACATTGATCATTGTTGACTACAGTTAAACTGTCCAACTTGACGTACTTTTAATACATTTGCTATTTTGAGAACGAAAACAGAGAGTTTTTCGAAATGCTAAAAATATGGAAGCGCGCAGTAGTGATGTGATTTTTGTTATTTTTACTTCAGAAGTGTGGCAAAAACCCAATCAAACTAAAGAAAAATGTAAAATTCAAAGCAAAATTGTTCCTGATGAGAAAGATCTACTTTCCATTAGGGAAAACTGTCTAAAGATTTTCCTAGATGTGTTTAAAAATAACTTAATTTTTCAGCATAAATTCGGCACATTGTATTTTTAATATGATGAATTTTTGATAACAAAATTCTATCCTCCTTAATTTCTATGTATTGTATGTGTATGTTAGTGCTCTCTGTGTTAAATTGGAAAAAATGCTTAAAGTTTTCTAAACTCGTCTAAAAACAGTTTTAATTTTTTTAGATTGACACTATATCGTGGAAATGAAGCATTTTCTAACAAAATCCTATTTTCTGTGTTCCTATGTCTTCAAATTCGACATTTTATGTTAGAAATGAGAAATTTTTCAAAATTCTATTTGATCCTCCTTTATTTTCGTTAACGTCTACATTAGTACTCTGTGTCCAGTTAAAAAAGTGTTTAAAGAATTTCTTAGACATGCCTAAACACAGTTTTAGTCTTTTAAAATTTGTCTTGGGAATTTTAACTATCTCCTTAATTTTCATCTACATCTGCATTAGTACTCTCCGCGTCAAATTGAAATAGTGCTTAAAGAATTTCCTATATAAGTCTAAAATCATTTTTAATTTTTTTAAATTCGACACTATCTTAGAAACGAGAAATTTTGGACAAAGTTCCATTTGAACTACCCCTTAATTTTCTTTAAAAGATTAATAATTGTTATTTGTTGCTTTCTATATTGTGACAGTAACAAACGAATAAAAAGGTAAAAAAAAATCAACTGTTTATTAAGATCTTTTCCATTCCTACTACAATCGTCGAGTCAGCTGTATGCCTTTTAGGCATTAATTCACCGTTAGCTTTTTCACTTTCGCCAACAAACCCCGTTATTTGCATAAAACAACGTAAAGGGGAACTCTTTAATAGGTTATTAAGTTACTTAATGCTGCGCCCTACTAATTAAAGCGGTTCCTTTTATTGTCTTTGATATAAATTTCCATAGAGCAAATCTACCTTTGTCCATACTAGAGAATTGTTCATAATCTAAGAGTAGTCCACTACCAGACTCGTTTGTTTTTCGTTCTTCGAATGTTACACCGCAATACTGAAAAGAGGCAATTATATGGCATCGTAAAGACCCGGATTAACATGATTTTAACGATATAGGATAGTTCAACAAAAGTGACACTTTAGTTAATGATAATAACAAAGCATCTAATTTAAATTTTAGTTAAAATGGTTTCTCTAGAAACTAAAGACCTCTATGGGTGACCACATATACCTATCGTATGTACAATGTAGAAGAAATATACCGTAATTTTCACTCAAAATTATCACAATTGGTTGTTATAATAACGTGATATCCGATTGTGCTGAAAAGATCATTTGTGACGTAAGACGTCTGACTTCTTGACGCGAGTATAGCCATGGACACGTAATAGAAACGTTCCCATTATGTGCCCATGCGAAAATGAGGAATAAGTTTTTGGTATCTGTTACGTTATGCCGAAGTTTCCGGTACTTATACGGCCGCGTTCCAGCAACGCTATGGTTCCGTGAAGACGATGTCGCGGCGTGGAAACCACAACGTTTAAAGAACTTCAATACTCTTTTATATTAGTATGCTGCTTGTATATTGTTACATTTCATTTCTTTCCACATATTCGATCTCCATTTACTTAAGTCTGAATCAAGTTATAGTAACAGTAGGCAGATATTCATAAGCGCAGTTATGTATTAAAGAT
This sequence comes from Monochamus saltuarius, assembly GCA_025584915.1. NCBI lineage: Eukaryota > Metazoa > Arthropoda > Insecta > Coleoptera > Cerambycidae > Monochamus > Monochamus saltuarius. The sequence continues at coordinate 10,387,237 of CM046726.1, forward strand.
TAAAACGAATGAAATTTTATTATGTTTTAATAAAAATGTTGTCTAAAATATCTTATAACATTATTTATGAGTGTGGTTAAGATCTGACTCTAGATGGTTAATGCAATTTTTTATTGTTCGTTGGAAATTACATTAATTTTTATGCATCAATTTGATGCAGAAATAACGACAAAAACTTTATTTATGAAGTTAAGGTTAATATTTTGCAATAATGGCAACCTAAGTTATCTGTCAAAATAGCGCATTTCGCAAATCTTACTTTGAAGTCGTTTACTCTAAGTAAAGTTACTTGAAAGTAATTGATACTTTAGCATCCGTAACGGGAACTGCCAGTATGTAACTTTCAAGTAATATTTACTACAAAGTATCGAACGAGGTTGTTGCGTTATTTGAAAATAGCAGTAAAGTTTCCACTGCTATTTCATAGTAAAATTTTTCCTATTGTTTATTCTTAACGCGGTACATCCGACGTTTACATTAATCACTCTCCTTGAATTTTATATTCTAGTAGTAGTTCAATACTTAACTTTTACATTTCTTTGGGTTTCTGTTGCATGTTTTGTTCTTTACACTTTTTGTGTTATTTTGACCCAGCTACTTAGGTTTGTAGTTTAGTATAGATATAGTTTTATATGGGGTTTTGTCCATACTTAGCACTAAGGGAACAGTTATAAAAATATGATAATATGCACAAATCTAAAAGGTACACTCTGCACGTGACATGATCGAATAGGTACAGACATTACACAATGACAAAAAACATGAAGGCTTTCAACTTTGAGAAACTACATGGTAAAATTTACTTCATGATGAATTTAGGAGGTGATACGCACTTTGTAGTTGATATGCGTAATGTTGTTTAGACTAATAAATGTTACTTAGAAGTTCTACGATTTGAATGTCGCGGCAACTATCAAAACAATTTGAGAGTTATTGCAATTTTGAAGTCATATTTCAGTAAAATGAGCTGCTACGATCATTTGCCACTTTTTAGTTTGGAAAACTGAAGGGTCGTCCAGCTGAGAACAGAGACGTCTCAAAAACCAACCGAGCTACTTTGAAGTCACATAATTATAAAGTAACCAGAAGTAGTAAAAAATACGTAGGAGTGACTGTAACTTTGTTGTATGAAGTTAATTATACAACAGATTAGCAAATTTGGTTTCGGTTACATAATAGCTCCTATTTGAAGGTTCCGGTATGAGTAAGTCTTACTTTGGTGCTAATTGGGATAATATTAATAATTAATCATACTTAGTATGCTTATTGTTATTATCATATTACGCTAGATTATATCATGTTTACTCTGCAAATGAAATGTGGGGATTATTCTTACTCAACTTTAACTGGAATCATTTCCAAATATTCTGTTAACAAGTTCTTGTCCAATAGGTTATTACCTTTGTCCTAGGACTCTGACTCAACATCAAGTATCGGAGACTTAGTTTAGCTCCTAAGTACAAATTTCAGTTAACTACAATTTAATAGCAGTTTTTCTCTCATTTATCTATTTAAAGCTGAATGCGTTCCATAAAAAACGGTTAATATTATATGTACACGTTTTTGTTAGTATACTCAATCTAACCATACCTGCCACTTACTAACCAACGCATGTAAGCGTTCTGCAGCAGCAGAACAGTGTCGCCACTCGTCTCTACTTTTCAATATTTTAAGTCTATACTATACTTTTTTTACCACTATCTATACTGTTATAAGCTGTTTTTAATATTTAATAAAACGTGAAACTACATTATTTTATTTAATCGTTTCCAAAACATGTTTATGAAATTAACCATCAGTGAAAATAGAGAAATAGTTGGCAAGTTTTATCCTATCCAAAGAAGTGGTTATTGTGTGTTACCAGAATGATTGTTTTTATTTCAGCTAGATTAAATTGGAGAGTTTATAAACTAACCAAGAAAACACGCTATTTTAAGTTCTTAAATTATTTAAAGTAAATTAGCCAGTCGAGTCCGTTAGTTTATAAACTATTCGCTAATATTGTGGAATATGTGTTTTCTATTAAAATAGTGGAAGGTTCAGTTAGTTTGTATACTAGCCAGCTAGTTTACACACTAATCAAGTTTGTACTTTAGCTGTAACATATACAAAATGAACGTCAATAGTTATCTTATATTAAACAATCTAATTACTATGGTGGCTTGGTATTTAAAATCCGAAGCTCAGCATTTTCAAGAAATATTTGTTCTGATCACATTTTTCATACATAATAAAAGAGTTGATGTCTTTTGAGAGCTGTAACAAAAAAATGTTGTTTACAATATGTGCATAAAAAGTTCTCTTTGGGATTTTCCTGAGTGGTCGCAAAGAATGATAATTTTCTCAATATAAACCTATAATTGTGGAATAAATATTCACAAATATCTACAAAATATGACCCAGAACTTTTTCATGTGGTCCCGTACTTGATCACTCTGACACTGCAGAATAGTCATGAAACATGTAACATAGGTAATCTGTAAATATCACCTAAATTAACCATTCAAATAAAAAGTAGTCGTATTCCCGTCAATTTATAGACCACCATCTTGAAAGTTTACCATAATTTAACATTGTATCAAGTTTGCTTGTCATCTTTTGCTAGCAATTCAATAAAAGCTATAAGTTTTTGGGATTGTCTTTGAAAAATAATTATCTTTTTTTTCGTAAATCTTCTCAACATCTCTGTTATCAATACCCTGTATTGATATTGTATTAGTCCTTACAATAATATCAGGATCATATATAAACTTGAATCTGTGAGTACCTTTCTATTTCCATAACCCATTTAACTAGCATGTGTGTAGTAAAAGTTCAAGGTCGAATACCTTATTATAAGAAGAAATGGAATTTGTTTCCATATTTCATGGTCATCCGGTAAGGTATATGTTTGTATGTGAACTGCTAACGTAATAAACTGTGATCAGCAACTGGTAAAATAAGAAAACATGTTCGTAAAACTAATTCATTTCATTCTCCTAATACAGCCCTAGGTAAGGAATTCTTAGAATTCAGAAGAGCGATGTTTACTTGATCTACACAAATCTAATAAAACACCATCGATAAAATGAGTAAATTGTTTACAACCTGTGCTATATTTCCTTGTCTGACCTGAAAATTGAATTGCCTATCTGAACCTATTTAGTTACACAAGATATATAATTAGAGGCCAGAGTTTTCAAATGCCAAGGAAACTTTTTGTTTCATTAAATGTAGGTATGTCTGTTATTTACTAATGCATATAATTTATTGAGATAGATTTAGTCGGCAAGTAGATTTAGTAATAGTAAAGAGATGCCCTTTTTAATATTTCAGTTCACGAGTTCACGGGATATTCAACAATCAATTTCTTACGTTTCCAAATCAATACAGACTTAAACATATTTTAGTTTCTAGTTTAATAGTTGCAACAAACAGCAAATATACAGGGTGTCCAATTGTACTTCAAAAAAAAATCTGAGGCCTATAACTTTTTCATTAACGTAGCATAAAGCTCTTTCTTTCCTCATATAAAAACAGTAAAATGAATTAAAACATATTAACAGGAAAAAATAAATTATTATGGTTTAATAATAATTTACATAAAATGTAAAAACAGCTTTATTAATTTTTGGCATAGCTTCGTATAATCAGTACTGCTTATATGAATTGGCAGAAATATACATGTATTTATCTACAACTACTTTATAAGACCCTCATTACAGCGTTTATTTAGCACTGTTTCAATTGAATAATGAAGGTTATTACACCACTAGTGAAATATTAAAAAAAGATCACTGCTTAATTGGTTAGTTTTATTAAGAACCAAAAGGTTTATCAATTTGACAATTAATAGATAATTTAACTTAAATTAAATTGAATTACTTGTTATAAATATTAACAGCACAACTTTGGCAATTCCTAAGATTTTACCGTATACAGATTGTAGACGGCAGCATAGAATAGAATGCCCAACTGCTAGATGATTTGTACTTGTAATGCGAATAATACCTTTTCGTTTGCTTAATATTTTATATTCTTAGATGCACACCAATCAGTGATTCGTTTATAAGATTGTTCGTACTTGGTTCTCGATTTATCTGGTAAAAGTGAAGCTACTACAGTTGCAGCAGCATTTTCAATTTCAAGAGGAACATTTTCGGTTTCTGATTCACTCATTTCAATCAACACCACTATTTTCACAACAAAATGTAAAAACGAAAATTCAATTTTGTTTATAACAAAGGAAAATGTTAAAAATAGCCGATTTTTCGCTTATCCGGGGGAACGCATAAATCATAAAAAAATCAATTGATTATTGTTAATTAACATTAGAAATGGCCCAGAAATACGTCAGATAGCTGGGGAAATGTCGCTACTACCCCTAAACCTATATAAACTACCCTTAATTAGCTTTAAATACTTTTTATATTGACATACTGTCTGTTCAAATCATATTCTAGCATTTTTTTCATTTTACACGAATTTTATAACAATAATTAATGATTATCCATTTAAAGCTATTTAAGGGTAGTTTATATAGGTTTAGGGGTAGTAGCGACATTTCCTCAGCTATCTGACGTATTTCTGGGCCATTTCTAATATTAATTGACAATAATCAATTGATTTTTTTATGATTTATGCGTTCCCCCGGATAAGCCAAAAATCAGCTATTTTTAACATTGTCCTTTGACAGGAAGTTTGAAAAGTTACCATAACAATGCCTTTGCTTCTTGATTTTAAATCAAAACTTACAAACTGGATCTGATTTTGTATTTTTCTCAATTTAAAGTAGTTGTAGATAGAATTTTTTGCAGTTCTAGATACAATTGCAAAATGTGCAAATGTCTCACTGATGTATAATAATGCCTATATTCCACTTGTACTGTAAATCAATTTCTTTTTAAATGCCTCTCACTTGACTGATGATATCCCATTTAACCAACAATTTTATTAGGTATATATTATTTTTTAATTTATTTTATAGCCATTTATTTAGTAATATGAATTTTACAGTTCTATAAATAGTTTTGTCTATTACAGCACTAGTGCTGTAATCGTTAAATTCGTGTTTGACCTCATGTTCTTCCTATTTTAATCTTATATCTTTTTTACATCATTCTCTGGACTTTGCAAAGTCATTAATATGTATAAGAAATTTTGACTTTTAACATATTTTATTTCAGTTACGCTTTTCAAACTGAAAAATGAAATGATTTTTTAGAAAAATAATTTTTTTATTATTAAAAAAATATATTTTAAAACCTAAGGTTTATTATAGACCTTAGTAATACACTTTTTAAAATTCGAAATTTATATACCAGAAATTGATGTGATGGAGCTGTTCAAGTTCGAATTTCCAATCGTTACATTCGTGTTTGATTACATGATCTTCTTTTCTATTTGTTTCTTATTCTCTAAATAATTCTCAACATGGCCTTCTGTCGTAGAAGAAGATTTCCAGTCCCCATGACGCATTAACATCTGCTGGAATGGTGGCTGAGTACCTTCTACAACAATGTCCAGTGTACTCTTAGATTCTTCAATCCAAGATTTATTGAAATCATTTTTGGAATGCTTCCAAAATTAAATCCGACAGGCTGGGATCTTATTTCAACTAAAATCATAGTTCTTAACATTGAATAGTGAGTCCATAGTGTAAATGGTTTCTGGAAGCGTTGCTTTCGGGAAATATAAACCCAAAGGATTTTCTCAGACATCTCATTTACCTTGTTAGCTTTGCATCAAACTTCAAACTCTAATTCATACCGCGCTTTGGATTTTGTCGGAACTAGACTTGAGATCGTTCAGTTTGCAGTTGCTTATATATCAGAGGGTAAACTTCCATTATAATCGTTTATTTTGAAAAGCGTTTTTTATATGTAGGGTTTGTTTGAAAGTTTTAACAGTAACTATGCGACAGGTAACATGAGATCCGTAAACTTAAGGTAGCCGTATTTGTGGCCCCAAATAGTGAAATGTCGATGCAATTTTAAAGTTAGGAATTTTAAATCCTATTAAAGTTACCAAAAATAATTATACATTATTGGATACTAGAAAGTTCAACTTAGGTAGTGTTAGTATTTATATTACCAAAATGTAGCGATTTTGTACTTAAAATATTTATTGAAAGTGGCTCTACTTATGGAATGTTTACATAAACTTTAACAATTAATTGTTCACATTTAAAGGAAAAAGTACGAAAAATGAACACAAACCATTCTTAAGTTCATCCTTTATGTGTATTTTGCTGCAGAAAAAAAAAAAGTTAAATTTTTTGTAAAATTTTCTATGTCGATAATGCATGTTGTTTTGATTATCGCAATATTTAACAACAGTTAGGGTATATTCCGTAATTTGACGGGTCTTACCAGAACCACGATTTTAGTATTTTCTGGTAACTTTGTGGTAAATTTCTCTCTGGTAAATTTGTGATTGAATTACAGAACACTATCAGAACCGGGGATTTTTTAATCTCTACCCAAACTATCCTAAAAACGTGCTAAAAACTAAAAAGTGTGCTAAAAAGGGTATTCACACGGATATTCTGAATGAGTACAGAATATAGAATCTACTCTGTATTAAGTGGTAATCACAAATTACTGAACTATTAGTGGTAATAGTGGTAATTAGCATCACATAACCTCAAAACGGTATTTTACCGCTAGGAACCAAAGATTATAAGTTGTCCTATGGTTGCTACCAAACGTTATCTTTTTCAGTTAACCACGTACCGTAATCTGTATATTTTTCAGGCCGGTTGATTTACGGAACGGTAAACCTTAACCTTGGTTAAAATATTAGGATTACGGAATACACCTTAAGATCACGTAATATACAGTTAGCGGTATTTTTTGAGCCATAAAATAGTTTAGGTATTACTAAATAGCAGTATCTGTCAAGGGTTTAAAATATTACTGTCTTGTAGACTACTCTGCTAATACACGGTAACGGCGCCCTAAATATCAGGTACTTTTTGCTGTTCATTGAAAATACATCAGCTTATTGTCGCATCTTTCGACACTTTTTGCCAAATATATATTTTTCGTGTTATTAAATGACTACACTTGACATCTCGTGTTGTAATATCAATCTTTACAACACTTATTTTGTAAATACCTATTACACGTATTTCTTAAGACACACTTGCAAAAAAAATTATATTTTTGTCTTTAACCGATTTAAAGATAATTAGGAAAAACCTTTAAACAACTTTAATACCCTGTATCAGGGATTGCAGTGTTAATTAGAAAAACATTTTATAACTAACTACCCTTACCATTTTTTCAAAAGGAACATCAGCACTCTCCCTGCCCTCTTGCTTATTATCACTGACTTATGAAACACTCTCTACTGATGCATTTCCACAAAATTAGAAATATAAAACGTTATGACATAAACGACCCTGATTTTTTCAATTTTTATGATTCTCTTGGAAACAATTATACAACGAACATTAGATTTTGCAATTACTCATCCAGACAACATTAAAACAGATGATGAAAATAAACAGGGAGACATTTGGCGTCCTTGTTGAACTAAAGTGCATAAATTGCTAGAGAAAACAGATTAACTTTGCATTTGTATAATCCACGTCGGGACTGTTTGATTTAGGACACTAAATAACAATGACAAATCACTTGCAGAACTTGAAACTACACAGAGGCTTAACAACAGTGACCGAAGCCAGCACAGCAACCATTGTAACTTAGTTCAGATCGACCGTATAAATGATTAACAATTTTATGACAACGAAAACAACAAAGGACGTTGAGAAATGCAAAACAAATGATACGATACAACGCGACGTTAAATGAGAGAGATAACATCTAAAGTACAATTTAATACCATCAAACTTATAAGCTATGTACTTAGCTTTGCAGTTTTTCGGCGGCGATTCACGCTCATCGAAATAGACCATTAAAAGAAAGGTTTGTAATTGTACTTTAGCTGTTTGCTATAGGTTTCCAGGTGTAATTTAATGCTGGCCGGGGCATTAGCCCACAAGGTGGTTGTTTCCTGGAATTCTGTATTTGCATTGACTGGTATTTGAATTGCATTCCGCAGTGCGCAAATAACGTAATTTGTTAGATGACTGTCCGACCGAATGATCCAAATTTTGAGAAAACTTAATTACGGTGGAAGGAAGAACTCGATAATAAACATAATTCGGAAAATGATGGTACTGACTAAGAAGACAATGTTTCAATCGAGTCCGACAGAGAGACCACCTATTTAGCGGAAGAAAGTGATGAAGAGGATAAGACGAGGAGAGGAGGAGGAGAAGAGGATTAATCAATAAATCTCCAAAGCTACTGAACTGAAGTACATGGTATTTTACATCATTATAAAGGGAATTAAAGGCCTTTAAAGCGATGTATCATTCGACCCCCCTTCCCTTTTAAGCCTTTAGGGATGGTGCCATCCCTGCCTAGGGGGCTGCACGTGTAACCGTGATTTTGTGCCAATTTTGTGTCCCCCTCGAAAACAAAATCGACGGGTCTGAGCGTTTTTCAAAAAGAGAACTGAGCTGCCAGAAAATGCCTCTGTTTCGTTTTGGATGCGCCACCCTGTATAAACCTCGTGCGTTATAATGCATTTAATACGCTAAGCGTGTGATAACCCTGACTTAAGCCTCGGGCTATTATCTTCACGTTACGGGTCTTAAACGCCTACTTAACGCCCTTAATATATAAATAACTATAAATTGCTATTGCAATATGTATAAACATTTAATAGTTTCAGCGACTCATTCCTCAATTTCGGCTCATAATTTTACTTGAATCCACCCCTGTGCAATGGAGCTTGCACGCCAGCGTTCGAGACAAACTGACGGGTAGCGAAGGTATATGAAGCCTGAAATAGATGCACGAGCTGCTATGTGCGACTTATTATTTCGATTCAAGTGATTCTGCTGATCTATTTATGCTTGGTAGTACCATTAACCAATCCGTTAATAAAATGTAGCGCCCATAATAAAAATTAATACATTCAAAATGTAGGTAACAAATGGTTTCTTCATTTCAGACAAAAATCTGAAGACTATGGTATTTTCAATGGCAAATAAACGGATTCGAACTAAACATTTTTGCAGAACGGAAAGAAAGTGCTTCGAGGAACTGGAAAAAGAATTAAAAAATGAAAAAGGTGTTTGAAAAGAAAACTAAATGGCAATAATATTACGCATAATTAGCACTATTTTTTGTAATACTTGTTAGAACTACTTGAAGTATTAATTAATGTTCATATAGACTACTTACAATCTTATTTAAATTGACTTTAGAGCTCACAGATATTTTCAAAACACTATATTTTAGTTTCAGTTTCAAGGGGTCTCTCAGGACCTTAAAAATAAGATTTATATAAAATATAAACAAAAAATACGAACCAAAGAATTTTTTATGTACCCAATTTATTTTCTAGTATTTCTCGATCACCCTACATATTTCAGTTTCACACATTTTTATTCTTAATTAGATGTCATTTTAGGTCAAATTCCCTTGCTACATGGAGTGCAATTTAATAGACAGCCTCAACTTTAGGTATTATACAGTGTGTTCCAGAATGATAGTCAAATATTTTACCAGTGTAATCCACAAGCTATTTCAGGGGGGGATCTTCTTATAAAATTTTTCAATTTGGGTCCTTTCTGTTGAGATATTCGAGTCTCAAAATGGTGGAAAAAATAGTTTTTTTATTGTTTCTTCAAAACGGTAACACTTAAAAATTTCAATTTTGGTACACAATATCAGCTAGTCAAAAGTTATATTGTGGTGGTGTCTATTCCTTGGGTCATGTTTCTGGAGGGCGGAAATAAGCAACCCCTATATTTATTTCTTTCAGAACTTTTTCCTGCAATAGCTGATTTAAACAAAAGTTTTCTGAAATCGGCTACTGCAGGAAAAAGTTCTGAAAGAAATAAATGTAGGGGTTGCTTATTCCCGTCCTCCAGAAACATGAGCCAAGGAATAGACACCACCACAAAATAGCTTTTGACTAGCTGATATTGTGTACCAAAATTTAAATTTCTAAGTGTAAACGTTTTGAAAGAAAAATAAAAAACTATTTTTTCCCTCCATATTGAGACTCGAATATCTCAACAGGAAGGACTCAATTTGAAAAATTTTATATGAAGATCCCCCTGAAATGGCTTGTGGAATACAATATTTGACCATCATTCTGGAACACCCTGTATATAGGAAATAATATAATAAAAAATACGACTACCTATTATTTTCACTTTTGCTTCATAAAAAATATTGTAAAAGAACATAATTTAAAAAATTATATAGGTAGTAAAATTTCATACGCTTAATTGAAATGATTATATTGCAAAATTACGTTTTCTATTCTATGAATAATTAGAAATTAAGTAACAATTAATATGATAACCAAAATTAAATCATATTATAATTTGAAAATGCATAGACTCAAATCTATAGGGAAATTACAATAATTATAAAAAGAATATAACATATTTCGACAATATGTTCGTCAAACTCTGTTCTAAATATTATGTAAAGTTAGTCCGTATTTCTTTAGTGATACTATATGATGATTAACTGTTTCCTGATTATGTTTAATAATTTATAATATAAACTAATATTGGATTCTGTGGGGGTGTAAACTGAACTACTATGCGGAACTTATAGTAGCAACTAACGTAAGGCGTACATCTGACGGGCCTTCATCAATTTATTTCGGAGTACTCTATTGTATCCAAAATATAGATTCTAGCGGATACTGTAATATAATAATAGAGTTTAATTGGAGTAAATATGCTGGACCTGAATATCTAGTACAATGAGGCACGAATGTTTTATGCTAATAGGTATTGTTTAATACGAACTTACGCATTCCTGGTTTCCTAATTACTGATAGACACGGGAATACTCAGGATCTGTGTACAGAGTGGTCGGTTAATTATATGTCGCAAAGCCTACTACGGCAATGGCTACAAACAATGGTGAACATTTTCTTAATAAACTTTTAATAAACCAATATCTAAAATAATATTTGATTTTTTTAATAACTGAAATAAAAATTAAGCACCTACAGGTCTGGTAGATGTCGTTAGGGAGCACGAATTAGTTGTATTGTTGATAAAATAAACTAATCACTGGCGGGGATATGGGGGTAGACATATCAATTTTATTTAAAAAATAACAAACCGGCTTGTATTATTTTGAAAATAATTGTCTTTTATCTATAAAAACGGCCTCTTGTAAAATTTTAATAAAAGGTTGGATTTTCGAGATAAGCACAGTTATCTTTGCTATATGAATACAATAGCGAAAATAAAATTCAGTACCTACTAGGCTTTAAATTTTGGAGATGACAGATAAATAATAAAAATAAATAGTACTATTCGAACAAAAATGTATATATTCAGTGTCTATGTAAAATATCTATGTAAAAATTCGAATTGTACTTTAGAACTTTGCAGGGCCGTGCCATTTTCTATAGCCATTACCGTAGTAGGCTTTGAGACATATAATTAAGAGAAAATTAAGAGAAATAAATTTATTTTGTCTAGGAAAATACCTAAATGATAATGGAAAGATCAGTGGGTAAAATACTATTGATGCGATCCCATTATTAGAAGAAATTTTGTTATTTATGAATGTAACTATTCAGTTCATTTTATATTGCCAGAATATTTAGGTTAGTTTATTTTTATTCTTATTTTGACAACACGTAACTGTGTAGGAAGGAATATGTCAGTACTTGATGTTTGAAAGTCGAGCAATGAAGGTAGAGCATGAAACAATCTAAATATTGTCAGTTCTTTATAAAGTAGTTGTTTCATATTGTGATTTTACTGGATTTAATACTATCAAAGCCAAGGATGAAATAATTGATTGTAAATGCATTTGTGGGAGATGAGAATTTGCAAATATAGAGTAAAATAGTAGTATGTTCATATATTCGGTTGCATTCTATAGTAATTCTTTTAAAATTATTCATTACCTACATTATTAAATCAGATTATTTACTAATTGTCATAAATTTTAGAGTTCCGAGATCTAATAGTCTATTCAACAGCTTATTTGCCATAACACATGCTCGTACAGATATGTTAGTTAAATCCCCATTGCACCAAATTTTAAGTAATTATTACGAAGTAGAAAGTAACTTGGATATATTTTCATGTACACTTTGTGATGTAAAGCAGCTTTTCGGTTAACCTTTTATATGTCCTATTCTTTTTCAATTTGTTTTATGTTTGTAGTTATGCATATTTTACTTATAGGTTCTCTAATTTTATTTATTTTTCTAATATTGTATTTTGCAGTCAATTGATCCTGTAAATGTGTTTCGCCCGTTGAATATTTTAGTTCAATAAATAAATAAATAAAAATAAATATATTCAGCCGTAATGTAACTACCCATAGCGGCCGTAACTTAAATGTGTCCAACCTAACATATAAAATACTGAGTGGCTGGAATATAAATTGGAATTTTGGGAGAGAATCAATGATTAGGTCATGTCAATCCGTATTGGAGGCGGTTGAGCCGTCATAATTTAAACAAAATATGATACTGATTCGGGTTAGAAATTCTTATGTTGCGGCGAGTTTACATCATGGATCCACATCTCATTAACATTGTACACTGATTTGAATCCCGGAATGTACTGCATTAAACTACTTACACTGTAGTAATTGAATTAAGCACCTGTTATTTGATCTATGGTTTTCCTGATTCTTAGGCCGTGACTTAGGTAACTGGTTGCTGCCAGTGACAAAATTAGTAGCTGAGACAGCTGGGATTATTTCACCTGTTCATGTTGTTCTCGGACTAGGCTTGTGGAGGGACGGACGGCTATCAGTAGTTCAGTAGTTCTTCTGACCATATCTTGATTTCAGTCGCGGTGAAATTTTTGCGTAATTAGATTTGATCAAGAATTTTCAGGGGCGTACCCAGCGAGCAATCGGTTTTTTTTTTGTAGAAAAGAATATTGTCCTGTAGTTTTTTGCAGGTTCTATGTAATTCAGATAAACGCACATAAAATAGTACATTTGTGTCTCTTGACTTTTTTAGTGTCTCGCTTCGTTTTCGAGAACCTTGGCAAGGAGACCGGCTCATTTTCACCTAAAACTACGAAACTATTTGAACGAAATCGACCTTGGACGGTGGGCAGGTAAAGGAGGACCCATTGCATGGCCGCCTTGCTCTCCAGATCTTACATCCATAGACTTTTTTCTTTTGTGTTGTGCTAAAACGTCTTGTGTAAACTCCCGTGGAAACAGTGGAAAAATTTCAGCAAAGAATTTTCAATTCTTGCCAGGCTATTCAGAACACTCCGGGTATTTTCGAACGAGTACAACAAAGTATCGTGAGACAGTTGCAAAACCTGCATCGAAGCAGAAGGTTGTTTACAGTATGGTCTGCCAATTGATCTTAGAATGACTAAGGGGCTGACGGTAGCCGAGCGGCCAAGGCGGCGACGAACAGTTGCTGCCAGGGAAGCACGAGCGGCCGGAAGTTGATTCGAATCCAACACCGGGCAGAAGAATTTTTCTGTCCTACCCATGGATGTTTGTGATTGTAGGGGTGGAGGGTAGTGTAAGTTAGTACGTAAAAAGGGCCAAATATGGCCTAATTACCAGTTAGCTTCAGTACCTTTACCTTTTAGAATGACTAAGCAATTTATTTTTAATATAGATTGCAGAAACAAAGTATTAAATGAAATATTTTTTCAGATTATTGTCGTAATCCTGACAGTATTGAAAACAGTAAAATATGAGACAACTATATTAAATACTACCACAGTAAGGTTGTTTTTCCTACTACCCTCTTATTGGTCGACATCTAAAACCTCGATGTAGAAATCAGCGATTCTATAATCTATAGAAAGCTATTAGACAAACGAACAAAATTAAATTTATCTGTTCCCACACATATGAACGACAATTTTGTGATTTTACTTCTCAAAATTATTGTAATATTTTTTTACCGTATTTGTATTCTCATTAGATTTAATATAAGGTAGAATGGAATACTTACATTAATTGATGGTATTGAATTAAGTATATAAAACTTTGTAATTTTTTTAATATCTGACATACAATCCTCGACATTATAAATATGGTGTACAAATCCAACAGTTCAAAAATACACAAACGCCAATTGTTAGGATTTCATTTTGTTAACAATATAGCAATAATATAACTGACATATTTCAAAGGTTTCATGAAACTTAATTAATTTTTCTTGTTCTGTATGAGTTTGGCAGAAATAATATTTTTAATATATCCACGATTAAATTAAATCCATACCTAATTTCACATTTTAATTAAAGAAATTTAGAAACTTCCTATAAGGTTTTATGAATGCAAAATAATCTGAAATTATAGAATGAAAAGTTAAACCAAAGACCTTCGGAACGTAAAACATATTTAAATTTATCGGGGAAATAATTGAATGGATCGATGGATGAAAGTATTAACTCAGATATTTGATTAGTTGTCAAGAAATTGTTTTTAAGGAAATATTTTAAATTTATTAATAAAATCGCTTCATTATATAGAGTGTCCTGAAGATTAATGCCTTTATTTTACTGTATGACAAATTGTACCAAACAAAACATATTTGACTTAACAATTTTTTTTCTGTGACCAACAGCAACATAATTATGATAACAAATAGGTCTTGAACGTCGCTCACATACCATTTCAGGTGTTTGTACATAATAATTATAAATACACCTAAACGTACTTAGTGTCAAGCGTTTTCTTAGAGGTCTTTTTGCAAAACAGAATAAAATGTGAAATAGTTGCAACTGTTCGAAATGACTTGTGTTGCTTGCAAAAAGCGTTTATCATACAAACATCTTGTAGCGAGACTGTTTTTCCCAGATTTGCCATAAATTAATATGTCATATGTCATATGTCATATGTCAGTTGTTATGGTAGCTATAAATTGTTCCATTTTTGTTTATGTACACTCACAAATATCAAGTAAACACTAGGTAGAGAAAATCGAAACGCACTATCCACAGTAGGTACTACCAAAGTTTACAGATTTGGTACTACCAAAGTTTACAGAATAATAGTTATTCTGTAAACTTTGGTACTACTATGACTAATAACACTTTTAGGTTAACAGGAACAGATGATAGATTGCAATGTTGCCGTACGTTACGTTAAAGTTTTTCTAGGATACTCCTATTGTTTACTTTATTTTATTTATTTTATTTTTTATATTCATGCTAATACACCGAAGTGTTTGCACACGTCAACAAAGTAATTCCAATGACATACAAAGCAATAATACACTACACAAACTAATAAAAAATATAAAAAAAGTAAGACATACAAAACACAAAATATCTAGTTACAGATTAAAATTATACAGTCAAATATTTACCTACTACTCTCACGGATTAATTAAAATTATTATTAAAATACTCACAGAAAGTATAAAAATCCCTGTTTAGTATGTTTTTACTTTTCGTTTAAATGCTACTAGCGGCAGTACCTTGAGGTTATTTGGGAGAGCGTTAAAAAACTGATAGGCCAAGTAGCCCGTACCATTTCTGGTTTTGTTAAGTCTCCGGAATTCAATGTTTAACTCATTTTTATGTCTGGTGTTGTACACATGAATGCAACTTCTGCTTTCAAGTTGGTGTAAATTTGTTTTAACATATAAGAGACATTGATAGATATAAATACACGGAACAGTTAGGATGTTAAACTTAATATAGTATAATTTACAATCGTCCCGAAACTCCAGACCTGCCATAATCCTTATTGCTTTCCGTTGTTGCGAGAATATCCTTGGTAACCCGGTTGCATGACCCCAAGTTAATATGCCATATGATATAATTGACTGTATGAGTCCATGAAAAGCGGTTTTTAATGTTGGTAACTATACAATTTTACTTAGACTTCTAAGAAGAAATAGATGTTTAGATAACTTATTATATAAATAAATTAATATGACAGTTCCAAGTTCAATTCGCACTCCGAGAAATGCAATACTTTCAGGGTTGCCACAATTCTCTAGGCTACGAAGAGAGAAAACCATCCTCTGTGTTTTAGCAACATTGACTGTTAACCCGTTACTGATGAACCAATTCTTGGCATCGTCCTGGATCTGATGCATATCATTAAGAAGTGTAGATACATTTAAATTAGTGGTTGATATATTTGCATTATCAGCAAATAGTATATTCAAAATATTACTATTAAATATTGTTGGTAAATCATTTATGTAAATTAAAAACAGCAACGGACCCAGGACGGAACCTTGAGGCACTCCAAAATTCAGCCGAAGAACACCTGATTTATTCCCATTATATATGACAAATTGATGTCTATTTGAGAGATAGGAAAATATTTGTATTATTGAATCAGATGAAAATCCATAGAATGACAGTTTCCTCGGCAGAATATCATGAGCCACGCAATCAAATGCCTTGCTTAGGTCCAGGAATTGGGAATCAACATAATTTCCTTCCTCAAATCCGGAATTGATAAAAGATGTTAAGTTGTCAATTGCTAGCGTTGTTGATAGGCCTGCACGAAAACCAAATTGTTGTTTGCTGAATAAGTTGTGTCTTTCAAAGTATTCTGTTACTTGAATTTTCAAAATATTTTCGAATACTTTTGCAAAGTACGGTATTATTGCAATCGGTCTATAGCTAGACGGATCATTAGCATTATCTTTTTTATATATAGGGACAACCTTAGACAACTTGAAATAATCCAGAAATGCCTTTTTTATTGAGTTGTTAATTAAATATGTAAGAGGTAGAAGTATCGTATTCATAATAGATTTTAATATGGTTATATTTATATTATATGCATCTATACGTTGCTTATCCTTGGAATTTATTATGTTCGCTATTTCCCAGGGTGATACCTCAGATAATGTAAAACTGTTCGTAGACATCGTATTTATTCATTAATACTGATAAAAATAAACAAATTACAAATAAATTACGTTACAGGAGTTTTTGCTTAATCTTAGTTTGTAATTTTATAACAGCTTTGCATTTTATTGCTGTTGTATTTTTATTTTTGGATTGTAGAAAAAGTATTCGTTTTAGACATTTTATTATAAAAAAAAATTGTTGTTTTTGGCCAAATATACACAAGCCCCTTTAATGTTGGCACTTATATTCCGGACACCCTGTGTAGAGAGTTTACTAAGGTAATGTCACAGCTTTTCAAGAAAGCATAATTGAGCCCACTGACCGATATTTTTGACGTTCGAAATAGAGTGTGTTCCAGCAGGGCGTTCCCTGATAGGTAAAACGACTACATGTGTAGGAGATAAAAAAGTGTGGTGTTGAAAAATGGCCTTTGGCATTCAGCTCTGCTTGTTTAAGAAACAAAATCTGCCATGATTTCAGATCCATAAAATTCAGTACCTATGTCTCGGAAATTTGGAAGAAAACCCGATTTTTTCACCAATAAAGTGCTGTTTCTGTATGAGATACGACAAAATGTTATTAAGAAAAGTTTATCGGTATAAATAACTGAGTATGTGTGCAAATTTCAAGAACCTAAACTTACTTCGATTTTTGCTCAATTTTTAATTTTTTTTTGTAGTACCCTTTGTGTATGAAATACAACAATACGGTATTAAGAAAAGTTTTTCAGAATAGAGAATTGACGATGTGTGCAAAATTGTAAAGTCCAATACTAAGTTTGAGAAAAATCTGAAATGAAGCAAAAAATCAAAGCAGGCCTAGGACATTGAAATTTTGTACATATACTGAGTTTTTCATTCCTCTAAATGTTTTGCGCGTAGTTTCTAGACATCCGATATAAATAATAAATAAATAAAATTTAACTTATTTTTCAATTTTACCTTTGTTTTGGATAGTTGACTGACCTTTCTGCTAAATAAATATACCAAATACTTTTCTTATTCGTCCAAAATTGATTGATTATTTGGAAATGTCAAAACATGTGTCGCTATACCCATGTGTATAGAAAATTTTCTTTTAGAAATAGCCCCATGCCTTTCTAATATACGTACGTACATTCATTTTTTATGCGAGAAAAATGCCTGGAGGAGATGCTATAAAAATATCTCCCAGTTCCGTAACTTTCCTCATCTGAAATTATATTATGATTTTTATGAACAGAACACAAACAATCGAATCGGTTAAAACGTCAGTGAAATAAAAGACTTAAAAATTTACAGATATTCCACAGATTTTACTTAAATGGCGAATTATTAAATAGGTATATTTGAAACAATAAGTTAGTTTCCAAAAATGTCTAATAAATTTAAAACTCAAAATTGTACTATTTCGAAGACACATATTTTCAATATAAAATTTTTAAATACTATTTTTAATCTTAATCCTTACGAAATGCAGCCACTATATCTTTCTGCATTTGAAATACATTTTAAATAAAAGTTATATAAGCTGAAAATATATAATGTTTATTTTATGAACTACGTACTTTATATGGTTTCTTTTAATTCTTCTAAATTTTAAACAAAAAATCTGTCTATAGAAATTAAAAGATATAATAATAATAATAATAATAATAATAATAATAATAATAATAATAATAATAATAATAATAATAATAATAATAATAATAATAATAATAATAATAATAATAAATAATTATATTTTAATCAGAAATATTTAACACTGAGAAGAGATTAAATAATGATAATAGAATACAGAATAATGTCACAAGTAAATAATTATAGACAATATATGAATCTTTATCCACAATCACCTTATAATAGGACTTTTATCCACACATGTGAACCGTCTAAATTGATACTTTATCCACTAATGGAATCAAAAAAACCTTATTTCAGTAGTAGAATAATGAAAAAAAGTAACAAACTTATAATAAATCAAACTTAACTAATTTTACTTATTAACATTAACATTTTCGTTTATAGTATAAGAATTTTTAGTTTTTTGCTTTATCACATTTCACTTCCTTCCTTCCTTTTTAATAACAACCCTTGTAGCATAGTTACCATCATTTTCGGAACGCATAACATTTGCCGAAGTTTGCGAAGAATTTGCAGAATTTACATATGTCTCTTCTTGAAAGGAACAGCTATATTTTCCTTGGATTTTCCTTGCAATATCAAGTTTGTTAGATATGGACTCCTCAACATAACTTTCTCCTACTTACAGAGGAGCTATTCCATCCACCATGCCGTTTAATAGTTATAAGATCAACACCTTTATTTGCCAATAAACTTATGGAAGTGCTCCTCATACAATGGCCAGTATCTGGATTTGCGATATTCAGGAATGAAGTAATTATTGAGGATATTTTCGCCAATGTGTTGATTCCATCGGGCTGAGTACATTTTTGATATCTTAAAAAGAATATGTCTTGTGTTAAGCGAATTAATATATATTTTCTACATATTTCATCAGTATTCAAGCAAAATCCTTCTTTTATAATTGGAAATTTTCTTGAAATACCTGTTTTGATGTCAGGTATTGAAACACGTCATGTACGTCAGTAATTTTTAAAATTGTCAATTCGCAGCATCGACAGACACCAGAAACCTCCTTTATTAGTGCAACCTAAAATAAATCAAAGTTATATATCTAACTATATATCAAACAACATATACAATTTAAAGAGATATTATCTTAATCATTAAATATTCTTTATCGGAAGCCCCAGTAAAAAATTCTTTAGTATGTGCTCTTTCCAATACTGCAGCTTTATTTCTCTGTATCCTCTCGATTATCTCTTCAAATAAGCTGTAAACTTATTATATTTTCCAATATCTATATTTTTGCAGATTTTTATAGTGGCCTTCAACATAAAATACTTCGACGACTTAGATAATATTGCATATTTTTTCTTCAAATTTAAAAAATAAGAACTACGTTCTCGCGTTTAAACATTCTTGCGTGGACAAAATGCTACTTAAAACACTTATACAATAAATTACTATTATTTACCTTGACAAAATAACGTTTTCTGGTTTGGCATTAAAATTAATTTGATTTGCTTTCCACCAGTACAATAATTACTCTCTAATTTTCAGATTTTCGAGAAACTATCCTAAGGCAACGGTAGTTTAACTAAAAATCACCATGAGTCGCGACGAGGTTCAGTTTCGAGACAGGCTGCTTCATTTGGCAGAACGTTCCAATCCCCATAAACCCTTCAACGTCAAAAGAAAGTCAGTCCTAACTAAACAGACGTCAAAGACTGGACCGAAATTAAGCGTGCAGGACTTTGTAAGGATGGATCCAGGGTAAGCAAAATTCTTCATTATGGAGCCGCTACACACACACACACACACACACACCCTGACTTTCGTTAAGGAATGTGCAATCAAGTCTTAAATTAAATTAAAACTGTACTCTTTCATTACCCACTTACTATAGATTAGTTAAGTCGTCAGTTTTGTCTTAATGTTTGTATAATACGTCAGACCACAATGATGCCAGAGAGTGAACTACAAGATGTTTTTAAATGAAGTAGCAAAAATGAGACCATTGATTTCTTAGGTGAAAATAAATAGATTTAACCTAACATACCTGTGTCCCAAGTCGCATAATAAAGAAGATGTCAGGGTGTCAAAGTTCAAATTTTATTTTCAATATTTGTAAATAACTTCTTAAGATATCCAAATATTTACATAAAATTTATAAATCGGGGATTTTTGCGGGCGAGAAATTCAAATTTGTTTCTAATTTGGCCGTCACTAGAAGAGGGCGTCACTTATGGCACATCATGTTTATGTAGTAAATCGAAAAATCCAGTTTTATATAGAATTAAATTAAGCCAAGGTTAGGAATAGGCGACATTGTAACTATTTATTTAAAAAAATTATTCTGGCAAAGTCTAAGACAATTAATCTTTGTTTTAAGGGTATAATGTTCGGCCAAACAGTGTAGTTTTTATCAGGCTCCGCCCATCAGCTCCTTCAACAGCAAATATAAGTTTGTGCCCCTGTAAGTTAGGCAATTGTATGCAGAAATTTAGCAAAACATGTCTTCTTGGCGGACAGATTTCATGAATATAAATGCAAAAAATTGGAATCTGAGGCAATTGTCTATTATATGACAACTTGATTTACTAGCCTACAGCTTTCTTTTTTTATAATAGTGCCTAACAACGTCTCACCGCAGTCCTAAATGTGGGCAACATTGTGACCAAAATATTGTTTAGATCTATTTTTTTTTTAAATATGGCTCTGCTGTCTAGTAAAATAGTCTTTTATTAGTTGATTAAAACTTGCTCCATCTTAATACGAATTTCCTTTGAGGAGAAATATGAAAGCGCATGGACGTCTAAAAACGGCTTTGTAAAATTGCGAACATTACAGCCTTAACCTTATCGTGGATAAAGGTTAACTATAACACAGGATGTTCATTTTTTTTTTCTTAGAAGAACATGCAGCTTAAAGATGCGAATTTAGGTGTTTCTGTGAGAACTGAAGCCAAGGTTTATATTTGCAGTTTCAGCACTATGCTCATTTTTCCAAAATGGCCGATGTAATAAACAATTGATTAGGTATAAATTTTGGGAAAAATTAAGCGTTAATTGGTGGTACTGGTTCGGCCATTTTTGGTACAGGAGTACTTTTGAATACTGGGCGGGATTAAAATCATAGGAGCTGGAAAATACTCAAAAAAAGACAGCGAGAAGTTAAGTTAGATTCGGGACAGCGCTTGTATAAGCATCTCGATTCTCGATTGAGGCACTTGGACTTTGCGGTACTAAGTCTGACAGGAAAACACGAAGCGCGTATGCCGTATAGCCTATAGGATAGTTTAAAGAAGCGATCTAATATTTGTGGTGTAGGTTACGGTGGTGATTACCGTGCCTAGCTAATTTACTGTTATTTTGGATTAACATATTTTTTCTTGTATTTTATTGGTAAGTGAACTACATAGTACACTTGTCTCACAATAAGTGATACGTTGCGAGATCTCTCTCTTAAAAAGATTTTGTACAGTGTTAAATCGGCGAGTTTCTAGCCTTGGAGGCAGAAAAATAACAGAATTTCTAGACGAGTTTCTAAATTTTTATAAGTTGAAGTAGCAGCCGAGTTTATATTAGAAATTGTGTAGCATTTTTCAGTTCTGGGTAATAATATCACACCGAGTTGAGCTCGGATCATACTGGCACTGTACGCCACTATCATATTTAAGTGTAGTTTTGTATAGCCTCGAAGTTTTTGTTCGCTTCTGTGGGCCCCTTTAATTTTTGTTTCTTTTGGTTGCATTACCGCAATATATTATTTATAGTAATAATTTTGTTTAGTATTTCTAACAACCACAAACTTTCCTCGACTTTCCCAAAGACCGCGCGCGGAGGATTTCATTCTTCCAACGTTAGCGGTGGCCGAAACCCCGAGCTACAGGTTGGGATTTAAAAAAATTTGGTGCTGGGTGTAAAAAAATAGACATCCCTAGCAGTACATTTCTTTTAAATGGCAAAACTTTTTGCTGCTTAGTGTATCCATCTGACTATTGAAACAATCGAGTCTCCTACCTGTTATATCTGAAAAAGGTATACCTACCTTGTTGAAGTCGTTATGAGTAACAGTTTTCGCAATAAAATTTTAAAAAGATCGGCCTGCTTTAATAGAATCTATATGCTTCGTTGAAAAATGGTTTCATTAAACCTCGCCAATCTTCTTGAAATTTGCACGTCTCCATAATTTACCATTCTGAACAACTTTTTCAAGTAACATTATGCTGTATTTTCAGCAAAAAGGCACTTTACTGAAACCAAAACAGTTTTTACTCAGTGCATTGAGCATTTCAAATAGGATTATTTCAAAAATGGTTACTCTTACGGACTTCAGCAGGGTGTACCTTTTTCAAATAAAACGATAATCAGATGGATACACTACGCTCCAAAAAAGTTCTGCCATTTAAATGCCACAAGTGTCGCCCTCTACTAGTGACGTCAAAATTAGAAATAAATTTGAATTTCTCGCCCTCAAAAACCCCCTATTTACAAATTTTATGTAAATATATTTGGATTTCTTAAGAAGTTATTTACAAATATAGAAAATAAAATTTTAACTTTGACATCCTGCATCTTTTTTATTATGCGACATAGTAATGTTAGATTAAATCGATTTAATTTCGTCTAAGGAATCTATGGTCCCATTTTTGCTACTTCATTTAAAAACACCCTGTACGTCACATTACACTGATGTCAGAAAGTGAACTATAATGGCAGCGCTGCGCTATGTTACAATTAAAAAGCAACGAAATAATACCAAGAAACGTTTTCGTTCGCGATAGGCAAAATATTGTTTAATGAAACGTAAACTATACTCTCATATAAATTTGATTAATGAACTGCGAGCAGAATCTTCAAATACAATTATCTAAGAATGGACGAAGAAACTTATTCGGAGTTATTAAATTTAGTTAACCCCATAATTATTTAAACGCGATAGCAAAATGAGAAACGCTACATTAACAGTAGTGGTAGTAAAGTAAGATAGTAAAGTAGTAGTAAAGTTATATTAGCTGAAATACATTTACAATACAGTAAAAAATCTACAAACGCCACTAATAAGGAATGCATGGGTACAGAGTGTCCCAGAAATCAAGCTTAAGCCAGAAACTGGCGATAGGCCAAGTCGTGACAGTTATTAGAAAAACATAAAAAAAACCTTTGTCATGTACTTTTCAAATTATAAGTATCAAAAAATAAATTGGGAAAACTGACATCCTGTGATGATCTATCAAGTCCTGTGACTACAAATATTAATGTTTCGTCAATCTTTTTTCTGTGTATGTAATCATGAATAACCCTTCTGTTAATTACAGTTTAAAATTAAAACATAAGTACCTCAGTTTCAAATAAAATGTTGGATTTTTGCCCAACATTAAATTCAAAATACTTAATTACCTTTATCCGACTGTACTGTATAAAAAATGTACTACACTATTTTGGCAAGTAATTTTATAAGAAGACGCATTTAGTCCGGATTCTAAAATGGTATGATACTTGCTAGATTACTTCCTTGTTTAGGAAAAAATTTTTTTTTTTAGTGGAACCGAATTTCAGGCCAATTTTGTTTGACGAAACATTAATATTTGTAGTCACAAGACTTGATAGATGATCACAGGATGTCAGTTTTTCCAATTTATTTTTTGATACTTATAATTTGAAAAGTACATGACAAAGATTTTTTTTATATTTTTCTAATAACTGTCACGACTTGGCCTGTCGCCCGTTTCCGGCTTAACGTTGATTTGTATATTGCGAGTGTAACTCAACGCTAGTCGGGACTTTAGACCGCAAAGTAGTTACTTCCCACAATATTATTAATACTAAATAAATTAATAATAAAAAAATTAATTTAAGGCGAATCAAGGCAAAACTCTCTGGCTACGTGACGTTTAGAAGGTTAATGCTTTGCGCAAGCAACGGTATTCATTTTGAACAATTATAACTATTTGTTATATGTTGTGAAAATACGTCTAAGTAAACCATTCGCAGTAAGTATGTTAGGTGTATTTGTGTTTATTTTGTGCAAACTCCTGACATGGGATTTGTGCGACGTTGTCGAATATTCAAGAGATATTTTGCTGTCATAATTCTATTTATTTGGTACAATTTATCATATAGCGAAATAAAGACTCCCATATTGGTTGCCAACTTGGTATTAATGTTTATGTAAAAAATGTAATTCATTTTTTAGAAGAAAATTTTTAATGATCAATTAATGAAAGAATGTTGTGTTTGAATGAAACCAAATGGAAGTTCTTTCTGACTTTTCCGTATTAAGAAAGTATGGTACTTATGTATTTGAGCTGTATTGTATATTTTACTTATACAAAACAGAATCAATTTGTATATGTGGTATATAGTATTTTCCTGCTATTCAATTTTCTAATGTAAGGTAGTTAGGTATTGTCTAAATAAATTTAAAACATAATAATTTATAATATACAGATTCGGAAATTGCGGATCTTTACAGAGAAAGTAGAAATTGCCGTGCATTGGTCTAGCATTCCCCACTACTACGGTAATCGGTTCCGTATCACCATTGCAAATCTGTCAGATCAACTGATGCCAGTGTTGTCAGATCTCATCCATTCCGAGGAAATCTCATGCTTTCATATTTTGATTACAAAATCTCATGTTTCTTAATAGACACAAAAAGAAATAATAAAATTATTAAAATTACTCTTTGAAATCTACCAAAACAAAGACCTAACGAGAAATAAAGGAAAAATCGAGGGCAAAATTGAATAGATAGAGGTAGTTATCTACAATATTTGGGTACTTGAAATATCCTTTATTGTAGACTGCTTAATAATTAGCAATGAATACATAAACGGGTATGACAGTCTACGGATATGAGGTGTGTGTGCTGTATTCACGTTGTATTGCAGTGATTCTTAACTCTATTCCGTAAGGGTACCTACATTTTCTGGAAACAACAGATTTTACGACCCGTGAGTCACCCTGCGTCACGTCAACTGCGCCTCAACGTTCGCCCGGCCTATCAATAAAATAAATTAGAAAGGTTACGTGGTTAATAACTTTTAAGTAAGTACCTGTAACTACCTACTTACAATGTAATATTATGATAAAATAGCAGAACATAATGATTTTTAATGAAATAAAAATGGCATTACAAAAGTAATTGAAAATTACTTGCTTCTTTGAAATTATTCTCATGCACTGAATTTTTCCCACCTGGCAACACTGCTTGATGCCAACACGCTGTGGTCGAAGTATGCGTGTAGCATGACACAAATACACGCAAGCGGCAAAATACAATTCACCATCAAGATCCTCACTTTCCAAATCTGTATAAAATATTACTCTCTTGTCATTCCCTTTTGTTTTGAAAAATTTATAACTAACTATAACTACTTATTAAAATTGCATAGTGTTTTAAAAACTTTTCTATGTAAAATTCATATAAATAATTAAAATTATTTCGAACCTAACTTGAAAATTTTACTAATTTCTGGACTAAATATAAATACACAATTAATATGTAATAATACAGTGAGATTATAGATTTAACAAAATTGCCAAGTATAAGTAGGTACAGAAATTATTTTTTTACAATGTGATTATAAAATTAGCAAAATTATGAAAAAAATAGCATTTTTTTTTGCTGATTGAACAAAATAACTGAAAATCAATCAGCAAGATACATGCCCCGTCAACTTATTTAAGGAAATGTCAAAGCGTACAGGAAATAGTACCTAAAACCAATAAATTGTTTTTAACTCCACACAAACAAGCAATAAATTAGAAAAATGCTCCTGTTGGTATCTGTGAACTAGGCAAATGGCCACGCCCTGGCACAGAAAACAACTTTATACAAATAGAAAAAACTTAATAATCTAACTTAATTCGTGTGTGCACAGTAACTAATTTATTTAATATTTCCAGTTTTGTTATACCTAGTTATAGTTATACAAATGAGAAGAAATACTTCCAGTTCATTAAACCTTATTTAAAAATAAATGAGGACCATTAGGTACACCAAAATTGTTTCTAGTTTATGAAATAAAAATACCAATTGTTCTTGTCATCAGTTTCAGTTATATTTTCCAACATTTGAGGCAAACGCCACTGAATTATTTGAAGTTTTCTTAAGTTTAGTCGCAAATTTCTGATTTATCATATTTCTGATTCTATATGCAATCTCTGTGCTCACTTATTCTAATTTTCACAAGAATGCATCTTCTGGTTCATGAGTTTCGTAAAGGTTGTATATTCTTTACTATCAGCAAAAACATTGATTTACTTTTTAGGCTTGCTACAGACTATGCGTGAATTCGCAATTCGTGATGCGCGATTCGTGATATGGGAGGAATTCGTGAATAGTGTGTAGGATCTTGTTCGTTAAAAATCCATTCATAAAAACCCTACATACTATGCACAAATTCCATACAAATCACGGATCACAAATCGGGAATTCGCGAATAGTTTGTAGCCAACACTAGACAACTTAAAAAAATTGCTATATATTCGATAATGTTAACAATAGTATACATTTAATCGGGAATAAAATGTTGTAAGAATTTAACCCTTATACAATAGTAAGTAGGTGTTTTTGTTGTTGTTTCAAATAATGCCATTCTACTATTTTGTCATTAAACGCATTTTAAAGCGACTTAGTGTAATATTAAAATTGCTGCAGTCAAGTATTATTTCATTTCTTAGTTTTATCTATTGTCTAATTAAATTCGAATAATGTGAATTATGTCGGAAATGTCAAAATTGTAAATGTTTAGAACCAGCTCGTTATCAACCATTACAGTTTGAGTATGATGTTCCTTAATCGAATAGTTATGTCAGCGCGTTACACCATCAACTATACGCAATATACAGTACTTAATGTGGAGTAAGCAAATATTTACTGCATTCAGCAGCTGATAGATGCTTACAAACAACATAACATATATTTTTAAATAAAAAGAAGAATGTGGATTAGTTAGGAAAAATTTAAAGGATCAATCAGAAGTCGATAAATATAAAGTGTTAAAATTGTAGTGTTATTGAAGTATGCATTATTGTTTTTGATTTTTCTTAAATTAGTCTATACTTATTTGATTTTTTTATAAAAACAGTTTAAACTCAATAACGATATCATGGTTTCATGCATTTAATGTTGTGCTGTATTAAAATGATTATGTAATCGCTATATATGGCGAGCCGAGCACGAGCCGAATTCGAACCCAAATAGACGTTGCTTGCAGCAATTTTTTAGTATAGTGGACGTATCACAATCCCACCGGGAAGACACCACACCACTCCACCACCCGTCCTCACCCCTCACCTTTACACCCGTTACAATAGTGTCACACCTCTAACACAAACATCTACTATACGCCGACGACATAACAATAACTGCACAAAGTACTAACCTACGACACATAACACGACTCTTACAATTCTTTAGACAAACTTCAAATCTGGTGCAACAGGTGGAAAGTCAAAATTACCCCAGATAGAAGCGCAGCATTACTCTGTACTAGACGCATGCTGTCGCGAAACCTAGACCTTGACCAACTCACACTATCCCAGGTTCTCAGGTTCCCATCTCCTGCGACCGACAGACACGAAACCTGGGCATAACGATGGACCAGCGTCTCACGTGGAAGCCGCACATCGTGGAGATGGTGGTGCGGGCTAGGATCATCAGGGCGAGGCTGTATCCCTTACTCAAGGGTGGAAACACCCTTGTCAAAGAAATAAGCGAACGCTTCTCAAGGTGGTACTTCAAGTGCAGCTAACCTATGCCACCACGACGTGGGGCACGCGACCAAGTAGCACGTCAAGTCATTACAAGCTGTGGAAAACATAGTCTTACGCAAAGCCACCGCTGCGCCCTGGTACGTACGAAACACAGACATCTTACGAGACCTAAAATACTCAAACAAGTCAAAGACAATACGAGACAGAGTACAAAAATGGCACGACGCGGCCGCGACGCACTGCAACACCCTCCTCTGACAAGCCGTTGATTATGTACTTGACGTAACAGACAAACATAAAAGACCCAGACAGTTACTTTTTGACCCGGGGTGACCGTTCCAACACTAACCACTCCCCCTCCCTCGGTAACTGACAAAACAAAACCCTACCTTGATACCGAGCTAAAGATTGAAGGGCAGGTGCCTCCTTAGCTACAAAACTACACCCCACAAAATACCCACTACCAGGACGTGAATGATTCGTCACTCACGCCCGCGACGACGACTACCTCCCGGGACGTCAGATTGCTTTATTTTGATCAAGCGTATTTTTATACAGTTACATATTTAAGCAAGTTGTTACGAATGCTCGCCTACCTTTTAGTGTGTTAATTATGTTCCTGTTTGCGTTAGAATTTATAATTTTTTAATACCTTTATCTTGACGTTTTCCGGAATATTCCAGGCTATATTCTATTTGTTTCTCGACACGTTCTCGAGATCGTAGAAACTTCGAGAACTCTAAAAACCTATATAAGCAGATTGGTTTCGCCGTCACAGTCAGTTTGTATTGAGCAGTTGAAGGCGATTGACAAACGTCAAAGTAAAGCGTTGACAGTTGCGAAATTTGTTTGAAAGATATTTTTTGTGTAATCAAGAGTGACAGTGTTTGTCTATGTGACGTGTTCCTACGCTAACCCAATTTGGAGGTTACAATATCTTATTTAAAAAATATATTAAGTTTTAATAATGGCTTATGCATATTCAAATGCTAAAATGGCCAATATGGTATGGTACTGAAGCTAGGCTAATTTATATGTAACGATTTCCAAATCATCCAACTCCAAATCCAAGAATGTTCAGAAATCTTTTTCAACGTCTGTCGCAGTCAGACCACTTCATTTCAGAAGGATGCAATCCCTAAAAGACCTTTGAGTGTTAGGATGCCTGAGGTGGAAGAAGCTATTCTATAAGAGATTGAAGAAGACCCAAATACTAACACTAGGAAGATCGCTGCAAATCTTAATGTGAAACATAAATTAGTCTGGTTCGTTCTGAAGCATCAACAGTTATGCTCGTATCAAATACAAAGGGTTCAAGCCTTACTGCCGCAAGACTATCCTGCTTGCCTACAATTTTGCCACTTGATTTTGCGATAAATTGAACAAAATGTTGACTTTACCACTGGCATTATGTTTACCGGCGAAGCAAATTTTTCCAGAAATGCTATAATGAATTTCCACATGCCGTAATGGAATCTCGATTTCATCGTCAGTTCTTCTATTAATTCTGAGACACTTTGTATATTAGCACTGAAGCTCATAAATCAATCGATTCTCACATATTCAGTACGTGTTTGCTTTGCTTTGAGCTTTGTGTAAAAGCAATTCAGTGTTCTATAAATATTAATTTTAATTTAATCTCACAACGTACACGCTCATTGAAATATAAATTAGGTCACGTAGAGGATAGAGAATAATTATATAGGTAAAGAGAAGAAGCTGTTTTTTTTTATAACTCTATAAAAGCATAATGGAAAAATAATGGCCGTGACTACTATATTACCACCTCAAATAATTACTAATGATGTGGCAGCTAAGATTTTCCAATTTTTTTTTTTTGTAAATATTTTCATCTTCAGTAGAGATCTCGATGGACCGCTCTCGAATATTCTGCCGGGTTCAATCCAAGCAGACAAAAAGTGAACACGATTTTGAGACAAGAACACGACAAAATTGCGACAAAATTTTAGGTATTCATACAAGACAAAAATGAGACAAACTGTCCACACCACAAGGACAAATGTGCAACAAAATTCAATTGGTGCGAATCAGTTGTTTAACCATGTGACGTTTCCACCAGGAAGAAAATTTAAAAAATGAAGATTTATTGCTAGCCGCCAGTTGTTAGGTATATGTTTCGCTCCTCTTCATCCAATGTTGAAAAAATGGCACGCAAACGTTTTTGGATGAAACCAAGCTTAAAAAAGCGAGAAAGTTATTCGATGGATGGATGGTGGAAAATTCTTACGTCAAATGAATATCATAAAAGTGATTGTTAAAATAACTAATATTATAAGAGAAGGCAATCGTGCTTTGACTTACAGAAAGTTTCGTGATTTTTGCTACATATGGAGATTTGCTATTTCACACCGATGTTCGTTAGTATCATAACTATTCAAGAGCACTTCAGTGTACAGACGAGATAATTCTTCTCCATGTTTTAACTAAGGGTGCGGATATTTTTGAAGCTGTATAAAAAGTGCTATCAGACTATGGGGCATTCGATAAATGTTTCTGTATTGTCACTGATGGAGCCATAGCTGTGATAGTAACTGAAATTGGATATGCAGGACTCTTAAAACAAAACAATATCAAGTGTCCTATTATGATATACTGCATTGCTCACCAAGAGACCTTATGTGGAAAGTCTTTACGTCAAGTGAATATCATAAAAGTGGTTGTTTAAATAACTAATAGTATAAGAGGAAGCAAACGTGCTATGACTTACAGAAAGTTTCGTGATTTTTTGCTACATATGGGGACTTGTTACCTCACACCGATATTCGTTGGTTAAGCGCCGGATTTGCAACGTTTCTTCGCTCTACGCAAAGAGGGCCCCATTTTTCTTAAATTCAGAATTTCTATCAGACCTTGAATTTTTAACAGATCTGACATCTCACCTTAACGAATTAAATTTGAACCTACAAGGAAAGCATCAGAATATTGCCAATTTATATAGCCACATAGGAGGACTTAAAAATAAAATTAAGCTTTTCAAGTCTTCGACTTTCACGCAGGAGGTTCCGGTTCAATTGCTCACACCGGAGATTTTTTGTTTTGTTAGTTCATTCACGATTCTTTGAAACCAGTGAATAATGGATATTATTGTTATGGATAAG
Organism: Monochamus saltuarius; assembly: GCA_025584915.1. Taxonomy (NCBI): domain Eukaryota; kingdom Metazoa; phylum Arthropoda; class Insecta; order Coleoptera; family Cerambycidae; genus Monochamus; species Monochamus saltuarius. Next base: position 10,418,507 of record CM046726.1, read on the forward strand.
GAAAATGTATTTCTACAGATAATTGATCCATACATAATTATTATTATTATTAGTACAATAAGAAGGACAGAGGCAAAGCCTATAATGTCCAAATAAACAATAGCTACATAACACATATATAAATGCACAACAAATGCATAGTAGATATAAACCTACATTTACGAGGATAATACCACAACATAAACGAAACGGGCCTTTACCCGCACTCGATATAAACACATGATGATTCGCACACTTATACTAACTCTTGAGACATCCATTAATCCAGTCGATTTTTGAAAACATTTATGGATGTTGCAATTATTATTGATAACGGCAAGCTGTTCTAATGGGAAAACTATTTGGGAAGAAATATGTTAAATACTGATGTGTTAAAGTTTGCTTTGCATAATTTAAGTTGGTGTCCTCGTAATCGTAGATCTGTGTTTAATTCGAATATCTCAATAAAATCAATTTTATAATGATTGAAAAGTATACGACATAGTTGGATAAGATCGTTTCGAAGTTGTCTGTTGGTTAAGAACCAAGAGGAATTTGGAGTTTATCAAGACGATCATGACAAAACAAATTGTTATGAGCAGGTATCCACTTTAAAAATTTTCTTTCTACCCTCTCTAGTAAAGATATGTCCTTGACAAGAAAAGGGGACCATATATTTATGCAATATAAAGCATTAAAGATACATGTGTATTCGGGCATTGAAAGGATTTTATTATAATATAAGATGCACAATTTGCTCTTTTTACGTGCTAACATATTCTGACCAGGAACGACTGCTATTTATAATGACTCCTAGATTATTTTGATTTTCAATAGATTTAATTGGTTCTTCGTTACTGAAAGTGGGAGGTATCTTGGGTTATTCTTACCTATGTGTAGAACCCCATAGTTGTATTGTAATAATGTTGTCTTGAAGAGATTGACTATTGACTATTGGATCGCCAAAAACCTTTGTGTCACAGCACAGAAAGCGTGTCTGGATTTAAGTTGTTGTGCAAGAACTACAGTATAAATCAAAAATAAGACTGGTCCCAACACCAAACCCTGAAGCACGTCTGTAAGAACTGGTCGACTATATGATCGACTATTTCCCACCCTGACTGAAAACGATCTATTTGTTAAAAATACGATCATCCAGGCCAGAAGAGATCCCCGAATTCCAATATGCTCTAACTTATGGTGAAGTCTATTTTTGTCTATCCAAAGTACATCGATGGGATTATGGGTTTGAATGTGTACTGTTTTTTGAGATCTGCGACATTTCGATCTGTTGGTCATTGATTCTTTCTTGCTGAATTTAGGTATCTATGGGTATTAATCAAGCTAATTAGAATTCATGTTTTATTGAATAAAACTGCGTAAACGTAGGATACCATTTTTTTCCCAAGTATTAACAGCAGCTGCCCTGTAGACAATCCCTGATAAATCTTATTAGTGCAGCGATTTGCTCTCAGAGTGAGGTCGTAAACTATTCAAGCAGGCCCCTGTGCTTCCTCATAAAAAGCAGAGTTCAGGATCGCAACTCGTAACCTGCAGTCGTAAAACATTTTAGTGTTTGAAATATGAAAAATACATTTCTACTGTTATAATTCAATTTAGTATTTCATAGAATGTGTCACTGCATGCATTTTAACTTAACCATGCTTTTAACTATTAATGAAATCATATCGCTTGTTATTCATACTATATGAAAGGACGTTATATTATCCATTACCCAAATTTCATCGTAAATGTAGCACTATTGCTGTTAATAATGGAATATATTAAACGTAACGTTTTTACGTGTAGGTGGAAGGGAAATAAATAAGCATAAATAAGTACCTTTCAATTTATAGTAGAACGTAAATATAGGAAATGGCAGAAGGCCCATTTTCTCGCTACTAAAATAATTATTATCAATAAAGCTTGTGGGACGTTTTATTAAATACACTTTTCAGTTAATACTTATCCTCTAGGAAATCTAATAAATAAACATTAATTTAAAGGAACCTGCAGAAAGTTTGCCAAAAGGTGCAAGGGTAAACACAGCCTATAACAAGAAATAAAAAAACAAAGAAAATTTTCTGATTTGTTGACAATTTTGTTCCTTTGTGAAATGCATACAAAAGTCAAGGGAGGTAAAGGCAGTCCTTCCCCCTGAATGCTCCAATCTAAAAATAAAGTCTATAAGTAAGTACACAGAAAGAAAGAAACAAATATTTTAAAAATTTAATATCGAGATGGTAATATGAATTTCCACTTTGATATTTTCGTCAATAAATTGAGAATAAATATTATTATAGGATATGCTGGTAATTCGGAATCTTGTATTTACAAGATTATTTAATTCTATTTAAAATAATAGCAAAATTATGGATAACAATAATTACATACAGAGTGTGCCATAATTTTGTTGTATGATAAATTGTACCAAACAAAAGATGTTTTACTTAATTTTTTTTTTCTTTGATCAACGATAACAGAATTATGAAAACCGGCTTTGAATATGTGATAACTTCACTCACATACCATGTTAGGATTGTTAGGTATTTGTACATAATAATTACATATAGCTACACATAGATACTTATTGTGAATTGTTTTCTTAGAACTCTTTTCACAACACAGAATAATAGGTGAGATGTAAGTGGTCTGCTTACTTCCTGCTCGGCCTAGATTAGCCATAATTTAATATATGTATAATGCAGGCCATGATTGCTATAAATTATTCCATTTTTGTTTATGTGCACAAGTATCAAAGACAAACTGGAGAAAAATTAAACGCGTTAGCTACAATACTACTACGACTAATATTACTTTAAGTGTATCAGTAGCAGCCTGACACATTGCAATATTGCGAAACGTTACAGTGGTAGAAAGTGGAAGAAGTACGAATTGAGGCAGCCCATACAAAACCAAATACTACGAAGAACGAAACCCAAGCCATTAAAGAACTAATGAACAAATCAACATACTTAACCATAAAGAAGCAGGCATCCACTACTGAACAATTTAGTTTATAAGAAGATTAAAAGCAATCTAATCAAGAAGTATTAAATGGAAGTGGTCTCATACTCACATAGGGATCTTATTATAAAAAATTATAGGATACCTCAACTCCCTTGCCTTTTAAAGCTACAAATTAAATAAAGAATTAAAATTCGAGTGGGAAATGCAGAACAATATCTCAAGAATGCTGAAGATTTCATCAACGGCATTTAATTAGAGCCAGATTATATCCTAGTTAGATTTCATTTGACACTTTTGATTATAAAACTAATAAACAAAGACACTTTAATCAAAAGTTTATAACAAAAGGCAAGCACAAGAATCTAATAAACTTAATAAAAGTGTGCATCACATGGATCTTCTTCTTTGTTAGGGAGTTAAGATGTTACAATTAGCAATTGTAAGACCAACGTGTTGGTTCAAATATATATTAACGATACATTCATTATACGGTTTAATGAACGCAACAACAGTTTGATTTCAGAATAATATTAATTAGAGCTTCATCATTATGATGTTGGAAGAAAACAGGGCTCTTATATTCTTAAATTTCATTGTGAACAAAAAAACAGATAGCACCTTAAGACACAGAGAAAGCTCATTTAAAATGACAGATATGAGGAATGATTCGCCCACATACAAGTTTTAGTGCATCGAAGACTTTGAACTAGCAGAACTGAGTCATCTACGATCAATTCTCAGGAGAAATGGATAAACCAACAAAAATATTGAAAATTATGATCAAGTAAATGTCCCAAGAAAAACTACAAGAGCTTAGTGTGTGCATGCAACATTCCATGGCACGTATATATGACAAGTTATACAATGTGTACGGAATATGATTATTATTTTTTTTCCAATATAAAATATGTGTATATTTTTAATATGAAACTTAAGTTAATGAAGACATGACATAATTTATTATGTAATATAAAAGTTAATTATATAAAAATTTAGTAGAATTTGATAAAAATATACGGAATTTGTTATTAATAATACGTAAGTACATACAAGTGCACTAAAACATAGAACGTATTATTATTTTAGCGGTTTTATTTGCTGTAACTGATTTAGCATTTGACAAAAAGGTATTGTTTTGAATAGGGCTATTCAAATAATGTTTTGTTAATAAACGTACAAGGGATATATTAGTTCATCCCCTTACTGTGAGGTGAAAATGTGTGGAATAGGTCAGAAAAGTGGCATTTTAACACAACTGCATTCATGCAAAAATTGGAGTGTTTAATATGAGCTGCTTTTAAAATAGCTCTTGTAAACTTAATTTCAGCTCTTACTTTTAAAGGATTGTAACTTTTTAGAGGATGCTAAAATTATTTTTTTACTTGAACCATTTCCTCTAAAATCTGCTCAACAAGTCACTATTCCATTTTCTTCAACTATTTTTGAAACACCGTTATGTGTTTTTGCAAGAAACTGATAATAACAAAACCGTTTATACAAAACTTATGCTTGCTACAGACTATGCATGAATTCGCGATGTGTGGTTTGTAAGGAATTTGTGCATCGTGTGTAGGGTTCTCATGAGTGTATTTTTAACGAACAATACCTTACACCGTTGAGTGATTATACTTCTCACTCAACGCTTACACACTATTTGCAATTTCCTCGCATATAACGAATCGCGGATACATGAATAGTCTGTAGCAAGCCTTATTTGTAATATTTGGTGTAGTAATGTTTTTACCATTATCTCGTTTCAGCTTTAGTAGTGATAAAAAACAATAGATACCACAACGTAAAACCAAAAAAAAAAGGTAATCAAGCTTACTGGTAATTAGGGCATATTTTGCCTTTTTTACCTACTAACTTATACTACCCTCCACCTTTACAATCACAAACATCCATGGGTAGGACAGAAAAATTCCTGCCCCGTGTTGGATTCGAACCAACTTCCGGCCGCTCGTGCTTGCCCTGGCAGCGACTGCTCGTCACCGCCTTGACCGCTCGGCTACCGTCAGCCCTACGTAAAACCAAATGTACTCTTACTGAAATTTGCAATATACCTAATATTACACGCCTTTATTATGATCTCCTGTTTCGAATGGCTGAAATAAAAAAACCCATATGAAATGATATGGGTTTTTTATTTCAGTCTATGTCTTCCCAGAGTAATTAAAATGAACCGTCTGGAGGGGCAGTAATACCAACCGTATTTGGGACGCTTCGTCAGTCGTCTCACTCGAGCTGTAAGCCGGTTAAAAGATTAAATTGCGTCAGAGAAGAAAAAGATAATTTGCTTTACATTACCGAGTGTTGCACTTATAACTACAATCTAAACATACATATAAAATATGTATTTATCAAGAAATTACTGCCGAAATCTCATGGCATGTTTTGATTAAAAAAAAAACAGAAAACATAATAGTCTTCTGATACCAGTTTAGTTTTCTGTAGATTAAATTGTGGACTAAATTCAATGGTATTGCCACTAAGATTGTGAGGCGTTTAAATGAATAAAGCAAAATAAAATAAGTAAATGTGATTGTAGAAAAATTTAAGGTTTTTGTCCAAATAACAAATTGATTGATAATGGGTTCCTTGTAGCCAGAGTTGGGTATTACACGAATACATTGTAGTCATGAGTAGTATTCAATATAATATTTGTGTAACCAGTATTTAAGTATTGAATACTTCTATCTGGCGGTATTCAGTATTCGTATTCATATAGTAATGTATTCACGATTCAGTATTTAAAAATAGTATTCATGGTGAAATCATTTTATCAATTTAGGGTATCCGTGAATAGCGAAGTACTTATGAGTACTAAGGATTTATGGTTACTGAAGTATTCATGAATTCTGAGGACTGTGTTTGTTCTTGCATTGCAACTAAGTTGCCTTCTTTTTTATTTCATGCGTGATATTTCTCTTCAAATCCATATTCAATTTTTCTTAAAAATGTATTATTGAAAATTTTCGATTGGATGAGCTGTATTGTTATACTTTTCAATTTACTAAGCAATTACATTCGTAATTATTATTGAATGAAGTAAAAACTCACATCAGCATGAAACTTTACATTTGTCAAAATAATAAATTTGTTATGTCGAGTATTAAAGTTTATGTAGCTATCATTCAGTGATTAGTGCGCGATTTTGTGAATTTTCGCTATGTCTTTTTTCTCTAACATTGAATATGCCGAAATGCATTTCATGTATGGCCATGCTAATAGGAATTACAGAGAAGCGCAACGTCTTTATGTCGCCGCTCGCTTGATTGCCATATTCCTTCAGTTAGACTGTTTGTAAGACTGCACCAAAGATTGCGTGATACTGGCTCATTTGTGAGAATGGCCCATAATGTCAGAAGACTGAGGTCGGTCTGCACCCCTGATGTAGAAGAGATAGTTTTAAAATTGCTTGAGCAAAATTCGGAAAGCAGTTTGCGGAGAACAGTAGCCGAGGTAGGGATAAGTGCTCCTCTTGTTTGGAAAGTCCTACAATGAGTCCAGGTTTTCAATCCACTAGATCATCAATCACGTTTTTTTTGCCGCTGGTTGCTACTCAATGGTGCAGGGGACGTCAATTTTTCCGCCAAGATTCTCTTTACCGGTGAACCTGGGTTCACACGCAATGGAATTCCCTCATTTCACATGTGTGGGGTGACTAAAATGTCCATGGTGTTGTACAATTCCGACACCAAGTCTGTTTTTCACTTTTTTTGTTGGATATTTTGGAGGTCGATTGCTTGGTCCAGTTGTTTTACCAAATTGGTTAACAGGAGCTTACTTAAACCTTTCAGCACATACTGGTCGATCTTGTAGATGACGCAGCATTGATCTAAAGGCAATCAATGTGGTTCCAACTTGATGGAGCTCCGCCGCATTTTACACTTGAGGTTCGAGCATATTAAAACGCAACATTTGGCCAAAGATGAATAGCGCTTGGCCGACCTGAAATGTGGCCTGCAATATCACCACGTTTGAATCGCACAGATTTATTTCTTTGGGGATATTTCAAGGAATTAGTCTATGCCAAGTCTGTAGAGACTATCGAGGAACTGCTATAACCGATAATACAAGATGCAACGTAATCCCAATTAACGCTGGGGTTCTCGAGATGGTCCTCACGTCCTTGCGACGGAGATGTTGCTACTCTGCAATGAAAGAAGAGCAGGGCACTTATATCTACTTTAACTTTTTTATTTTGTTCATTACAGGAATACCGCTCATCTAATCGAAAATTTTAAAGATGTACAATAAAAAAACGGGGCAACTTGGTTTATTTCTGCGCCACTGGAATGGCAAGAGTTGTGCAATATATTTATTTTTGAGTACCTAATACAAACCCCAACTGCTTGATCTACTTTAATTAGGACAACTCAAGAGATTTATAAGTGAAAAAATTAAAACTTTCAACACCGTGTATCTCGGTGATAAAATAATGAGATGTTGCCAAACTTACCTTAGTCAAAAGTTAATGGTTAAAAAGTTGAAGAATGTCAAAGTTAAAATACATTGCATACATTTTGGAGATTGGGTATTTTTGAGGGCGAGAAAGTCAAATTTGTTTTTTAATTTTGACGTAGAGGGTGACACTCATGGCATATCATGCTTCTTCTAAATGACAGAACTTTTTTGCAGCTTAGTATATCCATCTGACTATTGAAAAAGTCGATGCTCCTAACTGATATATCGGGAAAAGGTATACTTTGTTAAAGTCGTTAGGAGTAACCGTTTTTGAAATAATCCTATTTGAAATATTCATTACCAAGTAGAAACTGTTTTCGTTTCAAGTAGAGAGCCTTTTTCGATCATCTTTTTGGCCACAACTTTCAACTCCCAAATTCTCCTCGTCGGTCTTCTACTGCTCAGGACGGGTTGTAGAAAGGAGAGTTAAGAATTAAACGAAGTTTAATATGCAATAAATGTTGTGGCAATATATAGAAAGCTGTTTACAGGCCTCTTAGGCCCAGAGCTGCGTTATTCTCCTCCACTTCATTCTGTTCTTCGCCTTTCTTTTCCAATACATTACATTTTTCTCCCTTAGATCTATTGCCACTGCCTCTCTCCATCGCTTCCTCGGTCTCCCGCTTTTTTCTTGTAGTTTCAGTTTCAATAGTCAGATGGTTATACTAAGCTGCAAAACAGTTATGCCATTTAAAAGCATGATGTACCATAAATGGCGCTCTCTACTAGTGACGTCAAAATTAGAAGCAAATTTGAATTTTTAGTCCCCAGAAACCCCCGATATCCAAAATGCAAATATTTGGATTTTTTAAAAAGTTATTTACAAATATCCAAAATAAAAATTGAACTCTGACACTCTGTATCTTTTTAACCATCAGCTTTTGACTAAGTACCTGTATGTACTTTTTATTTTGAGCCAAACTGCCCCCGCTACAGTTTTGTGACTTGAATTTTGAAACGCTTTGGTCGCGCAAAACTGGAGTACTCATAAAGTCAGAAAGACACACTGGGTATGTGTATAAATAAATAAAAAATACAGCCATACATATAATTATAGTCCTCACAGACCCAACGTATTCACTGAAGGGCTAATGGCTTGGCAATTTAGTTAACTGTCTCCGAGGGTAGCAAATATGCATAAGCCGTAATTGATTGCAGGTACACGCCGGACATTGAACATCTAGTCTTTCCCATCCGGAAGCGGAACCCTCAACAAGTCGCACCGATCAACCCTGCCCCGGCGAAGACGAGATCCCGCCTGGCCGAAATGTTTGCCCTGAGCAGGCATCTGCAGCAGCGGTCGGCCGACAGAGAGACGAAATCTAGGAGTGCGCCCACCGTGAATGTGAGTCTTCCCTTATTTCAGGCATGAATAATTAAAATCCTCGCCGGTTCCCGCGGGCGCGCTGAAACGCGCCCGTGATGGATGGCCTTCTTCCTTTGTGAAGGAGGAGGTGTGAACCGCTTATAAGTGATATTGCCAGTTTTAATTTTTTAACAGATATATAGATTAATGGTCTTGGAGAAGAAAAAACACGGCCCGTGCGAAATTCACAATGTTTTGATTTATCGCCGTGACATTTACACACAAAAGAGTACGCGACGTGATGAAAGGAAGTAATGAATCTACTATTTGCGACATTAATGACTTTATTTCTTTTAAGGCCGATCTTTCCGCCTACCAGTACATTTACTTACTAATTAAATTTACGAGGATAAAGGTAAAGGTAAAAATAAAGTATGTATAGCATACAAGAGAGTTTCTTAGTTCTTATGAGCCAATATTAGTTATTATATCTTTAACCAAAAAAATATTTCACCAACATTTTCTGCGTCATCTCCCTAGATTTACCCTATGGCAGCACAGGGAGGTAGCACCTATCTTACTGATATTTATTTCCAGGATTGATATTTGGAGAGATTTCAAAAATGTTGATTCATTTTCTGTTTTCTTACTTGTCCTTATATTAAAACTTGTCATTGCAAAGATGTTTGTACTTGTTGATTGCTTGCTGCGAAACTCTCCTTTCCTCAAACTCTTTCTGTTTAAAACAAGGTACTTGGGCCGACGACCAGGACCAGGTGGATTTCCTCCATCTGGAAAAACCACGAAGGGTAGCAAACAAACACACGCAAATGTACACGATTTCATAAAAAATACTACCACATGTTTACCACCAAGGTATTGCAGCTGTTTAATGTGGTTCAAAGAGGATTCGACATAATATTTTGTCTTTGGTATTACGATGCCACACGATAATATGCACTTGTCACACTTCCCATAAATAAGCACCTTATACGTCATCTCGTCACATGCACGAAAAATTAAATTTGTGAAGGCATCTAGTGAAATATTCCTCTAGATAAATATCTTAAAATTATGAAAAAAAAATATTAAACATGCTGGTGCCCTTTGTCGCAATAAGCAACGTCATTTCCCCCCCTAGTCAACACAGATTTTTGTTAGATCGTTCAGCTATTAATAATCTCTTAATAGGACTCAATTGGTCAACTCATACAAGCACTGGCACTGGATATCCTTTACATAGACATTAGAAACTATTGATGAATCTTGATCATTTTTTTCTAGTCAATTAATTTCAACCAGAGTAGATTTGCGTTTTTGTGCCTGGTTACCTGGAATACTTTAGAGTTCAGCTTTTAAGCCAATTTCAGTCCCATTGTATTGATCTATAGTGGTTTTCCGTATTGTTATGCCGTGGAATATAGACAACTAGTCATTCTTAGTAATATAATTAATGTGTACATTAGCTGGGATTCTTTGCCCTGCCCTTGTTGTTATCGGTCGAAGACCTGTAGGAGCGGATCCGCTATTAGCACCTCTGGGCCTGCCCATATATTGTTGGTATTGCAACTGCTGTGGTCGAAATCGCTCTTCGAATAAGGCGATTTTCTGAGACATATTGTAGCCACCATTACAGATGTGACGGTTAACGGATGCCTAGATTATTATATTACTTATGTTGAAGAGCTAATAATCTAATGGCGAATGTTGCACGCACTGTAAGATAGGTATAGGGAAGGTTACATAAAATGTTTAAAATTACACGAGAAATCCAAAAATTGAAAAATATGCAGGGTATTCCATCTAAAATGATGGGCACTTTCGGTGTAAAGAAGTTCAGGAAGTTGTCAAGTCTATAAAACATGTTTTTCACAAGGCACATATACTACTAAAAGTAATGTGAAAATTTGTATACTTATACTTATTGAAACACCATTTATATGGCACATTCAATAAAAACTGGGACACTCGTTATATAGTATTTTTAAATACTTGAAAACATAAAAATTCAAATAAGGAAACATTTTAAACCATAACCTATACTTATTTAATAAAAAATAGTTAATACTCAAACAAGATAGTAAGTCTTTATTATTTTCAAAACAAACAAATATACCCGAAAAGGGAAATATTTGTGCAATTAGCACAAATATGGAAATGTATCTTTAAATACGGGAATATGGGTAATATTTTAGTAAGCAGCAAACAAAACAGCAACAACTGTTGCTTACCAAACGCTAAAATTTGTATTAGCAAAATTAATGTAGCTGAAATTTATGCGCTGGAATTAATTTAAATCAGTCCGCTTAGTCTCTCCTTTCTTATTTTTTCTCAGAGAAATTGAGTGCCTTGCCTTGCAACAACCATCTGTTTCTGAAGCTGACATCCATTAAAAATGCATTTTTCATACTACACCGACATTTTAAAGTTATATCAATAACGCTCTTCATATTTCAGACTTCGGAATTATTTAGGTCATTTCAGAGAGGTACTTGATACAATATTAAAACATGTAATAAAATATTTGCAACAACTACAGAAGTGCAGGAAAGAAAGAAATATAGTGACAGGAGAGTTTATCTAGTTTGACACAATTTTATCGGCGAAGTTCTGGTTATAAATCCAACAATATTTGCAATTTTTATAATATTTATAGCTGTGTTCACGATTATTCTCATGAGGTTATGAACTTTAAACAATAATTTTATTAATAAGCCCATACATAATAGGCATTATGTATTTAATCTGGAAAAACGCTTGCATATATTTTTCAAGATGGTGTCCAAAATATCATCATGTGGTCATGTGACGTCACGCCAATATCGCGTTTTCTTCTACGTGGTTTTGTTTACATTCCATTTTACTATTTTAATTTTTATGTGATTACTGCCCCCAAACTCATATTGTGACCTTTCAATATGTTTGAAATATTACCCTGTAATACATCTCAAACCAATATAAAATTCATGCCTTGTCAAACTACAATAAAATTCATAACATTTATTTGTCTACATAAAACTAACTTCACAATTATTAAAAACAAGGTGACTTATAGTTAACATGCCACCACCTGAAACTTGATCTGCCTCAGTGTCTCATGCATCTTCTGTTGCCTCAACTTGTACGCGCGTTTTTTTACTTGAGCTCTCTCGACCATGAATTATTTTTCTTGCTACCGCAATCTTATTAGCCTTAACATAACTTTCTGCTACAGACGACGAACACCAACATCCATGTCGTTTAAGCGTCAAAATATCTGCAGAAGCATTAGCCAAAAACATGACTAACGTTAGTCGAAAGCAATGTCCGGTAAATAAATGAGCATCATCCAAATTCATATAATATCAGCCACCAATTTGGGACAGTGTATTCAAACCTACTGATTTCCCTGAACAATAACTCAAAAATAATCTTCCTTCACCAAGATGTGAAGAGAGCAGCGCTGTATATATTCGATAGGTCTCTACCATTGAAACTATTCCCTTTAGCAGCATACAACAAAAGAACGAGGCTGGTAATTTTTAGTTTCATATATTGACAACCAGTACAGATACATTATCTTCACTGGTAGTTGTTTCTAAATTAACTCGTCGCACTGACCGGCGTCTATAGCTCAGATTACAATAACCACCTTCATAAGTAAGAAAAGCGCATCAAAAGCTTGATTTATCCTTGAGTTCTCAACGTCTTAATTATCAAATGTTTTTGCCTTCTTAGGTTGGTATCCTTTAGATTTTCTTTTCAAAACTGCAAACAAGGTCTTAGGCCTACAAATTAATCACTTGGTTACATATAATAATTTTAAAAATATGGCACTATGAATGCCATTGTAAATATCTACTTTCTCATAAATAAAAAACGTTGACCTCTACATCGAGAATGTAAACCATAAGGAAGGTGGTGTATACCTCTTTATCAATCTATTAAAAATATGCTAGGTACCATAACCACTTCCACCACAACCTGTACATTTTTATCGCATCCACTGACAAAATTTTTCCATTTTTTCTTTTAAGTACCGTCCTTTAGATTTCTCCGGCAACATATAAAACGTAGTAGCATTAGCTTCACTTAGAAAGTCTGCTGGCATAATAATATTGTCACAATACATTTGCGAATATCGTCATTTCATTTACATAATTTCATAATTTTATGAAAAATATATCCACGCGTCAGGTGCATAATTTTTTTAGCAACTGCAAATGTTTATAATTTCAAAAACTATAGCAACGCAAACTTCCGTTTATGTTGATTTGCACTACATGCATAACCATAGACAAAAGTAGCAGTTATTACAAATTTGAATATGTTTTTTAATATTTCAATGGCAGTCTTAAACAAAACGCTATACAGCACTCGCGGAGAAACGATTCGCTCACTTCTAAACTATTCTCAATGGATGGACTTTAGATGGCAATAATACTGGTTTCCTATTTCCTTGGGAAATATTAGTTTACATTTGGTACCTGCCACACAAACCACCACACAGACAATATTTAAATGAAACAGATTACAAGAGTTTGCCAGAATAGCTAGTGTCCCATCAATTTGATAATTTTTTTGTTGGCGTGAATGCACATCATGAGACCTGTTTTTAAATTCAGCAGTTTTGTTTGCTGGATTACATCAAACCAGTCAGAAAAAAAATTGACAAATGTCATTTCTTCTTGTACCAATTCATTTACACTTTTATTTGTGGATAATGAAATTATTTCCAAATTCTAACTCAATTCTTTAGTTGATAATTTGTGGGTTAGTTGACTATTCATGAAATTTCATGGCATGGAATTATTCTGATTTACAGTCATCGTTCATATATGAAATATGACCGAGCGAAAAATTTTACTATAGTCAATAATTCCCATTCTTAATTATAACATACTCCCTCGAAAATATATGAATTCTGCTATCCAAATAAAGTTTGAAAACATTTAATTTAAAATCGACATCGAAGCGAATTTTACTAAATCACTCTAACACCATCCGTTTCATACAAGGGTAGGTAAATAATCCCCGTAAATGAGAGAGTGGGAAAACAGTCCCTATGATATATCGTTCTACAGAAGAGCGATGAGGAATGCTCTCCCGCCTTTTGTTCTAGATAATACGTGTGGTTCTGAACAAAAGAGTTTTCTAAATGCTATGTAAATGGCTCTTGAATGGACAGACGAAACAAAGTTGTTGCGGTATAATCGATATAAATATTGCAGCTCTTTTATTCGCAGGATTTAGTTAGCTATTTATTGGCCTCTTCTTTGGAACACAACGATTTAATAACAGGAACGGAACACGTGAAATATATTACCCACCTGTTTCGAGTCAGTTCTGATAATATATTCTTTTAAATATGGCTTCTCATCGCGACCTACGCGAAATGGACAAACATATTTTTTACAGATAAGCCATATACAGGATGGTATGGTGTACAGGGTGTTTTTAAACGAAGTAGCAAAAATCAGCTCACAGATTCCATAGGTGAAAATAAATCGATTTCACTTCCCTTACTAATATATCAATAGTCTCATTATAAAAAAGATACAGGGCGTCAAAGTTAAAACTTTATTTTATTTTCGATATTTATAGATAACTTCTTAAAGCATCCAAATATTTACATAAAATTCAGGGGTAAATCAGGGGTTTTTGCGGGTGATAAATTCAAATTTGTTTCTAATTTTGACTTCACTAGTAGAGGGCGCCACTTATGGCACATCATGTTTATTTTAAAGGGTAGAACTTTTTTGCTGCTTGGTGTATCCATCTGACAATTTAGGCAATCGATTCTCCTACCTTTTATATCTGAAACAGGTAGATATACCTTGTTGAAGTCGTTAGGAGTAACAACTTTCGAAATAATCCTATTTGAAATATTCAGTTCACCGATTGAATTGAAGATCGGCCTGCTTTGATAAAAAATATTGTGCTTTGTTGAAAAATGCTCTCATCAAACCTCGCCGATCTTGATATTTTGCAAGTCTCCATAATGGTTCCTCCTACAGACCTCAGCAAGGTATACCCTTTTCAAATGAAACAGGTAGGAGAATCTATTGTTTTGATAGTCAGATGGATAGTCGAAGCTGCTAAAAAGTCCTGCCATTTAAAAGAAACATGGTGTGCCACAAGTGGCGCCCTCTAGGAGTGACGTCAATATCGGAAACAAATTTGAATTTCTCACCCGCAAAAACTCCAGATTTACAAATTTTATGTAAATATTTGAATGTCTTAAGAAGATATTTACTAATATCGAAAATAAAATTTTAAATTTGACAGCGTGTATTTTTTTATTATGTGACTTGGGATATATTTATGTTAGGTTAAATTGATTTATTTTCACCTAAGGAATCTGTGGTCTCATTTTTGCTACTTCATTTAAAAACACACTGTATATAAACATCGTGGCACGAGAAGTCAGATATTCTTTCAAATAGTACGATATTATTATTTTATAAGTATTGAATTATACAAAGAACCATTTTTTGGTACCTTTTTGATCAATAGTTTCGTAGATATTTATTTACGAGTACTCGAAATGACTACTTTCACTGAGTTCTTGGTAATTAATGTCACTATTACATTTGTTAAATTTAAAGCATTATTTTTCTTCTGCACGTATTTTGAAAATAAATGAGGCCAGGAATTTGGCGATTAAAACGAATATTTTTTATTTATGTCACTACAAGTTATTTCTTTGTCGATAATTATTTTCTTTACATCTTTTAATGGTCTGAAAATGAAAAAATTACCATTACAGTTAAATCAAAATAAATTTGAGAATTACTCTTCAGATAAAACAAAAAGGTAAAAGCAGTATCTAATAAGACCTAATAAGTTGATTTAGTTATGTCTAACAATTGCTTCTAAATTTACCTAATATCAGCATAATATATAGTATCAGTGGTGTACAATTAACTTTAAGTTAGGAATAGATGAAGATACTGAACTATTTTGAACATTTAAAGGTATAATATTTACATAATAGGCAGGGTTAACTACACTAAGTATAAAAATTTTAACCACGTGCTCAGGGAAGCCTAAAATACAGTAAACAATGATTTAGCTCTATGGCTTCGAACTGTACGCGTGGTTGGTAATAATTGTAAAAGCAATGAAAATTAACCATATTATTAATAATAATACCTAACAGGTATCAGATAATCCGGATCGCTGCAAGAATTTTATATTCGTTCTTTGTTCCGTCATTGCAAACTGCCAAAATAATATTATTACTCATTACAGACAGGATTACCTACTGACAGCAGAACACCATCACGCAGTTTCTTCTGTTCAATTCATGCAACTATTTCAAATTTTTAATTTTCAAATTCTTGCCACTACAATGATTTGTTTGTTTATTAAAGTATTCCTCTAATAAAAAATCGGTATAACTACAGAAAATATCATCTTGGAACAAATGTTATAACATCGTCAATGAAAAAAAATATCTCAAATTGATATTAGATCATAACATTAAAATTTGTTTGCCAACAAACATAATATTTTTACGATGGTTCGACGATTTTGACAGCACGAAAAACAAATATGTTTCATTACTATACTATGGTTAGATAGCATAATCGAAATTCATGTTTGGCGAGAGGCCATGGGTGTTAATCAATAAGGGCTTAATATACTCCAGAAAACAAATGTTTCTGTTTTATAATAATATACAGGGTGAACCTTAAATAAGTACAAATATTTTAACTGCTGGTGTTCGTCATATAGACTAGTGAAAGCCATTTTTAAAAATTTCTAATATTTACGAAAATATTACTTTTTTTTAAAAATACCCACATTTTGAGGACCGCTGTCTTAACCAACCTAATGAACCATATGGTTTGTTGCGAGGTTGCCATATCTTCTCTAATATAAATATTACATTTCCCTTAACGCAATAGTAAAGTAATAAGGTTAATTCTATTTTAAAAATACTTGTTTGAAGCATAAGTACAGTAAAGTTGGGTATGTAGTATGATACGCAGCAATATTAACATACATTTTAACTGCTTAACTGACCTTACTATAAACGATAAAAAATAAATTTTCGCAAGTTAAATACTACCGTAAAGTATTTAGGAAGATATGTTATATTACTATGTCCAATGTTCAAAAATTATGCATAAACGTGCACACAAGCTTACCTGTTTGTTAAAAAATTAACTATTTAATCAGTAATCCACATTTCACAAGTTAAATGCCATTGTGCACTGTTAGAAAAAGACACAAGACACAATTTCCTTAAGTTATTTTATGAATAATAACGAAAAACTATGATTTTCACACAACATATTAAATCTAAAAGTTTCTTCAAGCAAAGACATTTGTGTAACACTGGCAACACTGTGAACCACACGTTCAATCTGAAGCGCTATGACCCATAAATGTATGAAAGTCAGCGGTCCTCAACAAGTTTTCTACAGAAAAATTACAAAATTTATTTAAAATTTCATTTTTTTTATTTCTGATTTTTTTGTAAAAAAACTATTAATTATGTGTTCTCACAGTGAACTATACTGCTGGTTAAAATATTTGTACTTATTTAAGGTTCACCCTGTATAATGTAAGTTTGGAAATTTTTTGAAGGGCGATTCCGTTAATTCTTATATTTCTTTATTCCCTCTTAAAATATTTGTACTTAGCCATATACATGACATGACTCTGTATATTGATTGTCCGTTGAAACAAACCCAATTAAGTTAGTAGCGCGCTAATGTCAAATGAACGGTTACTTTTGCCTATCTTTACAATATATGAATTTTGTATTTAATGTGGCTCTAAGTCCTAATATCCAGTGAACAGCTTTTCTACGTCACCAATCGCCTATAAAAGCCGATCTCCGAACCTCGAAATGGCAGTGTTAATCGGCATATCCTCAACATGAAATAAGTGCTTTCCCCTTGGTAGCGTAGTCTCTTGTCAATGTTGCTCTATCCTTGCCCTGACTATTCAAGAGTCGTGTAGCCGTCTGGAAGCACTGAGGAGCTTCCGTCATCAGTTCATTTGGGAATAAGAGCGCCGGCTTATACCAACCTGTCTCTGGAATCCTTCAACTTGACAATTCTAGGGCCGCCTTATTCCTCTAGTAGCACTCAGGAGCTTCCAACATCATTCCGCCTGGAAACCAGAGTGTCGCCTTATTCCGCCTTGTTTCTAGAATTCTTAAACTTTACTATCCGAGAGTCGGCTTATCCCTCTGGGAGCACTCAGGAGCTTCCATTATCATTCCGCCTGGAAACCAGAGTGTCGGCTTACTCCGCTTTGTTTCTAGAATCTTTTTACTTTACTATCCGAGGGTCGACTTATTCTTCTCGGACTACTCAGGAGCTACTGTCATCATTCCGTCTGGTAGCAAGAGCATCGCCTTATCCTGTTTTGTTTTTGGGAACCTTCAACATGACTATCCGATGATCGGCATATCCCTGTCGGAGTTCCTTACTCTCACCCATTTCTCCGAATATTATCTAGTTTAGACCATTTACCGATGTGTCTGTAATCATCAATGTTGAACAAAAAGGATGGTTTTCTTTACAAGCAATTTTCTTCATTACTCGGTTAGTCGGACGGCAACTTTTATGTGATATTCGTGGTCACTCCTAAAAAAAGTCGTCATAAAATCTATTACTACGAGTATATTACGAGTGAATGAAAAAGAATATTGTTCTGGAGTCTTGTCAAATTAATTTTTATAACATTTTCTTTTCTCATCGTATGACCTCGTGGAAGTAATTTTTGTTAATTATCATTTATTAATTGTACAAGCCTCCTAATTGGTATCAAATACAGTAAACAATTATTTATTTGTAAAATAGTTTTACTAATATCTTGGAAAACAATATTTTCTGTACTTTAGACATTTTCCATTATATTATCTAATTATATAGACAATTAATATTACTGCTTATCGAGGGAATTAGCTTGTAGAAAGGAAAATTACGGCTTTTGTTAAAGAACGAAAATGACACCCATTTAGGTGATTAACAGCTTTGATGACAGGTAATTTGTGAAGGAAAGATTTCTGTAAATTAGCGACTAAATGAGATTCCATAAAAAAAATTCAGATGACAGATTTAAGTCACAGATGTTAGTGTATGTGCTGTTATTCCATCCAAGTTCCCTCATTGTATATTTGCCTTATTACTAGCGATTTTATTAAGGATAACCTTTTAATAATAATAATAACTGTTAATAACCGTTTTAGGTAAAAAAACTTGTGATTTTCATTGTTTCTTTCAACTTAGATACTGTATCTCTTTTATTAAAAGAAAACATTTATATCTAGGGGTGTAGGACCCCTTGTACGGGAGTTTGAACCATAAACTAGTATTCCAGATTCCAAAAGTTACAAACATATTCCAAAATATGTTTGTAACTTTTTGATGTAGAGAAGCATTTCTACGCTCTAATTGAAAACTAATTTTCATAGCCCACTAATACCTTAAATTGTCAAATTGTCGGTCACTATCTTGTTGAGTTACTTGCAATTTATGGAAAATTAAAAAAATACCTCCTACATTGTTCACAACTATTGCCTTTAGTAATGTTAAAAATATTAAAAAAAATAGATTAATCTTGCCTTGATTATTATAAAGTTTATGTTTATCATTATACGACTCTTTTATTAGTCAAAAAGATATGGCTCTTCCAGCTGATAAGAATGGCAAATATAGCAGTTATTTTATAGGATTATTCTTTCAGAAGATATTTCAAAATTAAAGAATACGCAATATGAATATTTTTCAAAATTTGCTCAATCATTTGACAATAAAATCCTTTAAACACAAAGTACATAACATAAACAAAACATTATCAAAATAACATTTTTGAGCTAGTGTTACCTTCTCTATTAAAAATAACTTCGTTATCTGTTAGGTGACAAAGAAAAACATTTTTTGGTTGAAACTAATTGCCATTTAGTAAACCAATAAAGGGTTTTTCAATATTCTATTCTATAATAAAATAAAACAAAGTATTTAAAAATTGTTCTATTTTTTATTTGTAAATGCAGTCGATGTCGTTATATGTCTGATTCAGAGCGATTGACCGTTAGAAGTTTTCATGATTGTACTGATTGTTTTTTTATAAAATATTGTTATACCTAATCCTTGTTGTTTGAAGATATTTCGCAAAATATTATTTTTTTGTCACTCTGTTTGAAAATGAAATAGAAATAATTTTTATACAAGGAATAATAGTTGAATCTTCAAGCTTTCTAACAATGTCTTACAAGTGACATAATTATATACAAGGCATTGAAAAATCAAGTGCGCAATTTTGTTAACTTCAAACCGTCAAAACTTTCGTTTTTAAATGGAACGCCCTGTATATGATTACATTTTATAATGTGATGACAAATTTACATTTTCCGAAATATTGTAAATATCTCGAAGACGACAAGGATTAGATATAGCAAAGTTATAAAAGTCTAATTGAAATAATGTGGGGAATCCAAACATTGAATACAAATTATGTTATTCAATTTAATATAAGTTGATGGCCACTTTGCTATAACCGAAAGTGACAGGTTATTGAAATTATTTTCATTAAAAGGTTATAGTCGATTATACAGTCAAATTTTCAGAAAAAAATAATCATTCCATCTTCATATTGAAGAAAGAAACATTCTTCCCGCGACTGTATTCAACGTCACTTAATTAGCAAAATATTCTACTCATTGCCGTACTGGTACGAAGCAGTGCTGTCGATGAGCTATTGCTGTTAAGTGGTCACATTCACATTTAATCACACACAAAAATGCAAACGTTCTGACAGTGTACGGTTGCGGTCCATGTGATGTGCTGTTAAATTGGCGGCGGCTTTAATTATTTATGATAATTTAGCACAATTAACTGTAAATTCTTGCTAAATGGCATACCAATATCACTGGTGACGGAACACAGGCGAAAACATGACATCGTTATTGGAAGACCTTACACTTCTTTATACATATCACTTTTTGATAGAGATCAAATTAATTAATTTATGAAAGGTCTGTTCCAACAGCCGTTGATAACTGGTTCAGAACTGTCCGAAATGTTTGACCACCACCGTTTTACGTCGTAATCGCCGATAGTACATTAACAACTTAACTGACTGACAAGTTCTGGACGGTTCAGAATCGATTCTTGGTATTGTTGGAACAAACCTAATATTCGAAAAATAACACTACATATGGTAAATTGAGGGCTTGTAAACTGTTTTCGCCAATACTATAAAAGTCTGATTTAATTATCATAAATTCGTTAATAAAACTGAAATAATAATGATTTGTAAAGTATCTAGAGAAACTTGCAACGAATTGTTCATTCAGGAAAATTATTGCTTATGATCACCATTTTTCGACGACATATAATAAGGAAAAAAATAAATTGCAATAATATCATTCCAATCAATTTATCAAATTTAACTATCTGTAGTTATTCTACTATAAGAATCATTGAATTAGATGAAATCAACGGAAACCACTACTTAAAATTTGAAAAATGGACAAAAATCAAATGATTGCGATATTTTCTTTTTTATCAACTTACTGAATTTGAATTTTGAGTATTATTTAATAATTTAACTATGCAGGTACGTTTCTCTTTTTTATTAGTAAATGTGCTAGATTAATTTTAGATATTTACTAAATTCAATCTTGTTTATGGAGTTGATTTTAATATACCTAGATGTTTAGTGTCTTAGAATATGCATGACTTCATTGATAAGGAATTGCAAAGCAAAAACGAAACAACTTTGGTAACAGGTAAACTTAGCTTGACCCCTTGACTCCAGTAATTCCATGTATACATAAAATATTGAGACACTCGTATATTTTGAGTTGGGCATTCAATCAACGAAGAAAATAATATTTCCATTGTTAGGCAATCATATGGCCAGTCCAGTGTGAATGTAACCCGTAGGATCGCCCATTTCGTGTAGCAGGAACCGGGACATATTTCACTGTAATGGTCCCCAAAATGGTAATAAATATTACACCATAGCTTGTGCGTTTTAGGGTTATAATGGATCAAGTGTGCCAAAGAGATTAATGGCTAATATAATCCCGTGATCTCAAAAGCCAAAGTGCTAACAGATTGAAGTGGATCTCTCTTAGAATTTTATTTTAAATTAAATCTCTGAACTAATGAACTAGATCTTATGAGATAAGGTATTACAAACAATCTGAGAACAATTTATACAGGGTATTTCTTACAGAGAGTTATTTATTAGAGTTATTTATTTATTTATTCGTCGATAGATATTGTACTTATTGGAAAGGTATTTGAAGTCATTTTAAAAGAAAAACTTGTTTCATACACTGAAAGTAAATCATTATTCAATTCAGACCACTTTAGATTCAGGAAGAATAGTTCCATAGTGGAGGCGTTATTAGCTCTGATTGAAGGCGCAGTTCATAGTCTTGGTCGTGGTCAAAAGACATGGGTTACCATGTGTGACCTTGCAAAGGCGTTTGACTGCGTTAGCACGGAGCTGCTGTTGTTAAAACTAATTTTATGGTATTAGAGATAAAATCCTACAGTTACATTCTTCTTATTTGACAAACAGGAATCAGTATGTATATTATATAATAATAGGGAAACAAACATGTTGCCGGTCAGATGCGGAGTTCCTCAAGGCCCAGCACTTGGCCCCATTCTATTTCTGTATTATATTACTGATCTACCATCACCGTTGGATAGAGATTGTAACGAATGTATAAATAGATATTTACGACGGCTTTTGAACAGAGATACAATGGAGTCAAGTTTGCACAGCCTGAATAGTGGAAAGTCTTGGTTCGCTGCTAATAAGTTAAAGTTTAATGAAACAAAAACTCATTATTTGGAAATTAGTACAAATAAAAGGGCTACTAAATCAGAATCAGTTAAATTATTAGGACTATATTTAGATACATTATTGAACTGGATATCGCATGTTGACTATCTTTGTTCAAAACTAGCATCTCAGGTTTTTGGATTAAAGCATCTCAAATACTGTTTGAATAGAGATGTCTTGAAAACTGTATATTATGCTAACGTGCACTCTTTGTTAAGTTATGGAGTGCCTCTGGGGGGATGCTCCGTCAAGGCGGGCAAGGTGTTTGTATTCCAAAAAGCGGCTGTGCGCATACTTCAAGGAGTATCTGGTGATGCTTCTTGTAGACCTATATTTTTTGAATTGGAAATTCTCCCTTTGCCATGTATATATATTTTGCAAACCCTTAAATATTTTCGTAAAAGTTTACAGAATTTTAGATCACATAGGGACTATCATGGATATAATTTTATTTATTTATTTTATTTATTGTTACTCTGTTCTACAGAACAGGAGGGTAAAGAGAAATATAAATATAAAAACAAATAATGTACGAACACATAATGAATATAATTGCATCTTAAGTCTAAAAATTAACATACAATTAAAATAATACATCAATTAAAATACAATGACCTTATCTTGACAGTGCTGTAATTGAAAATGTCTAGGCAATGCTCCAATAAATTACAAAAAGTGCACATTTTATATATAGAGGAATGTTTAAGAATATTTGTACGAGGGGTGGGTAAGTAAAAAGTATTACCTTCCCTTGAGTTGGCTCTCGGAACAATAAAGTTTGTTTGCTGTAGCAAATCAGGGCAGTCAATCAGATTATTTAAAATTTTAAACAAGACAAGCACACTGTGACATTGACGCCTGGTATCAAGACTCATCAAAGCATGTCTTTGTAATAATTCAGATTGGGGAAACCCAATAGGAGGAAATACCCCATCCATCCTAAAATTAAGAAATTTAAGAAACTTTCTTTGGACTGCTTCAATATTTTGCATATGAGAATTATAGTAAGGAGACCAAACAGAAGCGGTATATTCGAGTTTGAATCGAACAAAACAATAATATAAGATTTTAAGAGTCTTAATTTGAACAAAGTTACTACTATTTCTTACTATAAGCCATAAGACCTATATGCTTCAGATACAATTTTTTCAATATGTAAGTTGAAGGACAACTTATCATAAAAAATAACTCCGACAGCGCGGATAATACAAGGACAGCAGGTGATTTGGTGCAATCTTACTCCTGTATTCGCACAACAAAAGTAAATAAAATAGACGTTAATTACAAAAGAATTATTAATTGTTATACTGAAGCAAGAAACATTGTTTTATAAAATTTGCAAAATCAAGTTTTTACAGGAATACTTCTATAGTGTACAAGAATATATGGACTAAGTATATACAAAAATAATACGCTGTACACCAACTAAAAATGTATGACTTCAAACAATCTCTTTGTATGCAGTGTCGTCTTAGCATAGGCGTCATACTAATACAGAATTTCAAAATTTTTGAAGAGAATTAGTTCTTAAATTTTAATTTCTAAATAGCTTGGTAATTTAACCAATTTCAGTATAGGTATTTAGCATATCAGTGGCCACAAAGAATTATTAGCTTTATAATGTTACCAGTGGTCGCGCGGTTTAAGGCGTCAGTACTTGAATCGAGGTGACTGGATCGCTGCAGGTTCGACCCCCGCAGCCGGTAGACCGTATATAAGCTATATTCGTGGAGAGACTGGCACCCTTTCTGCGAGTATGGTAGGGTGGAAAAATGTTGGCTTGGGTCAATGTGAGAGATTGACACCGGTTGACATTTGACTACCCCCCTAATTAATGAGGTTTTCCAGGTTTCCCTTGTTCCTGCACTGAATGGTGGTTAGGGCCTACCAACGTAAGTCGTTCCTGGGCGCAAATGCGGCCTGCTTAATAATAATATGCCGCCCCCTCTCCCGCACAAGTCTTCGACTTCTGGGCTAATCCTCGCGATTAGAATGAGGGGTAGAGATATTATTATTATTATTACTTATCAAAAAAATGTATTATTCTGTATAGAACTGCAAATTAAATAGGTCGTCATATGCGATTCTGTATTTTTATTATTTATTTCTTCATATTTGTTTCTATTCCACCCTTAGCTACAAATTTATTTATTTGGACAAGTACGATACTTAAAAATATATAAGGATGCAATACAATAATAGTAAGAAGTCATCTTGTATATGTATTGTCAGATTAATCATTTTTTACCGTATTAGAAAGGTATTTTAAGCCAATACATATCAAATCTCCTACAATTCCTATCAATAAAGTCATACGCATGCTCTCTGATACCAAACATCTCGGTATGCTAATTCAATTCCACAGCATACCTAGATGTTTGGTATCAGAGAGCATACATATGACTTCATTGATAAGAATTGTAGGATTAGCTTAATAGTAAAGAATATATGGATAGATATTGTGGTTGTAATTCAACGCTGATCGGGGATTTAGTCCGCAGAGTAGTTAATTTCACACAATATTGTGAATACCAAAAAATATATAACAAAAAGATTAAACATAATTTTACACATATTAAATACATATTTTTTGATAACTAATGCTTGGCGACTAATAACTTTCTTAAGCTGGTAATTTTTTGTTTAATATACACTAAGATACTTACCTAAGACCTAATTTGGTTAAATTGTTTCAAGCGGTTTGGAAATTAAGAAGTGGAAATACATTTTTTTTTGACATCCTGAAAAACGTATTTTAGCATAGACTACGCCTGGATTTGTGGCACACTTAATAGACATCCTATATATAAATTATAGAATTGTACATATAAAAAATACAAATTGATGACCAATTTGTTTTGAAATTTGTACAGGGTGATTTTTTGTATACTTGTAAAGGGCAATGCGTTTTTCTTGTGAACAGCTGAAGCAAAATAAACTAAAACCTTGCCCTGATGGGCGTGAAATTCCCAAAAATTCTCGCTAATTTCGCAGATTTTGATTTCAATTATTAATGGCAGGAAAGTGTCAACTTTTTGCGAATTTCGCAAAACAGGAATATTATCCCTATTTTCATAATTATTTATTTATTTAGTTATTAACAATATTGTACCAACAGGCGAACCCAATTGATACAATCCAAAAGTGTGAAAAATACAAAATATATAAATTACAAGTGGTGATATAAAAGGAACAAAATACAAGAATAAAGAAACAGAAAGCATGAATAAGAACAAAAATAAACTTAGTGTATAAATATACACAACAAGATACACTAATATATAATAACAATATAGATTAACTAAGTCTATTGTATATTACTCCTAATTAAATGCATTAGACCAAGAAACTGTAAAAATATCAAAATCATAAGGTAGATTGTTAATGCAGTTAAGAATATTATTTATAGGACTATGAGTACGATAGTCAGTGGCGTCTAAAACAGTAGTTTATTATTTATATTATGTGTGATTAGTAAGTTTAACTTGAGCTTTATGACAGTCAATGATAGTATTATGATGAAAATGATAGAACATATTATTGCAGTTGGCAAAATTGGCTGAAAATCGAGACTTTTCCCACCATTAAATAATTGCATAACCAAACGATGCGATCCAAAATTTTGTTTTCTTAGAGCATACCATCTTTTACGAATATTGAAAGAACCTTTCATTTCAAGCTTTTATTTTCAAATAACTTTTTCTTGCTTTATAACACTTCAAAAGATAAGACCACTTTTTGGGTAACTGAAATATTATTAGTATATCAATCGTCAGTTTATCAGATGGGCTTTGTAAAAACAACAGGTAATGTTTTAATTTTGTTTTATTTTAATCCCAGCCAAGAGTACCTACCTTTATTTATTAAAACATTCTTTCATACTTTTCGGTACAAAAGTCAAAGTACAAAAAAGGCGAATTTTATTCATCGTCTTTCAGGTTAGAACGTGTTTGATAAATATGTGAAAATTTAATTTATAATGACGAACTCAATACGACACAGTCAAATCAGTTACCAAATTTCATAAATTTATTTCAAATCGTTTCGAATTTAGAAAAAAATATGGAAAGTGATCCCTTCAAGTGACTATGACTTCTTGAGAAAAAAAGTAATATTTTTTGACAAAGAGGACCCTGGAGAAATATTGCTCCTTAATTTTGAGACATCCTGGAGATGGCAATTTAAACTGTGAATAGTTATCATTTATATATATCAAGATTAGTATCAAAACGTAAACGTTTTAGATCAGAACTAAAGTGCACATACACATGCATCACCTGATGATTAGTAACTAGGAACTTGAAATACCGACCCTTAATCATATATTTTCCCAGCGGTGCGGAAACTAGAAACTAGGAATATATGCAATATAAGCATGCATGCTGAACAACTTTTTACTCAAATCTCATGTGATTCAGTGGAACTTTCGACTCTTTTCTGTACGACGGATTGATATTTCCTAGCCGTGTTTTGTATATTACAAATTTATGTTTGCTAGATATACTGCGTATTGTTTCCTATGATTAATATTAAAATATCACAGACAGCAAGAATGCTCAGAACTTTGTATGTTACCATTAACCACTTACCATCGGACGACTGAATGGTGATACCCATGGACCCTCAATTTTCTCTTACACACGCCTATGGTTGATAGCTACTAATTTTTTAAATGAAACTGTTTTTCGAATGTTCCGATCCCTTGAAAATTTTTTATTGGAAACTTGGTTTCCAAAATTATAGCAACCTTGTATCATATTCTATTAATCCATGTTGATTAAATCTACCGTATATTTTTTTGTAAAAAACTGTGCTCTGATGGTATTGAATACTGAATTTACAATACTCCACGAAAGTTAAGGAAGTTCACAAATCTTGAGTTTCTTTTATAGGTTGACAACGTTTGTTGAAAAATATATTTGATATGCTATCTTGAATGTTTACTCTTGTATACGAGTGGCTTTTTTTGTTCCTTTCCCGAAAGCATTTTCAGTTTTTGGCAAAGTTATATGCTTGGTGATATTAATACAAAATTCTTAAAACAATTACAAAAAATGCTGCATGTTTAATGCAGGGTATTTCTTCGTCGCACTTGTTAAAAGCCCTCCGAGTTCCTGAAGTGTATGTAGGGGTGGTTCATGCAAATCTAAGGCTCTTTGTAGTTGGTCCCATGCGTGCTCAATTATTGGATTGAGGTCTGGCAAGAGAAGCAGCAGTGCCAAGTGCGGAATACCATGAAATTTCAGGGCATCGACAACAATTTTTGCACGATGAGGTCGCGCATTATCGTCGAGAAATAAGAAATAAGAAATTTGCATATTGAAACAAAGGGATGACATTATTGATGACTTGCTCGATGTAGATCTGTGTAGTCATGTTTCCATCAAGCGCCGACAACTCTGTACGCTCATTACAACAAATGCCTCCCCAAACATCAACTGTACCACCTCTGAATGGATGAACTTCCTTGATGGCTCTACGATTTCTAGGTACCAAAGGAAGGATCCATACTCGAACACGCCGACTAGTATCTGAAAACCGTCCATATCTCGACTCGTGAACAATACAGACTTCCATTGAATTGGATTTCACGTGTTCGTTAGCAACCGCTGTCGCATATGATTTTGTATCAGTGGAACCTTTTTCAAAAGTCGTCGTGAACTTAGATTAACATCTCGCAGTCTTCTACGAAAAGCGCTCAAAACAACAATTTTAGGTCTTAAATAAGAGTTGACTATATAAACTAGAAACAGCGACTGATCCAAAATTTTGAAAGGACCAAAGATAAGAACTAGCCGAAAACTGAAAAGGTATCTCAATGATGAGCAAAAAAACCACTCAGATAAGAAAGTAAACATTTTATTTATAATCTAGAAATATTTGGAAAATAAAAAATGTCAACCTTTAAAAGAAATTTCGATATTTATGAACTTCCTTAACTTTTGCGGAGAAGATTGTTTCTAAATAACTCGAAATTTAGAAGTGCGATATTATACCCATACCACGTGCAGAATACAAAGCAACTGAATATTTCAAGAAGGCAACTATTCATTTTATAAAATCTATTCAGTTTCTGATGAGTCAACATTCACATATAACGGACTAACAAATATTCATAACACTCTCTATATAGGCAGATGGAACTTCAGAAGCCATCATATGATGATATGTCTGTACATCAAATTAATTTTAAAGTCAATGTATGGGTGGAAACGGTTGACAATTTTCACTTACACTTGTTTTTGCCATGTGGATGCTCGGGAATTTTAGTTTATGTATATGTGCAATTAATTTTTTGTACCTTCTTGATGCACCCTTTGTGATTTGACAAAATATGTTGTTTCAGTTTGATAGTGCCTCATAGCACTTTGGTCAAACTGGTTGAAAGACTGTTGTGTCTAGGAAATTATAAAAGATTTCATTTCTAATTAATTGAACAACATCTATAAGAACGGATTGTAAAAGGCACTGATTTTAAGTAGGTATATATACTATACGGTTCTCATTAGAAGAGAGCGATTACGAAGACTGTAGGAGGTGTTGTCAAAAAGTAACGGGAGTTGTTATGTTGATAAATATGTCTGAAAAGTATCTAAATGATTAGCCATATCGAATGTTTATTCTATTGCCACCTGTTACAAGGGTTAGATGGAGATCGGCGATTATTTATTTATAAAAAACAAAAAATATTAATTAAATTTTACAATAAGAATAGAATAAAGTGTTATGATACGTTATGCACATTTCAGTAGTTCTGCATCGTTTTTGATTTCATTTAGCGACTCCATTCGCAGCTGTTTTTATTCGAAATTCAAAAATTTCGGAACCAATTTGCCACTCGTTTCGTACCCAAAACTTCCGAAAAATGCATGGCATGGGCCAACTGATATGCTAATGTCATTAGAGACTTCTTTAATTGTGATTCGACTATCGTTCATAGTCATTTATTTCACTATTTTCACATTTCCACGGCCTTTTTGGAAACGCTTACACCATTTGTTTTCTTTATAGCAGGGTCACCAAAAGCAATATTTAACATTTCTAAAACATTGTGGCACTTTATTTCATTCTTATAGCAAAATGCAGATGCAAATTGTCTGGTTCATTAAGAAAAGCAAATAATTGCCGATCGTACACATGTAACTTTTGTGAGAAGTGACAACAAACTAAACATCTGATGTGGCTAATAATGTATAGATACTTTCCAGACATGTTTTCCAACACAACTATGAAAATGTCGGACGAATCAAACTAATCCGAAGAACACCAACTTTAACGTTTTCAGGCTTATTATGCATATAAAGTATGCCATTAGCTAGTTAACTACTTTTTATTATACGTTCTTATTTGCACATTTTTATTTTTGCCAGGTTTTGTCATTTTGTTAGCGTGGTAAAATTCATTAGAAAAATGTTATTTTACATGTGTTCATACTCTGTTAATAGTTTCAGTACTTGGATCAATTTCGCATTGTTATATCGTTACAAATAATAATTCAGGGATGTGTTATAACGTTACAAATTGTAAATCATATAACAACATTTCTAAGAGTTGCCAGTGTTAGAAATGTTTATGTTCCTAAACTACCTGTCTCCCAGATAGAACTACTATTTTCTACATATAATATAATGCTGCAATTATCTCTTGCAATGTTCGCATGAAAGCAACAAAGTATTGTAATTCAAATGAAAAAAATCAAGTTGTAATATAACCAAATACGCGTTGTATGTATGTGAAATTACTGAATATCAAATTGTAATTGGATTTCTTGATAAATAAAATTCAGTAGTCTGGCCTTTAGAAATACATAAATACCTTTGGCAAAAAAAATCGATGTAGGGTAGCTGATAAAGTTTGTATTGAATTCCCCATAGCGTACAATGAACTTTGGATTCGCAATCCATTATTGAATGGAAAGTTTCTATTGTAGAGATTATAAAAAAGTATTTCTTTGGAAATTTATAATAATAAGGATAACCGCAATACTGAAGTCTCCATGTATGAAAATAATGTATTTAATAATAGAGAGTGATTTATGTTATAAACCCGTTCATCAGCCCATATATTTATTGTATAAAATTTAATCTCGCACAGCATATCCGATTACACAGCTTCTGTTGCAGCAATAAGCTTGCGCGGCAGCAAATACGCATGCGCCAGCTCGGAATGGTCACTTTCTATCGACAGAGATGCCTCGACACAGCCGTTCCATCTACTGCGCTATTATGGACAGTAACAATGAATAAACAAAACATCAAGAATTTTATTTTTAATGTTACTTTTGAATTTTTTTCCGACAACATAAAATTCGGGTTGCTGTCTCACAGAATAAGCAGATAAAACTTTTCCTAGAATATCTAGAAGGGTGTGTAACATAAATTTTAATTTTTTTATATATTTCTAGGTATTAACTATATTGTGTGAAACTAACTACTCTATGGACTAAAGCCCCAACCAGCGTTGAATTACACCCACAATATCTACCCATATATTCTTTATTATTAGCTATTGTAACATTTTTTTACTGTATTAGAAAGGTATTTTAAGCTAATATATATGAAATCTCCTACCATTCTTATCAATGAAGTCATATGTATGCTCTCTGATATGAAACATTTAGGTATGCTAATATACAATTCCAAACAAAGCTCTATTCAATAATTATCTAAAAAAAAATTATCTAGCTAAATTTACTAACCTCAAATAATTTTAATTTATTGGTATAATAATTTTTATAGTTGGAAATTTGACTCAACTTAAAGGAGGCAACCTAAATAAGCAATCCTAAAAATGCAGAAATAGGTCAGATCTCATCTATTGTGGTTGAATTTTCGAGTTCCCACATTTTCAAGAGTGAACTTAGATATTTATAGAGTGTTTTCATTAAACCAGGTTAGTATATTTAGCTAGATTATTTTTTTTTAAGATAATAATGGAATAGAGCTTATTATTACTCGTATATTAGCTTAAAATATCTTTCTAATACAGTAATAGATTTTCATTTTGTAAAACGAAATAGAAAGAGTATACTGATAGAAAAGAAAAAAGAAATATTTATATGGCAAAGAAACATTTTCTATATTGACTATATTTTGGACAAATATTATAAATTCGACGTCTCAATCGAAGAATATAATTCTATACTTACTTTTAGATTATATAAACACTGACGGAACATGGATAAATAAAGGCCATACTATGTCAAAAATGTGGCACTGTTTTGCTACATATGGAACCTGCTGCTGTCACGGTTGTATGGATAATGCACTTTATAATAAATTTGTTCGTAGTACATCAGAATCAGTTTCCAACCATCAGAAGCAGTCACTCTTATGTGGGCATTATAAGTGCAATGCGCGTGCGTCAGACGATTGGTTAACTGGTAACCGTTATAGTGAAATTGCTAGTAACTGATAGTGTATTGTATAATATGTAAATAGTTCAGTGTATTATGTGTTAATCTGTGATACTTATCAGCCGAGTGCTCATCACGTAGATGTAAGTGGGTGGTGGCAAGCCATTGCCGTCTAAAACGTTGGCATTCTACGGGTGAGTATAAACTTTTTTAAAGTCTTAGTTCACTTAACGTCAACCTATTTTTTGGTAATTTGAACCCTTCTCAAGAGGGACGCTTATGGAATCTTGTCTCTTGCAACCCTCACCTCTCGTACTCATCTAAATGCTGTGAATGAATCACTCTCTAATATTTTGCACCTCGGGTATAGTTTATGTTGTGTCGCACCCTGATTTATGCCTACAAATCAATGTTTAGGATATTCTTACGGTTATTTGTTCTTAAATATAATGAACAGTGAAACCAAATATTTATCAAGCTGAGAAAATGTAAAGAAGTTTCCCCTAAATTAGGTGAATACACCAAGCTTAGTGTGGGCGGACCGCAACTGGGAAAGGTCGGAAGATATTGAATATTTTAATAAGTGGTCTGAAGGAATATTGTTCAAGTGGGAGCTTAATGGCGTAAAATGTTAGAATCTACAAATTAACACAACACTAAACCAAATCTTTTTCGCAGGGTTAAGAAGGAAAGATCAAGGACAAATAATGATAGCTTATTATTAAATCCACTTATTATTCCATGATGGTAACAAATATTTTGAAGAAAAAACACTGTTGAGTGTAAGAATATTAAAGGTTTGTTGGCTTAGTGTTTATAAATTAGTAAAATTAGGAAAATAGAACTCCTATCCACTCCTTTATTCAATAGTGACCACCGGTTTCAAGGTCAAATTTTGCACCTCATCTTCAGGTCATACAAGAGGCTACAATATAATATAAATAGAAAGTTTATAAAAATTCCTATTTAGAAATTTTTTCTATTGTTGAATTTAATTTTAATTTAATTATAAAGAAAAACTCATGTGCACCGAGTAAAAACTTTTATTTAAATATTTGGATTTTTTAAGAAGTTATCTACAAGTATCGAAAATAAAATTTTAACTTTGACACCCTATATCTTTTTTATTATGCGACTTGGGATACAGATATGTTAGGTTCAATCGATTTATTTCCACTTAAGGAAACTGTGGTCTCATTTTTACTACTTCATTTAACAGCACCCTGTATAAAGTAGATATGTCGGAATAGGTTATGGGAAGAAATTATAACTGAACAAAATCAAGTTGTCACATAAATTGATTCTTTGTCCAATTAATCTCCATTTTTTACGTTTAGGATACTCACCATGGTGCCGTGACGTTGGTAGCTCGGAGTCTCTACTTTCTCTACTTCCTTCTCCTACAGTTTTATCAGTGTTTCCAATTTCTCCAGTTTCTTTTGCCTCTTCAGTATCTTCATCTGATAGTGTCAGTAAATTCTCTAAATCGATGTCTATAGGATCATCGACGTTTCAAGTTCGACCTTCGTAAGTTTTAGAAATGATCGATCAGCTCAGCCTAAGCTTACGACAGTTGCAATTGCCCTTGCACTCACTTCGACAATTACACGAGATTATCTTAAGTAATACTAGCGGCGCTTCTTCTTCTTCAGTAGTTACTGGCAATAAACCGTTTATAGTGCGTTCAAATCCCATTCCGTTGATTCCAAATTAATTCCTTTTCAGCTCTGTATTTGGTGATAAACTCTGTATGCACTCTGTAGTGCGGCTCTTCGAGTAGACGGCAGCGAAATAAGGTACACAAATTTTTAGTCACTGCCTTTTTGAAACAGAAATTGTATTATGCATTAATCAGTGCTATAGTCTGTTTCGAAATGAAAGAGAGTAATAAAACCCCGAGATAAGAACTGACCACGGGCGTGGTAATATTTCGTTTCAGGTAATTGTCGGGTAACACTAATGCTAACAGGTAATGGGTGTACATTAATATATTTTACTGGATACATCAAAGGGCAGGAGCCAGTGTATTGTGGCAGATCAATCCAGTCTTAGACCTAAATATACGGAGACATGCTAGTGCAGTAGAGTAAAATTCGACTTGTGTTTAGTGACTATTGTGCCAGTGGATATACTATTGTTTGGGTAAAATGTCGAGCTTATCACATTACGTACCTGCTAAACGCGTGAAAAGATGTGCGCTGTACACTCATTTTATTTTTAAAAAGAAATACCAACGCTAGTGCCAGTGGTTTTGTAGATGGCGGTTTACTTTTATTTGAATCTAAAAATACAGGTGACTATCACGTAGACATGAACGCAAATGTTTTCGAAGAGTATTTTACACAAATGTTGGATCTTATTCCTCCAGGGCCTGTAATTGTCATGGATAACGCCAGTTACCATTCACGGCAGACCGAGCGGACGCCTACGACTGCTTGAAGGAAAGCCGATATAATTCAATGGTTATCCGGAAAAAACATTTCTTTTGAAACAAATATGGTGAAAAAGAAACTTTTGACACTTGTCAATTTTAATAAAGATCAGAAAAAATATGTTATCGATGAAATGGCAACAAATCGCCAAATAACGGTCCTACGGTTTCCACCTTATCACTGTGAAATTAACCCAATCGAATTAGTCTGGGCGCAGGTAAAAAGGGATGTAGCGCGAAATAATACGACGTTTACAGTGACGTGAAAATTTTGTTAAAAAATTCCTTGGAACGAGTAACTGCAGATAACTGGCAAAGATGTATATATTATGTACAAAAAGAAGACGAGAAAATGTGGGAACTCGATAATTTAATTGACGTTACTGTGGAACCTATCGTTATCAATCTAGGAGACGAAGATAATTCATCAGAATATTCAGAGGATGAATTTTAATATACCTACTTTTTTATTTTCTTTATTGTACATTTATACAACACTACATTTACTCACCATAATTTGAATTTTCAAAATACATATATTTTTGTGTGGAATAAAAGTCTATTCATTAAATTTAAATAAATATTTTGATAATAACATTGAATAATTTTATTTGAATTACTAAAAACCCTCTTAACCTGGTTATGATGCTTAAAGTTGCCTCATGTTTTGAAATGCTGTTTTTATATTGTTTACTTATAAGAGAAATGGACCTAGAAATTGAAGCGGCATAGACAAAGACGGATTGTCGGGGATTACATTTTAGGTACCTGCTACAATTTAGTACGGTTCGGTCAGACAAAGTTTTTTTAAAAGTACACCTCATCTATACCGATAATACATAATATAAAAATATAGAATATAACCGTACCGTACCAGTACTACATTTATTTACGATTTACATACATAATAAGCTTTTATTAATCTCTCTCTCTCATTTCTAAACAGACTATAGTGACAGCGCGGTAAGCATCCCTGCGCAGCGATACGTTAAAAACTACTGCAGATACCTTTTTCGTACAGCAAGAGAAAAATATATCACATAGTTAGAGATTACATTCGCACTGAAACACATTAAATTAATTGGTGCCTTCGACAATAATTTTGTACAGGTTCTTCTGCATGAAAAAGTTCTAGTATGCTTAGATGCAACTGAGAAAACAGTACAGATGAATCAATATTACCGTGTAACTACAAACAAGAACTGTACAGCCATCAGTTTTCGGCGTTTCTCCAAATATGTAAAATTAAATTTATTTAATAGCACAGAATAATTACATGCTTTTTCAAGATAGTATCCATCAATCTTAAACGTAAAATATTTTAAAAAATGTTTTCGAATTTTTTCAATGGCCAGAGTGTACTTCATGTATATGAGGTTCCATATTAAGGAGGCGTGTTCCAGTTTTGTCCTAAGCAAACTAAAATATAAAGTTGTTAACACAGATGCATCACTGAAACCTTTACAAATATGGATGATAAATCCTTGAGTAGTGTAGGCCGATTTAATGGTATTATTTATGTGACAACTAAATGTAAGGTGATTATCAAAGTAGACTACTAAATTTTTTATGTTGTCAGTTCTTTCCAATACTATATTATTGATAGCATAAGGATATTGTAATACGTCAGATTTACGATTAAATGATAAAACTTTGCATTTGGAAAGTTCAGTAAAAGCTTATTCATTTGACACCAAATTTTGAGACGCCGAATCTGTTCTTGTGGCATAGCACAATTATGAAAACTGTAGATTCGTCAGCAAACAACCATTTGTCACAAGTTAGTACACTACACAGGTCATCAACGGAAATTAAAAATAGCAATGGTCCCAGGTTCGATCCCTGAGGTACTCCACTAGTAGCAATATAGATGTCGGAAGAGAACCCGTTTTAATAAACGTATTGTTTCCTCTGTGTCAGGTAAGATTTCAAAATCTGAAAATAATTGTAGTGAAGACCTAAGCTCGAGAGTTTTTGAAACGCAAGAAACTCCATCTTATTTACTTAAATAATATGTTGGACAGAAAATATTGGTGTCGATTTTAAATTTTCCTCTCCTCATGGGTATAAAATAATGATAAAATTTAAAAAAACTTTAATACGAAGATTGAATAACGCTACACATTTGCTGTCACTGTGTACATTTAAATTTACTTTGTGTACACTTAATTATTTTTAATTCCTTTCCCGCGCAATAGTGTTCGAAATCATATATTATCTTGAAAGCTGGCTTGGCAAACCATTGAACTTTTCATATTTGAAAAGATCCATTTTTGTTTTACGCGAAAGGTATCGTTGGCAACTACATATTTTTATATAATGCTAGATGGTACTTTTGTGTTTTGTTAAAATCGTCAAATCTAAAGTTTTCCCAGAAGGACGTTTCATGTGAAATAGAATCCTTTATAAAGTTCTCTGAAGTTCGTAGTTGCAAGCACTCAGTTTAGATTAAAATCTTCGATTATATTTTGCGAATAAAAAGTGTATTATACTTTGTCTAATTTAACTGAATCCAAGTAAGAATGTTTTAGGATTATATTTTCTTTTTAATTTATAAAGTAATTATTTCTTCTTAATTTTGTAGACTAAATGTTAGTTCGAGAACGTAAACATTTACGACAAAAACACAAAGTAGCAGTAATGCAGCTTAACATTACAAGTTTGTATTAATAATATCCAAGCACTATTTTACTACAATAGAAATGTTACCAAATACCACATATATTGTACAATTTACTAAAAATGTTGTGAGTTTACTGACACAAAAACTGCAACAGTTTACCAGCATTTTTGCAATCCCCAATACAAGGTTTTATAAAAATGTTTGTTAAATACATTAATAATTACCACTTAACTATTTAAAAAATTACACACTGGTAGATAGAAATGTTTGCAAATGCGAAATTTCAGAAAACAACTACTCTGTGAGCTAATGCCTCGATCAGCTATAACTTGAAATACATATAGCAAACACCCAAAGTCATTTGTATGTGGCACATCCGACATATAGCTGATTAGAGCGTGTTGGCTCTCATCGGTATGCCATAGGATCAGGCAAAAGATCTCTCACTGTTCCTCTTTGTCACACTCAACAGAATTGGACCTGAGTACAAGTGATGTAACATGTATAGCATTGACTGGGTCCTTGATCTTTGTCATATCTGGCGGAAGGTCAAGAATGCGTAAGATGTAAGTGTCTATATCTAACGGCTACTGGCTTACACCATACTGGACTTGACGCTCTCACAAAAACTACTTTAACACAATTTGTAGAAATTAATACTACAATTGTGTCTCTGTAGTTTTGGTAATGATTACTAAAAGTGTTCTGGAATCCGAAATCTGGAATTCTGGGGAAAGTAGTAGAAAGGCTACACCACTTAGGCCCCATTGGATCCCTTGTACCTCCTCCCATTAGATCATTCCACCTGAGGCACCAACCAACCTAATAAGGAGAAAAAGGTGGGGACGTTGCTCAGGGGGATATCTCCCAATACGGATTCTCTTATTGACTAGATGGCACTGCACTCACAGAGTGCATGGAGTAGTCTTGTCTTCCTGTTCGCAATGCCTACAAAGAGGTGTTTCACATTTCCTCATGTAATAAAGGAGCTTCCTTAACCAACAGTGTTCAGTTTGAACACCTGTCACCAGGCGAAGATGAGCCCTAGACATAGCCAGGTACTTTTTGGCTGTGACTAAAAGTGTTATATTAATACAATCTATAAATATTGTTAGTTTCCACTATACCCGCATTTTAAATTTTACGACATGACATTTATTACAAAATATAGTAAAAATGTTTACAATTATATTAAAATTGAAAACGTACCAATTATTATAATACTTTTCCATTTCCACAACAACAAACTTATATGATTTACTACGTATGGAGTTTATTATACGACAAGATTTTAAGCACAAATTTATAGTAACTGTTTCAGTAGTATTTCTTTCAGTGTACTAATAATTTTTTCCCGTTAGTTGTCTTAAATATCTCTTTTTCTCTACAACATTTTTTGTAGCAACCAAATGTTTGGTCATATTTCTTCCCTGATTTCTCTGACACGTTATTGGAAACAACACTGGAAACTTTATTCTCAATATCTGATGGCAAATTATCGCTTGAACTTTCACAATTATTACTAGAACTAATTCAATGACAGCTATGTTTATGCCCGTTCCTACCGTAGAAGGATTTTACGTCATGTCGCACTAGAATATAAATTATGTATAATAATACTAATCATTATTATTATTAATAACCTCGCCAGTCGTAGAAAAACATTGTACGCAATACATAGGATACTACATTATTACCGCACGTATGTGATTATACTACTTACACACAACTTCACATGTCTACGGTAATAATGTCTATATCCTACTTATTGCGTAAATAAATTTTATTCACAGTCGGTTAGTAATATACAAGTTTCTTACCTTTAAAACGGTAGGGAAATGACTCATTCCTTACCTTCACTTCCACGATAGTCGGAAAAGTACTTTTCCGGTTAGAAGCATGTGTCACTTTTCCGAAGTATGAAAATGTCTTGTTAAGCTGGTTTAAAAGAAAATAAGTTGATACAAACAACTTGTAACAACCTTAAAGTAAAATATACCATTAAACACAAATTGATATTAATTAAATAGTAGAAATATTATCTTTTGAACAAGATATTCCTCTGGAGCCTTATTTAAGAACGTACTGATGTTTTCTTCTGAGTCAACAATGGATTTTTTAGGTTTATATCCTGCATTCTGCCTTTTCAAAAATGCTCGCAATTTGGAATACAGGCTAAAATTTCGTAACGGAAAGAATAATATTGCCTAGCAACAGTTTCATGGAGTTCTTTGTCGAGTAAAATATTAAATTATGATAACAAATTTTCTTAAAATTAATGTTTTTAAAAGCTTGTAGGTAACTAAGCGATTGTGAATAAAATAGTATACATATCACGCGGCAAGGATCATTCCAGCCACAGCTCTAACAAAGCCTGGGCTGTAATGATCTACTTCCCCGCTAGGTATGTAATATACTATTTTATACGACTGCCTTGCAAAAGGGGATTTTGCATACGGAAAACACGCTCTGAAAACGGTATTTTGCACACGCCGTGTGCTAAACATTTTGCACACGGTTATGTCATCTTTGCACACGCGTCTACAGATTGTGATTTTTATTTGATGTTGTCACCCAAATTATGCAATGTTTCAAGTTAGCTGAGTTTAAATTAAAATTTGATTTTTGTAGTCTCTGTTTGCAGTCGTATAAAAAGTATCGTATAAAACTCGTTTTCAAACCTTTTTGTTTAATATACTATTACAGTACAGTAGTAAGGTTATACCCTTGTTTACGTAACAAACAAATCCATTTGAGAAAAACACAATGCTAAACATTTTGTGATATTATTTAACAAAGTGAATGCCTTTTAAACATATAAGTACAATTAACAAGATCATTTATAAATGAATATTAACGGCTTGTTATGTAAATATTTTTATTTATAGTACGGGGACACGTAACGGTTACGTCCGTGTATGTACTGGTCTTAAGGAATTTAAATGAATAGTTGTTTTGTTATTATATTTGCAAATTACCTCACTTCCAGTTATTGGCGTAGGTTAATTTGATAAATTCAAGGTGTACATTGTTGTGAAATTAGTAACACCGGGACGGCTCTCTGTATTAACCTAAATGATAAATTAGATGTTATCTGCTTAAAATTTAATTAAGCAATCTGTCACGGTGCCTAAACTGTGATGAATTTAGTTATCGAATAGCTAATAGTTCCCAACTATTTTATTAATATCTCTCTGCCGAAGTTCGATAGACAGGGGAAAATTAGTAGATTCGGTTAATTGGAGCAATTAAGCCTGTTTACTCTGCCTTATTATATTATTATTTTCAGGTGTATCGGGGTTAGTCTGGTAGAACAGTAATTGAAGATTATAACTTCAAAGCCAAAAACGTAAAGTGGAGTTACCTATTTACAAATTACTGATTTTTAGAGTACATTTTAAAGGAATATTGATTATTATTTTGTTTTTAAACAACACAATGCAAAAATTGTAACTGTTTACAGTAACACAAAAGATTACAAATATTCTTTAAATTTAAGGGTATAAAGTGCTTCTATTGGTATGCTTTTGGTATTGCAAAATAATTGTTACAGCTTTTTCAGTCATACTTAAATAATCGATTACTATATCTAGAATATGAAAGTGCTGTCTGCTGAATATGTTGCTGACTCCGGAGTTCCACAAGGATTCACTCTTGGACCACTTCTCTGTTGAATGTTTATTAATAATATTGCTCTTGTATAGATTCACCCAAATTGTTATTTGCGGATGACTTGAAAATGTTTAGAGTGATAACATCTCAGATTGTCAAGTTTTACAGTGTGACATGGCTTCTTTAAGTGGTTGATCTGTGAACAATGAGCTCTCAGTGAATTTGAGTAAGTGTCATATTAGTTCAAAAGAATGCAATGTTACAGTATAATTATAACATTAATGATGTCATACTTGCTAGGAATCAGTCATTAAGGACCTGGGAATAACGTTTGATCCTAAATTAACATTTTGGGTTCATATCAATAACATTGAACCTGAAGCTACCAAAATAGTGAGCTTCTTAGAAACTGTAGAGATAAATACCTTATATTTTGCTCTTGTAAGAATTAAACTGGAATATTGTAGCACTATTTGGAATCCCTATCAGAATAGCGATAACTATATGGAGAACAACCAGAAAACATGGTACATATCTTGTCAGAAATTATGGTTATAATTTATTTCCAATGAATTCAATTTTTACTGCATTTACTAGCTGATATTTCTATATAAAATAATTTACAATTTTGTTGATTCGCCAATGCTATTAAGCAACTTGCACTTTAACATCCCTGTTGCATATACAGTTCATCGTTTTCACTCACCGATTACTTCCATGTGTAGATGTTACAACAGACTAGACGATATTGATATATTTCATTGCACTTCATCTCAATTTAAAAAGAAAATATCTAACCTGATTTCCAATTAAGTTCATAATTTTAAGTTAGTGTTTTATAAATATCTAGATTATATTACTTTTCATTTGTACAATTATATCTGGTACTCCCGTAAATGGCCATAGGACTGCTGGATGTATATAATAAATAAATAAATAAATATTAGAAGTTTGGGATTCTTTCAATATTTCGCACGTATAATTTATAAATATTTTTTATTTCGCGTTTTATTTGAGCAAAACTTTAACATTTAGTTGTTACTATCATACGGGAAAAAACACTGTAGTAAAAATTCACACAATTATACCTTGTATAGGTCCAAATACAAATTGTGCACAATAGTAGGTACATTCTAGTAATATTGTAACAAGGTCTTGCACAATTTATATTGAACCTATATGACCTGCAATTGTGTGAATTTTCACTGCAGTGTTTTTTCTGTGTAAAAAGTTTAAACTTTTTTTCAAATAAAACGTGGAATAATCCCAAACCTCTACTAATAGAGACACTTACACTTTCGAACATAAGGAACACTTGTAACCTTTTGTGTTTCTCGAACTTAAAAGTTGATCATACCTTGATACCATAGTATTTGGACTTATATGAGCTACAATTGTGTGAATTTTCACGACAGTATTTCTTCTATGCACTGGTGTTTATACTAATTCAATACTTACATTACTTTTTCTGCTATATTTTCCTTAATTTGACCATTACATCATAATGGATATGTTTTTGAATATTTCTTTTACTTGGAACGTAATTTTCCAAGAAGCTGTTCAGCTTATTTAAATCGGTCAGTGGTCGCGCGGTTTAAGGCGTGAGTACTTGAATCGAGGTGACTGGATCACTGTGGGTTCGACCCCCGCAGGCGGTAGACCGTATATAAGCTATATTCGTGGAGAGATTGGCACCCTCTCTGCGGGTATGGTATGGTGGAAGAATGTTGGCTTGGGTCAATGTGAGAGATTGATACCGGTTGACATTTGACTACCCCCCTAATTAATGAGGTTTTCCAGGTTTCCCTCATTCCTGCACTGAATGGTGGTTAGGGCCTACCAACGTAAATCGTTCCTGGGCGCAAATGCGGCCTGCTTAATAATAATATCCACCCTACTATACCCGCAGAGAGGGTGCCAATCCTCTCCACGAATATAGCTTATATACGGTCTACCGGCTGCGGGGGTCGAACCCACAGCGATCTAGTCACCTCGATTCAAGTACTAACACTTTTAACAGCGCGACCACTGACCGATCCTGAGATGTGCATAATGAATGAATACAATAATGATAAAGTAATATCAGCAATAAAGGCGTGCTTTAATAAATGTTTTTACATAAATATTGATAACTAAATTTCAGTTTCTAAAAGTTTTTTTAGTTTTATATACATGAGAAACCCGTCTTAAATGTAAAATATATTTTAATTATTATTATATCATATTTGCATAGGCATATGCACATTTAAGGCTGC
This sequence comes from Monochamus saltuarius, assembly GCA_025584915.1. Taxonomy (NCBI): domain Eukaryota; kingdom Metazoa; phylum Arthropoda; class Insecta; order Coleoptera; family Cerambycidae; genus Monochamus; species Monochamus saltuarius. The sequence continues at coordinate 10,461,314 of CM046726.1, forward strand.
AATGCAGATATTAGGCAAATTGTCGTTTTTTTTCACGAAGTGTCGTGTCTGACAAAAATTGAAAAATTGAGTTACGACGGATTTGTTTTTTATGAAGGGTACAATTTTGTTAGTGAAGTGTCGTTACTACACAACGGCGTTTCACAAATCAATTGAAGTCGAATTTCCTTGAGAGAAAAAGAAGACTAAAAATTCTATATCATCTAGTTGTAAGTGAAAACAGTTTGTGAAAAAGTCCAAATTATGTGTTTACAGAATCATTGCTGTTTTGTAAACATAATATTAATTTTACATGCGTTGGAGCACCGGATTTACATCATGAAAATAATGGTACGACAATGTAAACCAACAAAATTTAATTTCAAATACAACCGTCTGTTGAATGACTTGGATTCAAAAGATTAAATGCTCAGATTACTAATATTGATAGAGCTACTCTTTAAAACAAAACAAAAAATAGTGTATCGCATAAGATTACAAAAAAGAAATTTGTTAATCTTATATCCATGTGCTGTGAACAAACTCCAAATGACCAAATGATAAAAATTATAGAATTTCAAGACTTCTACAGGTATTAGCATAACAACGATTGTTACGTCGTACCTACAAACGCAACCGAAAGGGATGTCACTACTATCGTATCTGCGAATCTATCTATTTTTTAATCTTTAATAGTTCCAACAAGTTCATTATATTCGTATGTTGATCAAATGTAGAATAAGCTGTACAAAAAATATATACCCGCAGTTTGTACAGCTTTTTCCCAAATTAAGGTTTGACTGAGCACGTATTTTATTTTTCAGTCCTCCTCTAAAATTTCATAAATTCAATTCAAATTCAATCTCTACTAAAACGGTCAGCACAACCTAACTTAGCCTAAAATTCACCGCGATCATATGTAAACTAGTGTTTGCTTTGAAGGAAAGTGGTATTGTGTGATATACCATAAAGGAAATTCAATTATTTTTTTAAAGGTCATCTAGTTTTTTAATGTTGAATGATCAATTCTCGAAAAACTAAAGGTGAAAAGTTCAGATTATCAAATTCACTTACCACTAATTTTACTTTATTAAATGTTGAAAACTAACATCTGTGTAGTAGTAAAATATCGGTCAGTGGTCGCGCGGTTTAAGGCGTTAGTACTTGAATCGAGGTGACTAGACGGAGGTTGGTTCGAGCCCAGCTGCCGGTAGACCGTATATAAGCTATATTCGTGGAGAGGATTGGCACCCTCTCTGTGGGTATGGTAGGGTGGAATAATGTTAGCTTGGGTCAATGTGAGAGATTGATGCCGGTTGATATTTGACTACCCCCCTAATTAATGAGGTTTTCCAGGTTTTCCTCGTTCCTGCACTGAATAGTGGTTAGGGCCTACCAACGTAATCCATTCCTGGGCGCAAATGCGGCCTGCTTAATAATAATATGCCGCCCCCTCTCCCGCACAAGTCTCAGACTTCTGGGCTATTTCTGGTGATTAGAATGTGGGGTAGAGATATTATTATTATTATTATAAAGACAATTATCAAAATATTAATATTTTTTTCAACTCCATTTAGTTTTTTAATCTAAGATAATCAGTTCTCGTAAAATTATAAATGAAGCAATTTCTGATCGTAAAATTCACTTATTCCTAATTTTACTTTATTAGATCTTGAAAATAGGCCTCACCACCAACATCCATGCAGTAATAGAGACATTACTCAAAATCTTTCCTAACATGGAGAATTTGTGGAGCAATTAGGTTACTGATAATAATAATAATAATAATAATAATAATAATAATAGATATAAATCTGGTAATCGTGCGAGCCATTCAGTAGACAATTTTTAAATGAACATTTCAAGAATGCTTTTTACGCCGTTATAGTTCTTTCTGTTCAAATACTTAGTAATACGTAATATTAACTACAAGACGGAGCTAGTAGATACTTAAAATTGATATTCGAGGTTTTTAAAAGAGTAGTCGTCGAAAAGCAGTTGAAGTAGAGCCGAAATAGAAAGCAATTACAAACTTTGCGTTATCGTTAAACCTTATTTTCCAAGATAGTTACCGAGCCTTGTTGTGACATTAAAACTAGTCATTGATTACCTATAGAATCAGTTGCGATTCACGAGGATTAGTTCAATATAAATTACTATTTTATTGTAAACTTGAGGACAAGCCTCTTCTTAATTCTTGAGTACAATTTGTTCAGTGCAAGTGGTTAAGTGATAAGGAATAACATCTGTTTTGGAAAACTATCAAGAGCCAAGAATACCAATCAGCCGAAAACTCAATTGAAAACAGATTTCTTATCTCTTTTCCTTTCCGTTATTCTGTTCTTCAAGATAGCAGCCAGCAGCTAAAAGGTTTGATTATTTTAACCCAAAAAATACAGTCCACTAAATTCTGGCAATTAATGTTAAAATAAATGTATTGAAAGAATAGCTACTTCTAACAATCTTATTTGCTTCGTTAAAAAATTGTCTCACATATGTCGCGTAATGTGGAAGAGCCTCGTCTTGAAAATTGAAAACAGTAATAATTTATATTATAAGTCCAGTAAGTGACTTATTTCAGTATCGAACGGATATTTATTGTTTTATTTTATATTGTCTTTATTATTAAAATTAAAAATATGTTAGTTGGCAATTAAAATTGCACTACTTTAACGGCTTTATCCATAGTTAATTATGATTTTTTTTGCTTTTCACTGTCAGATAAATAATACCATCATTTTTACATTGTTTTGTATTATGAATATTTTGAATGTGTTTTCGTAAACTTGAGGACAAGCTTCTTCTTAATTCTTGAGTACAATTTGTTCAGTGCAAGTGGTTAAGTGATAAGGAATAACATCTGTTTTGGAAAACTAGCAAGAGCCAAGAATACCAGTCAGCCGAAAACTCAATTGAAAACAGATTTCTTCTCTCTTTTCCTTTCCGTTATTCTGTTCCTCAAGATAGCAGCCAGCAGCTAAAAGGTTTGATTATTTTAACCCAAAAAATACAGTCTACGAAAGCAACGGGAAAATCAATCCAGAAAAAATTATCTTACAAAGTCAAAATTGAAAAATAATAATTATTGCGATAACATTATAGTATTGCAGACAACATATAGTATCAGATTCTGTAATGTTCGATTTATCGACTGCAAATGACTTCGATATTCAAATTACTTATTTAGCGGACTGCGTGAATTAAATTCAGTTTTCGGCAATAATAACAATAATCTTGTTCAGATATGTAAGTAAACGAGATTAATGGGATTTTTCAACAGATCCAAAAACATTTATGCGGTTAAATTTCCAAGTAAATAAAATCGGCCAACGATAAACTCTCCTAAACCTGTATGATAAGTTTCTGATGGCCCACACTCTAAGTTTCTAAGCCTGTATTGAAAATTCGTTGATAGAGATACTTTTGTTTTAAAATGGTCATTGATTGCGGTATTTTGTCAATATAGGAACTTTAGGAGTAGACAATCTCGGTAGCCCTCTATCAACACACGACCATATTTAAAATTGAAAATAGCATCCAATTTTGAAATATGTACCAAAATTCATACTTGTATTTCTGAAATCATTTTCATCGGTCAACTTTCGTGCAGTGTGTATAATAATAAATATATTCTATACTTCCTCTATTTTTGCTAACCTGATTCTCACAACAGATTTGATCTAATTTGAATGTGTTATGAATATATAAAATTTTATAAATTTTCTTCAGTGTCAGGCGTTTATCTTTAATTTTAGCTACTTATGAAATCAATATTGTATATATACCTTTACAAATTTGGTAACTCCGAGGGTAGAAGTCCGTATGGTTGACCTTTTTAAATATTTCATGGTCTATTGATTGGCATAAGAAGATTATGTACAAAGGAGGATCTCGTTTAGGGTTGGATTATAATCTGTGTGGTTTTTACACTCTATTTACACTTCATTGAATTAAAAATTTTAGGTCGAAACCGTAACTGACATTATCAGAAAAATCCAAGAATAGATTGTGGAACGAAAGACTGGTTTTAGGGTTACGCCATATACCCTTTTTATTAATAGCATACCATCAATTAGTAAAACATAAACTGAGAAAATTTAATTTTACTTTTCGTTAACCTTTACACAAAAATATTTATTTTGAAAATCATAAACTTGTTACTATTATGGCACGGCGAAAGTTTTTATATTACGTTGATTTTAAATAAAGTTCACAATGTTTCTGTTAATCTGATCATATGAAGTTTGAACAAGATGTTTTTTATTTTAATGCATACATCTATAAATAATTATGTGCTTCATAAGCACAGTTCGCATAGTTCAGTGCGAAATTTTTTTTTAAACGCATTTGAAGTTGTTGATTTTGGAACGCTGTCTAACAAGGAAAGATCATTGAAAATTTGATAAAATAATGCATTTTTATTTTTATTATCCTGGAAAGTAGGATCGTAAGTAGGATCATATCCAATTGCCTCTGCAGCATTTGTAGATACTACGGAGGTTACATCTGGACTTGCTGGGTTTGGTATTGGAATAAACTCTGTATGTTGTTTAGGCAATTCTGCATATTTTGTACCAACATATACCATGCTTCCTCTATTACATATGTTTCTTCCTTTAATACTATTTAAACATACATAACACTGTGATTTAACGTGTTCACCTGAGAACATATGAAAATGCAAAATAAAATTAATATATTTGATGTATAATACATGTTTTGTACATATATGATAAAATAAATTAAAACAAAATTACCTGGATTGTACCATAACATTGGAACACCAAACTGCATTAATAATAATAATAATATCTCTTCCCCTCATTCTAATCACGAGGATTAGCCCAGAAGTCGAAGACTTGTGCGGGAGAGGGGCGGCATATTATTATTAAGCAGGACGCATTTGCGCATTGACTTCCTTTTCTTTTGTGACCACTTAATTAAAGAACCATTGCAAGTTCTGCACACTTTTTTAGGTACCCAATCTACACTCTCAATAACCTCTACTCCAAAATACTGTAAATACAATTGTTTCATACTCTCATATTTTGGCACCAAGTTTTTTTGTCTCTTATATTTTCCACAAACATTACAATATTTTAAATGCTGCAAACATTCATTCCGGCTATGCGCCATCTTCAGTGGTTGTTTTCTTACTAAATTGTCTTGGTACGTTGTTGTCCGTATATTATAGATTGTCAGGTAATATAATTGTTTTGAATTTGTGCGTTACTGAGTTTTATTGCCTTATTGGTTTTTGTATTAAATTCCTCGACCCCAAAAACAGTAAGATACCACAACTTTCCAGGATAATAAAAATAAAAAAGCATTATTTTATCAAATTTTCAATGATCTTTCCTTGTTAGACAGCGTTCCAAAATCAACAACTTCAAATGCGTGTAAAACAAATCTCGCACTGAACTGAAAAAAAACCTTCAAGGTTTTGTTATGGATAATGTCAACTTTCATTTGCAATTGGTCTCATCCCATTCCCATTTTAGTTGTTGCACTGTGTAATTTATATTAGACAATTGCCTAAAAGACTGCTTTTATAATAGAAAATTATTGAATTCGTATTCATACAATTTAAATATGATACAGGATGATTCACTGTGATGGACTGTTAAAAGTTTTCATGGTTGTAGTGATTATTTTTTTCTGAAAATTTGACTCCCTGTATAATCCATTATGACTTATGACTTTCTCAATATAAATATTTTCAAGAAGCTGTCACAAACCGGAAATCGTCACAAACTTTGTTATTTTAAATGGAATCATATAATTTTTATTCAATATTTGAATTCCCCATGTTATACTGTGAACATCATCATTTGAATAATCATTATCATTGGTTGCCATTGGTTGCAATTGTGCAGATATGATTTGACGTTTTGAAAACATACAGATAGGTAACAGTTGTAGCAGTAGTTGTTATTGTTGTGTACTAACCATATGTTAGATTATAATAAAACTGTATGGCAAGTCAATGACATGTGGACGACCTGGACCTGGTTCTCTTTCACGCTTCGCTTGCAAATTTCCCGTGCCACGTTCGCGTTGCAGCACACTTGCACTCACTACACACCGTTGTAAATGTAGCACTTGGCACATATTTACCGGGAAATCATTATTTTAAAGCAATTTCACTTCACAATAAGTTACAACGATACCCATCAACTGCGAATTGCTATACGTAAGCTATTTTTGATATTTGAAAAACTAATGTAAATACTGGCATCACAAAAAAGTTAATACGACAAGTAATTAGATATTTGAAATCACCTGGCTAGAGACTACAGTAGTCTAGCAATATAAAGGTTGAAACTATTAGAACTTCAATAATTTTTTTCTCAGAAACTATAAGGATTTTACAAAACAATTTTTTACAATATTGACTCCATTTTTCCTTACGCATTCTATTCCCAAATTTTTTAGATTAGTTCTAAATCACCCTATATAATTGACAAATTATTAAGTGGACATAAAAAACTAAATGACTAAAGGCAGTTGGGAGCAAAAATAATACCCGTCTGAGGTATATGATTTGCTCTCGCCTCAATCAGCTACAGGGTCATTACTACGCAACCCACAGGATAATTTATGACTATTTCTAGTTCAAATTCTCGAGGTATAAATTCTTGCATAGTAGGTCGAGTAGGCTAAGTTTATTGCATAAGACCCACATAAAGTAACCGACTACTTGGATTATGGAACTACATGGGTTCTCTTACGTTAATCTATGATTCGTAAACGTTTCAGACATTTTATTTGAGTTTAATGCCTTATGAATATTTTAAATATCACTTCTGGTTACGTTTGAGGAGGATATAATAATTCTACGTGTCGGCGAATGTTAGTACTTGGCTTTATTTTAAATGTCAACGTTATTTGCCTTAGCGACTATCTACATTTTAAGTGAATATAATTTATGTATATGTAATACTGGAAAATGGTAAATATTTAAGTCGTAATTTTACGTCTTCTAACACTGTTCTTTTTTGTAGTAAGCAAATACAAATTAATAATTTATCATTTTCTGGATACACGCTCATTTTAAAATTGAGTCGATGATTGAGCAGATGATTCCTTAGCTATAAAGTTACAAACTCAAAAAATTAAAATAGTTGATCCTGTACTTACACTTGAATGCTGCGTTGACAAAAATTGTTCAAACTTTCCCTCATTTTAGTTGAAGAGTTTCAGCGAATTATTTAGTCACTATTTCCAAATCATGAATTCTTCGAGCAAATAGGATTTCACAAGGCGCACAAAATTGACAACTTGGCGAATGACGAATAAAAAGAACAATGCATTGTTTTTGCTTATTTTTTTTAAATCTCAAAACATGCCTATGTTCCGATACTAGATATTGCAAACCGAGCCCGGTGCCCTTTTAGGCACCCACCGGGCCCGGCCATTCTTACGGCGCAGCTCGTAGAATGTACAACCGTTTGCAATAATAATGACACGCTTTAAAATGAATTTTGCAATTTCTTTTCAACTGCGGACGTATTTGTAATGAACTACTTTCAACTTTTAACATTAGTACTTAGTTGTTTCACTCATCAATAAAGAATTATTCTACTCAGAACTTCCAGAACTTCAAAAACTGTTTTGAGTGAGTGTCATTATTATTGAAAAAACATGTACGTTAGCATGGTAACCGCTGCAAGCTGCGTCCTTGCCGTTCTGACATTTTGTTAGTTAAGACTATACAAGTTTGGTAGTTTACAGTTACAGTACAGCCTAGCCTATAAGATTTCGCTATTTGCTCAATCAGTCATAGTAACACTCTCTAGTCTTAATAGCCAAAGTTTAAGAAAAAACGTAATACTTTACTTTTAGCAAATAAGATTGTGTTTTGTTTATACCAAAGTTTATCTATCTATCTAATCTAAGTTGTTACGAGTACTTTAAACTGCGTTATTAGTTTCTTATTTTAATACTATGTTTTCAAATAGACACTATAAGGAGTAAAGAGAAAGACTTGCTTGTTTAAACTTATAAAAATGAATAATTACTAATACTAATGTTACTTCGTCCATAAGTAAAAGTAATCAATTCTGTATTAAGTGAGATTTTGAGACTTGAGTGAGACTGATTATTGTGAAAGCTATATTCGTGGAGGGGATTGGCACCCTCTTTGCGGGTATGGTAGGGTGGAAGAATGTTAGCTTGGATCAATGTGACAGATTGATACCGGTTGACATTTGACCCCTAATTAATGAGGTTTTCCAGGTTTCCCTCATTCCTGCACTGAATGGTGGTTAGGGTCTAGTAACGTAAGTCGTTTCTGGGTGCAAATGCGGTCTGCTTAAGCTTTCATTTAATTCAATACAATGCAATATTTATATAATATAAATAAATAAAATATATTTCAAAAAGAGGTAGTTCAGACGTCTGAACACTTCTACTTTTTCAGTTAACTTATAGAGAGAAAGAAAGCAACTTTGCGGGCTAATGCCCCGATTAGTTTTATCACTTGAAAGACTTATAGCAAACAGCACATCAGACATATACTGGATTTGAGTTTATTGGCTCTCATCAGTATGCCATAGGTTCAGGCAAAAGATTTCTCGATAGATCTCTAGCTGTTCGTGTATAACATACCCAACAGAGATGAACCTGAGTACCCGTTATGGAACAAACGTAGCCCTTAATCCCTGGCTAGTTGCTCGATCTTTGTCATATCCGACGAAAGGTTAAGAATGTGCTAGATGTAGGTGTCTTCATTTAGCGACTACAAGCTTACTCTATGCTGGACTTGGCGGTTTGACAGTAAAATATTGCTAATACATTTTCTCAAATCATCAAGAAATAGTTCGTATATACCACCAAATTTTTTTTTCGAAATCTATCTACCAAAACAATGTTAGTTAATTATTAGTTAGTTAATTTTTTAATAAATAAAACAAGTGACAGAAGTGGCTAGTCTTTAAAAAGAAAATATTTAAAAACAGGGAGGAGTTGCACCTTCCTGTAATTTATTGATACAATTTTTATGCCTTTCCACGCCCTTGTAACCTGGATCAAATTTGAATCAGTCCCTTACATCTTCCTTGTAACTCTGTAACTTTTAAGTGGAAAGTATGCACTGTACCTTTAATACAAATATAACTACAGGATGCTTTATATCCAATAACAGCTAATAATCGTTGCTTTGGGAACCGTTGGATCCCATCTAATTTGTCAACACACTAACCCTAACGACCCAAGCTGAGAAATATCTACTGAACTTCTCGAAATTCGAAACAGTATTAAGGGCATGGCTTCACTGCAAATTCGGTCGTCTTCCCTTTTCGTAATTGTAATTATAGCACTGTCAACTATCGTTCCCCAAAATATTGACAAAGGACATGACCAATTCATTGCATTCGAAAAAGATGTGTTTGCTTTGTGAGTAACTGTGATTCTATTGAAAAATATAAATATACGAAGAGATTAGCAAATGGTAAATAATATTTAGTTAAAACTTAACAACATAAGCTTCATGTTACATTATTTCAAGTGAACGAAAATTCGATGTGTAATGGTAAAATTCTATAAAGTGAAACAAGTGTAATTTGATCAATATTCGATATAAACTTGGATATTGAAGGCTATTTCGAGGATAAGCAATCATTTTTTATATTTTATCATAAAATCTGAATTAAGATTTCAACTGCACATTGAAAAAATTGCATACGATAAGGTACAATTCACGGTTTTTCATGTTCTGTAGCGCATTCAATTTCAGCATTATGTTTTAACACACTAACTACAACCTTAACTATAAACAATTTTCTAGTGGCTGTAATATTGAAAGAAATAATCTCTGCATGTCAGTATTTCATTAGAAATATTCAGAAAACCATGCCACATCTCTTTCCATTTTAATAATTATGATGAAAAAAATTATATTTCGATTTTTCTATACACATGGAATCTAAGATAGTCATAAATTCAGCCTTTTAAGAAATAGTTTTTTAATACATATGTTAATGTGAATTCGGATGTTATTTTTCTATATTATTAAGTATACATAAATATTTAAATATTTAGACTGTACACGAGCATTTTAATTTACTGTACCTAGTATAAATAAATACATTCAATAAAAGTAAATAAGTACCTACTTTAAAAGCTTATATCTTCCGATTTTCATTACGTTACTATTTTTTTTCGTTAAATGTAAAACGATTTATCTGTTTATAAATTATGCTTATTTAGGGTGTGGCGGCTCATATATTTCTATACACTCTGTATAAACACGGTTTTTGCCGTCTTGGCATGCAAGTCAGTTGCCGAGTCGGCTGTGGTGTACTAAGTGTACTAAAAAAGCGAAAACACACACTTCTGCTGGTCGCTTTCTTATTTTTTTTACAACGTTTCGGCTCATTGTATGGGCTACACAGTAAAAAATAACATTGAGTAAGTCACTCATTTATGAGTGAATTAATTTGGTGTTGCATTTTGAGCTAATTTAACATTTTACGAACGAAATAAACTTATCTACACAATATTTGGTTAGAGAAACGGATATATGTGTGAGTGAGAACATATTGTGTTCAAATAACACCATCAGTTGTAGATATTATACATGGTTCAGTAAGTAGAAGTGCTGTGTTCTAATCGAATCATAGAGCACAATAGTAAATTCATTTTCAATTTACAGTTTGCATTAAAATTACTTATAGTGTAAACTGGAAAGAGAGAGATTGTCTCATGAAAGTGTTATACAGAAATAGGTAAGTGACAATGGGACGTCCTCAGAAGATATTGCTAATTTGCTTCCTATTTCAGAAAACCTATTTTGTGTAGGTCATACCGTGATTATCCTCAACTACTTAATATTGAAAAATACAATAAACCTGGAAATTATAATACAACTGAGTATTGCATGATAAAAAAGTACGTATGTTGTTAAATTTAGAGAGAATTATTGTTTAATTTATAATTATAATATCAAAATAAATTATCTTTACATACTGCTTCATGGCGTTTCAGGAGCAAAAATAAAATCTCTAAACAAAATGTACAAAACCTGACAACAATAACTTTCGATTCACTCTAATACATAATTAGCATGCATCATCTTTAGATGAGTTTTTGACGGAAACGGCTGCTTCTAGATACTTCAATAAGGTACATATTTCTTAAGTAGAAAAGGTAGGAGAAAATGTTTTTCTATTCCAAAATGACATACACTGTGACACAAAATAGTTGAAGGGATTTAAAAGGCTAATGGCCGCTTGTGGCGCCCTCTGGGAGATAGAACCAATCGCCCATAACATTCGAATTTCCCGTTCCAAGAAATTTCCGCATTCAAAATTTCATGAATTTAACTCAAAGTAGTCGATGGTTATTAAAGAAAATGTAATTATTTTTTTTAATTTGACATCCTGTATATCCTAAACGAAGCGTTTCCAGACCTAAGTTTATAGGAAATTTTTTGCTTGAAATTGAACGTACGTAACTGAAGTATGTACATCTCCTCCTGAAACACCTTGTATAACCACAAAAATAATCCCAACGTTTATTTTATTTAACTTGTTATAGCATTGAGTATAACACTTATTATTCAATGGTTATAGCAAACTTTCCATAATATATGTCTAATGTTCATAAAAACTGTATAATGAGTATAATGAAAAAATGTCACTATTTTGTTACAACATTAAAATTGTTTAAAGTAACTCAGCATTTATAGAATGTTCATTATTCACACTCATTTACATATTTGTTTATTCGTTACTGATTTAAATTGTATATATTTTGTTAAAAAATAACGAAATATATTGATAATGTAACTCAATTGTGTTTGTAATAACACATAGTTTAGAAAACTAATTCAAAAATTGTTCAGTGTTGCTCTTAAGGCTGACGTTTCACGGACAAATAACCGTATCTAAAAATGCACAAAAAAATACACCCAGTAAGTGGAGGTCGTTATTAGCGTAGTACTAAAATATAATGCTGAAATTGAATTATTTTCTTTAACTTTTCCAAAGAAAATATACTAGAGAACATGAAAAATTGTGAGTTTCTACCTTATCATTGTGTTCTATACACCGTGAAAAAATACTTGATAATTTACATAAATTCAAGTATTACTAGTTTCTTAAAATAATTCTGCGGGTTGTGATAATGTTTATAATGTCGTATACAATTTTTTCAATGTGCAGTTGACTTGCAAAATTCAGGAAATTTTATGATAAAACATAATAGGTCATATTCTAAATGATTTGTCAGCCTGGAAATTGTTTTATATTCTGGAGAAAACTTATATAACTGACATAGTGAAGAGATATTCTTTCTAACTTACTCAGATTTTTTTTAGACTGTCTTAACAAACAGCTGTTATATTCGTTGAAAATTTGTATACAAAAACGGCGCCCTTAAAAGATTTAGCTAACAAATAACTGAGTGAACATTACTCAACGAGTTGTATTACTATTTCTATTACGGTGCGGACTTATTTTAACAACCACTAGTGTTGATTTTGAGTGAAATTTTACTCTAGCCGTTTCGCGATAGAGGTCTCTAGCTTTCAATTTCTACGGCGGTGTAGAACGCTTCCTGTCTGTGGATTTTTAGTCCGTCATGGAGTGGCGAATGGCCACTAAAGGTTCGGAATAAATGTATGAATAATTTTTATAAATTTTATTTAGATGTTAATTGTTGAGCGCCACCAACCGGTAAATTAATGTCTCAGTTATCAAATTGTGGTTGGCCAAAAAAATAACTACCATTCGGACATTAATGTTCAACTTAACAAATTTTAAATATTAATTCAAACAAGCATATAATGTTTTCAGAATAAAATAGCTATTTTGTCCTTTGCACTGTTTAAATAATATTATAATGACCAAAATGTAATGATGGTTGCAGATTTTCAATATGGCTCAAAGCCGCAAAACAAATAAATTCTTATCTAAAGAAAATCTGTCTGTCGAATAAACAAAATAATCACAGGGAAAATTTGAGTGTCTACTGTGTCGATTTCACCGAAACAGAAACCACCTTGTCTCTATCCTAGAATGTTAGTTCTGCCTCGGCCACCATGAATTGCTTTCGTAGCCCTCAGAAGAAACCTTGACCTCCACTATCAGCCGCCTTATTGGTTCCTCAGAGTTGTTTTCCAACTTAGACCCAAAGTCTAATTTGAACCAGTTTGACTAATGTATGCCCAGCATACAACTCCAAAATCTGAAATTATACCCTACTTACAATTTATCTCACACTTGTTGGATAAACCTCCCCGTTTGAACTTTTTAATAAATATTCGACAAAAACATTGGTATTAACTTGATTTCCTTAAATTGGCAATTAACTATGAAAAACTTTACTCTCCCTTGCATCTTTGCATCTTTTTCATAACGTTTAACTAATATCACTTTTAAAAACATTTATTAATTTTTGCACTACAAATAACATGGCTTTTTATATCTACTGATTCAATTTAATGGGGTACATGGCGTTGTTAAATATTAATGGGGAGTTTTGTGAGTTCGCCAAATCCGTGAAGCGCTGAAATACGGTTATCAAAGAAATTGAAAAAATGCCGTTCCTATATAGGGAGAAAGTCATCTTTCTTGCACATTATGAGGGTGCTGAATGAAATACGTGAATACGCAAAACATGTATAGCTATCTCTCAAAATGCTTCGCGGAAAGCCACGTCTAGTCACTTTTAAAATTCAATATTTCACTGGGAATCTGATTTATTCCATACAGGATCATTAAAAAGTGTGGAACATTCAAATGTGTCAATGATCATATTTCAGACGACAACAATTTAGAGATTGGTGCGCATTTTTTATCAAACAGGAAATTATATAAAAAAATTATTTGGAACTAGTAGATTTACGATGTAAATCGTATTCGATTAATTCTGGTAATTAATTATGTAAGCAACTTTTTAATTTTTTAACAATTTACTGTTTCTATATGAACATAGAATTTGAATACCAAAAGATTTCCAAGATTTCTGGATTGAACCTAATACGTGAGGAGTTAAGTGATAATTATGTTAATGTCAGTTTTACAGTTTTTTGATTGACAGCAACACATCAACATTACAAATTGTATACACCGCATTTTGGATCTTGTCAAATCGAATTTGCCTTACATTGTTAGTCGAAGCTCATTTAGTTTACTACTTACTTACAAAATCCGTCAATGAGTATGAAATCAAATACAATAACGCAAATTCATACTTCGTTTGTGTTTAGCTAAAATTATAAAAAGCTAACATTAATTTGCTATATGAATCACTGCTTACCGTAGACTGGAGTGTCTCGATATAAGAGTGTTACTGTTAAATATTTCTGACATAATGTTGATATTTGCATTCCTAAAATGACAGAATGTAGAAATTTTCCAGTTTGGTTCAATAAACAAATCATTAATGATTTAAAAAAGGATAAAATTTACAAAAATATATGTACGATTCCAATTTTAGTAAATGATTAATATAACGATTTGAGGTAAAAAATAAAATCGGATATTGATTGTGCTTATAAAAACTACATTAAGAAAATTGAAGAAAATATAACACATGAATTAAAAACTTTTTTGCAATTAATAAATAATAAAATGGATTCGAGTGCATTTTCTAAATTTATAGTACTGGATAATATTGAATATAAGAGTGGAAAAGCAATTTCAAATGCATTTCCTATATATTTCAGTGGTGTGTATAATATTGGATCAGCTGATAATAAACCACAATGAACAATCAATTCGCATATACAAATTACAGTAAGGAATGATTCATGTAGCAAATTAAAGTTAGCTTTTTATAATTTTAGATTAACTCAAACGAAGTATGAATTTGCTATATTGTATATGAAACAAATATAATTATTACGATTCGTGACGCAGGAAAGCATTTTAAAGTAAACAAAGTAATTGGAATTGATAAATTACTGTCATATATTGTTAAAGGATGCGCTGATTCTTTTGTTTGTCACTTAATTATTTGTTCAATTTAAGTGTTCCCAGAAATTTGGAAAAAGGTTCGTATTTGTCTCATTTATAAAAAAGGTGGGCCAATTTAGTATCACTTACTTATTCATTTTGAAGGTTTGTATCCTTCCATACAGAGTAATTCACAATTATCCAAAAAAAAATTAGGAATAGATACGTCTTGAAAAATGGAATATATAAGTCCTTATAGTTTCGAGAAAAAAATTATTGAAGTTTTAGTATTTTTACCCTTTAGAGTCATTGGAATGCAGGTGATTCCGAATACTAAAATCCGATTGTAGTATTAACGTTTTTACATTAGTTTTTCAAGTGTCAAAAATGACTTACGTGTATAGCAACTCGGAGTTGATGGATATCGTTTAAATTTGTGGTGAAATAAAACAAAATGCTTTAGCAGCTTCTCGTATGCACGTAGAACGGTACTGCAATACGGACGTGACACGGAAAATTTGCAACCGAATCGTGAAAGAAATGTACGTCCAGAACGTCCACGGCATATTGCAGCAACCGAGAACGCATTTTAGAGATTATTGAAGAGAATTCCCAAACAAGTACAAGGAATGTCCCAATCAACATCGCTTTTCCTGAAATGTTTGGGTAGAGATTGTCGATGATCGCTTGATTAGACCGTTCATATTACCAAATCGAATGAATGATGTTCACTATCTCAAGTTCTTTCGAAAAGATCTGCCTCGACTTCTGGAAGATGTGGCTCTTAGCTTAGCCGAATATGGTTCTTGCATGAAGGTCCTTTTCATCATTTTCGACAAAATACCGGGAGTACCTTAATAAAGTTCAAGAGATACGATATATTGGACGAGGTAGACCGGTACTACGGCCGCCACAATCTTCTGACTTAAATCCTTTGGAATTGCCTAACTTAACATTAGTAATGATTTAAGCAAACGTATCATAACTGCTGCCAGTAACTTTCGAGTCAGACTGGCCCAAACGTGTTTATTCATCGATGAATAACATTTTTGTAACATCAGGTATTGTATTTTTAAATTATTTTCGAACTGCCCATCGATTTTTCTTACAAAATGGTATTTGTAAGAGTACATTCAAATTTTTATTTTTTCTGTATGTACTCTTTCTTTAAGTACATTAGTTTATCACCAGTCATTCGCAGGATAAAGTAAGCATTATTTTACTCATAAAATTAATTTATTTTATTGCCCGCACTAATACAATACCATTACAAAATGTTATTAATATCTTGTTGATTTTTAAGCTGTAACTAAAATTAACAGTAGCGAGTTAATAACTCCGTATAACCATAATATCTAATTATCGATTTTATGTGTGCGCATTACAATAACGTAGATAAATATTTGCATTAGTAATGCGTTATAAAGTTAATCCAAAATAAAATTAATTAACAAATTCCTATTCAAGAATTTATAGAGCGGATAAATTTTAGCATAATATTCGTTTTAAAGCTCTCGACAAAGCCAAAATGAACAATTACCTATGATAATGTTTTAATTTTCTTTATATGGAAATTGAACTAACTGAAAATAGCAAATTCATTTTTCCAGTAGAGCATCATTTATGACTGTGTGAATAAAAGTTATATAGAAATATATTAGGTTTTGGAAAATGAAAAGAAAACGAATTACAGTCCAACCAATTTCACTTCGGTTAAAGCAACAGCAGCAAACATCCTACTATAAAAATAGAAGGTATTTCCTTGCAAGTATCAAGATAATTCATCGTAACACTCAGCTTTGAAATGGAATTGATAGAAAAACGTTAAATAACTATAAATATAGTAAAAACATATACGAAAATGTAACATTTTAATTTTTTTAGGTTTTGATATAATATTTATTTGTGACCTTAAAGAAGTGTATTTACTTTTGGGTGCTGTAATACTCTAGGTAATGAAGAAAACAAAAATTGTATGGAAATAAACACTTAACAATTTAAAATGGAAAATTGGTTGCTACGATTTTTTTCTATTAAGTACATTTCATATATTTTATTAATAATTATTATTTTCAAACAATAAATACTGCCATGGCGGGACATCTATCAGCGTCTCAGTCGCGATAGATAAAACGAACGTTTGTTTTTTTTTTTTTTTGAGTTTATATATCTTTTTCGATTCGATAAAAATGGCCAACGTGGATGTGAGCAAGTAAATGATTTTGTGGAATTTGTCGTTATTTATACGGATTAAGACGCCACGAGTAACAATAAAGGACGTCGCGTTTGAGGAAATTTATGAAGATAGGCGTCGTCTTATAGTTGTGTTAATTAAGGCCATAATCTTTCTGCAACGTCTCCTTTGTTAGGGAATTCGGCATTGGAGACGTTTTTTTTCTTGCGTGTACCTGGGAGGCATACCTATTGGCTGTTCCTCCTCAGTTGTTTTCTCTTCTTGGGAGAACAATCGTTGTGCAAGTCCTGTATGCCAGAGTTTTACCATCTACATGACAGCAGTAGGAATTTAGGGACAATTCACTCCTCCAGCACGGTCATCCGCAGTCCAGTATCACTCAATACGATTTCTACCGCTATACAGGGCATATACCAAATAACTATATCACCATCGTTCATTGATTCACCTGATAAGTTTGGCCCGTATTAATGCGTATTGTTCATAATATGCGCAAAAATTTAGAATAAACTTAAACCTAAGTACTTATTAGCATAAACATTTTTTTATGTAAAGCTATAGATAGTTTACTAGCTGATAATCTTGCAAGAAAAAGGCCCCTTTTGGGTTATTTTTTTAATATTTTATGTTAATTTTGTTTATGTATATGTTTGGCAAAATGTAAGAAAATTTCACACTGCAATAAACTTATATTGAATGTTAGTGATTTCTTCATTATAGTTTTTTTTTTGGTTGAGGGCCTTTTCAGGAAATCACTTGGTGCCCAAAAGATATCATTTTGTTGTTTCGTTATTGTTTTTTTTTATTGTACGAAACCCACGCCCCCGCCGAAATTCCAACTAGCCAAAATAAAAAGTAGTGTTTTTTATACTATTTCATGTTACCTGAGTTTGTAGTATAAAAAAAGGGTAACATGGTATCTACTAAAATTGCTGAATACATCACTTAATTATTTGAAACATTTTCTACTTTCGTTCTAAAAGAATGACTACATGTATTGAATTAAACTAAATCAAATTTAGGGGTAGCTGTGCTACTCCACATAATTATGTATGTAATGAGTACATGGCTCCTACTATTGGGTTAGACAGACTTAAGATAGCTAAAGGTATTCGTCGGTGCCTCACCTATAGCATACTGATAAATAAGAGCTAATAAAGCTCGAAACCGGTATATGTCTGGTGGGCTGCTGACGAGTGACTTTAGCTGTTTGTTGTAGGTTTTCCAGGTGCAATAAATCCATAGATAATCCGTATATTTCCACTTTACAGAGAAAAAGCAAACGCACTGAAGTGCACGACCCAATATGATAATAGGATCAGACATATTAGAATATATTATAAATAATTATAAATATTAATAACACAATCTCTCAAATCGGATGATTGGACATTAAGTGAACATATATTTTTTTCTTCATTTCGTATAATTTCAATATTGGAAGAATATAATGCCTGCATCCCGGTGCTGCTGGTGCACTAAGTTTTTAGAATGTAAGTGGTATTTTCTTTCTTCCCGAGAATTTTCCTTGTTCTGTATGGAATTTTCTATGTACCCCTCTGCCACAGAAATCGAACACCAACCTCCGTGTCTCTTGAGCACCGATATGTTGGCTCCTGCATCCGCAAGGAAGGTTGCAGAACATCGTCTAAAGCAGTGCCCAGTATACTTAGTAACATTGGGTAATCTAAGAAATTCGCCAATATTTTTTAGAATTGAACCTATATTATTTATAACCACTGCTTGTGTGGTACAGTTGGAATTCCTGTACGTGATAAACAATCGGTTGTGATCAATGGATCATGGATCGATGGACTTACATATTTGCGTAAAATTTCCAAAAAATTGATTCCTTCTGTATCATTAATAATCTAGGAACATTAGTTTTGGTATTGGGAATAGTCACTTTAATGAACGACTTAACATCTTCAATGTTCTCTGTTCGTAAATAAGTTAATTCTTCTCTCCTACAGGCTCCAAATATACCAACAATCAAGACAACTTTTTGGAATAAGTCCTTTTTATCATTTGCCTCTTTGATAAACCTTTCAATCTGTTCCTTGGAAAATATTCTGGATTTTCTGGGTCTATAACCACTTGATTTCATTGGAAAGCATTGGTATATTTACTAATATACCTACATAATGTTATTCAAATAACTTGTAGTTCGCAGCATGGAATAATTACTTCATTATGTAGAGGGTGCATATTTTAAATCTCCGAAATATTATTTTTTTTGGCTTAGCAAGTTTTTTGGTAAAATTTCTTTGATTTCTGAGGGATCAATGTACAATCGATTGCAATAATAATGACACTTTCTTAAAACAGTTTTTGAACTTCTGGAAGTTCTAAATAGAAATTTCATTAAATCTCTCTTGGTAAGTGAAGCAACTAATAACTAATGTTAAAAATTTAAAGCAGATTTCAATATGAATACGTCAGAAGTCCAAAAGACATCGCAAAATTCATTTTAGTGAGTGTCATTAATATTGCAAACGATAGTACATTAAGGGTTCCGCCTCATTTTCTGTTTCAGAATTTTCAGCATCATTAGAATCTGCGTCACATATACTGAAGTTACATGAAGAAATAATACCGAGTTTAATTATTGGGGTTTAATGTTCACAAACGTTTAGATATTTCAGAAATTTTTAAAATGTTAGTTTGTAAATATTGTATCACGCAACTGCTCCATAGCAACAACGTTATAGGCAACTTAGTTAAAGTTGTTCAAATAAAATAGTCTTGCGATCATACTAGCAAATGCAGTTGAAGATTATGTCGAAACTATTTTGAATATTTATTTGACGATTTTGCGAAAAAACTTGTTCGAATAGATGTTTTAGGCACTAAACGTCGTGTGCCTAAAAGACCAATCATTTTGCAGCTTGTACTTGTATTTCAATAAAGTAGAAAATGCTTATTTCTCTCTATCTTATTCTAAACCAAATGTGGTAATATATATAAAGGCTTTAAATCTATCTATCTAGGGCTTTATATCTATTACAAGTCCATGGATTCAGACAAAATCGCTTGCGGTTTATTATGCCCCATTGAGTTTGGATACAGGGTGAGTCAGTCATAATGTCATTAATTTTAAGAGGAGATAGGGAATAATGAGTATAATGCGAATACGTGATTAAAAAAAAATCTAAATGCATATTTACGCCAAAAAAAAATATTTTCAAATCATTATTTAAACCCCCTTTTCAGACTGTCACTGACCGGTCACAGACTTGGTCGGTTACAGTTCACAGTTCAACTCGATATCAACCTGATGCAATGTTGTCAAGTTGTAATATTTTTCTATATAGTACCTACCCACCTAGATTTCAGACATCACAAATAAACGGTTGTACTGACTATTTTAGAATATCATTTTTTCTTGCTCAGTTCAACTTCAGCCAATAATAATTTAAAATGTTAATACCCAATAAAATCAAATAATAATAATCAAATAATTCTATTAAAAATTGCAAGTAACGCGGTCCACTCAAGTTTTCCCGTAGAAAATACGGCCCAATCAAACGATACCCGTACACTCGCGTGCCGATTTTTCTCTGAGCAAATGTAGATGTTATAACTGCAACAAAACTCCATCGTGTCTAATAATAAACCGAGTAATAAACCATTTACATACATTACATAAAAATTGGTAAATTATTAAGTGAAGCTGAAAAGTGTTTCGTGTTTAAATACTAAGTAATAAAAAACCATCGTGTTGTCGACAGAAAACTGTCCAAGATCGAAATGGCACGCCGCTAATCTAAGTTATCGAGAGTTAATCTTGACCTTGACCTACCGTATTATTAGGTCAATAACCTAGTTACCTTTGTACTGTTATTTAACGACAAGGAGTAAAACTATTTTTGTTAATCTAGATACATGAATGAATTTTACTTAAATATTGATTTATTTGTTAATAAAAACAAATGTAGATAATAAATAAATGTTTTCGAATGCTAGGTTATTACAGTTTAATAATTTTGATATTACGTTTTCACTACGTTTTACAAATAAATATGAATTTTTAGTATTACTCGTAAGTACAATTAACCGCACACATAACCAGATGTACAATTTGTAGTTACGTATATCTAGCCTAGAAATGTATTGTTTTTTAAGTAGTATGATACTAACCTGTTTACAGCCCACATTTCAAGTAAAACTGCATTTATCCGTCCATAGCACTTTATTAATAAAATTCAGTCGCATTTCGTAAACATTTGGAACAACGGAATTTGTAAAATTATGCGTTGTGAATTTACGCCAAATACGTGACGTTAGACCGAAATAAACAAACTACTGCTTACTGCTTGTATTCTCTCCATCCCCCCTCCAAATGTGTGGCATGATCTACAAATTTGAGGGGGAAGAAATGCATGAAATGCAGAGTGCTAAATGGAGGTAAATTTGAATAACACGCTGATGTGTTAGACGATATTATGTATGTAAATGTGGCATCCATGGTTAATACGGCAAGTCTGTGACATTAGATTTTCGTCGGGTGCGCCATCAGAAAGTTCGTAGCGTACCAGGAGCGTCGTGTTACTGATTTTTATAGGGTGATTTGTTTATTTTTTAAAGGTCGAGTAAAAATTTTTTTTTCGATTTTCTGCCTTTATTAGGCCTCTCGAATACGTGGTTAAAATTAATAACATTATGACTGACTCACCCTGTATATTTTTTTGTTTCATGTTGTCTAATGAATGATACTTTAGTGTCAGATTTCTTTTTGAAAATGAAGCTATAAGATAGTGGTCTCTAGTCGAAATTCGAAGAAATATTATAATCGTATAAGGACATTAGAATAATGAGTTTTATTTTCAGAGGAGCGTGGACAGCGTGCTGGAGTCCGTCTCCTCCGGAGCAGTGGGAACGAGGTCCGCCGGCGACATCGGCGGTCGAAGGTGGGTGTCCAGCGTAGAAGAACCAGTTCGACAGAACTCCAGCACTACCCGGCTTAGTCCAGCCGCGGAATCCGACATGTCAGCGGCTAGGTGAGTATCCTGTCGTATTCTGCCTCCTTTCCTTCTTCCTGGATCCGGTCGAAAGATAGTTTTCACTCAGTCGCGTCGCCGAAGTGATTTAGTGAGTTCCTTATTGTTGGTGCCGTTCGTGAGAAGTAGTGCAGACGTGTATAAATTAACATAAAGTGGTTTTATTTGTAAACAAGCGGTGCTTGTCCCCGCTGGAATGGATTTCCGGATAGTGTAGGGTTTTATATTAACACGGAACTCGTTAATTTTCAACGTTAATTTGATAGTAAAATATTGAAACTACGACTAAAAGTTTCCAACTATGTTAGCCATTGTAAAAAGTAGTACAGGGTGTCAAAAAATTTGGGTATGATTCTTGAATAAATATAATTGATGACGTCATTAGTCGTTTCTGTTACATCTCAAAGATAATACTTTCGATTGAAAATGGAGCTTACCTCATCCCATTTAACACCATGTGTCCTAAATTTTTTGTATCCTCACAGTAACTCCATACTATCGAGTTTGAGACACCCTGTACAATATCTTAACTTTTTTAATTTAATTGTGCATTAGGTGACATTACCATAATTACTACACATCGCAATTTTTTTTATTATTATTTGTCTAAGTTCGACACAAGGTAGATATTGTTTAATTGAATATAGTCTTTCTGAATTATTCAACGTACTATTGAAAAAGTAACAGTCTTAGAATAAATTTAATTACACTTTCGTATTTATACGTTAATTATTACACATTAATTAATCGAACACAAGTTAATGGAATAAATGCTAGGATACTCATTTATTTTATATTCGCTAATAAGTTTAAAGATGAATTATTGAAGTAGGTAATCAAGGAAAATAAGTTACGAAGATAAAATTCTTGAAGAAAACAGATAATATTTTAATAAGTACAAGTTAAGAAACCTAATCGATGAAAAAATTGAAACGTTCATACTTTGATTTGGGATTTTACTTATGTTGCTGGGAAAATATTTGCAATTCAAAATCTAAATAAAAAATTATTGAACTTTAGATTTAAAATGAAATTTGTGGTATTGTCATCAAGTAATACAAAAATAAGGGACAATTTTATAATATTGCTATCATATATCATATCAATATTTAAATTTTTATGTCAACAGGCTTTGATTGGGAGAGATATTGAACTTGATTTTGAACATTATATATATATTTTGACTTTCAACCATACCTAATTCTTATACAATTGATGTCAGGAACATTTTTCAAGCACAGATTTCTAATAAAGCACATATGTATACAAATTTAATTGATTAAAAGTTCAGTTAATTGAAGACTTGTTCAACAAAACATTATCTATGAGCTTACGTCCGAAATTGCTTAATATTAATATTACAAAGTTCTAAAAGCTAAGCAGATCGAAATGAGTTACCGAAGGTAAAAAAATGTACCTTATTTTCGGTTAAATAGTAATTCTATTAAATATGTTAAGCGGTGTCTCAGATATCACTGGCATCCTTGAAGAGCTGACTGTACAGCCAAAATAAATGAAATTTATCCAAATATACCTATATCTAAAAGTTCACCATTTTCGAGATATCCTTTGTGATACCTAAAACAACAACAATTTTAATTTTGTTATTTTATATTTCCATTATCACCAGTGGCGTACAAACCTTGTGGCATATATTTTTTT